>CM068706.1:51242028-52451353 GCA_035079005.1 Fraxinus americana | reverse complement strand
ATTATAAGGAATAAATGGGTTACCAAATTGTAAGATATTCATATATAGTTCCAATCGATCGTAATCAATTTAATTATCACATCAACATACATGGATGTGTAACAATCCCGTGGAGATTATGTTGGCAAATAACTTGAAAGGTTGCCAAATTAAGTCACAACACACACTTGTTAATCTCCTGAATGCCTAATTTCGAAATTTTGCTTTCTGGACCTCCCACGTATAAATCAGTGACGAATGATTATTACTATCTTTAATAATAAGTCAAAGGCTCCACTCAATGAATACAAATCTGAGCCTTCACATTCACAGGTATGCGTGGCCCAATACTCGACACATTTTAATAATTAAACCTTTTATTTTAGACCACATATAGATTTGCAACATAACATGCTTCGTTGTTTTTTTTCTACAGTAGCAGTCTATCCAATTCAAAGTCGTTAGAATTCAGGTAATTGATCCATCCACCCTTTAGCTAACGAAATATGATGATGTTTGGTCAAATATTAATTTAATACTCAGATCTTCTGTCTCAAAAAGGTCAAAAACATTTGCTTGTCTTACATGGTTACCTTTAATTATTTACGTACCACTTTTTCTAGAAGAAGACTCGCGTATTCATCTTGTTAATTAAATACTTTTTTTTTTATAATCGTGGATATTCGAGTCAGTTTGCGCACACCTCGACTAATCCTACGGGACCCCGAAATTTAAGATCTAGTACTCATCTTACTAGCCCTGAGGGGACTCGATTGTTAATTAAATAATATGATGTGATTTAATTACTTGGACTTCCATTAATTAAATGATTTAAACTTCAACTTCTGCTCCCTGATCGGATTTCACGAGGCATCCTGGTGATTATCTCTTCTAAATCAAATTTAATTAATTATCAAACATACAAAATTAAAATTGGACACTTGTCTGACTTCTGCGTGTTGAAGAATTTACGTGTCGAGCCATATAGCATTATTTAATCTGTCATTTAAAAGAAAATTAGGGTTTGTGTGAGGAAGACTTACCCTAAATAGCCTCCACCTCATTTAAGTTGACGCATTTATTAATTAATTACTCTAATTTGGTTCTATAAGTTGCCAAAATGTGGATGGAGATCCATGAATATTGTTTTATAAGAAGCATGTACATATATTAAAATATGGAATTTATTAATTTTGGAAACTGCAATAATTCTGTGGCTTTGTAAGATTGCATGCAGGTAGCTGTATAGTTGCATGGGTGCAAGACTACGTAAAAGAGTCTACAAATTTCCATTAAAAATGAATATTGTTTTTACAGAAGTATCTTGTGTTGAAGTTAGGTTAAGTTTTGTGCAAAAGTCGACTAGGCCAGGGGCGGAGTCAGGAATGTGTAGTATGGGGGGCCAAATTTTTAAAATTGAATGTACGAATAAAATTTATATATAACTAGAAAAATTGTAATATAACGTTACCTATTACGATTGTACCCGACGATATTTATAGCATAGTACACATCAACAACTCGAGGATAGTACACAAGTGCATTTTTGGACACTACAATGCAAAAGAGTCGATCTGCTTTTTTCATTTTTAATATTGCACTATACTATCTAATGCTCTTTATCAAACATGTCAAAAATATTAATAACTAAAGTCAACAATAATTAGTGGGCAGTTATCAAAATTCAAATAATGAGATATATATTAGCAATCAACAAAAAGATCTGACACAGACACTTTCTTAATGTATAACCAACATAATACATTACAAGGAACCAAGATTAAGCCTAGCTCGTATAGACTTAGCAAGTAAAATCATCTAAATTTTCCTTGGAGGTAGCACTTGCCAATGGAATTATTTTGATACTTAGCATAAACAAAGTTGAATGAGATACTATTAAAGAGAGGGTGCAACAACAATACAATAAAACAGGCAACATATAGAATCTTTAATTATGGGGAAAAGTGGAACAATTTGAAGAAACAACAACCGCACTGGGTAAAAAATTTATTCACAGAACCAGCAACAGTGTTGACTAATCATGGTATAATATAGCAAGTCATTTACTCGCCTCCTGTACAAACCATCAAAGAAGTTCACATTCAGCTATACCTTCACCAGTTTGCACCAAAGGAACATCGACCATCCCATTGACGGGAAGATCAGCCGCAGCTTGAGTAGTAAAGCAACACCCTTTAATCCCAAATGGAACATTCCATTATAAACAATAAACAAGAAAACAATTAAGGCCAAAAAAGAAAAAAAAAATTGAAATAACAAACACCTATTTTCACTCCATATGCAGTATTAAAATCCCCAATTTCCTAAGGGTGAGAGCAGAGAGTGAGAGAGGGACGAAAGGTGTGAGAGAGAGTGGAGAGGGTTCACCTTTTGGGCCAATGGGTGAGAATTGAGTTTAATTTTAGGTGGGTTGTAAATTGGGCTTTCAATTTTTCAAATGGGCTAGGACAATAACAATTCTTTTTTCCAGAGGCTGGGCTTGGGCAAGGATAGACCCCAGCCCACCCCTATCTCCGCCCATGGACTAGGCCTAGGTGTTCGCTGATGGAGCCAGCGACATTATAAGGAGTCGCTAGACACATCTTGAGCGTCAAGCCGGATCATGGGAGGTCCAGGCCTGCCCCAAGCCTAATTAAATTTTGCATGGGGGGTAATTTTTCAGGGAAAAATAATTTTTTCTATTGGAATTTTTTTTCTAAATATCAGCCCCATATTAATATAAAATAATAATAATAATAAAATAAAAAATTGTCCTCCTAATTTTTTCTATTGGAATTTTTTTCTATATATCAGCCCCATAATAATAATAATAATAATAATAATAATAATAATAATAATAATAATAGATAGCCTTGACTTGAATTTTTACCAACATTTTAAGCCCGCCAAACATGGACTTAACATCTTGATGGGGTCCATAGGATCTGGCAAAAGATGTTGAGCCCATTTCAAACGTGGACTGGGTTGCAGATTTCTCATGTTTATAAAAATGGGCTTAAACTCATACTATTAGTGGGTCAGGTTTTAACTTATTCGGCCCCTTTAACATCCAGAGGCGGATAAAGCCCACTCTACAGATGAAATGATTTACCCAACATTATTCATGAATCATATCTCATCATAAAAGAAAATGTGGGAAGTATTTTCTTCATTAACAATTGTTTTATAATAATTATTTACTTGATTCTATTTATCTAATGCGGCAAAGAGTTTTATAATAATTGTTTTACCTAATGCAGCAAAGAGTACGGACCTCATGGAACCAGCATGGGGCAACGTCTAATCATTTCGCCGCCACAAGGCTAGCTAGTCGTACGTAGTAGCCCTATTAATAGAAATGGTTCAAATGGGAATGAGAAAACTGTTGGGTTCTGATACTTAATAAGTCCCGGACGATGATGAAATGTCCTATTGAATTTCATAGGCATTGACCGATGAATTAAATTGATTATCAACAATCAAGTCCAAAAGCTTAATTCGAAAACAATGTAGACCGTGGAAAGTAGCTTAAAAAATTAATATTAATCATTGCCTATATATTTACGATGGTTTAGTCTTGACCCATTTATACCTTATTTGGCCATAATTGATAACCTAATGTTAGACTATATATAGCCTTCTTCATGGGCGGAGCCAGGATTCAGTGAGACGGGGGGCTAGTGAGTTAGACAGTGGGCTACTGGGTTGGACAGAAAAAAAAGTGCTATAAATTTTTTTTTTTCTAGTAGAATTTGGCTTGGGCTAGCCTACCCCTATCTCCGCCCATGGCCTTCTTCCCTTTGCAAATTAATGTGTGATTTGTGCGCAATTGATAAAAACGTGGCTGTCCTCTTAATGTGAAAGTCCGCTGCCTTTGAGAGAAGTGAAATTCGGTGGCTTCCCTTTGTATTTTGGTTTTCCTCTGTGTATTTCTTCCATTATTTTTTTTATGCTTTTGTGGTGTACAAATCAACACCATTAGTAATCGAGGTAAATATTGGTTGTGGGTAGGGGTGGGCATGAGTTGGATTGGGTCGATTTTTGCCTCAACCCAATATGATCGATTTGATCATAATTTAACTCAACCAAACTCATTCAAGTATCGGTCGGGTTGGATTTGATTGGTCGGATTGGGACAACTTGTCAACAAAGATTAAAGTAAGCGAGTCGGATTTGGCGAATTTATAATTGATTCATGACTTATATAATATTAGGGTTTCATAGTTGCAATGAATGAAAAATTCGAATTATTTTGGCAGTTCATGCCTGAAAATGTTACATGAACATATTGATATTAAATTATATGAAACTAAGAAATGTTTTTGGCAATTAAAATATTTTTATATTGAATATGTATTTGTTTATACTATTTTTCGTAAAGTGCATTCTATCCAAATCTTATAATATTATTCTAAGAGTTTTCAAGTAACATCATAACACTTGTAAAGTTTATAAATATGGTCTGGTTGGGTTTGACGGATTTATTCGGTTTTCACGAGTCCTACACAACCAACCCATCCAACCCGTGTAAAAAAAAAAAAAAAAAGACCCAAATCGATCGGGTTGATTTGGTTTTGGCGATTTTGGCAGGTTCAGTTGGGTTTTGCCCACCCCTAATTGTGGGTGAGAGTCGTTTGGATTGATTGTTTGGTATAGAAAGGTAACATAAAACTCAGCCTGAAAAATACTGTTTAGAAGTCTTCGGAACAAATTTCCGCAATGAAAACAACTTATGATAGAATTTCATTTAGTTCGATTTTGGAATAAAGTATGATTGACATAGTGTTCTTTAATAAATAGGCATGTAGTGAGCGACTCTTTTCATATTTAGTTTGAGTAAAGAGCCATCCCGAAAGCCTTTGGGATATGGAAAAAGGAAGACTAGATAGAGCTTGAGCACGAGTGAAAAAACGAATATCACCATATTGGTTTTCACCCCTTATGTCGTGAAGGCATAAGAGTTTAATTTAGTATTATATTTCTACCTATGTATTGAGGTCAATTTTTGCATTTTTCATTGCTAACTAAATAATGACGTACTTGTATCAAAGTCTAGAGATCGAGAAGTTGTCACATGACCAAAGCGCCTTTTCGTGTTCAAGGTCCGTATACTCAAATGCTAAAAATGTTTTGTGTCCAACATATCTTTACGTGATTGTAAAATCTGGATTAAAAAGTAATATTAATTTTATCTAGGGTCCGAGGAAGGAGACAAATGGACAACAGGTTTTGCCACCGACGAGGTTAAAACGCGTTAATTAGTTCTAAATTGAAGTCAATATAAATAATTTTTGTCGACTGAAATTTTATTTTGTCCTTTTTCAATCATCCTCTATACGCTCAGGAACAATCAAAACTGCTTGGCATGAAACCATGCATGGTCCTACATAGAAGTTCTCTATTTATTTATTAATTCTTAGTATGTTTTTTCATAATTTATTAGGAATTTAAGTACCCAAGTCTGTGAGAATGGAGATGGATTTTTTTTGATTAAAAATTTATAAAAATTGTGAGTACTTTTTCTTTAATCATTTATCTATATTAACGATTTGTTGATATGATATTCGTCTTTCATTTTCCGCTATATCATGAATACTTTAATTTATGTTATAGGATCTTTTGTTTTTGTCCAATTTTTTTTATTGATTGCGATGAAACTCGAACTTGGAATCTTTCTCTACTGTATTAATACCATATTGGATCCTGTCAATCTAAAGTTTAAGCTTTTAATTAGAAACGAGCTATAGTTATCTATTAAAGTTGTATTGAACGCATCCATTTAAGTGTAGATCAAATTCGTTTTTTATCAAATAATGTTGAGTTGGTATTACTCATTTGAGTGTGCATGTAAACATTACTTTTTCACACATATTCTAATGAATTAAGCTAAATGAATATAATACTTGACATAGGGGTTGACCGATCACTCACATTGTACGTGGGTCCCGACCTGAATTAAATAATGCCGACTTCCCCATGTGTGTGTTGTGTCATCCCCTATGTCAAGTATTATGTTTGTATAGCAAAACTCTATTCTAAAGTCTTTTGTGTGCCTTGCAATTAATAACATATCAAAAGACAGCTATGGTGATAGGTGAGGCATTTAGCTGACATCTATTATCGACACACCTTTCATGCGCACAAAATGTAGCCAACTGCCTTCAAGCGGTCACGCTTAGCTTAATAATCCTACGTGCTATCTCTAGATCAACTTGTTAAAAATATATGGAGGTCCGAATTTGAATTCAAATATAACCATTACCTCCAACCCATATCAAACCCACAAGGGCGACCATCCATTTCCAACATTAATGAATTCCTCTTACAGTAGCTTCTAAGAATGCTTTCCAATAAGCTTGTATGCTCGATTGCTAGAGAAGTTAATCTTGAACAAGATATGAATGAATTGCAGAAGACAAAACATCAATGCATTAAGCATAAAAGCGAATTGCTCAACGTTATGATCAATACATTTATTATAGTATTGCATATCAAACCGGAGGAGAATCTACTCTCTCATACCTCTGGTTTACATAAACGATGTTTTCTATGATTTTTCCGCATATATTCTTCATGTTCCTTTCTAAGACATATTGACCATGAAATCATCGCAGTACGAAATATAGGGAGAAAAAGGGCTGGCCTCCTCCACTGGTAGCAAATAATTAATTTCATTGGGTTCGTTCCAGAAATTTCCCAGGAATCCAGAATCTGAAGAATTGACACTATCATCTCCAACCCCGTGAAGATCACTCAGCATAGAAAAATCTGGGCATGATAATTCACTAAAATTCAGTTCACTGGATAATTCAAAAGGGTCGGGCACAGTTGGTAACATATTTGCTTGGCTGTTATATGTAATAGGTTGAAATGTTTCAGGCCAGGAGTTATCTTGGGAAACTGCAATTGAATCCAAGGAAGTGGGGTCACATGCTATCCAATTGGCAGAATTGGGAGACAGCATTAGATTTTCCGATTCCTTTAGGGTTTGGATTTCAGAAGTCGGGTTTTCAATAGTCCGTGCTACTTCCACTTGGGTTGCAGTTTCCTTTCGTTTATTGCATCTCTTCCTATGAGTATGCCAATAGTTTTTGATTTCATTGTCAGTTCTTCCAGGCAAATTTGCAGCAATGGCAGACCACCTGCATTTTATACTTAGGGAGTTAGAATAGAGCAATTCGCTCTTGTGCCTTCGAAACTTGTTAAATTAGCAACAAATTTACGACTATCGCAAGAAGAATATAGATTTATGTTTAAATTGTCAGCTTAGTCAGATCAAACAACTTGTGAGAATGCTTGATTTTATGTAATCAATTTGTTAGTTGGAGTGATAAGTAGATCTCACTTGTTCCCCAGTTGGTTATGTAATTCCATGATAAAATTCTCTTCCTCTTTAGTGAAGTTCCCCCGTTTAAGACCGGGTTTCAAGTAATTCACCCATCGTAATCTGCAACTCTTCCCACATCTTGCTAAACCTGCACTTAGATTGACAAGTGTTAAATTCCACTTTCAGCTCTCTCTCTCTCTCTCTCAATTACATAGAATATCAAATCTTCTCTATAATCACATAGATAAATGGATAGATATATATAGAATTAAATGAATTAAACAGCAGAATTTGCTGTTTAAAACTTAAAAGCAGTAGTGAGGTTAAAGAAATAAGTGGAAGGAAATTAGGTTCCCTTTTCCAAATTGGAAGAATTGAATTTCAAGGAAGTAATTCAATTCTTCATTGTTTCTTCTATAATATTATCAGGAATTAAGGAGAACAGAATAAAAAGGAAGAAGTATCATAATATACCAGCATATTTGGGCAACATTCGCCAATTCCAGTGGCCATATCTCAGAACATAAGCCCTCAACTTATCATCTTCTTCTTTAGTCCAAGCACCTTTCTTCATTCCATTATTATCAAAGAAACAGGGCCTCACCATTTTCACTTATTTGTAGTTATGTCTTTCTCCAGCTCTTTACTTTCTTTCTTTCTTTACAAGTTCACTCCTTGTTTTTATATATACGGCATAAGAGCAGATGCAGTTTCCAAAGAATTTATTTGCATGTGTCAACGTACGAAATAACCTAGGAAACAGATATTGGTATATGAAATGTTGTCAAAATATTAGAACGCGTTCCTGAAAAGGATTTAATTATTGAAGAAAATAGAAATAGTAGGAACGAGGAGCCGTCTTCAGTCATACTTACGACGTAATACAACTGGTTAAAATATATTATTCACCAAGCAAAACTATTTACAGTCAAAGTCTAGTACAAAATTCTTTTTTTAAAGACTTGTAAATACACTGCAAGACTTTATATTATTTTCATCTTATCATTGTTAAATACGAAATCTTTAAATTATAATTCATAATATTGAGAGCTGAGACAATAATATATATTTTTAATTTTTACTTATTTTTAGAAGTTAAATTATTCAAATATATTTGGTAAACTAAGGCTTTTATTGTTTTTTAGATAATTTTAGTTGCCATTTTCTATTAGAACTAATGAAATTTCGTGAAATTTACTACTTAAAGTTGAATTCTAAAAAAAAACAAATTAAAAAAATAAACAGGGCGAGGAGGGGCCATGCGGGTATTGAATTTGTCGGGTTGTTTTTGCCATCCCTAAAGCCGGCCTAAAAAATGAATTAATGATTTAATTTACGAAAATGAAGGCGTCTCTTGAATTATCAAAAAATGAAATATTATTTATATGAAAATCTCATAATATTTTTCAGAAAAAAAAAAAAAATTCTGCAATATATATCAATTTATGTTTAGCTCCCATTATTAAACATGACCTGGTGTAAAAGGCATAGCTATTCTTTGTAACTACCGGAAATTAGTAAACTCATAAGTCACTTTCAGAAGATAAGCAAAAAAAAAAAAGAAAAAGAAATTATTAGTAATTTATTGTGTTGCTTCGTCTCTTCCTCATAAATCGTCGTTGTTAAGCCATCATTTAAGACTTCAATTGGAATAGACTCAGTCAATAATCAGATATAATGCAAAAAATAAACGTGTTAAATTCCATAAAATTGTTCTTAAACAGACTTAATTAATTACAAGAACAGAGTTAATGATCAATAAAAATTTACTTGCAATTTACAAATGAATAAGCTAACATCGAAGTGTTATGGTTAAAGTATAATGAGAAATGCTACTTGTACATTCTTGTTTACCACTTGATTTACGTAATGTACGAGTGCTATCAACCTGTGAAATCTTGCCACTTGTGCATTATGTAAACCGAGTGATAAACAAAAATATACCAGTAGCATTTGAGAAAAAATAATTGATAGTAAATGTTACGTCATGAGGAGCTCTAAAGTGCTAGGTTCACACCATTTTTTGACTAAGAATTTTCTATTTAGTAGACTTTTTCAACCACGTGCGTTATTTGTCAAGGTCTTAAGGTCGATGTCATTGAAATTAAAATGATTTAACACGTTTCTACAGAATAATTGATCATTGTAATCTATTTTTAAAATTTTGCACATTGACAATGCTAATTGATCACCGGTGAACCTTTCTTCGGCCCACGCATGAGGAGGTGAGCTGCGGGAGGGAGCAAAAACTCATCCAAGCTACTCAACAACTCACACAAGTTGACTCGTTTACATTTTTGGCAATTTTTTACCAAAAAAACTTTACGAGTTGCGAGCGATTCACGAACTAGCTCGGTTCATCCTCCAAGGACAATCTCGTGGAAGACTAACTTCCTCGAAGCAAGCCAACTCACATGATGAGTCAAGCCCAACAATATGCTAGTCTAGCCCAACAGTTCAACTCGACCCCTTTAATATCCCTACTAATGATTTTTTTTCAAGCTGACGTGGAAAGTTACGTCAACATATTACAAAGACATGCCAAATAACATAAAATATTTGGAGAAGATTGGGCATTTTAGTCTAGACAACTCTATATTGGATTTTTTATTCAAATTTGTTTTGTGTAATAAATGAAAAGGAAAAAAGGAATTAAATGAGGGGATTGAATTAGAGCCTGTTTGATTTGGAGGATTTTCCATGGAAATTGGAAATAAAATTCCATCTTCCCCAAAAAGCGTAGTTTGATAACCAAAATTTGTCATGAAAATCATTTTCTTAGTTTGGCTCACACACTTACCTTTTCATTGGAATTGGTGGAAATTGATTTTCCTAGTTACTTTGCATTTTTTTTTTTTTTGACAATGAAAACAAATTCTATGGACAATTGTAAAAAAAAAAAAAAAAATTCCTTTAATGGACAATATTCATAAAAAACAAAGTCAAACAAATACTAAAAAATCCAAAATTTCAACATTTTCCAGGTGGAAAATTATATCAATCAAATACAATTAATTGACAATTCCCAGGAAAACAATTTTAGGCAATTCAATTCCCTGAAATTTATTTTCTTTCCACCCAAATTCTACTCTTGCAATTAAACGCACCCTTAGTGAAATATTTGTGTAAGGAAAATCAAGGTACAAAGAATCAAAGAAAAATCTTTATTCGTCACCAGTCTAGCATCAACTTGGCATGCGTTGGTAATGCAACGCGAAACAAGGAATTTAAGCAAAAACCTTAAGAACACAAATTTTGGAATCCACAAAATTAAATAAACTCACAAGATTTTATTAATGTAAGATAATAAAAACCGATGAATTAACCATTTATTTATAAGGGTTTATATGAAAATTTAGTTTAAATAAACTAAGATTTAAAAGAATTAGAAATAAACTGAATGACAAAAATAGCACTAAAACTTTAAAAGTAGTTTTCGAGCCATCATATGTCACAACAAAGTGATGAGTTCTGCTCCTTTCGTCGTTCTCTTTTCGGATTGGTAGTATGGACCCAAATCGGAACTCGAACACCATACCTGCATTATTACCTTTTTCCCCTTTGGATCTAATTCTTCTTCAATCCATTCAGCCACCTATTCTACATCAGTCCCTTCCATCTCCGAAGAACTAGACCCCGAGTTATAATTTGGATAAATAGGCTCATCGTCTTCTTAGAACTCGTAAAAATATGCCACATTGAATGTACTAGAAATATTCATAAAAGCTGGAAAATCAATAATGTATACATTGTTGTTAATCCGTTTAAGTACTTTTCAAGGTCATTGTTTTCTTGATTTCAGCTTGTTGTAAGTACCAACCGGAAATCTCTCATTTCTCAGAAACACCATTATGGAGTTTCCTTCCTAAAATTGTTTACCACGTCGATGTGAATTTACCGCTGCTTTATCTTTGCATTAGTCTTCTCCAACTTCCGTTTTACTTCATCATGGATTGCTAGCACCTTTTCTAGCAAATGTTCAGCAGCAACACTCTTACTATTATCCTTTGACAACTTTACCATATTTACTAAATGATAAGGAACCTTTGTATACACAATGGCAAAGGAGGACCTGCCTCTAGCAGTATAAACTATGTTGTTGTGTGTAAACTCTACTTGAGGCAGTGCAAGATCCCATTATTTGGGCTTATCTCCACTAACACTTTGAACCATATATCCAAGGGTAAGGTTAGTAACCTCAGTCTGTCTATCAGTTTGAGGATGGGCAATGCTGCTTCGATTTAAAGTTGTCCTAAACAACTTCCATAGGATAATCCAAAATTGCCCCAAAAATTTTATATCCCCGTCTGATGTGATAGACTTGGAAACTCCATGTAATCTAACAATCTCCCTGAAAAATAGTTTGGAAATGCTTGATGCATATGAGATCCTCTGGCAAGCTATAAAATGAGTCATCTTGGAGAACCTGTCAACTACAATAAAAATAGAATCTATACTTTGTTGAGTACGAGGCAATACTAGAACGAAATCCATAGCAAGATCTTGCCATATGCTTAGAGGAACAGAAAGTGGCGTGTACAACAATCATATTTCAGCACTTGACCCTTCAACCACTACAACAAAAACATCATACGGCAACGTTCAAAAAACGTTGTCGTAAGCTTACAGCAACGTTTGGATGTATGTTGCAAATCAAAGTGTTGTCGTAGAGTAGAGTCTTTCGCAACGTTTGGCAAACATTGCCGTATCTCTCTACGGCAACGCTTACCAAACGTTACCGTAGGGTAGTGGTTTTTTTTTTAACAACAACAATTTATGCAAATTAATTGAAAAAATTGAAAATGCATCTTACGAACAAATTTTAGAATTGCATAAAAATTAATAATTTCATTACAAATTTTTGAAACCATACAAACATTAGAATATGATACAACACCACTTAAATAAAAAGAAGTTTCAAAATGAAATAAAATAGTAATGGAAAAATTCGATCATAAACGAAACACAAAATCTACTCTCTTTCTTCTTTCCAAATGCCTTCATGGCTGCCGCACGTTTTTCAACAGCCTTCTTGTTTTCCTCAGTCTCCTCACCAAACAAATCCACATCAGCGTCGTCGTCGTCGTCATCCTCGGCCGCAGTGACATCATCCAATACCTTCGACTGTTAATCTTAAAAGGCTAAAACAAAAATAATACATAGAAATCAAGAAACCTTAATAACCAAATGAACCTCGGCTTCAAAGCGGAAAGTGCTATTGTCTCGGCTTCGTTAAGAGTTAGATCCTGCACAAAAACAAACAAACAAATGAACCTCACATCCTAGGGGTACAATTTACTTTCGCATCATGTTATGATATTTTCACATAGCTCCTTACATTTTACACATCTCACTAAAATTTAGGAATAATCATTGGTCAACTAGATGTAACATGTAGTTAAGTAAAAAAATTTGGCACCTTGCTATACTGCTCTTGCAAAGAGCTGTCAGCACCTTCAGAACCTGAACCAATGGCTTTTGCATTGCATTGCATTGCCAGAACGTGCCAAAACGATCAGTATAGTATCTGTTTGTTACAAACTCCAATTAGTAGAAAATACCAGTAGAAATGAATACATATATGAAGACAATGTATGAACAAGTAATAGAAACAACACTCCTTGCACTATGAAAATCATATCTGTAGATGGTTTGATATCAATTAAAAAATTCAATAGAGTGGATAGTTTCCTACGCATGTTAGCAGTTATATACTTTCCACGTGCTCAACGGTATGAAGACACAAATTAATTTGATTATTCAATTCCAGTTAGCACGTATGGTCTAGATATAAATTTTTACTCATTATTCCAGAATTCAGGATGCTCTAGCATGTTCATGCTGTCAATAAGATTTCTTCAAGACCTCCAAACACTTCATTTAAGGACTAATTTACATGGTTATCACCAAAAATGTCAGCATTTACCAAGACATAAATTCGTTTAAGGACTAATGTAAATGCATTTTTTCTTTTTTCATTCTGCATTATTATTGCATTAAGAGTTATAGGCAAGTCAATGCTCACCCCCAAGTTATCACCAACATTAGGATGTGGGTCACACATTTCCACAAACACCTGGAGTGCGATATCACTAGAATGCATTCGTGCAATAATTTGACCCAATTTTCTTGGAACCATAAGGCAGAAAAATGAATAGAGATGTGCATGATTCATTAGCACGACAAATGCAAGAGTTTTCTTTATGTTATTGAGCAAGTCTTTCACTTTTTACCGAAGTATAATGAATATAAATTAACACCTATCTGGGCCAAGTTTAAAGAGAACAAAAAACCACCATAGAAGGAAGACCGAGAGGGCCGAAGTTGGAGAAGTGCACGAAGGTCCCAAATTCTGATTTCGTCCGATTGACCCATGGTCGAGGACCACTTAGGATGCCTTCCCTTCCACATGGCGCACCTATCCCAACCATGGGTATTCCTCAATTTCGTCCAGAACGCGATCGATTTTTGGATGCAGTTAAAGGTTTGTGCGAATCGGTGCTCACGATTGAGTGAGATGAGGTGAGGTTGAGGCTGTTGGTGGTTGTGTGGTTGGTTGTTGTTGGTAGGCGTGGTGGCTGTTGGTGGTTTTGTCCGGTGGGCGTGGTGCCGGAAAATGGAGGTGGCGGGTTGGAGAGGAATGAACGGGTGAATGGCGAGTTGGGGAGAGACGTGAATAAATAAGGTTTGGGCTAATTTTGGTTGCATGTATTTAAAAAAATACAAAAGTTTCCGCAATGTTTGTCAAACGTTGAGAAAGGTGAGTTTTCGCAACGTTTGACAAACGTTGCAAAATGTGCGACCTTTTGCAATGTTTGACAAACATTGCCAAAATAGACCTCTCGCAACGTTTGTCAAACGTTGCGAAAGGTGAGACTTTTTTGCAACATTTGTCAAACGTTGCGAAAGGTGAAACATTCCGCAACACTCAATAAACGTTGCAAAAAGGGGTCTATCGCAATATTTTTCTGAAAAACGTTGCAAAAAATATTTACTAATATCAATGGCAACATTCACTTATTAAAATGTTGCCTTGCTTCAACTATGGCCAATAATATATGGATTCCAAGTGGTTATTGTTTTGTTACGCCTTGAGTGTCCACTTAGACATCCTTGATGCAGATCTCAAATTAGTTTTTTACGTAAAGATGACACTGGAATTTAAAGCTGGTTGCCCTTGTACAAATACCCATCACTAATATAGAAATCTATTACTCCTTCACGATTCACACACTTGATCTAAATCTTCTTAAATTAGAATCATCTATATATAGTTAGTTCCCTTCAAGCATTCATATCCAACAATCTCTTGTGACGATCTCCAACTAACAGCATCAACAACTCTATTCGAACTTCTTGATTTATGTCTAATCACAAAAAGAAATTTTTGGAGGAAAGTCACCCACCAAGCGTACATCTTGCTGATATGTTTCTGACTATGAATAAATTTTAGGGCTTGGTGATTAGTATACAACACAAACTCATTATGTATGAGGTAGTGTTCACATTACTTCAACACTCTCACAACTACATAGAATTCTTGCTTATAGGTACTTTACTTCTGCCTTGCATCACTCAACTTTTCTAATAAAAAAAGCCATGGGTCTCTTCTCTTGGGAAATGACAACCCCGACATCGATGCCACTAGCATCACACTCCACCTCAAAGATCTTCTCGATTTTGGCAAAGTCAATATTGGAGCCGTGCACAACTTTTCCTTAATGAAGGCGAAGCTTTTATCTTGCTCCTTTCCCAACTGATTCTCTCATTTTTCAAACATTTTGTGAATGGTGCCACAATAATGCTAAAATCCCCGATAAACTGCATATTGAACGTTGCCAAACCATGGAAACAACTTACTTCAGAAACTGGTTTTGGTGTTTGCCAATCTCAGATTGCTTTGTCTTCTCTTTGTCCACCTGTAGACCATCTTCACCAACCACAAAGCTAGAAACAATAGCTTATGTGTACAGAAAGTGCTGATACAACTGTAATATGTATTACTGCAGATACAGAAACTGCCATAATGAACAGATGGTTTATCTTTTTCATTCAGAAATCATGGAATTAAATATTATTTGTAGAGTTAGTCAAATATTCTTTGTAATTTATTAATCTTTTGGTGATTTTTGACTCAATTGAACTTCTTTTGGAAGTAAGTTTAGCTTATTTCTTACAAAGTATATGAACGTGTCATTTTGATCTCATTATGGCTATATTTCTAATACAGAGTTTTGTTAAATCTATTTCAGTTAGAATCTTTTGGATTTGGCCATTCTTGGCTATTTTTAGTAATTCAGTTGACACAAGCATCTCTTCCTCAAGAAAGCAGTGATGAAATTTTGAATGAAATCTATGCTGCTATCAAGGACTCTTTAGTTTCTAGAGAAGAAATCTGCATCACTTACATTAACAAGCTCTGTGCTTCTGGTGATCTTCTAACCCCTACTAGGCTAATGCATTCCTTATGTAATAAGCACATATTATTTGGCCCATGTATGCATGAGCGCCTTCTGGAGGCTACAGGTGAAAAAAATGATATTGACCTAGTCTTTCAAAATTTCAAGGTCTTTTTGGTGTCTTGTGACTCTACAAGATTAACTTCACATCTTATCCTTGCTAGAATGTTTGTGAAGGCTCGGCCCGTCGAGCTCGTGGACAAGGCCCACGAGCCGAGCTCATGAAAAATTAAAGAATAATTTTAAAAAAAAGTGAAAAAGTAAAAAAAAAAAAAAAATTCAAAAAGCTCGTGGGCTTGTGGCTCGGCTCGTGAGCTCGTGGCTTTAAGGGCCGAGCCGAGCCTCGAGCCAGCTCGGCCCATTGCCTTCACTAAATGTAAACCATACTTGGTTACATATAATAACATTTTGGGGATTCTGGGTCAGCTCGGAAAAGTAGAGGAAATGCTAAAAGGCTAATCTTATTCCAGATATTGCCATCCTCCAAAGAACAAACTTATGTTTGTCCATAGCCCATCTATGGAAAATCTAATTCCTCACTAGTAACACCATTTATGAATATAGATTTGAGACTTGGAACGACATGCGTCAAACGGCATGCTTTGAGAGAGTGTTGTGTCGTGCCGATCCAAGCTTTCACACGATTCATGAGCAAAAATTGAACTCTTGTCTAGCAACACCCAACAATCTAATATATATTAGTTTCGAAGTATTTGAAATTAAAACAATATTTCTCATACGTATTTTTTGAAGCACGTTGTCCTAGTAATTTGTTGTGTGATTGTTCCCCGCATATGTTTATATCAGAGAACAGAAAGCCTTTGGAAGAACTTTATAAAACTTAATTGCGTTGACTTGGTGAGAAGCCAAGTCATACTTGCGTAACAGTTGGGTCTTCATCGTCTATATCATTGAATACAAATTATAATTAATAAGTTTCATAAATTCTTAATAGATTAAAATTTTAGTCAAATATTACATTAGAATGCAATTATTTTGATTTCAACCTCGTCGCTATTAATTTAAGAATTTTTTTATATTTGAGAAAAAAATGAATTGAACTCGCAATTGAAGAATCATGTTGAGTTTAGATTTTTAGATAAATTTTTGTTTTCAACAAATATGAATTTAATAAAATCTTTATACTTGAACGTATTATTCACTGGTAGAACGTAGACACATAAGATCATAGTTTGTCCAATGATATACGTCAATGACATATAATCGTTTGCAAGTGTGTGGGAATCTTCGTAGTAAAGAAAATTATTCAAAATGATATTGATGTTGTTGTCTACGCCTTTATGGAAATGAAATGAAATGTACCGTTCTTGTATAAGAATATTTCATAATTTTTTAGTAGTACACCACAAAAAAAGGTCGTTATATTGGTATACAAACTAATTTAGGACTTGTTTGATGTAATTTTTAAGAGAATAGATTTTGTTAAAAGTGATTTTTTTAGAAGAATGTTTGACTAAAATGTACGAAAAAAATTTTAGGCTCACGTGCATAATTATTTTATTAAGAGGATGAGTGTTTGAAAGTCAATTTGTAAAAAATAAATTTTAACTAATATGTATATATAGATTAGCCTTCCCTAATCTATCTGAACATCCAAATTGCAAAGCAAAACATGATTAATATGCACTCTCTTTTGCTCCATATATTCCTCTTGCTTTCACTGTTGTCAAACGCCACTGCTGCCCCCTCCAATATACCAGCTGACTGCCCAAGCAGATGTGGAAACACTACAACAAAAATGACTTTTTACGACATACGTTTACGGCGTAAAAAGTCTCTTTTTACGACATGCAAAAAATGCGTACCGTAAAAGATCAATTGTATAAAGTATTTAGGCATGCATTTTCAGCACGCCGTAAAAAGTATTTACGGCGATCATTTGTGCATGCCGTAAAAAATGACTTCACGCCCCCCATAACGTATTTACGGCGTTCGTGTGTGCACGCCAGGGAAAAAATCCGTGTGAAGTATAAAATTGCTGTAGAAATATTTACGGCGTGCTCACAAATGCCATAAAAGTGGCCCATTAGAAGCCATTCTAATCCAATTCCCATTCTTCGAACCAATTCCCATTCTTCCAACCTATAAACAAAATGCGAGAATACAACGTCCGTTGCATACACCGTCCACGCACGTCCCCTGTTGATGCTAGTGGTGGATTGGTGTGAAATATGAACTACAGTCCATAGAACCAAGCCCAGCAGCAGCGAACGTTCATCGACGACAACTACAAAGTCCGCAAGTCGGTAGGTGAGTTTTTTATAATTTCTATTGCCTATGGGTATTCAATATTCATCTGCTAATGGTTGTACTACTGTAGAGTATACGTATATGCAATGGGTAACTGTCTGTATGACTTGTGAGTTTGAGATTTGGAGAAAATTTCGATTTTGGCAAAATTTGGGTTTTTGTTTTTATCCCTAATTTGTGCTATTTCTTTTATTTCTTATGAGTGGTGCCTCTTTTTTTTTCTTGTTATGTGGTAATTCATAATCTGCAGTGTAGAATGGGAGGGTGGAAGGATGATGATAGTATAGTAGATTGTAGGGAAGGCTGTGTGTGGGAAAGAGTCAGTGATAGAGCCCTGCTAATTCTATAGATGGTCTGCAGCCCCATATATAGTCAGTGATAGAGCCCTGCTAATTCTATAGATGGTCTGCAGCCCCATGGTATATAGACAGTGATAGAGCCCTGAATTCTAGCATATCTTTGACATTGTTGCTCACTCTGTTACTGAGGACCTTAGGAGCAATGTGCTCTTACCCCTTATTGAGGACTTTAGGAGTAATGTGCCCTTACTGAGGACCTTAGCTGACCTTACTGAGGACCTTAGGAACATATCTCTAGCATAGTTGGCTGCTGCTTCAAGCCCAGTTGGTATAAAATAGGCACTGTTTAGCATAAGGTCACCTTCCTACTACTGATGATGATAGTCACCTTCCTACTGCTGATGATGATAGTCATCAAGAAATCTCGTCGAAAGCTTCTACTTTTCGCGATATAGTACTGAAAATAAAATGTTGAATTGGTAAATATAGTGCTTGTTTGATGTACAATTTTAGTCATTTCCAGGAGGAATAATAATATGATCAACTTCTGGTGAACAACTTCTCTGATCATCATATTCTCGACTATCGTCTCAGTTGCATCAAACTGCAAAATGCGGCAGCAATAATGTCAGTGATACAATTCCTTACTGAACAACCCCTGGATTAATTCAATGGAAGTTGGGAAAGAATATCTAGCATGCAATATGTTATCTTGGTTTGGAAAATCTGATATTGTTGCAAAAGGTGAAATCGCATCAATAAATCCAAGTGATCTAGTGCATCATGTACCCCTTGGTAATGAATGTTGGAGAGTTTGGGTTAATGAAGTGATTGATAATGTTAGCTTATATCGTCCCACACGTGAGCTTTTTCTTCTTGAAGATGTAGTAGGAAGTACAATTGCATGGTCGATTAGGTACATCGAAGTGAATTCGTTGTAATTACAAAAAAAGTATACTTAACTTCTTTTGTTATTTCTTTTGTTATTTTTATTCCGTTTACATTCAGTCTCAATTCTTTAAAATAAAAAAGTTAATGTGTGGTTTATATATGCATTTTTGTTAGAGCTCGTATGCTAATCAAAATCTCTCGAAAGTTTTACTAACAATATACTCAAGTTATTACTTGTCATATGTACTATGTTGATTAGATAAAAGTTAATATGTTTCTTGATATGCTTTTGGTTTACATACTCACTCTAAGTTTATTAACCATACTCTTATTGTTTCTATGGTGTGCAGTGAGTTACTATTTTGTGGGATATCTAAATTTTCAATCGAAGAAGTTAACTTTGATATGGTCCAATCATTTTTTTTTTGTAGTAGTAGTCTTTTGAAAATTGTAGAGATGAACTTTACATTGATATACTTTATAAATCGTATTCAATATTTTTATTCATCAAAACAATGGAAACATTGATTATTTATGGTTTAATATTGTTTTGTTATTATTATAGGTTTGCTGGTAATGAAATAAATAAATAATTTTTTTAAAAAATGAAAATGATATTTACAGTGTGCATAAGCATGCCGTAAATTGCAAAACATTTTACGGCATGCATTCGTGCACGCCGTAAAAAGTGGTACACCCTTTTACGGCGTGCAACTGAACGCCGTAAAAGGTGCACCACTTGTTACGGCGTGCAACAATGAATGCCATAAAAAGTGGTGCACCTTTTACGGCGTGCAACAATGCATGCCGTAAAAAGTGGTACACCCTTTTACGGCGTGCAACAGAACGCCGTAAAAGGTGCACCACTTTTTACGGCGTGCAACAATATACGCCGTAAAAAGTTTACCACTTTTTACGGCATGGCTTTATACGGCGTGCGGCCGCACGCCGTAAAAAGTACATTTTGTTGTAGTGAAACTCCATACCCATTTGGTATCGGGCCAAATTGTTCTATTTATTCATCCTTTGAAATCACCTGCATTACTTCCAGCTCCGATCCTCCAAAACCCTACCTTGATGTTTTCACTTACGGTCATGTAACACAAACAGCCAAAATCTATCACTTTGAGGTCGTTAATACCTCAGAAATCCAAATCTATGTTAAGAACTCGACGCTACAACTGGCAATGGCCTGCTATGGCATGGAACAATTGATGGACGCGCATAGTGTTTGTTGGCAATGCAAACTTTTCCAGTGCAGCTTTGCGTTTGTTGGAATGATGAACGCTCTTGATTTCACTTACTGTTTATCTAATCTCAATGATCCAATAGCATCCCAAAGCAGTAGAGAGTTCCTGTATGGTAGAAAAAATGGTACTAGTTTTTTTTATCCGCAGGTGTCCCATAGCAAACTAACAATAGATACTTTTCAATTAAACAATTTTAATTTACATTTCTAACTTTTCCTTGTCTAGATAGCAAGTTACTCTTTTTTTTTTTTTTAAAGAAAATCAAACGTCGAGTTTTACTGTCAAGACAATAAATAATATACAAATTGGGGGATAGTTTTTTATTTACATCTTGAATTTTCAAATTGACCAATATGGTTCTGCATAAAAATGATTATGTTAATTTGAAGTTCGTTTGACACGATTAAAAAAAATGACTAACAAGTAAATAAACAAGAAAAATCAAAAGTCCTTCTCGTGGAAAACTACATGATTGAAGTCAAAATTCGGTGTGATGGTCTTGTCTTAAATTACGCTGAATATGACTCTCAGGATTATGCTTGGGCATTGGATTATCAACTAGCATTTGGTTGTACAAGTTTCTGAGGAAAAGAAAAAACAAAAGGCGCAAAGAAAAGTTCTTCATACAAAATGGTGGTCTCTTGTTACTGTTGGCGTGAGCTGTATCAAAATCATACCATAAATCTGCATGGAGAAATTTTAGCAGCAACTTTAGAAACCTTTCTCTAGATACATGGATCTTCCTTTATGCTAGCCGTAGAATCTGTATGGTCCATATTTATTCTTCTTCTTTTCCTATTTATATAGAACACTATTGTAAAGATTAAAGAACAGAAATAAAAACCAGAATAATTCAGCCATTCTTTTACTGTTGAACATGGTATCAGAGCATACCGATCCTCAGCCCTCTGTTATCACAACCTAGCTGACCCTATACTTTCTCTCACCATCCATGGCCGACACTGGAAGCCAGGATAAACCAGAAGATACACCATCTGTCTCTATTCTTACTGAACTGACCAGTAGAATGACTGAAATTTTGAACAAAAATCAGTCCCCAACCCCGACTATTGAAACTTCCGCTGCACCTATCGGCATCAAGTTGGACGGCACCAACTATGCTCTCTGGTCCCAAGTTGTAGAGATGTATATCTCCAGCAAAGACAAGTTGGGATATATCAATGGTGATTTTCCTCATCCACCTGAAACTGACCCATCATTCCGCAAATTGCGTACTGATAATGCCATTGTGAAAGGTTGGCTCATAAACTTGATGGATCCATCACTTATCAGCAATTTTATCAGATTTCCTACAGCAAAACGCGTTTGGGATTCAATTGCCACCACCTTTTTTTGACGGAAGTGACACTTCACAAGTATACGACCTCCGACGACGTGTGACTCAACTCCGACAAGCTGGGGGCTCCCTGGAAAAATTTTACACTGATCTCCAAGGAATTTGGTGCGAGATCGATTTTCGTCGTCCAAATCCGATGAAATGCCCAGCAGACATTAAACTTTACAATACCATTCTTCAAGAAGACCGTATGTATACATTCCTTGATGGACTTGATGACAAACTTGACAAAATTCGAGGTGATGTTCTCCAGTTGCAGCCATTTCCTACAGTTGAAGAAGCCTATGCTCATGTCCGAAGAGAAGCCATACGTCAGGAGGTGATGGGATCTGGCAACAGTGGACCTGTACCAGGGGCGGCCCTAGCCTCCAAAAGCCTCATGTTGGCGCCCTCCTCTACTGGATTGAATTTCCAAGCCAGCAACAAAGTCTCAAAAATTCGAGCTCCAACAGTTGGCGAGAAATGCTCCCATTGTGGTGGCACAAAACATAACCGTGAGAATTGCTTCCAACTGCATGGTTATCCTGACTGGTGGCATGATCTCCAGGCAAAGAAGCGATGAGATGGAGGACCAGGGAAGGCTAGAAGTGATGGAGGACAAGGAAGGGCTAATGTTACAACTGCTGAGTCCCATCTCTCACTTGCTCCACCAATTGACCCATCCTATGCCACTGCCTATCTATCTGACCCAGGTACTGTCAGTCATGGTTGCTTTAACTCCCACCAGGATAAAGACCATGGCACATGGTTGTTGGACTCGGGGGCCTCAGACCATATGACTTGGGATCCCACTGAATTTTCATCAACTTCCCCACCAAGACGTATGAGTATAGCAAATGTAAATGGAGTGATTTATCCAGTCACGGGTTCTGGCACAGTGACTTTATCACCTAATTTGAAACTATAAAATACCCTACTTGTCCCATCTTTATCTCACAAATTGTTATCTGTTAGTCAACTGACCACGGAGATGAATTGTGTTGTACTTATTTATTCTACATTTTGTCTGATTCAGGATATTCTCACGAAGGAGATCATTGGGCGTGGTACTAGGAAGGGAGACTTATACTACATGGATGATTTCAGTACTGGCCATGCACATCACACGACTCATCCTACTAACAATAAAGAGAGACAAATTTGGTTGTGGCATCGTCGTTTGGAACATCTATCCATTCCGTATATGAAACATTTGTTTCCTGGTCTATTTTTACATTTGCAAACAAATGATTTAAAGTGTAATACCTGCATCTTAGCCAAAAGTCATCGAACATCGTTTCCAGTAAGCTATAACAAATGTACTGTTCCTTTTGCTTTAATTCATTTCGATGTCTGGGGTCCATCTCCAATTTCTACTATTTCTAGCATCCGATGGTTTGTTATATTTGTGGATGATTGCACACGAATGACATGGCTCTATTTATTGCGACATAAGGATGAAGTGCTAAGCGTGTTCCAAACTTTCCATGTTATGGTTCAAACTCAATTCTCAAGAAAGATTCAAACTCTTCGTTCTGACAATGGCGGGGAATACGTCAATCAACGATTTCAGACGTACTTTCAGCAACATGGTCTACTCCATGAGACCTCATGTCCACAAACCCCTCAGTAAAATGGAATCGCTGAGCGAAAAAATAGACACATCCTTGAAACGGCATGAGCACTCTTACTTGAAGCTCATGTGCCCCATCAACACTGGGGCGATGTAGTTGCTACAGCTGTACACTTACTTAATCGTATGCCATCACGAGTCTTGAATTTCAAAAACTCCACTCCAGGCTCTGTCAACCTTTGTCAACCTACCCACCATGTTAAAGATTCCTTCGAAGGTCTTTGGCTGCGTGGCCTATGTCCATCTTCACAAGAACCAACGCACAAAACTTGACCCATCCGCTGTTCGATGCCTTTTCTTGGGATATGGCCTCCATCAGAAAGGCTACCGATGTTATGATCCTACCACCAAACGAAGCTATGTGACCATGGATGTCACATTTCTAGAATCTGATACATTTTACTCCTTCCGAATATCCAATTCTTCCCTTCAGGGGGAGACTCGTGGAGAAGAGCCGAATTGGTTATGACTAGATTGGGCGGACACTCGAGAAGGTGAAGTCCCAATCAGTGAAGAGTTAAAAGTGCCCTCAGAAGAAGAGACATCCCCAAGAGAAGAGCCAAACA
This sequence comes from Fraxinus americana, assembly GCA_035079005.1. NCBI lineage: Eukaryota > Viridiplantae > Streptophyta > Magnoliopsida > Lamiales > Oleaceae > Fraxinus > Fraxinus americana. The sequence continues at coordinate 52,427,342 of CM068706.1, read as the reverse complement.
AAGAGCCTCCGACATTCGAAACTGAAATTGAAGTCCCCCACTCCTCAGTACCAGACCCACCTCCTGAGAATACTCCTGAGGTAAGCATTCTTACCACTATACCATTTGATAATATGGATACATTTACTGGGTATAACTTACCTTTCAGGCACAATCGGGGTAAGCCACCGAATAGATATTCACCAGATATTGAGGAAAGGAGGACGAGATATCCAATCACTAACTATACATCCACTGAGAAGCTACCTGAACGTCTCAAGCTATTTACACACACATTATCTACGTGCCATATCCCTACCAATGTTCAGGGAGCCTTAACAGATCCAAAGTGGACCCAGGCTATACAAGAAGAAATGGAAGCACTAATGAAGAAAAAATCATGGAATTTAGTACCACTGCCTAAAGGAAAGAAGACAGTAGGGTGTAAATGGGTGTTTTCAATCAAACACAAGGCGGATGGATCTGTAGAACGATACAAGGCGAGACTAGTAGCAAAAGGTTATACACAAACATATGGAGTGGACTATCAAGAAACCTTTTCTCCAGTGGCTAAGTTAAATAAGGTTAGAGTTTTGTTATCTCTTGCAGCAAATCTCGATTGGCCCTTACACCAATTCGATGTGAAGAATGACTTTCTCCATGGCAATCTCGAGGAGGAAGTCTATATGGATATCCCACCAGGCTATACGGCATCTTCAAATATGGAGGTGGTATGCAGACTAGAGCGAGCTTTGTATGGACTAAAGCAGTCACCTCGAGCTTGGTTTGGACGCTTCAGTGTAGCTATGAAAAAGTATGGCTTCCAACAGAGCAATTCCGACCATACGCTGTTCCTAAAACATCGACAAAGCAAAATAACCGCTCTAATAGTCTATGTAGATGATATGATCATCACAGGGAATGACTTGGAAGAAATATCTCAACTTCAAAAACAACTGGCAACTGAATTCGAAATGAAGAATCTGGAAGGACTGAAATATTTTTTGGGAATAGAAGTTGCAAGATCACAACAGGGAATATTTTTGTGTCAACGGAAATATATTCTAGACCTACTATTAGAAGTAGGATTATTGGAGTGCAAGCCTGCAGACACTCCAATTGCTCAAAATCACAACCTTGGAGAGTATCTAGACCAGACACCAACAGACAAAGGGAGATACCAAAGACTTGTGGGTAAACTTATCTATCTATCTCATACTCGCCTAGATATTGCTTATGCTGTAAGTGTAGTAAGTCAGTTCATGCATTGTCCAACTGAGGATCATATGGATGCGGTAATTCGAATACTTCGATATTTGAAATCATCACCAGGGAAAGGTCTCATGTTTTTGAAGAATGACCACCTAAGAGTTGATGGTTATACGGACGCGGATTGGGCGGGGAATATAAAGGATCGAAAGTCCACTTCAGGCTACTTCACCTTTGTTGGAGGGAACCTAGTTACGTGGAAAAGCAAAAAACAAAAGGTGGTTGCATTGTCAAGTGCCGAAGCTGAATTTCGAGGAATGGCTAAAGGACTTTGTGAACTCCTTTGGCTCAAGAAGCTACTAACCGAGATTGGGTTTGGACCTACATCTGAGATGAATCTTTTCTGCGACAATAAAGCGGCAATTGCTATCTCTCAGAATCCCATCCAACATGATCGTACCAAACATGTGGAGATAGATCGACATTTCATCAAACAAAATCTCGAAGGAAAAATCATCAAATTCCCGTTTGTTAAGTCAGAAGATCAGTTGGCGGACAGCCTCACAAAAGCAGTTTCACGTAGAGATTTCTACAACTCACTAGACAAGCTACGCATTCAAGATCCGTATGCATCAGCTTGAGGGGGAGTGTTGGCGTGAGCTGTATCAAAATCATACCATAAATCTGCATGGAGAGATTTTAGCAGCAACTTTAGAAACCTTTCTCTAGATACATGGATCTTCCTTTATGATAGCCGTAGAATCTGTATGGTCCATATTTATTCTTCTTCTTTTCCTATTTATATAGAACACTATTGTAAAGATTAAAGAACAGAAATAAAAACCAGAATAATTCAGCCATTCTTTTACTGTTGAACAGTTACGACAACAAATATCAACAAATGAATGTATACTTGAAAAAGCACAACTTTTTCACTATCAAAGAGCTAGAGAAAGCCACTGACCTTTTCAATGAAAGTGGAATACTTGGCAAAGGAGGTCAAGACACAGTTTATAAAGGAATGTTATCTAATGGAAAAATCGTGGCAGTAAAAAATTCCAAGAAAGTGGATGAAAACCAAGCTGAATTCATTAACGAGGTTGTCATGCTCTCACAAATCAATCATAGGAATGTAGTTAAATTATTAGGATGTTGCCTTGAAATAGAAGTTCATTTGCTAGTTTATGACTTCATTCCAAATGGAATTCGTTTCGATCTTATCCATGATGAGAGTCATGAGTTTCCATTTTTGTGGAACATGAGCTTGAAATTTGTTGTAGAAGTAGCAGAAGCACTTCTCTATCTTCATTCTACAAATTCTATTCCCATCTATCATAGGACATTAAGTCAACCAACATACTTCTTAATGAAAAATATGTAGCCAAATTTTTAGATTTTAAAATTCAAGGCCAATCGCAATGGATCAAACTCATCTAACTACACTAGTAAAAGGAACATTCAGATACTTAGATCCAGAGTATTTCCAATCAAGTCAATTTACATAGAAGTGAAGTTTACAATTTTGGAGTTTTTCTTGTTGAGCTCTTGATTGGACAAAAGCCAATATCTCTTGATGGAACAGAAAAGGAGAGAAGTTTGGCAACTAAATTTTTGTTATGCATGGAAAGAAAACAACTTGAAGCAATTCTTGAAATACAAGTTTTAGAGCAAGATAAGAGAGGAGGGCTTAATGCAGTGGCCAAACTTGCACAAAGGTGCTTAAACTTGAATGGGAAGAAAAGACCAACGATGAAAGAAGTGGCCATAGAGTTGGAGAGCATTAGAATGTGTCAAATGCTTTCAAGTGCTTTTGATACCATGTCTCAAGGCATACATTTGCGTAAGTCAAAATCAATCATGACTTCGGATGATGACTACACATGGACAAGTACTGATGAAAACACCATCCCTTCATCAAGGGCATCTCCCTTAAAGTGGTGTTTCTAAACAGTTTTCTCATTTGTTTCTTTTTGTAATTGTCACCTAAGCAACTAAATAACGTTAAAGTGCAATTTTCCATATCAAATAGCAGTCTTCTCTGTGTTAACATTTTGAAGTAACCAATTTGAGGTGGAATTTCAAATACTGTAATGAAAGCTCCATTTGCTGCAAGAGATGTTAAAAATCTTAGTCAACTTCTTAGTAAAGAAATATACACACAAAAGTCAAGTTATTAAAAAGGTGAAAATAATTTTCAACATGCCCACGGGTGCAAAAAAATCTTTTCAAATCTTGAACAAATAGAGAAATAGTAAATTTATTTATTAAGTTTTGATATAGTGCAGAAGAGATCTTATAGAATATTACAATTCAACTTGATATTTTACATGAAACAGATAAGGTTAATTATCGAGTCCTCATTTATCAATCTTGCAACAATTATATGCTAATTTACACCATAACTTACCGAATTTACACTTGCACAATCTTACATAATCTTTCACGTCTCGCACATTTAGCCCCCATTTGGTGTAAATTAAAGTCCAATTTTTAATATATTTTGATAAAAATTGATGAAATATATGATTGAAAAGTTATTGGTTTCACGAAATGCGTGATTAAAATAAATATTGACTTCGACTTAGATAAAAATTTAGATTTTAATTTTCACCAAGAGTAATGCTATTTAGTTCCACTGGGGTAACCCAGTCTAGGTAGCACTTTATGATATGCAAAATGAAAGGTAAAATTAAATGACTTATTTAATATCACTTATTAGTTAATGTCACATTAACGACAACCCTAATGTGGCTAAATAGTATTACTCTTTGACCAAACATGAGCGCTTAATCCAACTATTACAATACTTACACACCATCAATATGTTAACCATAGTGAGGTTTGTTGACGTTGAAAATTGTGTAAATAAGATTCAAGCCAATTTGAAATGCAAATGAGAATTTTTATTGATAGTATTTTGCAAATTACTATTATAACTACAAATACTTGCTCTTTTTCCTTCGAGAAGATATTTAAAATATGAAGTATATTTCATCTTTTGAGCAATTTTTTTTCCCATTTTCTTCAAGGATCGTTGTCCTTTTATAGGGAAGGATTTACACACATACTTCATTCCCTGTTTTATTAGCTACAGTACCGAGGTGAGAAAGTACATCATTGGCACGTTTGGATTGGTTAGTGAGCTCGGCTTGTCAAGTCATCATGAGTTAACCTTACATGTGGTCCCTAGCAATTAAAGAATTACTTAGGGAATGAAGCTAAGGAGTATGATTGGTTGAATTGGTGGGCGCTGATGTAAGAGCTTCCATATATCACTTGTCGATTGACTGTTTGTACAATGTGTAAGGAATTTTCAATCATTATGTCACTTCAAACCTTAGTAATAACATAATCTGAGCTGATCTCACATATTCGAGCTTACATTAGCATAAACTTAATGCCTACAACAAACTGTACTTAACGACATCGGAGGTCAGATGTCAACAAGGTTAATAGCATTATTCTTTCACCAAACACTTGGGATGGTTTAATATAATACTTCCACATCATCAATCTTTCAACCATAGTTTATAAATCGCTTAATCCACTACATATCGTTCCCTCTGTCAAGCCTGTTAGAACCGCAACACATCCCATATTGGCATTCTTCCTTTACCATGAATGAACTAGCAGGGAAAATGACAGCAAAGGCAGTACAGCCCCCAATTTCCTGAAATACTCAAATAGCTAAACACAGAACAAGTTCATGAGGTGAGCAAAATGCAACATATGACAATTTTCTAAATATAATGACAAGTGAATTTTCAATAATTTAACAAAACATTTAGTGTCGTTATTTAACTTCATTCTCATTAGCAACTTCAAGAGATGAAGTTGATGGCAACACTAAAATCTTATTATTCAGACCCTTTTCCCAAATCATATTTAAGGGAAAGAGTATAGTTGAACTCAAAACACTAGTTGAAAACACATTCAACAACCAGCAGTAATGAATAATTTCCAATCAAATATTTTATAAACATGAAAAATAAATATTGATAATTTAGAAAATTGAAAAAAAATGAATAAATATTGTCTCAGATAATGACATATAAGAGTGAAGCAACCCCAAGTAGATTATCCCTTTTCAGGGACTTGAGATCAAATACACCTCAATTGTGGATTATCACAACATGGAAGACAAGGAATTTATGGTTACAAAATCAAAAGTTAATAATTTAACAATGCAGTTGGGAAAATAAAAATGAATGTCGTGGATTTTGGGTAACAAACTGTTCAAGAAGCTCAGAGAGATTAAATAGCTTATCAATCAAGAATTTTCTGAAGCAGAACTGGCATAATTGGTTGTATATCAATCATCACAGCCTATAAAAATTGAGGCTAGCTAATAGGACATCATATTCTGCTGCATTGTTGGTGGCCTTAAACCTGAATCTCACCGCACAATTAAGCTCGTGTCCTTGGCTAACTAAGACCACACTATCCCGTAGCCTGTTTTCCCAGAATAACCATCAACAAATAGACTCCAGGTGGGGGTTCAGCGGGTTCCATTTCTAAAATGTTGGTGAATTCTACCACAAAATCTATTAAGGCTTGGCTCTTGATGGCAGTTCTTGTCTTAAAGACAATGTCAAACTCACTAAACTCTACAACCTACTTTATCATTCATCTAGAAGCATCAGGTTTCTAGAGTACTTGCTTGAGTGGGAAGTTTGTTAGCACATGAATAGTATGAGCTTGGAAATACGTAGTGGTGGCAAATGAGCCGAGCGGCTCGTCGGCTCGCCCGCTCGGCTCGTACTGTTCACGCCCACGAGCCGCTCGGGCTCGTAAAAAAACGAGCCCGAGCACGAGCCGAGCGGGCTCATGGACTAGACGAGCCGAGCCCGCTCGGCTCGTCACTGTTCACGAGCGGCTCGGCGAGCTGCTCGCCGAGCCGCTCGTGAGACGAGCCCACGAGCCGCCCAAGTAAAAAAAAAAAATTAAATTAAAAAGTGACCAGAACGGTCACTGAACCAGTGACCGTTCTGGTCACACAAGTGACCAAACGGTCACTGGTTCAGTGACCGTTTGGTCACTGTTTTTGAAAAAAAAAATTATTTTTTTTTTTTTTCTACTTTTCTTCAATTCTTCTCCTATAAATACCCAACCCATTACAACATTTTTTTCCCACCAAACTTTCATTCTATACTCTCTACTCTACAATTTACAATTTACAAATCATTATCAACAATTCTATAATTCTCTTCTACATTTTTTTACATTATTATCTTCATTTTACAAATTCACATTTCTACTTATTCTACATTTCTACATTTCTACATTCTATTTCAACAATTCACAAATGGATCCACGAGCATTTGTTGAAAACTTGTTCGGTATGGAAGGTGAAACACCTGCCCAAAATCAATTTGGGAATGAATGTGCCGGTCTCAACCAACTACCAATTCCAGAAGACATTGACGATTTCGACGTTCGTGAAGGCGATGCCGATCCGATTGATTTGGATGACGTTGATGTTGATCCCGATGTTCCTATTGATTTGGAACAAGATGAAGAACCATCACTAAATATTCCCGATGCAAGAGGGAAGAGAAAGGAAGAAGCGAGGCAAAATGTTGGGACCATTTCAAATTGGTTAACACCGGTCGTGTGATCGATGGAGTTCCGTAAAATAAAGCGTATGTAAATACCGTCAACAACGACGGTATGGCAAAAAAATTGGAACCACTCACCTCAACCGTCATTACAAAGCATGTGCGGCCAAACATGGGCTTCTTGAACGTGGACAAACGCAACTACGCTTGGTACTAGTAGAGACGGTGCTACTACTTCGCCACTTTCTACGTGGATGTATTCGGAGGAGGAAGCACGAAAGGGAATGGTGAAGTTCGTTGCCGCGGAGCCGCCACTAGCAATAGTGGACAACGAACATTTCGTAAACTACGTCAAACAATATCTTCAACCAAGGTACGTTGGGGTAAGTCGAAATACTCTTCGTTCTAATATAATTGAATATTTTCTTAATGCAAAGCGATTATTGATTGGGGATTTAGAAAAATACGGGGTGTCATATCTTTAACTTCGGATTTATGGGAAGGGATTAATAAGAGAGGTTATATAGCCGCAATCGCACACTATATAGACCCACTTTGGGTTATGCATAAAAAAATTATTGCTTTTAAAATAATTGAGTATCCTCATAATGCTAACACTATATATAATGCAATTATGTTAATAATTAAAGAATATAAATGCGAGAGTAAAATTCGTTCTTTTACTTTTGACAATGCTTCTGTAAATAAAGTAGTTATCGATAAATTGCATAGAGTACTTCAACCCGATTTTGGTGGTTATTTATTCCATATTCGATGTGTGTGCCATATTTTTAATTTAATTGTACAAGACGATTTAAAACATGTGAAGGACGAAATTAGTCGAATTAGGAATGCACTTACGTATATCACGATTACACCTAGTAGAAAACAATCATTTGAAGAATTTTGTAAACAAGCTGGGAACTCTAATACAAAAACTTTTATTACTAACGTAGGTCATAGGTGAAATTCAACTTACTTATTATTAAAATCATGTGAAGGTTTTGAACCGTTTATCACTGAATTTTATAACAATATGCATATTAGAGACTACGACGATGATATCTTAAATGAATCCGATTGGAATACGGTTTTTAAAATTAAGAAATTTTTGGAAAGTTTTTATACGTCTATGAATATATTGTCTGGTGTTTATTATCCAACTAGTTGCATGGTTCTTGAACGTCTTTATATAACTGCTAGGGCTTTTAATAGATATCAAAATGACCCTGATTTGCATGCGGTTATATATGCTATGGAATTAAAATTTAGAAAATATTGGGAAGAATTACCTATGTTATTTCCTTTAGCATGCGTCATGGACCCCCGATATAATTTATCGGGTACTAAATTTATAATTGACCAAATTTCAAATGCTTTAACTTTTAATATGCCTATTACTTATAGGAATTTGGAACAAACGTTAACTGAGATGTATGAATTATATGCTTCAAGAATAGGTACACAAGTTACTCGTGTACCTACTCCTCCTCCCACTAATATAAACGATGACGACATTTGAAGTAATTAATTTATTAGAAAACATAGACTCAATTAGATATGATTCAACTGCATATGCATATGGTTCCTCTAGTAGTAGTAGTATGTCTTCCACTGCATGTACTCAAACTTCGAGTAGTAGTCCAAATGCGTTGCCATCTGAATTAATTGATTACTTTCGTTATACTATGCCTAGTAACAAATCAGTTAAGAAAAGTTCGGAAGATGTAATCGAATTCTGGCGAAATAATGAACGTCGATGGCCAATTGTTTCTGCAATTGCAAAAGATCTACTAACACCTCCGGTTAGCACTGTAGCTTCGGAGTCTGCTTTTAGTGCAGGGAAGAGGGTTCTCTCTGAAATTCGAAGTCGACTAAAAGAAGATATTTTGGAAGCGTTAATGTGCGTGAAGGATTGGGAAGACGCTAATTATCGAATTCAACATAAATATGCCGAAATTGCATGTAATCAAGTAAGTGATATTTAATTTCAATACATTCATTACAAAATTTTAAAAAAAATTGTACACGTAAAAAGTTTTTCGTGTACAATTTTAACTCCGCCTACACGAAATTGAAGTAGCCGGTCCCAAGCCCGGATAAAGGAGGAGGGTTTATCTTTTTTTTTTTAAATAAATGTATATTTACTATTTTAAAAATTATAAATGTTTTGACGAGCCCCGATAAATGTTTTGGAAAATATATATTTAAAAAAAATAGAAAAAATAGACTTGTAGTAGTAACGTTATTTATTTATTTATATATATAAAAAAAAAAAAAAGGTGAGCTGGCGAGCCGAGCTTAAGCTCGTCTCGCATAGCCGCCCGCTTTGGGCGAGCTCGGGCGCGAGCCGAGCTCGCCCAAACGGCAACGAGCCGAGCGCGAGCTCGGCTCGTTGCCGGAGAGCCACGAGCTCGGCTCGTGCGAACATGAGCCGAGCTCGTTCGTCAATGGGCCGAGCCGGCTCGGCTCGGCCCATTGCCACCACTAGAAATACGTCATCAACTTCCTGGAAGCAGTCACTAAGGAAAGAGTTATTTTCTCCATGTCTGGGTAGTGGGTCTTTGCTGCAAAAAATGCTTTGCTTACATAATAAATGGGCAACTAAGGATCACCTAGAGATGTCAAGACGGACGGGCCGGTCATGACCCGTAAAAACCGGCCCGTGAAAACCGAGACCGCGGGCCGACCCGTGACCCGTGCGGGCGGTTCACGGGCCAAGGAGGTGTAACCCGCGGGCTTCGCGGGTTGCACCCCCACGGGCCGCGGTTAATCCGCGGCCCGTAAAAAAAAATTGAAAAAAAAAATAAAACAAAAATTAAAAAAAAGGGGGAGATTATTTTTACAATTATTTTTACAATACCCTCTCATTAGTTATTATACATTTATATTTCATAGTTCATACTTGTTACTACCTTACTACAATTACAATTATTCAATTGCAAATATCATCATCATCTTGATTATATTTCTTTCTTCTCGGTTCTCACTAGTCACTACTAAATTTTTTAATCCTACTATATTATGAATTCTGGCGATTCTTTTTCTCAAAATCCTATTTTCAATAATAGTTGCTCTCCAATAAATTTAGAAGATGATAATGTTGTAGAAGTTTGCAAAGTTATAAATAATTCATGTAACATTAAATTTGAATTCTATGTAAAAATTTCTTGATACAATTATGAATTTATCATTTTGTTCAATTCTTAGTTTACATTTAATAAAAAAATATATTTTTTACTATAAATATGAAAAATTCTATATTTTTATAATTTTATTTATACAATCATACGGGCCAAAATTGGAACGAACCGCGAACCGCGCGACCCGTGACCCGCATGGACTCGACCCGGATGGGTCAGCGGGCGGGCCTGGGTTGTAGTCCAAAATTGTGGGCTGACCTGTAACCGGCCCGGAACCCGCAGCGGGCGGGCTTTTTTTCACGCGGGCCGTTATCGGGCTCACATGTTGGCGGGCCGACCGGCCCGGACCACTCGGATTGACACCTCTAGGATCACCCTCCTCTTTTACAAGTATCGAATTGATAACGCCGATAGATACCACCATTTATAGTTGCTGGGGCTCATCATCTTTAGGTTTGGATAGGAAGAATTTTTTCCAAATTGCTTTTTCAACCCTTGAAAGGCCTCTTTACATTCCTCTCTCCATTAGAACTTCTGCCACCCTTTAGAACATTGAAGAAAAGAAGACACTTATCGGTTGCCTTTGAGACAAATTGACTCAATGCGCCACTCGTGCTTTGAACTTCTTTAGGCTTCTGGAGGGCCTCATCTCAATCTGGGCCTTAATCTTTTTGGGATTAGCCTCTATGTCCCTTTGATTGACCAAGTAGCCTAAGAGCTTTTCGAAGGTGACACCAAATGCACATTTAAGGGGTTCAATCTCATCATATACCTCCTCAATATTTGGAAGGCTTCGTCTAAGTGCTTTTCTTAGGCAGGGGAAGGAAGGGGAGGGGGATGTGGAGGACGAATTCTATAGTGGGGGGTTTCAATTGTTCTTCTTATTTTAATTTTATTGGGGGTGTCCTGCAAAGTCGTTACAATTAGCAATGTTATGGCTATAAGAGTGGTGGTAAGAACAATACTTGGGTGGTATTTTGTCCCTATTTCTAAGTTCGACACCTCTCTTTCTTCGAGGGGTCTAAAACCTGGGCCTTTCCAGTTGATCATTGTGAATGAGGTTCACATCCTTGTAGGCTATGGCAAGTACTATGTTCAGGGCCACGACTGCATAGGCTTGGCCCATATCAGGTACAACGACTTAGTTAGCCTGATTCCATTGGTCCATCTATGCCTTCTAGAGATTGGTAGCCCCATGTTGGCTCTATTATGGTGTTCCCTTATATCCTTGTTGATTTCCTTTTTCATAATCGCTAGCAAGGTATCGTAGCTAATGGGGTCTTTATTTTGCACATCTCTCCAAAAGAGAGAGTTCGTGTCAAGGCCTCCTCTTAATGGGTCATCTCATCAGTAAAGCGTGCCAAGAAAATTTTTAAAGGTTCCCCAGGCTATTGCCTCAAGTCTTGATGCGTTGGATGGAACCTTCCCCTTTCTTGCTTATTTCAAAGTGCTTAAGGAAAGGTTCCTTGAATTGGGGCCGACTTTGGATGCTTCTCTCCTCCAGCCTTCTATACTAAAATAAGGCAGACCCACTTATAGTTAAGTGGAAGGCTCAACATTTCACAGTTGGGGTGGCTTTTCTCAAGCCCATATGGGCTTTGTAAGCATCAGATGCTTGGTCGGATTGCCTATCCCACCATATTTGGGAAACTTTGGAAGGGTGAAGTGGTCTGGCATATAGGCTTGTCAAAGCGGTACTGAAAATGGAAGGTCTTATCATCATTGTCCAAGTCACGGACCTTTGAAGGCCATTAGAATCTTCATCCTCTTCGGTAGTGTTCCTAGGAGGTGGTTGGGACGGAGCTACTTGACCTCTTTGATTTTGCTTATCTCTCCTCTGACGCCTCCTCCTACATGGAGGTTTCTAAGGCGCATTGCCTTAAGTAATTTTATTTTTTCTCTCGAATTGAGAGGGTCAATGTTGCTTATTCCTAAGTGTAGGCAAAGGTTGAACTGCTTATTTCTAGACTCCCGAGGCAACTAGGAATGCCTATTTATTGGCCTCCTAGGCTAAACCTATAAAAAACACTTCTAGATCTTTTAGGCACATTCTTCAGCTCATAGTTGAGAAGAAAGTTGAATGGAGCCTCGTTTGGTCGACTACAGCGTAGTTGGAGAAAGTGTCGACTCCAACTTCCCTCTCTTAGGGGGCCTCTTCCTTGGCATAATGCTAGTAGTCAGTCATTTGGCTTTGAACTTCTTCCTCCTCACTTCTGGAACAAAAGGAGGCACGTGGGGAAAAAAAATCTCCTTAGGCCGTATATGGAGGAATCGAGTATCCTCCCTGGCCCTGCATGTTCCTAAGCAGTTCTTGCATAACAATATTATGTTGGGTGATCTCTCATATTTGCAGCCATGGTAGCCACTTCCTTGTTCAGCCTGGTGGTCGCCTGGATCTACCTCTTGACCTATCTCGTTGACGTTGGTTGTGAGACTGATGACGGGCTACAGGAGTTGTGCGTGGGGGTTTCCCTTTTTCAGGGTGTTTCTTAGCCCTCCGAGGTATTGACTTTTCATTGTCGAGGTCATACTGACGCCTTTTCTTCGAAGACAACTTTTTTGAGGATCTTTTCTCAGCAAATGATGTTCCTTTTTCCTTTTTCAAGGAACATCAATACTTTTTTCCAAATGGTTTCTCCTGAGGTTTTCAGGTGTTCTTTCTTCAGGAGCAACTTAATTTCTTCAAATGTAGAAAACTCACCCAAAGTATATTTTTCTATCCGTTGAATGTGTAGCTTCCCACAGACTGCGTCAATCTATTAATCCTTGAAAATGAAACAAACAGATGATGGGTCCCACTCACGTCCAAGTAAGCCAAGATTGAACTGATGATTGAAGTGATGGCTAGATGGGTCGCAAGCCAAAGAATGTTCGAACTCGGTCTTTCAGTCAATATATACAAGGATCACAATTTTTAGAAAGAGAAATGTAATATTTGTGAATCACTATGTGGATTCAAGTTAAGCTGCCTTTGATCTAAAGCTCCTTGTAGTTGGTGATGCTTTGGGGAAGGGGCTTCGAAGAGTAGGACTTCGTACACAGTGACCGCTTCGGAATAAGGTCATATGGCTGGGGACCTCATCTATAACGTGGCACTTCAGTTGTTGGGCTTCTTCTCATTGATTTTATTTTGGGCCTCTTTTATGGGCCTCCATGGGCTTCGATCAAGTTTTGACTTCGGCCGTGTGGGTTTTCACTTGAGCCTCATAGGCAAGAGGCGTAACAAGATAGATTTTTTGATTAAAAAATTTATAAAAATTGTGTATCTAAATTAACAGATTTGTTGATATGATATTTGTCTCTAATCTTCCACTATATCATGAATACTTTAATTATGTCATAGGATCTTTTGTTTTTGTCCAATTTTTTTTCCCGATTATCGATATTTTGCTCACCCATTATATGTAAATTCACATAACATTCTAATAATTAATTAAACTAAGAGCTTGTTTGAGCCCAATTTTTTAGGTGGAATGCATTTTGAAATAATAGATTGATGGATAATGTGTACTTTTGGTAAAAACTTTCACAGGAGTTTCATCCACCACAATTAATGAAATGCCTATCTTTAAGATTGCCAATAACAAAGATTTTGTACGATTGAATTTGCATGAAAATTTAAAATCTTTAGAGAGATGTGGAACATATTTTGTTATTTCGATTTAATCTTCAACGTGCACATTCATGCACAGGTGTGATTCACTTTTTTTATCAAATGCTCAGATTGACAGTTGCACAATTTTTTTCATTTTATTTATTTTTTCATTTTTTTGTATTGATTGCGATGAAACTTGAACTTAGAATCCTTCTCTTCAATTTAAAGTTTAAGCTTTTAATTAGAAACGAGCTATAGTTATTTATTAAATTAATTAGAAACGAGCTATAGTTATTTATTAAATTAGTATTGAACTTGCCCATCAACGTGTAGATCGAATTCATTTTTTATCAAAGAATGTTGAGTCGACATTGCTCATTTGAGTGTGCATGAAAACATTACTTTTGACACATATTAGATTAATAGTCATTTGTATGCCTTGAAATTAATAACATATCAAAGACAGCTATGGTAATAGTCGAGTCATTAGCTTACATCTATTATCGACACACATTTCATTCGCAGAAAATCTAGCCAAGTGCCTTCAAGTGGTCACGCTTAGCTTAATAATCCTACGCGCCTTCATCACTAGATTGACTTGTCAAAAATATATGGAGGTTCAAATTTGAAGTCAAATGTAACCATTCCCTCCAACCTATATCAATCCCACAAGAGCGACCATTCATTTCCAGCATTAACGAATTCCTCTGTGAGTGGCTTCTAAGAATTCTTTTCAATAAGCTTGTATGTAATATATGCTCCATTGCTAGAGAAATTCTATTTAACAAAATATGAATGATTGCAGAAGGCAAAACATCAATGCATTAAGCATAAAAGCGTCTTTCTCAACGTTATGATCAACACATTTATTATACTATTGCATATCAAACCGGAGGAAAATCTACTATCTCATACGGCCATACCTCTGGTTTACATAAACGACGTTTTCTATGATTCTTCCGCATATATTCTTCATGTTCCTTTCTAAGACATATTGACCATGAAATCATCGAAGTACGAAATATAGGGAGAAAAAGGGTTGGCCTCCTCTACTGGTAACAAATAATTAGTTTCATTGGGTTCGTTCCAGAAATTTCCCAGGAATCCAGAATCTGAAGGGTTGACACTATCATCTCCAACCCAGTGAAGATCACTCAGCATAGAAAAATCTTGGCATGATAATTCACTAAAATTCAGTTCACTGGCTAATTCAAAAGGGTCGGGCACAGCTGGTAACATATTTCCTTGGCTGTTATATGTAATAGGTAGAAATGTTTCAGGCCAGGAGTTATCTTGGGAAACTGCAATTAAATCCAAGGAAGTGGTGTCACATGCTATCAAATTGGCAGTATTGGGAGATATCATTAGATTTTCCAATTCCTTTAGGGTTTGGATTTCAGAAGGCGGGTTTTCAATAGTCTGTGCTACTTCCACTTGGGTTGCAGCTTCCTTTCGTTTATTGCATCTCTTCTTATGAGTATGCCAATAGTTTTTGATTTCATTGTCAGTTCTTCCGGGCAAATTTGCAGCAATGGCAGACCACCTGCATTTTATGGTTAGGGAATTAGAATAGAGCAATTCGCTCTTGTGCCTACAAAACTTGTTAAATTAGCAACAAATTTATGACTATCGCAAGAAGAATATAGATTTATGTTTAAATTGTCAGCTTAGTCAGATCCAACAACTTGTGAGAATGCTTGATTTTATGTAATCAATTTGTTTGCAAGAACGGAATAAAAATTTATGTAATTTATTACAGAAGTTTAGATTTAGTTAGAGTGATAAGTAGATCTCACTTGTTCCCCAGTTGGTTATGTAATTCCATGATAAAATTCTCTTCCTCTTTAGTGAAGTTCCCCCGTTTAAGACCGGGTTTCAAGTAATTCACCCATCGTAATCTGCAACTCTTCCCACATCTTGCTAAACCTACACTTAGATTGACAAGTGTTAAATTCCACTTTCAGCTCTCTCTCTCTCTCTCTCAATTACATAGAATATCAAATCTTCTCTATAATCACATAGATAAATGGATAGATATATATAGAATTAAATGAATTAAACAGCAGAATTTGCTGTTTAAAACTTAAAAGTAGTAGTGAGGTTAAAGAAATAAGTGGAAGGAAATTAGGGTTCCCTTGTCCAAATTGGAAGAATTGAATTTCAAGGAAGTAATTCAATTCTTCATTGTTTCTTCTATAATATTATCAGGAATTAAGGAGAACAGAATAAAAAGGAAGAAGTATCATAATATACCAGCATATTTGGGCAGCATTCGCCAATTCCAGTGGCCATATCTCAGAACATAAGCCCTCAACTTATCATCTTCTTCTTTACTCCAAGCACCTTTCTTCATTCCATTATTATCAAAGAAGCAGGGCCTCACCATTTTCACTTATTTGTAGTTTTGTCTTTCTCCAGCTCTTTACTTTCTTTCTTTACAAGTTCACTCCTTGTTTTTATATATACGGCATAAGAGCAGAAGCATGTGTCAACGTACGAAATAACCTAGGAAACAGATATTTGGTATATAAAATGTTGTCAAAATATTAGAACGCGTTCCTGAAAAGGATTTAATTATTGAAGAAAATAGAAATAGTAGGAACGAGGAGCCATCTTCAGTCATACTTACGACGTAATACAACTGGTTAAAAGATATTCTTCAACTCCAACCAAAACTTGGGCGAATATTTAATTTTGGTTGAAAATATTTACAGTCAAAGTCTAGTACAAAATTCTTATTTTAAGGACTTGTTAATACGCTGCAATACTTTGTATGGTTTTTATTATTTTCATCTTATCATTGTTAAATACGAAATCTTTAAATTATAATTCATAATATTGAGAGCTGGTAAATCTATGAAAAGAGAATTTAAACAACAGAAAATTTGAGTTTTTTCAAAATAATAAATATCAGTCTTCTTAAATTATTTATCATAATCATCAAGTACACTGAATATAAGGGAAAAAAAACATGAAAGGGAAGATTTGATATTAGTGCCGTTTGGTGGTGATTAAAATTAGATTTTTAGTAGATTTTGATAAAATATATGATTAAAATTAATTGGGAACTTTGACTTTGGTAAAAATCTAAATTTCAATCCCTACCAAACAAGAACTATTGCATATTACTAATCCATATAATAATCATGATTTAATTTTTTTTTTTTCTTTCCTTTTCCATAGCAAAGAATAATCCCTACCAAACAAGATCATTTGAAGGATTATGTTGACGCCATATATTTCTATTGTTGTCACTTTTTTAGTGCATGCACTATGAGTCTTCAATCCTTGTTCATTGTTGTACTTATAGTCCCAACCTTTTTTTGGTTATATTATTGGCCTCAACATTCCATTTACTCGCACAATTTGTTGGGATGATAGTTTTCGTCCGAATAGGGGGCTTAAGATGGCCTAATTTACCCTCATAGGTTCAAGCAAAAAATAAAATAAATAGAAAGTGGGACAAAGTAGATGAGTGGTCTAATGAACATCAGTACTTATCTTATGTTAAGTACTGAAAACGTGTCATATACATCAATTAGTGGATTTTAAACTTAATTCAAATGTTGAGGTCCACCATAAGTTTATGTATCAATAGATGTATATGACACGTTATCGGTGCTTAAAATAAGACGAGCATTGGTGCTCATTAGATCATTCTTATGACAAAGTACGTGCTCGTTAATTCAAAGCATGCTGATACAATATTTGGACATATTCCATTGTAAGATACTACATATCTCTACATTTAAGAGTACTAATTTTGATCACTAATATTCATATTTTCATAGTAAAAACTGAAAAAGAAAACTTATTTCTTTAAACACTTGTATTTATGATAACCATCGCCCTTTTCTCTTACAGACACTCTACACTAAATCATTTCAATAATATCTACGTAGAAATTAACCATTGAGTTTTTGTACCTAAATATAGTTGTGGCTGTTTTTTTCCATTTTCCAAGAAGCCGGCCAAAAAATGAATTAATGATTTAATTTACGAAAATGAAGGCGTCTCTTGAGTTGTCAAAAAATGAATTATTATTTATATGAAAATCTCATAATATTTTTGTGCAATATATATCAATTTATGTTTAGCTCCCATTATTAAACATGACCTGGTGTAAAAGGCATAGCTATACTTTGTAACTACCGGAAATTAGTAAACTCATAAGTCACTTTCAGAATATAAGCAAAAAAATGAAATTATTAGTAATTTATTGTGTAGCTTCGTCTCTTCCTCATAAATCGTTGTCGTCAAGCCATCACTTAAGACTTCAATTGGAATAGACTCAGTCAATCAGATATAATGCACAAAGTAAACGTGTTAAATTCCATGAAATTGTTCTTAAACAGACTTAATTAATTGCAAGAACAGAGTTAATGATCAATAAAATTTACTTGCAATTTACAAATGAATAAGCTAATTTCAAAGTGAAATGGTTAAAATATAATGAGAAATGTTACTTGCACATTCTTGTTTACCACTTGATTTACATAATGTACAAGTGGTAATATTTTACACCATGTTGGATAGAAAAAAGAGTCAGATCAACCTGTGAAATCTTGCCACATTATGTAAACCAAGTGATAAACAAGAATGTACAAATAGTATTTGGGAAAAATAATTGATAGTAAATGTTAGTCATGAGGAGCACTAAAGTGCTAGGTTCACACCATTTTTTGACTAAGAATTTTCTCCTTAGTAGACTTTCTGAACCACGTGTGTTATTTGTCAAGGTCTTAGGGTCAATATTAATGAAATTAAAATGATTTCACACGTTTCTACTGAATATTTGATCATTGTAATCTATTTTTAATTTTTTGCACCTCGACAATGCTAATTGATCACCGGTGAACCTTTCGTCGGCGAGCTGCCGAAGGGAGCAAAAACTCATCCAAGCTACTTACCAACTCGCACAAGTTGACTCGTTTTCGTTTTTGACAATTTTTTACCAAAAAAAAACCTTACCGAGTTGCGAGCAATTCAAGAACTAGCTCGGTTCATCCACCAAGGACAATCTCGTGGGACAAGTCGAGCTCAACTTCCTCGAAGCAAGCCAACTCACATGGTGAGTCAAGACCAACAATAGGCTAGTCTAGCCCAACGGTTCAACTCAGCCCATTTAATATCCCTACTAAGACATGCCAAATAACATAAAATATTTGGAGAAGATTGGGCATTTTAGTTCAGACAACTATATATTGGAATTTTTTATTCAAATTTGTTTTGTGTAATAAATGAAAAGGATTTGTGCAAGGAAAATCAAGGTACAAAGAATCAAAGAAAAATCTTTCTTCCCTCATTAGTCTAGCATCAACTTGACATGTGCCGGTGATGCAGTGTGAAACAAGGAATTTAAGCAAAAACCTTAAGAACACAATTTTTGAAATCCACAAAATTAAATAAACCACTAGAACAAAACTGTGATTTCACGACTAAAAACTGTAGTCGCAAAAATTGAGATTTTGTTGCAAAAGTAATTTAATGAAGACAATACGTTTGTTACGAGCATTATCGCACTATATGAGTCATGGAATATGTTATGCGACAACTTTCAATCATTCATCGTAGTAACAAAATCACGATACTATTTGTTTGACGCTGAAAATATGAAATGGCGACAAAATATCTGTAGCCATAATGTCGTCGCAATGAATGTGTCGCGGGAAATTTAAAGGATGACAAGTCAGATTGTCGCAACGAATATTCCAATAAAGTTTTTGCAAGAAATATGTTTGTTGCGAATGTTAAGTCACCAAATGTATTTTGTGACAACTTTCGACCATTCACTGTCTTAACAAAATTGCAACACTATTTATTTGCCACAGAAAATACGAAATACACTATTTATTTGATGTAAATTATGTCCGTTGATGATTACCAACGAATTGCCGTCGCTATTATGAATTAAAATCTTTAAAAATGATTTTATTTTAATAATTATTTTCTTGAGAACTTAATTTATTACAGTTTAAACCCAGAAATAAAAATGCAAAAATTATAATTATAATGTACAAACTAACATACATAGAAATTGAAAATATATCCATTCAATTCCTTAATTTTAGAGTTCGAAACAAAATAAAAAATGTTACAGAAATATTTATTCAGACCATTGAAGGCTCTATCTTCTACAAACAAAAAGAAAAGAGGTACATCAATCGTAACTTCCATAAAAATGATCAAAGAGCCCACTCCCATCTGCTGCAGAACCACCACCACAAGCATGTGAAGTACTAGTCTTCTCCAACTTCCGTTTTACTTCATAATAGATTGCTAGCACCTTTTCTGGCAAATGTTCAGCAACAACACTCTTACTATTACCCTTTGGCAACTTTACCAAATCCACTAAATGATAAGGGAACCTTTTTATACACAATAGCAAACGAGGACCTTCCTGTAGCAATATAAACTGCATTGTTGTATGCAAACTTCACCTGAGACAGTGCGAAACATATTTCCAAGGGTACGGTTAGTAGCCTCGGTCTGTCTATCAGTCTGGGGATGGGCAATGCTGCTTCGATTCAAATTTGTCCTAAACAACTTAAACGGGATAATCCAAAAAGTGCCCCCAAATTTTTATATCCCACTCTAATGTGATAGACTTGGGAACTCCATGTAATCTAACAATCTACCTGAAAAATAGTTTGGTAATACTTGATGCATATGAGATATAAAATGAGTCATCTTGGAGAAACTGTCAACTACCACAAAAACGGAATCTACACTTTGTTGAGTACAAGGCAATCCTAGGACGAAATCCATAACAAGATCTTGCCCTGTGCCTTGCGGAACAGAAAGTGGCGTGTACAACAATCACATTTCAGCACTTGACCATTCAACACCTGACAAGCGTAACATTTTCTGACTATAACTCCAATATCTTTCTTCAGCTGTGGCCAATAATATATGGATTCCAAAGTGGTTATTGTTTGTTACGCCTAAGTGTCCACTTAGACCTCCTTGATGCAGATCTCGAATTAGTTTTCATGTAAAGATGAAACGGGAATGCAAAGCTGGTTGCCCTTGAACAAATACCCATAGCTAATATAGAAATCAATCATTCATTCACGATTCACACACTTGCTCTAAATCTCCTTATAATTATAATCATCTACATACATTTCCTTCAAGCATTCAAATCCAACAATGTCTTGTGACAGTGCGACCAACAAAGATGCTCTCCAACTAAGGGCATCAGCAACTCTATTTGAACTTCCTGATTTATGTCTAATCACAAAAAGAAATTTATGGAGGAAAGTCACCCATCGAGTGTACATCTTACTGATATGTTTTTTACTATGAATAAACTTAAGGGCTTGGTGATCAGTATACAGCACAAACTCATTCTGTACAAGGTAGTGTTCCCATTGCTTCAACACTCTCACAACTGCATAGAATTCTTGCTCATAGGTACTCTATTTCTGCCTCGCATCGCTCAACTTTTCTAAAAAAAAAAAAAGGCCATAGGTCTCTTCTCTTGGGAAATGAAAACCCCGACACCCACACCACTAGCATCACACTCCACCTCAAATATTGATGCAGGAGGGTCCGAGTCAGATGCTGAGTTGTCAGATAACACGTTAATGGCTCTAAGGTATCACGAGTTGGCAGATCGGGGCAAGGATGGCAAGTGAAAGCGTAACTTTGGCAATTAAGTCGTGTTTCGGTAATTTGGCCATAACTTTGGCTACGGTTATCAGAATCGCGATCATGACCACAATCCGGAAAGCTCGTTTCGGCGCGCACGTCGTGGCCACCCAGCTATGCTCGGTGTGTGCCGTTTTCATCCTCAAATTCAGCTGTTTTCCCTTTCGAATTGCTATTTTAAGTTATTTTTTGCTATTTTTGGTAATATTTCGATTGCACGTTAGGAGATGATTTTTAACCCGATTTGGGCTAGATTTTTTGCAGAATACTTATTTTATTCCATATTTTCGTTTGGCGTGATTTTTGGAATTTTGCCATTTTTGGTAAAATTCGGATTTCGGCTATAAAGTCCGGCTTGTGGACTTATTTTCATCATTGCGTGATATAATAAAATTCTCTAAACTTCAGAGACGTTTTCTCTGTGTTTTTTTGGCGTTAATCTTGTGTTCTTCCCTGTGAATTTGCTGGTAGAACTAGCCTGCAGAATAATCACTATTCTGCCCGGCGTCAAATATCCTCTGGATTTTGGCAAAGTCAATACCGGAGTTTTGCACAAGTTTTCCTCAATGAAGGCGAAGCTTTTATCTTGCTCCTTTCCCAATTGAATCTCTCCTTCTGCAAACATTTTGTGAGTGGGGCCACAATAATGCTAAAATCCCTGATAAATCACCTATAGAACATTGCCAAACCATAGAAACTCCTTACTTCAGAAACTCTTTTTGGTGTTGGCCAATCTCAGATTGCTTTGTCTTCTCTTTGTCCACCTGTAGACCATCTTCACCAACTACAAGGCTACAAACAACAGCTTATGTGTAAAGAAAGTGCTGATACAACTGTAATATGTATTACTACTGATACAGAAACTGTAATTTGTATTACTGCTGATACAGAAACTGTCATAATGAACAGATGGTTTATCTTTTTCAATTTTCAGAAATCATGGAATTAAATATTATTTGTAGAGTTAGTCAAATATTCTTTGTAATTTATTAATCTTTTGGTGATTTTTGACTCAATTGAACTTCTTTTGGAAGTAAGTTTAGCTTATTTCTTACAAAGTATATGAACGTGTCATTTTGATCTCATTATGGCAATATTTCTAAAACAGAGTTTTGATAAATCCATTCCAGTCAGAAGCTTTTGGATTTGGCCATTCTTTGCTATTTTTAGTAATTCGGTTGGCAATCCACAATCAATAACAACACAAGCATCTCTTCCTCAAGAAAGCAGTGATGAAATTTTGAATGAAATCTATGCTGCTATCAAGGACTCTTTAGTTTCTAGAGGAGAAATCTGCATCACTTACGTTAACAAGCTCTGTGCTTCTGGTGATCTTCTAACCACTGCTAGGCTAATGCATTCCTTATGTAATAAGCACATATTATTTAGCCCTTGTATGCATGAGCGCCTTCTGGAGGCTACAGGTGAAAAAAATGATATTGACATGGTCTTTCAAATTTTCAAGGTCTTTTTGGTGTCTTGTGACTCTATTAGATTAACTTCATATCTTATCCTTGCTGGAATGTTTGTGAAGCCCAACCATCCTGTCATATTACTGAAATTTATCAGAGAAGTCTCAGAAATGGTGTTTCCTCGAAATGAAATAGTTCTGAACAGACTTATCTTTGCCGTTGATAAATGCGGACATGTTGACAAAGCACTTTTCGTATTCGATCATATGAAAAGTATGGAATGTAAACCACACTTGGTTACATATAATACCATTTTTGGGATTCTTGGTCATCCCGGAAAAGCAGATGAAATTCTACACGAATTTGCTGCTATGGAAAAGGCTAATCTTATTCCAGATATTGTAACATACAACACCTTATTAACTAGCTCGTGGAAGGTAGGTAGATTTGATTTGTGCTTAGTATATTTCAAAGAAATGAGTGAGAGAGGAGTTCAACCGGATTTGCTGACTTACAAGCTTTGATTGAGAGCTTAGGCAGGTCAGGAAAAATTGAGGAAGCGTTGAGAATATTTGAAGAGATGAAACGTAAGAGGATCCATCTGTCAACTCACATCTACCAAGCTCTGATTTTCAGTTTAAAAAGGACAGGGAAGATGGAGTTGGCTTTGAAATTTTCCAAAGAGATGGAAGATTAATACCTTTCGGACGTTGTTAGTCCAAAGGATTTTAAATGGAAAAGGAGATAGTTTAGTGCTTTAAACAGATCAAATTAGTTCAGTAAACTGCGTGGTTCCAGAGGAGATCAATTTTAAATGGAAAGGGAGATACTTTACTGGAGTTACTAGCAATATTCAAAAATTCCAAACTTGGAATAAACTCGTATCGACCAAGTCTCGTTAACATATTCGGGCACATAAGGTGAAATACATTGCCATTCCAAGACGAGAAGTCCTTATGGAGGTCAATAAAGTAAATGGAGGGGAGAAATTTTACATAATATTCTTATTCATGAAGCAAGTACTTTGTTGTTTTGAGATATCTGCTCAGCACTCAACATTGTTGGGAATTAAAATTGTGAACTTGATCCTCAGTTTGGTCCCTTTCAAGGGTTCCTCTTCGTCGTTTGGTTGAATCATCATTTTGCTGCAGCCTGTAGAAAGGTTTGGTTGGTCGTAATGGACCAGTTTGCCAAGCACCTGATCAAAGCCCGTAAAAAAAACCAGTCAAATCTGGTTATATTAGGCGAGTTCAGAATAATAAGCAAAAGGACTGTTAAAATTGGATTTAACAATCTAATTACGTTTTCAATTTTTGACGTCAATTTAATTTAAATTTTATTCGAGGTCAGTTTGAGTCGTCTTACTCGTATAATTAAATATAAAAATATGGTGTAATTTTATAAAAACAAAAACTGAGTTTAACAGTATTACCAGAGTGAAAGGCCAGATTTGATAACTGAGTTTGAAGCAGTGGTTTCAGTATATTGAGAACTTGCTGACATTGTTCTGGTGTGATGGTTAAACCAGAAAACACATTGGACAAATTTGGAGAGGTAGTAACTTGATTAGCACTAGAGATAATTTCTTTGCCTGTGTCCCTTACCAATCTATGTCCTAGGGGATATCCATGAAGCTTGTAACACTTCCCTTGTAGATAACCAAGCATACCACAGTAACTGCACTTAGGTCTGTCCTTCTTGAAATTTTGATTGTTATACATAGTCCTTTGATTAACACCATAACTCATAGGCCTCTGATTAACATCAGAATTCATTGAACCAGCCATTAGTCTACTTACAAATGCAGCAGCTTCAACATTATTCTGGTTTTTAGATGCCACATCAGTTTGCCTTCCATCCTGTTGAACTAGTGCAAACACCTTGTTCAATGAAGGCAGAGGCTCCATCATCAGAATTTGGCTACGCACATTAGAATAGCTGTCATCTAATCCCATCAAGAATTGCAGGATCTGTTCTTCTTCATAATAAGAATTGTGACTCTGAGGCCTATAGTTGAATAATTCTTCCCATAAGCCTTTCAGCCTATTAAAATATGCACTCACAGAACCGTTCCCTTGTGAGATTGAAACAATCAACTTCTTTAACTGATAAATTCTAGGTCCATTGCCTTGGCTATATCTATCTCTTAGCTCCAACCAGATCTGACGTGCTGAATCCTTATGCATAACACTAGGATATAATTCCTTAGGGATTGAATTTATTATCCACAAAGAAACGACATGATTGCATCTACGCCAAGCAGGATACAGAGGTGAATCTATGGAAGGTATAGGTATAGAACCATCAATGAAACCTTCCTTATGCTTCATGCTCAATGTCATTTCTATAGTACGACTCCAAGAGTAATTCTCATCAGAAAGTATAACCGAAATAATCTGTATACATGTGTTGTCTCCATAATGCAAGTAGTAAGGATTTGAAGGATCTGTTATGATTTGATGCACAGCGATAACCAGATCTTCATTGAGATGAGTATTTGGCAAAGGATTATCAATAGTGCCTTCAATTCTGGTTTCTGAACTTGCCACCATGACCGGAAGCTTTGTCAATGCTCTGATACCATGTGGATTTTATACCAAAATAGAGTGATAATATCTCTGTAAGTTGGAAGAGAAAACACACGAATGGAAATGAATTTCTCACATTACTAAGGAATCAAGGTAGCAGTATGTGGTGTAGTAATTAAATTTTTTAGCCTAACTAAAATATTAATTGACTTTTTTGTCCCTTTTGCCGGTGCTTAAAATTTTCACTCACGTTGGAAGGAGGATCAGGAGCTCGAATTGCTTAATAACGCGTATCAAAATGTTCAAAATCTTTCGTAATAAGCAAAGAATGAAACCCTTAAGGCAAAATCGAAAGGGTCAACGGGGAAGTGGAAGATGGAAATGCTTTGAGACCTTGAGTGATTTTATAAATCAATGATCCACATCCTCCAATACGATCATAATATTTACTAATTTAAGTATTAGATTGACCGTGAGGACTATCTTATCTTCTTCCATATACATTTTGTTTCGAGTTTGAAGGAGTTTAATTTCATTATCCTTACTAAATAAATTTTATAGATGTATTGCATGCTCAGAATGTCTTAATCACATTGTTACATAACCTTGCATAAACTTTTAAAATATGAACATTAATGCACGTTTTGGTTTTTATATTCAAAATTAAAGGCAAAACAAATGTTTGTACGTCGATTTATAGATGTATTTTCCGTAGAATATTGTAAAAAGAATATTGAATATTACTTAACATGGAATTATTGATAATTAACATCAATGGGTAGTGAATAGTGATCTCAGGAAACATCGTTTACCTGTCAGTAAGTGTATGTCCCTTTGTAATTCTCTTCCTATAAATGCAACAAATTTAGAATCAAAGAGTCTATCTATAGTTTTAAATACTAAGTCATAGTAACATTGAATCATACCGTATGGCAAGCAAGAATCGAACTCTATTTTTTATTACCGCATTTGTAATATTTCTTCATCTTATGATCTCCATGGCTGAAATTAGAATGATTCTTCGTAGTAAGTTGGTTAATTTTGTATTTCTTTCGAATTCTTACTATTTTCATTTATTAAAGGTCGTGTTTTCGATGCCTTCTTAATCTATTGCATGGTCGAGGTTATGTGAATTTATACTGCAATTTATGTTTGTTGTTTTGTTCTCAGATGGCATCCCGGATGAATCGATTTTGGTTCGTGATAATATCTACGCAGCAAAACATGGCTATACGTGCTACGGCATGGAGCAGACGTACAACCTGACTTCAAACTTCTTCATGTCTATAAATCCCAATCTTGATTGTGACAATATCTTTATTGGCGAATGGATTTGCATTAATGGTTACTCAACTTAAGATTAATGCTTGGCCTACAAGAAATAAGCTTATTTTTACTACGTATGTTCCTTTAATAATTGGCCACGATTGTAACTCTTATTTTCTCTATTTTGGGTACAATAAACAAAATACAAAGCCTATGGTCTCTTTTCGGATTTCAGCATTTTTCATGGAATTTTTGAGGTATTTTTAACGATAATTTGGAGATAAGCCAACTCCTATATTCGAAACTTTACTTTGTATCAACGTATGTCACCAAGAAGTAAAAAAAGAAAAAAAAAAAAAAAAGTACATGTAAGTTCTTCAATCAAATTTTTATGAGTAATTTTACTATCGTTTATGAACTTTCAATGAAATCTCAATTGAGTCATTGATCTTTAATTTAATTTAAAAATTTATCACTTTTTCACATGTATTCTCCCAAATTTAGGAACATGTCTGTGACGCTAAATACATTTAGATTATTTCACTGCAGACAACCATATGGATCAACTTAAAGAAAAAAATATCACTTATGATGTCTTGGATACAATTGTATAGCATTGCATTTGACTTGAAAGACCGATAAACAAAACTCACGCTTCATATCGTGTACTTTCCTTAACTTTAGCTCTTGTACAAACTAAATTCTTGTTTGATGAAGATTAAAATCAGATTTTCAGTAAATTTTGATTAAAAAATTAATAAAACGTGTGATTAAAAAATTATTAGTCATATAAAATATGTGATTATAATTAATTGTTGACTTAACTTAGAGATTTGAATTGAATTTTAATAAAAACCAAACAGGGGTTAAACTAGTAAAGTGTTATAGAAACAATCCAAATTTATCAATAATCGTGAAATTTAGAAGACCGAGCAAACTTTAGACCCAAAAAAGCATACAACTTTATTTTTGAATTGTTCTTTTTTTAAGTATTTCACTTATTTTTAATGGGATACAACTAATAGACTTTTAAACGAAAATTTTTCAAAAGTCTTTCAACTTCTTATTTAACCAAAGGTATGGGTTGATGGTTATGCTACATGTACATTAGGGTGTACATGTCCTTTTAAAATGCAATGTCCTTTTAAAAGACGTACTTCTTATTTTCAACTTTAGCCTCCTGTTTGGTGCATATTTTTGCTCCAATAATCCATTTTTTGGTTGATGTGATGGGAAATATGTGGTTGAAAAAGAAGGAAAAGTTATTGATGTGATGAAAAATATTATTTTATTGAAAAATATGTAGTTGAAAATGAGTAGAAGAACGAGAATGAAAAAAATAATATGGCAAACAGGGCTTAGCCTCCATTTGTTTCTCATTTTTCTTCCATAAAAATGAAAAATATGATCGTTATCCATCACATCAAGCCATCAATTTTGAATTTGTATCTCTTAACGGCTACATTTTTCATTCTCATTTTACAATAATGATAATCAAACTGGCCATCAATGTAGTGTTGAACAATTGAAGGTTGATTGAAAATTAGATAGTGTTTTCCATATCCAATTTCTTCAAACCCCCAATTAAACATCAAAAATCCAATTATTGGTGAAGCCCAACACCCTAAAATTGAACGAGTCCCAGCAAAATGCTAGCTGCCACTGCTTCAAACTTCAAGACTAATCTGAGCGATTCCAATTTGATATATCATTTTTATCATCGTTTGAATATCCCTAATTACGAAGTTAATTTGGGAATGTATGTGTGTTATGGAGACAAGCGACAATCAGAGAAAGCCTGGGGAAGACAGAAGAGAAGAAATGGCCTTGAGAAGAAACAAAAAAGGAAGCAAGAAGAGGCTACGGTCACTAACAGCTAACACAGTTTGAAAGGGACAACATACGGTGTCATTTTGTTTGCCTTTATTTCGTTAAAGTTGTAATTGACCAAAACACATTTTTTGCTCTTTCTTGCAACTTTCCATTTTGATATAATTGTAAAAAGGGGAGAGATAAAGGAGTGATTTGATGTGTGTGAAATACCCTCTTTTCTCTCCGAACTCTGTCCCTCTCTCTCGACTTTCCTCATTTTTACAGTTTCTTATCTTCTGTAATTTCTTACTAATTGCTGCAATCCACTTGGTTATTGTAAATAATATACTGGGTGCTGAATTTCTTTTTAATTTCTATTTATTGTTGCTATTCAAGTTCAACCATAACATCTGGTATCAAAGCAGCTACGAAATCTAGGAATGGTAGAGACTAGAAGCAAATCTAATGAGGAGCACCTTAAGAGGCTGGATAAGGAAATAGCAAATTTGGGAGTCGCTTTTGAAGCAAATGAGCAAATGCTACAGGTTGTTGGTACTAGGCAGGACCAAATGGAGCAGATGATGGGGGAAATGAAGTTGATGCTAGCTCAACTAACTGGAAGTAAAATTGATGGTAAAGAAAAGCTAGTAGAAGGATGTGGGTCTCCATCTCAAACCAGTGGTGGTAGCTTTAGAGGGAATGAAATTCATTCAGGTTACACCATTGGAAACCGAGAGGTTAGATGGGCTACCAAGATACCCAAAATAGACTTTCCTTATTTTAGTGGAGATGGGCCTAGGTAGTGGCTGAGGAAAGTAGGCAAATATTTCCAGATTCATCAGGTAGAAGACGAGATGAAAGTGGCGATTGCTCAGATGTATCTAAAGGGGAAGGTCGATGTCTAGTTCTGTAGATTCATCTCTAGCCATCCAACTACTGGTTGGGATGTATTTGCAAAGGAGCTTTGTATGAGGTTTGCAGAGAACACAGTTGTAGAAGTAATAGAGGTATTTAGCAAAGTGAGACAGAATGGGACCATAACTGAGTATCAGGAGCAGTTTGAGGAGTTAAAATCACAGGTGATGCTAACTTTACCCAACCTCCCTGAATCCTACTATATATCTATCTTCACCAGTGGGTTGAATGAGGAAATTAAACCAATGGTGAAGATTATCAGACCTACCACATTGGCCAAGGCTTTTGAAGTGGCCATCCTATAGGAAAACACCATAACTGCTCTAAATAGAGGAGCCATGGCATACAAGCTTTACCCACAATCCAAATGGACTTACTCTAATAATAAACCTATGGATCCTATACATAAACCCACCCCTATTGCAGAACCTAATCTAAAAAATTCTACCACTTTGAAATTTAAAGCCATCACACCTTCAGATTTTCAAACAAAAAGGGAGTTGGGATTGTGCTACAAATGTGATGAAAAATATACTAGGGATCATGTATGTAAGAACAAGATGTTAAACTTTATATTGGTAGATGAGAAAGTTGAGGAAGACCAGAATGAAGTACAAGGGAAGGAATGAGAGGGTATAGTGGAGGAAAATGCAGAAGAAGTGATGGAAATCTCTATTCAGAATTGGTGGGGAGCAACAGATCCATAACGATCAGGTTGCCTGGAAGAATTAAAGGCAGAAGAGTATCCATATTAATTGACAGTGGGAGCACCCACAGTTTTATTGATGAACAATTAGCCCAAATCATTCAATATAAAATGAAACAGACTAAACCTACCTCTATCATAGTAGCTGGAAGAGATAAGCTGATTAGTAGGGCCATCTGCAATCTATTAAACTGGGAGATTCAAGGCCTAGGATTCCAAAATCAATCGAGGGTGTCGAAACTGAAAGGGAGTGATATGGTATTGGGAGTAGATTGGTTAAGTCAATTCAACCCGATGTTGTTTGATTTCAATAGAGAGAGCATCACTTTCACCTATGAGGGCAAAGAGATGGAGTTGAATTGTGAACAAATTAAAGAAGAAGTTAGGATGATGAATGATAAAGAACACAAGCAGTGGTTCAGGAATCACAGCTATGGGGTAGTAGCTCAGATCATTACTGCCACTGAGAAGGAATAAGAACCAGCCCCTGCTGACCTGCAAGTAGTGGTGAACTAATTCTCTATGGTTTTTTCAGATCTGAAAGGGCTGCCTCCAAACAGATTCGATCATCACCAAATAACCCTTAAAGAAGGAGCACGACCATTTAAGATTAGGCCTTACAGATGTCCATACATACAAAAGGCTAAGACTGAAAAGATGGTTAAAGAGATGAGGGATAATGGAATAATTTAGCCTAGTAACAGCCCTTATGCCTCACCTGTACTCTTGGTTAAAAAGAAGGAGACCTATCGCCTACTTGAGTAAGGGCATTAACAATAGGAATTTAGGCCTATCCATCTATGAAAAGGAACTGGCTTTAGTGATAGATGTGGGAAAATGGAGGCATTATCTAGATTGGCATCATTTCATCATCAAGACGGATCATCAATCCCTTAATACTTGTTGGAGCAAAGAATCACTACACCACTGCAACAGAAATGGTTGACGAAGCTATTGGGGCTTAGTTATGAAATCCAATATAAAAAGGGGTGGATAATAAGGTAGCAGATGCACTATTTAGAAGGGAAGGAGAAAGCACAGAAGGTTGGACAATCACTACTGTGACACCAGTGTGGATGCAAGAAGTGATAACCAGCTACTAAGGAGATGAAGAAGGAAGTAGTAAACTAACTGCATTGCTACTCAATGCACCCACAGAGTCAAATTACACTTATGCATATGGATTACTCAAGTATAATTCCAGGCTTTATATTGGGTCTATTGGGGAAATAAGGAAGAGACTGATCGTTGTTAAACACTCCTCTCAATAAGGGGGGCATTCAGGCGTGCAAGCCAGTATTCATAAAGCCAAACATCATTTTTTCTAGCCTGGTATGGTTAAAGAAATTAGACAAGAAGTTTTAGAATGTGATACGTCAAAGGTGTAAGGGTGAACATGTAGCCTATCCTGGGTTGTTGCAGCCCCTACCAGAGCCACAGTATGCTTGGAGCCACATATCAATGGACTTTGTGGAAGGTTTACCTACTTGGCAAAGAATGTCATATTGGTTGTTGTTGATAGATTCACCAAATATGGTCATTTTCTTACACTAGCTCACCCTTTCTCAGCAACGCATGTAGCCGGGCTATTCTTAGATAATATCTATAAATTAAGCCGGATGCCACAGAACATCGTGACAAACAGGGATAGAATTTTTACAAGTGAGTTTTGGCAGGAGTTGTTCAAAAATATGGGAACCACATTGCAACTAAGCTTAGCCTATCACCCACAGACAGATGGACAGACTGAAAGGCTTAATCAATGCCTTGAAATGTACCTATGGTCTATCATCAACCTAAGCAATGGAGCAAATGGATCAGCCTGGCTGAGTGGTGGTACAACACAACTTTACACATTGCTATCAAGATGACTTAATTTGAAGCCCTTTATGGCATTAAACACCTCAAGGTGGCTGCAGTGGAAAAACTTTTACAGGAAAGATACAAAATGGATCGGGTACTAAGAGAGAACTTGGCACAGGCAAGAGTACGGATGAAGCAATACGCAGACAAACATAGAAGTGAAAGGAAATTTCAAGTGGGTGATTGGGTATACCTCAAACTACACCCTTATGCACAGCAGACAGTAGCCAAAAGAGTAAACCAGAAGTTAGCAACAAAATACTATGGCCCTTACAGAGTAATTCAGAGAATTGGGAAGGTTGCTTACAAATTAGAACTACCCCCAGAGGTTAAAATCCATCATGTATTTCATGTTTCTTTATTAAAGAAAAAATTGG
This sequence comes from Fraxinus americana, assembly GCA_035079005.1. NCBI lineage: Eukaryota > Viridiplantae > Streptophyta > Magnoliopsida > Lamiales > Oleaceae > Fraxinus > Fraxinus americana. The sequence continues at coordinate 52,395,326 of CM068706.1, read as the reverse complement.
GGAAGAAAGTAGTTCCAATCTATACATTACCAGCATTGCACAAGGGAATGGGAGACGACAAACAGCCTGGGAGGGTTCTGTCTACCCGAATCGTTAAAGAAAACAACCAAGTTGTTACTCAGTGGCTAGTGCAATGGGAAGGGACCAATGTGGAAGATGCAACCTGGGAATCTGCTGATTTTATTCAATCAACATTTCTTTGTTTTGAACCTTGTGGATATGGTTATTTTATGGGGAAGGGATGTTATGGAGACAAGCGACAATCAGAGAAAGCCCGGGGAAGAAAGAAAAGGAGAAGCAGCCTTGAGAAGAAACAAAGAAGAAAGCAAAAAGAGGCTACGGTCACTAACGGCTAACACAGTTTGAAAGGGGCAACATACGGTGTCGTTTTGTTTGCCTTTATTTTGTTAAAGTTGTAATTTACCAAAACACGTTTTTTGCTCTTTCTTACAACTTTTCATTTTGATATAACTGTAAAGAGGGAGAGATAGATGAGTGATTTGATGTGTGTGAAATACCCTATTTTCTCTCCGAACTCTATCCCTCTCTCTCGACTCTCCTCATCTTTACTGTTTCTTATCTTTTGTAATTTATTAGTAATTGTTGTAATCCACTTGGTTATTGCAAATAATATACTGGGTGCTGAATTTCCTTTTAATTTCTATTTATTGTTACTAGAACTGTTTGTTTTGGGTTGAGATTCAAGCTCAATTTTGACAATGTGAAAGCTATTTGGGGCTTCACCACCACTCCACATGTAGCCAGAAATTACCCTGTTATTGTAAGTTCTATTTTTAAAAAATTTGGTGTTTCTTTTTCAATAATTATTGGTCCTTAAGTTTTCCAGTTCTAGTTGTGTAGTTTGATAAGATACCCTTGCGTTCTGCAGTAACAACAAATAATTCCATTTTTAGATCATAGGAATGGGTCAAAAATTGGTAAGTTGGCAGTGCATAAGTACCAGTGTAATATGTCTGATAATGTTTGTATATCATCTATAATTTGGGAATCATAACAATGTAATTAAATATAGACTAATTCATACAAAAACCAAGTAAAATAATGTGAGGGAAGGTTATTGGACGATGAACTTAGTTTGATATGATATTACTTCCTTTCTGTCTATGATGTGCTATATGAGTTTTAGTGGACATATTTTTTGCTGAAGTGACTGAGTGTGGATAAACCAAATTTTAAATGTCACCGCAACCACCTAGTGAGGCATCTTGTAGTTTCTGAGACTTGGGCCGTTCAGAATTTCATTTTGATATTACCATGAACTAACTTCGTGTCCCCGGTTTAGTAGTGTTGTAAGTGTAATGGGATTGTGGTTTTTGCTTTTGCCCAGTAGTAATACATATATTAATGTATTACTGCAGAAATCATGGAATTAAATATTATTTGTAGAGTTAGTCAAATAATCTTTGTAATTTATTAATCTATCGGTGATTTTTGACTCAATTGAACTTCATGGAACTAAGTTTAGCTTAAAGTATATGAATGTGTCATTTTGATCTCATTATGGCTATATTTCTAAAACAAAGTTTTGTTAAATCCATTCAAGTCAGAATCTTTTGGATTTGGCCATTCTTTGCTATTTTAACGCCACGTAGAACAGCGATTATTCTGCAGGCTAGTTCTACCAACAAATTCACAGAGAAGAACACAAGATTAATGTCAAAAAAACACAGAGAAAACGTCTATGAAGTTTAGAGAATTTTATTATATCACGCAATGATCAAAATAAGTCCACAAGCCGGACTTTATAGCCAAAATTCGAATTTTACCAAAAATAGCAAAATTCCAAAAATCATGTCAAATGAGACTATAGAATAAAATAAGTATTCTGTAAAAAATCTAGACCAAATTGGTTTAAAAATCATCTCCTAATATGCAATTGAAATATTACAAAAATAGCAAAAATTAACTAAAAATAGCAATTCGGAAGGGAAAATAGCGAAATTTGAGGATGAAAATGGCACACACCGAGCATAGCTGGGTGGCCACGATGTGCACGCCGAAACGAGCTTTTCGGATTGTGGTCATAATCTCGATTCTGATAACCGTAGACAAAGTTATTGCCAAATTACTGAAACACGATGTAATTGCCAAAGTTACGCGATCACTTGCCATCCTTGCCCCGATCTGCAACTCGTGATACCTTAGAGCCATTAACGTGTTATCTGACAACTCAGCATCTGACTCGGACCCTCCTGCATCAGTGGCCCCGAGTTGCAAAGAACTCGTCCTCGAGTTCGGGATAGTGTAATCAGAATCCATAAAATAAGGACTGAGGTGTTTCACATTAAAGACATCAGAGGTCCTCAAGTGACTTGGAAGACGCAACCTATAAGCATTATCATTGATGTTTTTTAGTACTTCACAAGGCCCAATCTTCTGATCCTTAAGCTTATTATACTCACCAACAGGAAAACGATCATGCGTTAAAACAGCCCAGACAAAATCACCAACATCAAAAAGAACCTGACAACGATGACTGTCAACCCGAGCTTTGTACTTGGTATTGTTCTCATGAATTGCCAACTTCACTTGCTCATGGATACCCCGAAGATGCTCTGCCATCTCATCGGCTTAAGACTGAAACGTCCTACGCGCGGGATAGAGGCCAAATCTAGCACCCAAATAGGTTCTGACCATAGATAATCTGAAATGGACTGAAGCCAATGGTTTTGTTTGTCGTCCTGTTATAGGCAAATTCTGCTTGAGGTAACGCTAAATCCCACTACTTCGGCTTAGTTCCTGCCAAACAGCGCAAAAGATTGCCCAAGCTCCGGTTCACTACTTCAGTCTGACCATCTGTTTGGGGGTATAGGCGCTGCTAAAATTCAATTGTGTCCTTAGTCGTCCCCACAAACTCTTCCAGAAGTGACTGGTGAACTTGGTATCACGATCTGACGTAATAGAATACCATGTAAATGCACAATCTCCCGAAAATAAAGGTGGGCAATCCGAGTAGCATCCATAGTCTTCCTACAAGCTACAAAATGGGCCATCTTCGAAAATCTGTCAACCACAACAAGCATAGAATCTACGGCTCATTGGGTATGGGGTAAGCCCAACATAAAATCTATGCTGGCATCAAACCAAAGAGCTTCAGGAACAGGTAAGGGAGTGTATAGGCCAGCATTAGTGAGAACTCCTTTAGACCGCTGACAAATATAACAACGGTTCACATAATGTGCAACATCACTGGTCAACTTGGGCCAATAAAATTCAGAAGAGATAAGAGCCAATGTCTTTTCTCGGCCAAAGTGCCCCTTATTGTGAAGTTCACTGATAATTTGCTGCCTCAATGAACAATCTGGAATGCACAACTGTAATACACAAAACAGATAGCCATTTTGCAAAACAAAATCATGACGAAGAAAGGATCATCTACATATATATCCGAAAAAGTCTCAAAGCCTGTAATTCTGGTACTAGTAGTGGTGAGGAGCATAGTACGACGGCTCAATGCATCTGCGACGCGATTTAAGCTCCCTGCTTGGTGCCGAGTGTAAAGGTGAACTCCTGTAAGTACACCACCCACTTGGCGTATCGTCTACTCAGCTTATGTTGACTATTAATGTACTTCAGGACCTTATGATCAGTAAATAGAATAAACTCCCTCTGTACCAAATAGTGACGCCAATGTTTTAGGGACTGAACTATGGTATAGAACTCTAGATCATAGGTGGAATAGTTTTTCTTTGATCCCGAGAGCTTCTCGCTGAAGAAAGCAATCGGCCACACTGACTGACTCAAAATACCTCCAATGCCAACGCCTGATGCATCACAATTGACCTCGAACACCTTATCAAAATCAGGGAATGCCAAGGCAGGTGCTTCGGTCATCTTTTGTTTGACTAACTGAAAGCTGGCTTCTGCTTCCTCATACCATGTGAAATCACGACCCTTAAGACATTCTGTAATAGGAGCAATTAAAGTGCTAAAGTTTCTGATGAACGGTGGATAGAATGATGCTAACCCGTGGAAACTCCTGACATCGTGCAAGTTTCTTGGTTTAGGCCATTCCAAGACTGCATCTATCTTTGACTGGTCTGCATGAACACCATCAGTAGACACAACAAAACTAAAGAAAGTTACAGAAGTAGTGAAAAATGAACACTTCTTCTGATTAACAAATAAGCATTCACTTCTCAATATCTCAAAAACAGCGAGAAGATGATTAAAGTGTGAGGCCCGCGTCGGACTATAAATGAGGATATCGTCGAAATAAACCACGAGAACTTTCCCATAAAAGGTCGCAAGACCTGGTGTATAAATCGCTTGAACGTACTAGGAGCATTGAATAGTCCAAAAGGCATGACCATCCACTCATATAAACCATGTTGCGTTTTAAAGGCTGTCTTCCATTCATCTCCAGGCTTTATTCTGATCGGGTGGTATCCACTTTTCAAGTCAATCTTTGAGAAGATCGTAGAGCCGGATAGTTGATCCAACATATCATCCAGGCGGGGAATTGGAAACCTCTACTTTATAGTAATTTTATTTATTGCTCGACTATCAACACACATACTGTAGCGCCCCGAGTTCTGTTAACCCGGATTGCCACGTCATCGTCTTTTGCCCTAATTTTGTCAATCAATTTTGCGGAAATAACCTAATTTTTAAAATCACATTTGAAATTGAAAACTACTTCGGCAATTGAAATACATTGGATAATTGTTCGAAATTTAAATATCGTGTTTTTGGAATAGCGGAAACGAAAATACGTTAACAGTGTTTCAATACATAAATTCGGAAACTTAATAAATTCGATAATCAAATTTTATTTTGCCACCACTGCCGGATCAATCGCGTTCGCCTCCGAAGTCTGCAATTATTGTTAAAAATAGCAGAATGAGTATTTCGAAGAAATACTCGATAGACTCATCGCCGATAATTAATTCTGAGAATAATTGGAAACACACTCATGCAATATACAATGTGATATCATCTTTGGTTCATTTTCTTGAAATCATAAGCTCTTTAAAAACATGGGTTTGTGGGTAGTCTTTCTTTCTTGTGCGGATGAAGCACATAAGTTATGCATAACATTCTTTCTTATCTCATAAGAGATTCTTTCTTTCTTTCTTTCTTTCTTTCTCATGCAATTAAGCATATAAGTTATGGCAAGCATAACAATATCATATATCGCATATGACACATTCTCATCCTATGCATAAAGCATATAAATCACGTAATTCACATAAAGCATGCAATTATAATTTAAACTAATTAATGGTGGCGAGTCTACCTCAATTGTTTCGTGTTGCGTGAAAAGTGAGCGGGAAAATAACTTCAAGCTCCTAATTGCTCGTACGTATCGTCTAGCCAAAAATAGGAAATAAGTTGGAATTAGTATTTCGAACTTTAAAGTTTTAAAGTGTTGAAATTAAGTTTAAGGACTTAATTGAAAATTATTGGAAATGAAATAAATGGCTTAAAATGATAACATAAAGTTTAGGGCTAAATTGAAAGTTTATTAAATCTGAAAATAAAAGTTTAAGGGCTAAAATAGTAAATTTTAAAAGTTAGGGACTAAGCTGTAATTATAACTAAGCTGGAATTAAAAGTTAAAAACTGAAATAATAACTTTTGTAAGTTTAAGGACTGAAATTTGTAAATATACTAAAGCTGAAAATAAAAGTTGAAAACTAAAATAATAATGTTTAATAATTTAGGGACTAATCTGTAAATATAAAAAAGCTGAAAATAAAACTTAAAAGCTGAATTAAATAACTTATATAAGTTTAAGGACTAAACTGTAAATAAAATAAAGTTGAAAATATAACTTAAATGGCTGAAATAATAACTTATATAAATTAGGGACTAACTTAAAACAATTCAAAACTTGGGGCTAAAATTTATCAATTGAAATTAATATATACCTAAACTAATCTAACTAAACTAAAACCAAAACAAAATCAAAATAAAATTAAAATCAAAATCAAAACAAATCAAAATAAAACAAAATCAAAATCAATATAAAACCAAAATAAAAACAAAACCTTAAATTCAAAAATTTAATTTCATTCCTCTCTCTCTTCCCCATTCGACCGAGAGAGAGGAACGATGGAGGGGCTTCGCCCCTCCTCCAATTCCCACCACCGCCGGCGACGGTGGTGGCAGCGCCACCGTCCAGTGGTGGCGCCGGCACGGGGTGGAGGTGGTGTGGGTGATTGGAGATTTTAGGGCTCGAAAATGAAGGTTAACCGAGGCGAAGGGACACGGGTTCTTGTGGTAATCCGGCTGAAAATGATCGGGAAGAGTGGGTAAGTTCATGGGTTGTTTATTTAAGGTTTTTATTTCATGATTTGGTGTTGATTTGAGGAAAATGAGGTGAAGATGGCTGTGGGTTTTCGGAGGTGAAGGAGTGGCGGTTTTGGCGTGTTCGTGGGTTGCAGGTTGAGGTTTGCAGTAACTTGAGCTGGGTTTGAAGTTGGGTGTTGGGGTGGTAGTTCGATTTCTGCTGGGTTTCGAAAATGGCTGTCGTTTGGAGCGGTTGAGGTGGCTGCTCATGTGGTGGTAAGCTTGGTGTTGGTGTTTTGGTTTTCTCAGCGTGAGGGTGTGTTGGACTGGGTTTGGGCAGTGAGCTTGGGGTCTTGGTTGTGGAGTTGCAGTCGGGTTTCAGCATTGATTTTGGTCTCGGTTTGGGGTGTTGCAGTAGGTGAATGGAGTTTGTTGTTTGGTTTTACAGTGAGTTGGGTGAAAGGTGCAGTGGCTTGCAGTGACCTTGCAGTGGAGGTTGGTGGTGGCTGCACTGTTCATTTGGGTGAGTTCACGGTTGATGCTAGAAATGGATTTTCTAGCATCAATGGTGTCTCACATTGGACACATTGAAATGGAGAGAGAGTTGGAGAGAATAGACAATTCTTACCAAGATGAATTTTGGCTGCGTGATGTATGGAGTGGAGGGAAATGATGGTAAATAAGATAGTGAATTTAGGGCACAAATTTCAAGGTGGGTAATTGGGTTGGGAATAGTTGGGCCTAACATTAGGGCTGTGGGGTTTTTTTCTAAATTGGGCTTATGGTAATTGGGCTGAATGATTTAAAATTTCATTTTGGGACATATTTCATTGGGCCTATGTAATTGGATTATAATTATTGGACAACAAATATTGGGCTCTAAATATTGGACTTGAAACTATTAAAATTGAATCCAAATAAAAATAATTCCGAATTGAAATAAAAATAATTACTCAATATTCGATTCGATTCGAAATAATTTAAATTCATTTATGACGGCTAGACGAAACGTGCTATTTCTTAAAAATTAGGGTTAAGGTCGAGCGACACGTTGCACGAGAATTAATTTTATATTATTCAAAAGTTCTCGGTCGCTACAACCTTATCTCCTTAAAATAATTTCGTCCTCGAAATTTAAACTTACTTGATCTAATATATCTGGATACTTGGCCAGAATCTCTTCCTCTTTCTCCCAGGTAGCTTCATCGCTATCCTGTCTACCCCATTGGACTTTGACTAAAGGAATCTCTTTGTTTCTTAAGACATGGACTTTTCTTTCTATAATGCACATAGGTGTTTCCTCATAGGACAGATTCCTCTGAATCGAAATAGTCTGAAAATTTACCACGTGACTTGGATCGTGGATATACTTTCTCAATAGGGAAACGTGAAAAACGTTGTGTACGGCCGATAGCTCGGGCGGCAACGCCAAACGATAAGCCACGTTACCCACTTTCTCTAATATCTCGAATGGTCCGATAAAACGGGGTCTTAACTTCCCTCTCTTGCCGAAGCGAATAGTTCCTTTCATAGGAGCTACTTTCAAAAATACTTTCTCTCCAGTTTCAAATTCTAAGTCTTTTCTCCTTTGATCGGCATAGCTTTTCTGTCTATCTTGAGCGGCTTTGATCCGTAGTCTGATCTTATCAATAGCCTCAACTGTCTTTTCAATCAATTCTGGACCTAAAATTCTTCTCTCGCCTACTTCATCCCAATAGACTGGTGATCGACATCGTCGTCCATAAAGTGCCTCATATGGTGCCATACCAATAGTAGCCTGAAAACTATTATTGTAGGCAAATTCCACTAATGGGAGGTGAGTCTCCCAATTACCACTCAAATCTAGTACGCAAGCTCTAAGCATATCTTCTAGTGTACGAATTGTGCGTTCGGTGTCCATCGATGCAGGGATGGTAAGCAGTACTAAAATTTAATTTAGTACCCATCGCTACTTGTAAACTCTTCCAGAATCTCGATGTAAATCTCGGGTCTCTATCTGATACAATAGAAGCTGGTACTCCATGAAGTCTAACAATCTCTCTAACATACAACTGGGATAACTGATCCACATTGAGAGTCATTCTGATTGGTAGGAAATGAGCTGACTTCGTAAGTCGATCTACGATAACCCAAATAGCGTCATGTCCTTTCACTGATTTCGGTAACCCTGTTACGAAATCCATGGAAATTTTCTCCCATTTCCATTCTGGTATATCCAAAGGATTTAATAATCCTGATGGTCTCTCGGTGTTCGACCTTAACTTGCTGACACGTCATGCATCGAGAGACAAACTTTGCAATACAACCCTTCATGTTTCTCCACCAAAAGGTATTGCGCAAATCACGATACATCTTTGTCCCTCCTGGGTGGCACGCATATGGTGCTGAATGAGCTTCTGTCAAAATCTCATTCTGGATATGTTCATCCTTCGGTACACAGAGACGTCCTCTGAATATCAGTGCCTTATCAGAGGCAATCTCGAAACCTATTCTCTTGCCAGTTCCAACTTCGGATCTGATCTTTTCCAAAAATTTATCTCCAACTTGAGATGTTATAATCCGACCTCTCAAGTCTGGTTTAACGCTCAGATTTGCCAATCTAGAAGATCCTTGGACTGATGGGGTTCGCACTTCGATTCTTAGATTCCTCAAATCTCGAATCAACTGATCTTGCGTCGTTCCTAAAGCTGATAACTGTCCGGCGTCCTTTCTGCTCAAAGCGTCGGCAACCTTATTCGCTTTACCCGGGTGGTAAAGAATGGTGCAGTCATAATCTTTCACCAGCTCTAGCCATCGACGTTGTCGCATGTTCAATTCCTTCTGAGTGAAGAAATACTTGAGACTCTTGTGATCGGTGTAAATCTCACATTTACTCCCGTACAGATAGTGTCTCCAAATCTTAAGAGCATGCACGACAGCTGCGAGCTCTAAATCATGTGTCGGGTAATTCTTCTCATGTGGTTTCAACTGTCTTGAAGCATATGCTATCACTTTGCCATTTTGCATCAAAACACAACCTAAACCATGTTTGGATGCATCGCTGTAAATAACGAAACCTTCAGATCCATCTGGTATCGTCAGCACTGGGTCTTTGAAACGAGTCACAATCCTTAAGTTTTACGAAAGCTTTGTTCACATTGGTCTGTCACCGAAATTTAACTCCCTTCCCGGTCAATGAGTCATAGAACACGCTATTTTAGAAAAACCCTCTATGAATCGCCGATAATATCCGACTAATCCAAGAAAGCTTCTCACATCTCCAACATTTGCGGTGTTGGCCAATTCGTTACGATCTCAACCTTAGAAGGATCAACCTCGATACCTTTAGGTAACAATATGACCTAAGAAACCTACTCTTTCAAGCCAAAATTCACATTTCTTGAACTTGGCGTACGGCTTTTCTCGCTCTCGAGCGTTTCCAACACGGTCCTCAAATGTTCTTCATGTTGTGCGGAATCCCTGGAGTAGATCAGTATATCATCGATAAAAACAATAACGAATTTATCAAGATACTGATGGAAAACTCGGTTCATCAAATCCATAAATATCGCAGGTGCGTTCGTAAGACCGAACGGCATCACTGTGAACTCATAATGTCCATATCGTGTCCTGAACGCTGTCTTTGGTACGTCAGCTGGCGAAACCTTTAGCTGATGGTACCCAGATCTCAAATCAATCTTCGAGAAGATTGCAGTACCTTTCAACTGATCGAATAAGTCTTCGATTCTGGGTAGGGGATACTTATTCCTTATCGTCAACTTGTTAAGTTCTCGATAGTCGATACACATCCTCATGCTTTCGTCCTTCTTCTTTACAAACAGCACAGGCGCTCCCCACGGAGACACACTTGGCCTGATGAAACCCTTCTTGAGCAATTCTTCTAATTGCACTTTCAGTTCTTGCAACTCTTTCGGTGCCATGCGCTACGGAGCTTTAGAAACGGGGTAGCTTCTGGTACCAAATCGATGGAAAATTCCACTTGCCTATCCGGCGGAGTGCCGGGTAGATCGTCTGGAAAAACGTCACTATATTCACATACTACTGGCACTGAATCCAGAGTAATCTCATCTACGGGTTTGTCTTGAAGACTAACCAAATAGCCATGACAACTATCCTTGGCTAATAGCTTCTCCGCTTGTAAAGCCGAAATCAGGCGAGGAAGTGCCTTAATCCTCGTCCCATAAAATCTGAATACCTCTTTACCATCTTTACGAAAAATAACCTCCTTCTCGTGGCACATAATTGCAGCACGGTTGGCGCTGAGCCAATCCATACCTAGAATAATATCGAAATCTTTCATTCGGATAATATTCAGGTCTGCCTCCAAAACTTGACCATCAAAATCGATTTGTACTGCCTTGACTATCTTATTAGTATCGAGGGTTTCTCCTGACGGCAAACTAACTTCAAGGGTACTACCAGTCTCTATGCCTATTAGGTTCAGTCTTTCTAAGCATGCATCATTTCATTAATAATTCAACTTCTTTTGGTGCGGGTACATGAATAGGAAGGCATGTATGCCGAACATTTCCAATTTCCTTTTATACAATGATGTCAAACCTACTCTAGATCCTATCTCTCTATTCTTCTTCGGTTACACATGATTCGGTGTCCGAAAACTCTCCTAGCGCTGGGTCAGCATCTTCATCGGGTTCTTCTTCTGGGTTCCTCCTCGGGTTCTTCCTCGAGTATTAACCCATCTTCTTGCCCAAGTTCGAGCTCGGGCATTGGCTCATGTTCTGGCCCCCCTTCAGGTGCAACCCCAAAGCGGTGCTCAAAATACATGGGCCAATATGCCACAAATCTCACGCAGAAGGTGTCATACTCAATCTCCACATTAGGTGACACTAGAGCATTCGCGCAGTCGTCTCGGAAAGTCGAGAGTAAGTGATGAATCGACTGGCGATTACAGGTCACGTAGCCATGCTGTATGGCCCGTTCCCGTACGACATTCAACTGCTCTATGTGTTGGGCAATTGTCCAATCAAGTCTAGGCCTGAAGCGGTCGTAATATCTAGCAGCTTGTTCTACGTCACTGGGTGCATTTCTACGAATGGGTGCCATGTCCTAAACCATTTATGCAAAGTCCAATTAGGTGGGGTTATTCATCTCTTCTTAGTTAAAATTTACGAGGACGTAAAAATTTAGAAAATTATTTCCAATTATGCTCAAACTCGTCTTTCTTTTCTTTCTTTCTTTTCTTTCTTTCTAATTCGGATACACTTCTTTCTCTTTCTTCTAAGTCTCGTAAATCGTAAAACAGTATCCGAAATAAGATAACAATAAACTTCATAAACTTCTTTACCTTCGGAGTCGACGGATTGAATGATGGCAGTGGCAACTTTCATTAATGATAATTAAACAATTTAGAACGTCTCTTTGAAAAATTTTATTTTTTTGAAAATTTTGCCAGTCTACAGAAACGCAGACCAGCTCTGATACCAAGCTGTAGCGCCCCGAGTTCTGTTAACCCGGATTGCCACGTCATCGTCTTTTGCCCTAATTTTGTCAATCAATTTTGCGGAAATAACCTAATTTTTAAAATCACATTTGAAATTGAAAACTACTTCGGCAATTGAAATACATTGGATAATTGTTCGAAATTTAAATATCGTGTTTTTGGAATAGCGGAAACGAAAATACGTTAACAGTGTTTCAATACATAAATTCGGAAACTTAATAAATTCGATAATCAAATTTTATTTTGCCACCACTGCCGGATCAATCGCGTTCGCCTCCGAAGTCTGCAATTATTGTTAAAAATAGTAGAATGAGTATTTCGAAGAAATACTCAGTAGACTCATCGCCGATAATTAATTTACAGAATAATTGGAAACACACTCATGCAATATACAATGTGATATCATCTTTGGTTCATTTTCTTGAAATCATAGGCTCTTTAAAAACATGGGCTGTGGGTAGTCTTTCTTTCTTGTGCGGATGAAGCACATAAGTTATGCATAACATTCTTTCTTATCTCATAAGAGATTCTTTCTTTCTTTCTTTCTTTCTTTCTCATGCAATTAAGCATATAAGTTATGGCAAGCATAACAATATCATATATCGCATATGACACATTCTCATCCTATGCATAAAGCATATAAATCACGTAATTCACATAAAGCATGCAATTATAATTTAAACTAATTAATGGTGGCGAGTCTACCTCAATTGTTTCGTGTTGCGTGAAAAGTGAGCGGGAAAATAACTTCAAGCTCCTAATTGCTCGTACGTATCGTCTAGCCAAAAATAGGAAATAAGTTGGAATTAGTATTTCGAACTTTAAAGTTTTAAAGTGTTGAAATTAAGTTTAAGGACTTAATTGAAAATTATTGGAAATGAAATAAATGGCTTAAAATGATAACATAAAGTTTAGGGCTAAATTGAAAGTTTATTAAATCTGAAAATAAAAGTTTAAGGGCTAAAATAGTAAATTTTAAAAGTTAGGGACTAAGTCAGTAATTATAACTAAGCTGGAATTAAAAGTTAAAAACTGAAATAATAACTTTTGTAAGTTTAAGGACTGAGTCAGTAAATATACTAAAGCTGAAAATAAAAGTTGAAAACTAAAATAATAATGTTTAATAATTTAGGGACTAATCTGTAAATATAAAAAAAAGCTGAAAATAAAACTTAAAAGCTGAATTAAATAACTTATATAAGTTTAAGGACTAAACTGTAAATAAAATAAAGTTGAAAATATAACTTAAATGGCTGAAATAATAACTTATATAAATTAGGGACTAACTTAAAACAATTCAAAACTTGGGGCTAAAATTTATCAATTGAAATTAATATATACCTAAACTAATCTAACTAAACTAAAACCAAAACAAAATCAAAATAAAATTAAAATCAAAATCAAAACAAATCAAAATAAAACAAAATCAAAATCAATATAAAACCAAAATAAAAACAAAACCTTAAATTCAAAAATTTAATTTCATTCCTCTCTCTCTTCCCCATTCGACCGAGAGAGAGGAACGATGGAGGGGCTTCGCCCCTCCTCCAATTCCCACCACCGCCGGCGACGGTGGTGGCAGCGCCACCGTCCAGTGGTGGCGCCGGCACGGGGTGGAGGTGGTGTGGGTGATTGGAGATTTTAGGGCTCGAAAATGAAGGTTAACCGAGGCGAAGGGACACGGGTTCTTGTGGTAATCCGGCTGAAAATGATCGGGAAGAGTGGGTAAGTTCATGGGTTGTTTATTTAAGGTTTTTATTTCATGATTTGGTGTTGATTTGAGGAAAATGAGGTGAAGATGGCTGTGGGTTTTCGGAGGTGAAGGAGTGGCGGTTTTGGCGTGTTCGTGGGTTGCAGGTTGAGGTTTGCAGTAACTTGAGCTGGGTTTGAAGTTGGGTGTTGGGGTGGTAGTTCGATTTCGCCGGGTTTCGAAAATGGTCATTGTCGTTTGGAGCGGTTGAGGTGGTCGCTCATGTGGTGGTAAGCTTGGTGTTGGTGTTTTGGTTTTCTCAGCGTGAGGGTGTGTTGGACTGGGTTTGGGCAGTGAGCTTGGGGTCTTGGTTGTGGAGTTGCAGTCGGGTTTCAGCATTGATTTTGGTCTCGGTTTGGGGTGTTGCAGTAGGTGAATGGAGTTTGTTGTTTGGTTTTACAGTGAGTTGGGTGAAAGGTGCAGTGGCTTGCAGTGACCTTGCAGTGGAGGTTGGTGGTGGCTGCACTGTTCATTTGGGTGAGTTCACGGTTGATGCTAGAAATGGATTTTCTAGCATCAATGGTGTCTCACATTGGACACATTGAAATGGAGAGAGAGTTGGAGAGAATAGACAATTCTTACCAAGATGAATTTTGGCTGCGTGATGTATGGAGTGGAGGGAAATGATGGTAAATAAGATAGTAAATTTAGGGCACAAATTTCAAGGTGGGTAATTGGGTTGGGAATAGTTGGGCCTAACATTAGGGCTGTGGGGTTTTTTTTTTCTAAATTGGGTTTATGGTAATTGGGCTGAATGATTTAAAATTTCATTTTGGGACATATTTCATTGGGCCTATGTAATTGGATTATAATTATTGGACAACAAATATTGGGCTCTAAATATTGGACTTGAAACTATTAAAATTGAATCCAAATAAAAATAATTCCGAATTGAAATAAAAATAATTACTCAATATTCGATTCGATTCGAAATAATTTAAATTCATTTATGACGGCTAGACGAAACGTGCTATTTCTTAAAAATTAGGGTTAAGGTCGAGCGACACGTTGCACGAGAATTAATTTTATATTATTCAAAAGTTCTCGGTCGCTACACATACGCCATGAACCGTCTTTCTTCGGTACAAGCAACGCAGGGACTGCACAAGAGCTCATGCTTTCACGAATATAACCTCTCTCCAATAACTCCACCACTTGCTGCTGTAACTCTTCAGCCTCCTTGGGACTGAGGCGATATGCAGGTCGATTAGGTAAGCTCGATCCTGGAATAAGATCAATATGATGCTGAATATCTCTCATAGGCGGTAGTCCAGGAGGAAGGTCCTATGGCATAAGGTTAACGAATTCCGCTAGTAGTTGCTGCACCTCTGCTGGTAACTCAGATTCCACTAGCATCACTACACTATCCCCGCAAGGCAGTATAGCATATACCACATCCCCATACTCAACCTCTTCTAAAAATCTAGACATAGAAAGTAGATTAGTGTTGTTCACTAGAGGGCCCTTCACGTCGAGGTGCCAACACAATATTTTTTCCCTTGATGCTAAGGGAGTATGTATTTTTCCGTCCATCATGGATAACACTACGATCATACTGCCAGGCCGACCCAACAATATATGACATGCATCCATTGACACAACATCACACCAAACATTATCAAAATATTTGCTACCAATTGAAAAAGAGACAAGACATCGCCTATCTACGGTTACCTCACTGCCCTTATTCAGCCACGACAACTTGTATGGTTTGGGATTACGATCAATTTTTAACTGCAATTTCTGGAGAGCTTATCGGACACTACATTCTCACAACTGCCACTATCAATGATCATTTTGCAGACTTTATTAGCAACTGTGCAGGTCGTGTGGAAAATATTGGTCCTCAACCAATCGTCTCCTGAATCGCCCCTGGGAGTCAATAAACTCTTACGAACCACCAAAGTCTAATGGCCATCTCCATACAACACATCATCAATGTCATCATCGTCATACATAGCATCTCCAATCTCCTCAGTCTCAATCAATAATTTTTTCCCTTTTGACTAGTAGGCTTCCTGCAATCAGTAGCCTTATGCCCTTGTTCACCATAACGAAAACACTTAATAGAAGAATTAGAATTATCCTGAGGTATCTGTTGGACAGGACGGGAATTCTGAGGGTGAACTGGTCGATTGTTCTTATCGTTCCTGAGAACTGCCCTCCTGTTCTGTTGGTTTTCAACAACAAGTGCACGCTGATATACTTCCAACACTATCCACAGTGAGTGAATGTTGAGGACATCCTGCAAACTGCCCTCCTGTTCTGTTGGTTTTCAACAACAAGTGCACGCTGATATGCTTCCGACACTATCCACAGTGAGTGAATGTTGAGGACATCCTGCAGGGGTTGGCGCAACCCTCCTAAGTATCGTGCTACCATCTGTTCATCCGTCACAGATAAGTCATTCCGGGCGACCAACTGGTAAAACTCCTCTGTATGATCATCAACTGATCTCAAACCCTGCCTCAACGTATGAAGTCGTTGAAATAAGGTTTGAGTATAACCGAAGGGAAGAAAGTGACCCTTCATCTTTTTCTTCATCTTCTCCTAATCAGCGATCTTGGATTTACCCTGCCTATCCTGTGAACGCCTCAACTGTTCCCACCAAGTAGATGCCCTGCCCTTGAGTTTGATGGCAACCAATTTTACGTTCACACGATCTGGCACTTCTTTGTAGTCAAAGATATGTTCCACTTTATTTATCCAGTCGATAAATCCCTCAACCTGTAACGTACCAGAAAATTCGGGCAGATCCACGCTAAAATCGAGTCCCTATAACGCTCCTCCCGACCATGGTGCTCCCGAAATAGATCACGTTGGTAGTAGGGATTTTCAAAAACAGCAGAATCAGACTCGGGCTCGAAAACCTCATGGTCCTCCAAATCGTGCGCTGCGAGGCACTGGGTTAACTCTGCATACGGTGTTGGACTTCCTCAATCGGAACCTGCCCACGTCGACCACGACCACGACCTCCAGCCATTGGAACTGATGAAATCTCACCCATGAAGAAGATTGAAGCTCTGATACCAACTGACGCCGGGCAGAATAGCGATTATTCTGCAGGCTAGTTCTACCAGCAAATTCACAGGAAAGAACACAAGATTAACGCCGGAAAAATATAAAGAAAACGTCTCTGAAGTTTAGAGAATTTTATTATATCACGAAATGATCAAAATAAGTTCACAAGCAGAACTTTATAGCCAAAATCCGAATTTTACCAAAAATGGAAAATTTTAAAAAATCACGCCAAATGAAAATATGGAATAAAATAAGTATTCTGTAAAAAATCTAGACCAAATAGGGTTAAAAATCATCTCCTAATATGCAATCGAAATATTACCAAAAATAACAAAAATTAACTAAAAATAGCAATTCGGAAGGGAAAACAGCGAAAACGGCACACACCGAGCATGGCTTGGTGGCCACGACGTGCGCGCCGAAACGTGCTTTTCGGATTATGGTCATAATCGCAATTCTGATAACCGTAGCCAAAGTTATGGCCAAATTACCGAAACATGACTTAATTGTCAAAGTTACACGTTCACTTGCCATCCTTGCCACGATCTGTCAACTCGTAATACCTTAGAGTCATTAACGTGTTATCTGACAACTCAACATCTGACTCGGACCCTCCTACATCATATTTTTAGTAATTCAGTTGGCAATAAAGCATCTCTTCCTCAAGAAAGCAGTGATGAAATTTTGAATGAAATCTATGCTGCTATCAAGGACTCTTTAGTTTCTAGAGATGAAATCTGCATCACTTGCGTTAACAAGCTCTATACTTCTGGTGATCTTCTAACTGCTGCTAGGCCAATGCATTCTTTATGCAATAAGCGCATATTATTTGGCCATTGTATATATGAGCGCCTTCTGGAGGCTTTAGGTGACAGAAATGATAGACCTAGTCTTTCAAATTTTCATGGTCTTTTTGGTGCCTTGTGACTCTATAAGCTTAACTCTATATCTTATCCGTGCTAGAATGTTTGTGAAGCACAATGATCCTGTCATATTACTGAAATTTATCAGTGAAGTCTCAGAAATGGTGTTCTCTCAAAATGAAATAGTTCTGAACAGACTTATCGTTGCCTTTGATAAATGTGGACATGTTGACAAAGCACTTTTCGTATTTGATAATATGAAAAGTTTGGAATGTAAACCAGACTTGGTTACATATAATACCATTTTAGGGATTCTAGGTCAGCTCGGAAAAGTAGATGAAATGCTACATGAATTTGTTAGGTTTGGTGATCCAAATTATGTGGAATATTTTGAGAATATTTTTCCCCTTCTTTGCATATTGTTTTATTGGGAAAAAATATTGGGAAATATTGTTTCCTTATTTTCATGTGACATTGTTTACCTTTATTTCACGTGATTTTATTGGAAAAATATTATTTCTACTATTCCACGTTATTTTTATATTATTTCCATCTCTATGATTTGGTATGCACCTATAAATATGTAGCATCTCCCTTCATATTTTTTGAAGCATTATACATATTGTATAATTTATGCTCTCCATTGGTTGAAATAAAATCAGCTTCTTCTTCCATTAATTCTCTCTTATGTTTTCTTTACTTTAAATCTCATATTTGTGTTTGGTGATCTATTACTTCAATTGTACCATATTAAATCTCGTTTGGTGAATGCAAAGCTTCCCTGTTAGATCCTAACAGAATTTGCTGCTATGGAAAAGGGTAATCTTATTCCAGATATTGTAACATACAACACCTTATTAATTAGCTAGTGGAAGGTGGGAGAGATTTGATTTGTACTTAGTATATTTCAAAGAAATGAGTGAGAGAGGAGTTCAACCAGATTTTCGGACTTACAAAGCTTTGATTGAGAGCTTAGGCAGGTCAGGAAAAATTGAGGAAGCATTGAGAATATTTGAAGAGATGAAACGTAAGAGGATCCATCCGTCAACTCACATCTTCCGAGCTCTAATTTTCAGTTTAGAAGCTTTAAAATTTCCAAAGAGATGAAAGAATGCCTTTCAGACGTTGATAGTCCAAAGGATTTTAAATGGAAAAGGTGATAGTTTAGTGCTTCAACCGGATCAAATTATTTCATTTAACTGTACGTGTTGTTCCAGAGGAGATCAATTTGCCAATCTGGACCTGATGCTAAAGCTAATTTATTGAAGTGAATAAGGTATGATTTGATCAATCATGTCAAGAATCATTATTATTGGTGCTGAGTAGATTATACAACCTAACTTTCAGCCCAGACATTATAATTTGAAGAACTTACCGGTATGAATTTAAAGTGAAAAAATGCCTACTTTATATCCCGTGTACCATATTCATAAAACATGCCACCATAAGTTAGTATTATACTTTGCCATTCCTTTTAATTATCATTGCCATCCTTCTAAGAACAAACTTCTGTTTATCCATAGCCCATCCATGGCAAATCTAATCCCTCTCCAATAACACCATGTATGAATATAGATTTGAGACTTGGACCGACATGCGTCAAAGGGCATGCTTTGAGAGAGTGTTGTGTTGTGTCGATCCAAGCTTTCCCATGGTCCACGAGTAGAAGGAAATTGAATTCTTGTCTAGCTACACCCAACAATCTAATATATCAATCTAATACATGTTAGTTTTGAAGTATTTGAAATTAAAACAATATTTCTCATACATATCTTTTTTAAGCACGTTGTACTAGTAATTTTTTGTGTAATTGTTCCCTGCATATGTCTATATCAGAGAACAAAAAGCCTTTGGAAGAACTTTATAAAACTTAGTTGCATTGACTTGGTCTTCCTCGTCTATATCATTAAATGCAAATTACAATTAATAAGTTTCATAAATTCTTGATAGATTAAAATTTTAGTCAAATAGTACATTAGAACACAATTATTTTGATTCAACCTTGTCGCTATTAATTTAAGAAATTTTTTATATTTGATAAAAAAAATAAAAATGAGTTGAACGTGCAATTGAAGAGTCGCGTTGAGTTTAAATTTTTAGATGAATTTTTGATTTCCAGAAATATGAATTTCATTAAATCTTTGTACTTGAACGCGTTATTCACTGGTGGACCGTAGACACATGGTCATTGTTTGTCCAATTGTACACGTCAATGACATATAATCGTTTGCAAGTGAGTGGGAATCTTCGTAGTAAAGAAAATTATTCAAAATGATATTGATGTTTTTGTCTACGCCTTTATGGAAATGAAATGAAATGAAATGCAATGCATTGATTTTCCTGTTCTTGTATAAGAATATTTCATAAAATCATAATTAGCCACATTATTTAGTAGTACACCACAAAAAAGGTCTTTGCATTGGTATACAAACTAATTGGGGACTTGTTTGATGTAATTTTTAAGAGAGTAGATTTTGTTAAAAGTATTTTTTTTAGAAGAATATTTGACTAAAATGTACGAAAAATTTATGGGTTCACATGCATAATCATTTTATTGAGAGAATGAGTGATTGAAAATGAGTTTGTAAAAAATAAGTTTTAACTAATATGTACCAAACGTGGGCTTAATATGGTATCAAAACATTCTTTAAGAAAACTGAAAGTCTGAAACCAAAATGTATACTAATAGAGGTTTTGTCTATATATAGATTAGCCTTGCCACTATCTGAACATCCAAATTGCAAAGCAAAACATGATTAATATGCAATCTCTTTTGCTCCATATATTCTTCTTGCTTTCACAGCTGTCAAACGCCACTGCCGCCCCCTCCAATATACCAGCTGACTGCCCAAGCAGATGTGGGAACGTAGAAATTCCATACCCGTTTGGTATCAGGCCAAATTGTTCTTTTAATCCATCCTTTGAAGTCATCTGCCTTACTTCCAGCTCCAACCCTCCAAAACCCTACCTTGGTCCTTATGGGGCAATGGCCTTTGAGGTCGTTAATATCACAGAAAACCAAATCTATGTTAAGAACTCGACGCTACAACAGGCAATGGCCTGCTATGGCATGGAACAAGATCCTAACAAGACCGATATAAATATAGATTTGTCATGGTCTCCTTACAACTTTCCAGACTCAAATTGGTCTTCTGACTCCAATTGGTCTCCTTACACCTTTTCCGACTCAAATCAGATCACAGTCGTTGGTTGTGATGACTTGGCTTTGGTAAGTTATACCAACGGCAGTGCTGCTATTGTGTCACATTGTACCCCAAAGAACAGTGAATATTCTGGTGGAATCGGGTCATGTGCGGACACTTATGGCTGTATCCGGGCCTCCATACCCAAAAGTGGTAATCTCGGAGTTCAATTGATGGACGCGCATAGTTTTTGGTATCAAAACAAACCTTTCCCGTGCAGCATTGCGTCTGTTGGCAAGGTGGACGGTCTTGATTTCACTTTCCCTTTAATTAATCTCAATGACCCAAAAACATTCCAAAACAGCAAAGACTTTATGGATAAGCCATTAGTGTTAGATTGGAGACTATTAGATTGGAGACTATCAGATTGGAATGTATCTGGGCTGAACTGCACCACTATGCAGATTTTTCAACTTAACTATTGTAAAAAGAATAGTTTTTGCGTTGACTTGGATGAAAGTTTTGGAGGAGTTCGCTGCAAGTGCAACGAGGGATACAAGGGCAATCCTTACCTCGATTCAGGATGCCAGGGTTAGTTTTGTTATAAAATTACTATCCCTGCTAGCTCTTCATTTAGTCTAAAAGTTATTTCTTGATCTGATGACAGATATAAATGAATGCCACAATAACCCGTGCGCCTCAAATGGAATTTGCATCAATACTCCGGGTTCCTATACTTGTTCCTGCCCCGTTGGTTATTATGGTGATGGTAAAGAAATTGGTACTGGTTGTATTTTAGTACCGAAATCCAGAAGCAAACTAACAATAGGTAACTTTCACATATTCAACAAGAATTTACTTGAATTTTAAATATTATACAAATTGGGAATTATTTTTATTTACATCTTGAATTTTCTAATTGAACGGTGTATGGTTCTGTATAAAAATGAATAGGTCGATTCAAAGTTCGTTTGACTTAGTTAAAAAAATTGCTTAAAAACGACTACTAATAAATTATTAGTATTTATACTTTTTCGAACATATATAAATTTGGATAGATTGTACACATAAATAATTTCATATGTTTTGCAAAAAGTTATATATATTCTGAACAACTACCTTCTCACTATATGAATACTCTACTAAAAAGGGAAACTTGCTCTACATTACAAATCTACCAAAATACATCTTTATCACTCAATTTCGAGCAATAGTGGTAACTTGAACATCATAGTTAAGCTAGGACAACTCAGTATATCATTTTTAGTAGATATTGAAAATCTATACTTACAATTTACAACATGAAAGTATTAGTATTCTAAGTAATATATGATTGTTGTCACCTCAATATCAAATAAGTAAATAAACAAGAAAAAATCAAAATTCCTACTCATGGAAAACTACATGATTGAAGTCCAAAATCGGTGTGATGGTCTTCTCTTTAATTACGTTGCATATGTTGACACTTTCAGGATTATGCTTGGGCATTGGAATGGGATTACTACTATTATCAACTAGCTTTTGGTTGTACAAGTTTACGAAGAAGAGAAAAAACAAAAGGCGCAAAGAAAAATTCTTCAAACGAAATGGTGGTCTCTTACTACAACAACAAATATCAACAGACGAATGTATACTTGAAAAAACACGACTTTTCACTATTAAAGAGCTAGAGAAAGCCACTGACCTCTTCAATGAAAGTCGAATAGTTGGTCAAGGAGGTCAAGGGACAGTTTATAAAGGTATGTTATCTGATGGAAAAATCGTAGCAGTAAAGAAATCCAAGAAAGTAGATGAAAATCAAGCAGAACAATTCATTAACGAGGTTGTCATGCTGTCACAGATTATTCATAGGAATGTAGTTAAACTATTAGGATGTTGCCTTGAAACAGAAGTTCCTTTGCTAGTTTATGAATTCATTCCTAATGGAACTCTTTTCGATCTTATCCATGATGAGAGTCGTGAGTTTCCATTTTCGTGGAACATGCGCTTGAAATTTGCTGTAGAAGTGGCAGAAGCACTTTCCTATCTTCATTCTGCAACTTCTATTCCCATCTATCATAGAGACATTAAGTCGACCAATATACTTCTTGATGAAAAATATGTAGCAAAAGTCTCAGATTTTGGAATTTCAAGGTCAATCGCAGTGGAACAAACTCATCTAACTACAATAGTAAAAGGAACATTCGGATATTTAGATCCAGGGTACTTCCAGTCAAGCCAATTTACAGAAAAAAGTGATGTTTACAGTTTTGGAGTTGTTCTTGTTGAGCTCTTGACTGGACAAAGACCAATATCTTTTGATAGAACAGAAGAGGAGAGAAGTTTGGCAACAAAATTTTTGTCATGCATGGAAAGAAAAGAGCCTGAAGGAATTCTTGACATACAAGTTTTAGAGCAAGATAAGAGAGAAGAGCTTAATGCAGTGGCCAAACTTGCACAGAGGTGCTTAAACTTGAATGGGAAGAAAAGGCCATCGATGAAAGAAGTAGCCATGGAGTTGGAGAGTATTAAAATGTGCGAAATGCTTTCAAGTGCTCCTGATACCATGTCTCAAGGCACACATTTGCGGAAGTCAAAATTAATCATGACTTCGAATGATGACTACACATGGACTAGTACGGATGAAAACACCATCCCTTCATCAAGTGCATCTCCCTTAAAGATTCACACTTACTGATTGATGCCTTCAGTGGTGTTTCTAAACAGTTTTCTCATTTGTTTCTTTTTGTAATTGTCACCTAAGCAACTAAATAACGTTAAAGTGCAATTTTCCATATCAAATAGCAGTCTTCTCTGTATTAACATTTTGAAGTACCCAATTGAAGGTGGAATTTCAAATACTGTAATGAAAGCTCCATTTGCTGCAAGAAATGTTAAAAATTTTAGTCAACTTCTTAGTAAAGAAATACTCACACAAAACTCCAATTTGATTTTGTTTTACCATGATCACTCAATTTTATACTTAGTGTCACTATGATCACCTTACTTCTTTCACAAAAATTAAGTGGTCACGTACTGAAACGTTATATAAAATTGGGTGGTCATAGTGAAACGTAATATAAAATTAAATGATCATGGTGAAACAAAATCAAATTAGGTGTCTTGATGACACTAAAAATAAAGTTGAGTGGTCATAATAAAACAAAATCAAATTGAGTGATCATAATGATACTAAATACAAAGTTGGATGACCACTGATGAATTTAACCCTGATATTTTGCATGAAACGGATGAGTTAAATGTGACAGCGAAAGCAAACTTTTTGTGCCAGGCAGCATCCAAGTATTTAATCGCTTTGCTTAGAATTGTTTGTACTGTGTCGCATTAGATTAGGATTATAATTACTAGCTGAATAGGTCAGTTTCTATGTATATTGTGTTAAAGATATCATTATCGAGTCCCCATTTATCAATCTTGCTACATTTACATTCTGATTTACACCAATTTACACTTCACACAATCTCAAATCATCTTTCACATCTCGCACATCTAATTCAACCACCATAACACTTTCATGTTATCAATATGTCAACCATAGTGTACAAATAGCTTTCATCCGCTACATATAACCTATCCTCTATCAAGCTTGCTTTGCCATATTGGCATTCTTCCTTTACCATGAATGCACTCGCAGGGCAAATGACAGCACAGGCAGTACAACCCCCAATTCCCTAAAATATTCAAATAGCTAAATGCAGAACATGTTCACGAGGTGAGCAAAAAGCAACAGAAGAAACTTTTCTAAATATAATGACAAGTGAATTTTCAATAATTTAACAAAACATTTAGTGTCGTTATTTAACTTCATTCTCGTTAGCAACTTCAAGAGATGAAGCTGATGGCAACACAGAAATCTTTGAGTTATTCAGACCCTTTTTCCCATATCATTCAACAACCAGCAATAGTGAATAATTTCCAATCAAATATTTTATAAAGGTAATTTTGCAGGGTCTTGAGATCAAATACACCTCAATTGTGGATTATCTCATCATGGAAGACAAGTAATTTATGGTTACAAAATCAAAAGTTAATAATTTAACAATGCAATTGGGAAAATAAATATAAATGTCATGGTGGATTTTGAGTAACAAATTGTTCAAGAAGCTCAGAGAGATTAAACAGCTTATCAATCAAGAATTTTCTGAAGCAGAACTGGCATAATTGGCTGTGTATCAATCATCACCGCCTATAAAACCTGAAGCTGTAATTAAAACAATTAAAATAGAATACTTAATCGGCTTATATCAAGAAATTCAATCAATTTTATCCATATGCTTCATGGATTATGCATCTCAAGCGCGGGCAATTAATTAATCATAGCCAAACAATTTACAGAAAAAAAAAAGATTCAACCGTTTTAGGGGTTTCTTTACTGAAAACAATAACTGAAAGAAAATCTAAAGGTGTGGAGAGGAAGCAAAATATAAAATTCCAATTCAGAGAATATGTAGACGTTGATTTGACACAGATTAGCCGTGGAAAAGATGTACAAAGAGACAAATCTGCAACACTAAACGGCGTCAATCGAGCACGAGCTTTGGGGCTTCGACTTCATTTGTAAAGTCTCAGAAGAGCCCGGGAGGCTACGTGCAAATTACACTTTGTACATGTAAATTTTAAACACACATGAATACACAAAGAAGCACACAAAAATCAAAATCATAAAATTGGATGAATTTTTTGAGATTATTACCGAGGATACAAGACTTTAGGGTTTGATGGAGATTGATTTCGGGGGCTGAGATTTTATGAAGATATTAATGGAGAAGGTTGGATTATATAGATGGAATTCAGAAACCCTAAAAAAGCCCGGCTCACGTGAATTTACGAAAGAGGAAATTACACAAAACCATACTTTAAGTTTTTAAACTTCCAAAATCAGATTGGAAGTTTAATATTTCCAAAATCAGATATTTTTATTTTAATTAATATTTTTGTAAAATAAATATTTTTACTAAATATATATACTCAGAACCCTAATTAATTCCCAAATCAACCTTACCTCCCTCCACCCCACCTCGTTTCCGGTTCCCCAAATCCCGGCCCATTTCTCTCCTCTCTCTCTCTATCCCGGCGGCCACCACACCACCACCATTGCCTGTCGGAGTGAGCCCGCACGCCTGACACCACCACCGCCGCCGCCATCACAGGTTGCTTGGGGGCAGCGAAGCGGCGCTACTATACTGTGACCACTCATTCTATCTCCCTCTTTTACTCCGGCGAACACCCGCCACCTTCCGCCTCCCTCTAAGTATCTCTACCACTTGCGCCACCTCTCAGAGAACCTGTAGTTCGAAGATCAGCACCGAATATGCTCCGAAACAGGGGTCTCTATACGAAATTTTGGGGATTCAAATGGGTGCTTTGTGTAAGATGGGTGACTGCTGCGAAGTTGTCGTCGATCTGAGGTGCTGCGAAGTCGTCGTCGATCTGAGGTGCTGCGAAGTCGTCGTCGATTTGTGGTATGTGTGCTGATTTGTGTGATTTCTGTGGTGGGTATGTGTACTATGGGTGCGGTGGTGTTGACAGCGTGGTGGGTGTGTGGTGAGTTGATGGCGCTGTTGGTGGTGTCGACATCGACGGCGGCGCCGAAGTGGAAGAGGTGCAATGGTGAGTAGAGCTGCGTTTTTCTTTTGTTTTGCGGTGGTTGTGCAGTGATTTTGTTGGTGGCGGTTGTGAGTGTGAACAAAATTTTGAGTTGTGACCTGGGCTGTGACTCTTGATCTGTGACTTGTGACCTGGACTGTAACTTGTGACATGGGTTGTGACTCTTGACTTGTGACTTGTAACCTGAGCTGTGACTTGTGACATTGACTGTGACTTGTGATTTGTGACTTGTGACCTGGTTGTAACCGTAAAAAAAATATGTCAACCGTACAAAAAAATATAGCGGAGTTGTTGCCGGAATATTCGTCGGAAAAATCAACGTCGGAACGGTTGGCGGAATGGTCGCCGGAACGGTCGTCGGAAAGTTCGCCGGAGTAGGGCGGTGATCAGAATGGTCGCCGGAGCTGTAGGGGTGGTGAAGGTGGGATGTGTTAATTATATTATATTAGAATTAAATATTTAATAATAAATTAATATATTTCATAAATAAAAATTTAAAAATTTTTAATAAAAATCTGATTTTGGAAATTTCAAACTTGTTTTCTTATTTTTGAAATATGCTAAACTTATTCTCTTCAATATGTAATCTTCCCTCTACGAAATTTGAATCCGACCCGTTTACCCGTTAAGATAGATTTATAATTAATAATTATTCTATTTAAGCATTACTACAAAAATTTGGATTCATTGGTATCTCGTACTATTATGGCCTTCGTCAATTGGTTACAAAAATTTATTGATTCAATTTTCCTATTAATGTTTTCAAAATTTAGAGTGATGTACTAATAGGCACTTCTAGGCCCCTTTTCGACTACTGTATTACTCCAGTGCTTCGGGTATCACAAACCCTCTGCAATAAATTGTAGCGGAGCCGTTTCTTGAGCAGGGAGGCTAAACACAATTATTTGAATCAAACG
The DNA here is from genome assembly GCA_035079005.1 of Fraxinus americana. Lineage (NCBI taxonomy): Eukaryota > Viridiplantae > Streptophyta > Magnoliopsida > Lamiales > Oleaceae > Fraxinus > Fraxinus americana. Next base: position 52,368,309 of record CM068706.1, on the reverse strand, counting down.
TCGAAAGAAATTGATTCTTTTTAAAATATCAAAACCTAAATCGGATAGGATATGATATATGGATGGATCTATCTTTCTATTCAAGAAAAGCATGCTTTTAGTCCGTTACAACAATATGGCAGACAACACATTGGCCATTGCTCTTTCTTCGTAGCTACATAAATCATTGATATTTATGGCAGATGACACATCGGCCATATTGTTCTCAGGTAAAATGCAGACCACCTGCTTGCGTGATTGTAGCATTTATAATTCCCTCAAAGTTCAGCTACCCTCTGCTAGTCTTTTCTATTCAATCTCATGTTTCTTCACTGAATGACTTAATTCATCAAAGCATTGATGTTCAGCATCAGCTTTGTTAGATAACCCAGCTACTACCAGGTGCCGCCTTCACCCCTCTCTCATTCATTTCTCTTGTAAACTTTTCGGCTTCCTCATATCTCTCCTTGCTAGCATAAATTCTTGCCAGCAGTATGTAATTAGCTGGATTCTCTGGCTCTATTTCAAATAAAGTCGAACCAGCTAATTCTGCTAGCTCCACTTCCCCATAAGTTCGACAAGCTCCAAAAACTTGTCACGCGTTTTATGCAACATGAGTTATACCGCAAGTATACGGTGTCAAGTTTTGTAATATAGTAAAAGAGTTAGAGTGTCGAACTCACGGGAATTGTAATTTAATTCCACTAAGTTCTATAGTTATATAACTTTTTATTTTATTTAGATAATGAATGATTGAATGAATGATTTTAAATTAATCTAATGAGAATGGTTAACAAATATGAGGAATGCAAATAATTAAGTTGAGAAAGCTTAGAGAATGATTTCATCTAACCTTCAATTATGATTCAATGATATCCAATTATGCCAATTGATTTTCCCATATTCAAAAGCAAGAATCCTAAATTACTTGTCTCCCCTCTCTCTAGTGCCGGCTAGAAATTAACTTTAGAATTTAATCTCAATATCTCTATTCCGAATTAAAATCTAGAATTTATCAAGTCCCGATTCTTTTGTGAAGTAAGCTTCATAGATTTTACACTTTCTCTCGAAATCCATAAAACCTACGTTATGTCAATCTTATTATCGCGCCTAAATTCTATAAGCAAGAAAATCAAATAGAAATAATTATAAAATCGACCCATAATCTTAAATTGGTTACATCAAACCCTAGATAAAGTGTTTAGTTCATAATGAAATTTAAAAAAAAAAAAAAAATTTATAGCGCCTGCATCAGCAGACGTTGCTACATTTGACCGTTCTGACTATTTTTTTTTTATTTTTTTATTTTTTTGGCATAGTTAACGGTAATTTTTTTTTTTTTTTTGTTATAAATTGTGGTATTATGAAGTGAAAAAATAGCAAACTCTCACAATCTACAAACTTGAAATCTCTATTTTCTCGTTCTCTCTTAATATTTTCAACAAGTATTTTTCATATTTAGTATTTTGTGCTTTCTTTTCGTCTTATTATTTCAAAAAAATTTGTTAAAGTGATATGGATTCTCACGATTTTTCTTCAAGAAATGTGAATTTACATGATAGTTATTCTCCAATAAATTTGGAAGATGATAATGATCCTAATGTTAGATATTCTCAACAACGAAGAAATAAAAAGTACACATCTGATATTTGAGAAATCTTTACAGTGGATGAACTAAATAAAAGAGTAATATGCACTATTTGCAGAAAGAGTTAGGCATGGGTTAAAGGTCAATGCACGGGCACATTGCGAAGACACAAAGATAAACACATGAATGAAAGATGACATTTGGATACTAAACAAGCTCAAATTACTTCTTTTACTAATACTAGTGGAACGGTTACTTTTTCTAATTTTTGTTATTTGCAGGATCGAATGGGAGCAGAAATGTCTGAATTTTTGGCAGCAAGCGAGATGTCTTTTACTTTCACAGAATATCGATACTTTGAGGAGTTTATGCAAAAGTATGTTCAACCCGCTTATCGGTCTGTAAGTAGAAATAATGGTCGCTCAGATATCTTGAAATTATTTCATACAATGACTGAACATTTAAAAACTGAATTTAACAATTTTGATGGAGTTATGTGTTTTAATCTGATTGTTGATCTGGACGTAATCACACTGGTTATGCATGTGTTATCGCAAATTTTATTGATAATAATTGGTTACTTCACAAAAGAATTATTGTTTTTCGCTTACTTGAATATCCACATAATGGAATAAATTTATGTGAGAATTTATTACGGGTTTTTAATGAATTTAATGTATTGAGCAAATTATTTAGCATTAGTTTTGATAATGCTAGTGCAAATACTGCATGCACTGAACTTTTGAAAAGGACACTTAATCCCTCGTTTGACTCTAAATTATTTCATATGAGATGTGTTTGTCATATATATAATTTAATAGTGCAAGATGGTTTAAAATTAATAACACCACAAATACATAAAATTAGAGAAGTTATTAACTACATTTCTTGTTCAGATTCTAAACAACAAGAATTTGGAAAAATTTGTAAAAATCTTGGATTGAGCAGAAGAAAATTTATTGATGATATTCTAAATAGGTGGAATTCAATATTTTTTATGTTAAAATCGTGTGTTGGTTATACAGATGATATTAATGCTTTCGTTAATTCAAAGTAACATCAATTTTATATAGATGATTTCGATTAGAACATTACATTTAAAGTCATGAATTATTTGAAACTATTCTATAAGGTAACAAAAACTAGTTCCGGAGTTTATTATCCAACAAGTAATCTTATGCTCTTATAATTTGTAGAATTTGCTAATCAATTTTCAAGTCATAAAGACGATCCATTTTTCTATGATATTGTACCATTGTACAAGTTTCGAAAATATTACGAAAATATGCCAACGATTTTTCCAATTGCAGCTGTAATGGATCCTCATATTAAATTTTTTGGAGTTTAGTGTGCTATTAACCAACTTTCTGAAACTTTATCTTTCAATATAAATATTACAAACCCGAAAATAGAATGCTTTATTAATGAAATGTACAATAGTTGTGCTATGAAATATGGTAATAATGAAAATGTTCATTTTACTACGAGTTCTGCTACAAATTCTAAAGGTAAAAGTTCTTTATTTTCTTTAATAGTCATGAAACACAATGTGTCTTTTACTTCATCTACCAGTTCATTTTCAAATGAGAATGTTACACCAGCTGAAGTAGAAAGATATTATTAATTTGATTACTACAATTTAATTTCACAAGATGAGGTTGAAAACTTAGATATTTTACAATGGTGGAATGTAAATGAACGGTCATATCCAATATTATCAAAAATGGTCCGAGATCTACTAACAGTTCCAGTCTCAACAGTGGCATCGGAGTCTGTTTTTAGTGTAGGTAACAGAGTGCCAGATGAAAGAAGATCAAGACTTAAAGAAGATATTTTAGAAGCTCTCATCTTCATGAAAGACTGGTTATTTGCAGATAGAAGAATGCAAGATAAAGTTGCTGACGATATTGCTCAAAACTTTAAAAATCTTACCGTAGATGAATAGAATCTGATTTGTAATGACGAAATTATAGTTAAGTAGTTGTCAACCTAGTTGGGATGTACTTTAACTATAAGTTTATAAATAATTAAAAACTGTTTAATTTGTCGAGTTAGGCAAAATATTGTTTGAAAAATTGTAAGTTTTTATGTTATTCACTTATTGATGTAAAATTTATCAAAAAATAAATCAATGTAAAATTTATTTTTATGTAACTTTTATCGATTTTTACTATAATTATAAAATATAATTTTTACCATTTATTTTTGAGAAAAAAAATCGAGCGAGCCGAACCGTCCGAACAAAAAAAATCGGCCCATGCGGACTTCCGGTTCGGGCCGATTTTTGGTTTTTTTCTCCCGGTCCAGGTCGGCCCGGAAAGCCCGTCTGGGCCGGGTTTTGTTCGGGCCGACTGTGCCCGGGCAGGCCCGCCCGTTTTGACATGACTAGCCTCAATAAATAATAACACGGATTGGAGTTGGGCCGAGCCGAAAAAAATATAAACAAGGGTCTTTTTCTCTTTTTCGGGTCGTGGCGCCTAGACGCCGCCTATTCTGCTGTAATTTTGGTGGCAAGGCGCCAGCCATTCTGAATTTTTTTTCTTCTTCTTCTCTATTTATTTTGCTAATTTTTTGGTCTTCTCTCCACTTCATTCTTCTTTTCCTTCATCTCCATGTCATACCTCTTTCCATGATCATTATCATAACTCTATTTCAAACTCCAAACCACTCCATTTTCATCCAATTTGTCCAACTACAAAACAACACGAACACACACACATCAAAACCCTCAAAAGTGCTCAAAAACAAACTAAAAATACGATTTAAAGGAACTTGTTTGATGAGTTAATTTCACCCATCATTTTTATATTTGATAAAAAAAATGAGTTGAACGCGCAATTGAAGAGTCACGTTGAGTTTAAATTTTTAGATGAATTTTTGATTTTCCAGAAATATGAATTTTATAAAATCTTTGTACTTGAACGTGTTATTAACTGGTAGACCGTAGACACATAAGGTCATTGTTTGTCCAATTATATATGTCAATGACATATAATCGTTTGCAAGTGAATGGGAATCTTCGTAGTAAAGAAAATTATTCAAAATGATATTGATGTTGTTGTCTACGCCTTTATGAAAATGAAATGAAATGAAATATAAAAATATTTCATAAAATCTTAATGTAGCCACATTATTTAGTAGTACACCACAAAAAAAGGTCGTTATATTGGTATACAAACTAATTTAGGACTTGCTTGATGTAATTTTTAAGAGAATAGATTTTGTTAAAAGTGTTTTTTTTAGAAGAATGTTTGACTAAAATGTACGAAATGTTTCGAGATATCTACTCAGCACTCTACAATGTTGGGAATTAAAATTATGAACTTGATCTTCAATTTGCTCCCTTTCAAGGGTTCCTCTTCATCGTTTGGTTGAATCATCATTTTGCTGCAGCCTATAGAAAGGTTTGATTGTTCGTAATGGACCAGTTTGCCAAGCACCTGATCAAAGCCCCTAAAAAAAACGAGTCAAATCCGGATATACTAGGCAAGTTAAAAATAACACGCAAAAGGACAGTTAAAATTGGTTTTTAACAATCTTATTACGTTTTCAATTTTAGACGTCAATTTAGTTTAAATTTTATTCGGGGTCAGTTTAACTCGTCTTGCTCGTATAAATAAATATAAAAATATGGTATAATTTTATAAAAACAAAAAAGCTTTGAGTGGGTCTGCTAGTGATTTCATCCTAAAGGATAGGTATAAATTAACTATTTGGCATCGCATATATTGATCCATAAATTACTTACACATTGTTGCTTAGTTTATGTTAAGAAATAGTGATAAAACACTTGAATTAATTGATGAATAAATTAATCGTAAGCCCAGAAATTAAATAATCAACAAATTAGTTCAAATGTTATGTCATCATTGCTTCGCATAAGTTAAGCAATGGTGCTGAGTAGATTATACACCCTAGCTTTCAGCCTAGGCATTATAATTTGAAGAACTTGACGGTATGATTTTAAGAGTGAAAAAATGCCAACTTTATATTCCGTGTACTATATCTTCTATATATTAAAAGTGGCTATGTAACAGAATTTCTTGTTTTTAACGGAAAAACTAACGGAATTTGATGTTTTAACGGATTATGTAACGGAATTTCTTGTTTTAAACAGGCAGCTGCACATTCTTTCAATGTTTTTATCATAATTTTGTATTCCGATTTCCGATTGAAGCGATTCAAAATGTGTTGGAAAGCTAATTCACCTTGATACAACTTTGATTCAGACATTATTCTCCAATTCGATCACTTTCTATGCCAAAAATAGGTCTCAATATGAGACTAAAACATCGGAGCATAACTTTTCGGTTGGAAATTGATTTGTGATCGTCTTTTGACTAAATTTGATTCCATTGACGTCTTCCTTTATCCAATTGACTCCGAACACTCTCAAATCTTCATCGTGAGGTTCAGCACAACTTTTAAGTATTTACATTTTAGTCCCCGAACTTTGGATCTCTTACAATTTAGCCATTTTCTCCAAATTTGCCAACTTCTGTTTATTTTCTTCGATCTCACCAACTTACATCACAATATCAAAATCACACATCTAATTATTTATCAATTACATAAGCATTACATCATTAATTATTTAATTAACCAAAAAAATTACATCTTTATTAATAACAAATTAATTCTTAAACAAAACTATTAAATATAAACTAGGCAAACGTGCATTGCACGTTGCTTGCACCTAGTTCATGAAACATGCCACCAAAAGTTAGTATTATACTTTGCCACTCCTTTTAATTATCATTGCCATCCTCCTAAGAACAAACTTTTGTTTGTCCATAGCCCATCTATGGCAAATCAAATCCCTCGCCAATAACACCATGTATGAATATAGATTTGAGATTTGACTAAAATATAGTTTTGAAGCATTTGAAATTAATACAATATTTCTCATATGTATCTTTTTTAAGCACGTTGCACTAGTAATTTATTGTGTGATTGTTCCCTACATATGTCTATATCAGATAACAGAAAGCCTTTGGAAGAACTTTATTAAACTTAATTGCGTTGATTTGGTCAGAAGCCTAGTCACACGTGCGTAACAGCTGAGTCTTCCTCGTCTATGTCATTGAATACAAATTATAATTAATAAGTTTCATAAATTCTTGATAGATTAAAATTTTAGTCAAATAGTACATTAGAACACAATTATTTTGATTCAACCTCGTCGCTATTAATTTAAGAAAATTTTTATATTTGATAATAAAAAATGAGTTGAACTCGCAATTGAAGAGTCACGTTGAGTTTAAATTTTTAGATGAATTTTTGATTTTCGGAAATATGAATTTAATAAAATCTTTGTACTTGAACGTGTTATTCACTGGTAGACCGGAGACACATAAGGTCCTTGTTTGTCCAATTATATACGTCAATGACATATAGTCGTTTGCAAGTGGGTGGGAATCTTCGTAGTAAAGAAAATTATTCAAAATGATATTGATGTTGTTGTCTACGCCTTTATGAAAATGAAATGCATTGATTTTACCGTTCTTGTATAAGAATATTTCATAAAATCATCATACAGCCACATTATTTAGCAGTGCACCCCCAAAAAGGTCGTTATATTGGTATACAAACTAATTTAGGACTTGCTTGATGTAATTTTTAAGAGAATAGATTTTGTTAGAAGTGTTTTTTTTAGAAGAATGTTTGACATAAATGTACAAAAAAATTTATGGGTTCACATGCATAATTTTTTTATTGTGAGGATGAGTGTTTGAAAATGAGTTTGTAAAAACTAAATTTTAACTAATATGTACCAAACGTGTGCTTAATATGGTATCAAAACATTCTTTAAGAAAAATGAAACCAAAATTTATATTAATTGAGGTTCTGTCTATATATAGATTACCCTTCCCTACTCTATCTGAACATCCAAATTGCAAAGCAAAACATGATTAATATGCACTCTCTTTTGCTCCATATATTCTTCTTGCTTTCACAGCTGTCAAACGCCACTGCCGCCCCCTCCAATATACCAGCTGACTGCCCAAGCAGATGTGGAAACGTAGAAATTCCATACCCGTTTGGTATCGGGCCAAATTGTTCTTTTAATCCATCCTTTGAAATCATCTGCCTTACTTCCAGCTCCAACCCTCCAAAACCCTACCTTGGTCTTGGTCCTTATGGGGCAATGGCCTTTGAGGTCGTTAATATCACAGAAAACCAAATCTATGTTAAGAACTCGATGCTACAACAGGCAATGGCCTGCTATGGCATGGGAAAGGACAAGACCGATATAAATATAGATTTGTCATATTCTCCTTACACCTTTTCAGACTCAAATCAGATCACAGTCGTTGGTTGTGCTGACTTGGCTTTGGTAGGATCAAATAAAAGATCTACCAATGGCTACGGCAGTACTGCTATTGTGTCATATTGTACCCCTAGCGACAGTGAATATTCTGGTAGTATCGGGTCGTGTGCGGACACTTATGGCTGTAGCCGGGCCTTCATACCCAAAAGTGATTATCTCAAAGTTCAATTGTTGGACGCGCATAGTTTTTGGTGGCAAAACAAACCTTTCCCGTGCAGCATTGCGTCTGTTGGCATGATGGACGGTCTTGATTTCACTTTCCCTTTAATTAATCTCAACGACCCAAAAACATTCCAAAACAGTAAAGACTTTATGGATAAGCCATTAGTGTTAGATTGGAGACTAGGTTGGGAAGTATCTGGGCTGAACTGCACCACTATGCAGATTCGTCAACTTAACTATTGTCAAAAGAATAGTTTTTGCGTTGACTTGGATGAAAGTTTTGGAGGAGTTCGCTGCAAGTGCAACGAGGGATACAAGGGCAATCCTTACCTCGATTCAGGATGCCAGGGTTAGTTTTGATTTAAAATTAGTATCCCTGCTAGCTCTTCATTTTGTCTAAAAGTTATTTCTTGATCTGATGATAGATATAAATGAATGCCACAATAACCCGTGCGCCTCAAATGGAATTTGCATCAATACTCCGGGTTCCTATGCTTGTTCATGTCCTGTTGGTTATTATGGTGATGGTAAAGAAATTGGTACTGGTTGTATTTTAGTACCGAAATCCAGAAGCAAACTAACAATAGGTAACTTTCACATATTCAACAAGAATTTACTTGAATTTTAAATATTATACAAATTGGGAATTATTTTTATTTACATCTTGAATTTTCTAATTGAACGGTGTATGGTATGGTTCTGTATAAAAATGAATAGGTCGATTCAAAGTTCATTTGACTTAGTTAAAAAAATTGCTTAAAAACGACTACTAATAAATTATTAGTATTTATACTTTTTCGAACATATATAAATTTGGATAGATTGTACACATAAATAATTTCATATGTTTTGCAAAAAGTTATATATTCTGAACAACTACCTTCTCACTATATGAATATACTCTACTTAAAAGGGAAACTTGCTCTACATTACAAATCTACCAAAATACATCTTTATCACTCAATTTCAAACTTGAACATCATAGTTAAGCTAGGACAACTCAGTATATCATTTTTAGTAGATATTGAAAATATATATTTAGAGGGTGTTTGGCGGAGATTAAAATTGAATTTTTAGTACATTGTGATAGACATTTTTGAAATGTGTGGTTGAAAAGATGTTAATATTAATTATTTGACTTTGATTTGATTAAAATCAAATTTTAATCCGGACCAAACAAGGACTTACAATTTACAGACATGAAAGTATTAGTATTCTTAGTAATATATGATTGTTGTCACCTCAATATTAAGTAAGTAATATAATCCTACTCAAAATGATTGAAGTCCAAAATCGGTGTGATGAGTCTTTAATTACGTTGAATATGTTGACACTTTCAGGATTATGCTTGGGCATTGGAATGGGATTACTACTATTATCAACTAACTTTTGGTTGTACAAGTTTACGAAGAAGAGAAAAAACAAAAGGTGCAAAGAAAAATTCTTTAAACGAAATGGTGGTCTCTTGCTACAACAACAAATATCAACAGACGAATGTATACTTGAAAAAACACGACTTTTCACTATTAAAGAGCTAGAGAAAGCCACTAACCTCTTCAATGAAAGTCAAATACTTGGTCAAGGAGGTCAAGGGACTGTTTATAAAGGTATGTTATCTGATGGAAAAATCGTAGCAATAAAGAAATCCAAGAAAGTAGATGAAAATCAAGCAGAACAATTCATTAATGAGGTCGTCATGCTCTCACAGATTATTCATAGGAATGTAGTTAAACTATTAGGATGTTGCCTCGAAACAGAAGTTCCTTTGCTAGTTTATGAATTCATTCCTAATGGAACTCTTTTCGATCTTATCCATGATGAGAGTCGTGAGTTTCCATTTTCGTGGAACATGCGCTTGAAATTTGCTGTAGAAGTGGCGGAAGCACTTGCCTATCTTCATTCTGCAACTTCTATTCCTATCTATCATAGAGACATTAAATCGACCAATATACTTCTTGACGAAAATAATGTAGCAAAAATCTCAGATTTTGGAATTTCAAGGTCAATCGCAGTGGATCAAACTCATCTAAGTACACTAGTGAAAGGAACATTCGGATACTTTGATCCAGAATACTTCCAGTCAAGTCAATTTACAGAAAAAAGTGATGTTTACAGCTTTGGAGTTGTTCTTGTTGAGCTCTTGACTGGACAAAGGCCAATATCTCTTGATAGAGCAGAAGAGGAGAGAAATTTGGCAATAAATTTTTTGTCATACATGGAAAGAAAACAGCCTGAAGCAATTCTTGACGTACGAGTTTTAGAGCAAGATAAGAGAGAGGAGCTTAATGCAGTGGCCAAACTTGCACAAAGGTGCTTAAACTTGAATGGAAAGAAAAGACCAACGATGAAAGAAGTAGCCATAGAGTTGGGGAGTATTAAAATGTGTCAAATGCTTTCGAGTGCTTCTGATACCATGTCTCAAGGAACACGCTTGCAGAAGTCAAAATCAATCATGACTTCGAATGATGTCTACACATGGACTAGTACGGATGAAAACACCATCCCTTCATCAAGTGCATCTCCCTTAAAGATTCACACTTACTGATTGATGCCTTCAGTGGTGTTTCTAAACAGTTCTCTCATTTGTTTCTTTTAGTAATTGTCACCTAAGCAACTAAATAACGTTAAAATGCAATTCTTATCTGTATTAACATTTTGAAGTACCGAATTGGAGGTGGAATTTTAAATGATTTTAGAAACTCCATTTACTGCAAGAAATGATTGTTAAACAGGTGAAAATAATTTTCATCATGCCCACAGGTGCAAAAATATCTTGACATTTGATTGTGAAATTTTCATGAATGCACTCGCAGGGCAAATGACAGCACAGGCAGTATAACCCCCAATTTCCTAAAATATTCAAATAGCTAAATGCAGAACATGTTCAGGAGGTGAGAAAAAGCAACAGAAGAAACTTTTCTAAATATAATGACAAGTGAATTTTCAATAATTTAACAAAACATTTAGTGTCGTTATTTAACTTCATTCTCGTTAGCAACTTCAAGAGATGAAGCTGATGGCAACACAGAAATCTTTGAGTTATTCAGACCCTAGTCCCAAACCATATTTAAGGGAAAGAGTATAGTTGAACTCAAAACACTAGTTGAAAACACATTCAACAACCAGCAATAGTGAATAATTTCCGATCAAATATTTTATAAACACGAAAAATAAATAAAGGTAATTTAGAAAATTGAAAAAAAATGAATAAATATTGTCTCAGATATATATCCAATAATTACATATAATAGTGCAGCAACCCCAAGTAGGTTCTCCCTTTGCAGGGTCTTGAGATCAAATACACCTCAATTGTGGATTATCTCATCATGGAAGACAAGTAATTTATGGTTACAAAATCAAAAGTTAATAATTTAACAATGCAATTGGGAAAATAAATATAAATGTCATGGTGGATTTTGAGTAACAAATTGTTCAAGAAGCTCAGAGAGATTAAACAGCTTATCAATCAAGAATTTTCTGAAGCAGAACTGGCATAATTGGCTGTGTATCAATCATCACCGCCTATAAAACCTGAAGCTGTAATTAAAACAATTAAAATAGAATAACTTAATCGGCTTATATCAAGAAATTCAATCAATTTTATCCATATGCTTCATGGATTATGCATCTCAAGCGCGGGCAATTAATTAATCATAGCCAAACAATTTACAGGAAAAAAAAAGATTCAACCGTTTTAGGGGTTTCTTTACTGAAAACAATAACTGAAAGAAAATTTAAAGGTGTGGAAAGGAAGCAAAATATAAAATTCCAATTCAGAGAATATGTAGACGTTGATTTGACACAGATTAGCCGTGGAAAAGATGTACAAAGAGACAAATCTGCAACACTAAACGGCGTCAATCTAGCACGAGCTTTGGGGCTTCGACTTCATTTGTAAAATCTCAGAAGAGCCCGGGAGGCTACGTGCAAATTACACTTTGTACATGTAAATTTTAAACACACATGAATACACAGAGAAGCACACAAAATCATAAAATTGGATGAATTTTTTGAGATTATTACCGAGGATACAAGACTTAAGGGTTTGATGGAGATTGATTTCGGGGGCTGAGATTTTATGATGAAATTAATGGAGAAGGTTGGATTATATAGATGGAATTCAGAAACCCTAAAAAAGCCCGGCTCACATGAATTTACGAAATTTGAATCCGACCCGTTTACCCGTTAAGATAGATTTATAATTAATAATTATTCTATTTAAGCATTACTACAAAATTTTGGATTCATTAGTACCTCGTACTATGGCCTTCATCAACTGGTTACAAAAATTTATTGATTCAATTTTCCTATTAGTCTTTGTTTGATTAGCCACAATTTTCATGGATCTTTTGCGCTGTTTGATAGTCTAAATTTTCCACGGAAAATATTTTCCCACCCCACCCGCCACGTCAGCATTTTCCACGAAATCCTTGAAAATATGGTGGGAAAATATTTTCCGGCCGGCTGCTCAAATTTTTTTTTTTTTTGTTGGCAATGGAAACAAATGGACAATTTTCATGTAAAACAAAGTGAAACGAACACTAAACTTTGATGAAAAAAATGATTTTTTAGGAAACAATTTTTTTTCATTTTTTTTTTACTTTTTGGGAATGGAAACAAATTTTATAACCAATTGTGGAAAAAAATATCACTTTAATGGACAATTTTCATATAAAACAAAGTCAAACGAATAGAAAATTTAAAAATTTTTCGAGTGAAAAATTATACCAATCAAACACACTTGAAATCATTTTCCCTGCAAAACATTTTTTAGGCAAATCTTTTCTGTGTAAAATATTTTCTTTCCACCCATTTTCCACCCTTGAAATCAAACGCACCCTTAATGTTTTCAAGATTTAGAGTGATGTACTAATAGACACTTCTAGACCCTTTTTCGACTACTGTATTACTCCAGTGCTTCGGGTATCACAGACCCTCTGCAATAAATTGTAACGGAGCCGTTTCATGAGCAGGGAGGCTAAACACAATTATTTAAATCAAACGTCGAAAGAAATTGATTCTTTTTAAAATATCAAAACCTAAATCGGATAGGATATGATATATGGATGGATCTATCTTTCTATTCAAGAAAAGCATGCTTTTAGTCCGTTACAACAATATGGCAGACGACACATTGGCCATTGCTCTTTCTTCGTAGCTACAGAAATCATTGATATTTATGGCAGACGACACATCGGCCATATTGTTCTCGGGTAAAATGCAGACCACCTGCTTGCGTGATTGTAGCATTTATAATTCCCTCAAAGTTCAGCTACCCTCTGCTAGTCTTTTCTATTCAATCTCATGTTTCTTCACTGAATGACTTAATTCATCAAAGCATTGATGTTCAGCATCAGCTTTGTTAGATAACCCAGCTACTACCAGGTGCCGCCTTCACCCCTCTCTCCTTCATTTCTCTTGTAACCTTTTCAGCTTCCTCATATCTCTCCTTGCTAGCATAAATTCTTGCCAGCAGTATATAATTAGCTGGATTCTCAGGCTCTATTTCAAATAAAGCCCTACCAGCTACTTCTGCTAGCTCCACTTCCCCATAAGTTCGACAAGCTCCAAGAAGCGCTCCCCAAGCTTTTGCAGTTGCTTTTATTTTCATCCCTTTTAGAACTTCGTATGCCTCGTATAGTCTCCCAGTTCTACTCAAAACATCCACTAGACAAGCATAGTGATCACCGTTTGCTTCTATGCCATAATAACTATGCATTCGAGAAAAGTGCGTACGCGCTTCATCAGCTAATCCCGAATGACTACATGCCTTCAATACTCCAAGAAAAGTGATCTCATCAGGCTTTACATTCGACATTTCCATATGTTCAAATACCCCGAGTGCCTTTTTGGCCATCCCATGCAGTGCGTAGGCAGATATGAGGCTACTCCAGGCAACCACGTCTTTTTCTGCCATGCTCTCAAAGACAAGATGTGCTTTATCAAGACACCCACATCGCCCATAGGCTTCCACTAGGCCACTCCTAAAATGCTGGTGTGGATCAATATCATTCCTTATTGAATAGCCATGTATCTCTTTGATCAAATCCAATGCTGCAATCCCCGCACAAGCACGTAATAAAGCAAGTACTGTAATTAAGTTCGGCTTCAAACTCATCTCCCACATTTTTCTATAGAAAGCTAAGGCTTCAAACAACTTCCCCTCTATTTCCAACAAACCCATGATAATCGTATTGAAAGTCGACGCGTTAGGCAATTCATCCATCGCCCCGAACAACTGCAAGGCATTCTGCATATTCTTAGAATGTGTATACAGCGAAATCATGGAGTTCCATAAAACAACGTTTCTTACGCACATTTCATCAAACAGTTGGCGAGCAGAGGAAATGGAGACGCATTTTCCATACATGTCGACAAGACCGCAGGCAACAAATGGATTTTTATAGAAAGAGGATTTCAGAGTGAGGGAGTGGATGGATGCGCCAAGAAGCGGGCAGAGGAGGAATGCACAGGACTTGAGAGCAAGGGGGAAAATGAAAGGGTCTAAGGAAAGAGATAAAGAAGAGTGGATTTCTCGAAAGAGGGTGAGAGCTTGGTGATGGCGGCCTTGATTGACGTGACGGGTCATGCGTTTTGTATAAGAAAGCAAGCGGAGGAAGTTCGAAGAGTAGGAGTCCATGCTTTGCTTGGTTTACAGTAAAGTTGTTTGAAGCAGTGACTATAGTTTTTTCATTTCCTTATGTTTCATTATAGAAGTATTATTTACTTATTTATAACTAATTTTTATTTATTTATAAACTAAATGGCAAGTGCACATTATATGTGAGATATTGCTCGATTTATTAAAATTCTTATTTATTCAAATGTCAAAATGTGAGTTAACTAAATTTGTGATGCCATCCACTCGACCCCCTTGACGATTTGACTTGGACACTTTGATTTTATTTCAATTAAAGTAACTATGTTCAATTTCGTCTATATAAATTGATGAATGGACAATTAATAAATGATATTTGTTTCTTTTAATCGTTAGTTGCTAAAGTCAATAAGTACTATTTCAGTAATATAAGGGCTTCTTTGGTAAAGATTAAAATTCAATTAAAATTAAAAATATAGTCATTATTGGGTCTCACTCGTCTAATAAAAGTCAACAATAACAGCTAATTTTTCAATTTTAATTCGATTTTAATCTTTATCGAACACGCACTTAAGTAATCATCATTTTTCGACTGCCATTTCATTGTTTCCCTCATCCAATTGACATAATTGATGAAGTTACCCAACTGAAATCAAATCAAAATGTTGATATTTTAACAAAATTGAAATACAGTTACATAGTTGGCATTAAATTAATTTAATTTACCGCAAATGAAATTTAACCAATGAAATAACAATAGCTGGTGATAAAAAATGAAATTAACCCCCAAAATTTATAATCAATTATGTCCCGTGGGAGAAGACAAGAAACAGAAAGAAAGAAGAAAAAGGACTACCAAAAATTATAGGGGGCCAAACTGGAATATACAAAATAAATATATTCAAATTTCAAAACTTATATTCCATTATTCTCTGATAATTCGATCCTCCAATTCAACCCCAATCTTATTCAACCTCTGGATAGAAGTTCATCGTATAAAATAAAAATCAATATAGCCCGAATAAACTAGAAAAACCCATATCAAATTCCAGAGTTGAATTGATGCTGCTGAATATCATAAATTCTGATTATTTGAATTGGATCAGCAGCTCATATTCACCTCCCTCATGGGCAGCTTTAATCGCTGGATTTTTCGTGATCCTCACTTTGACCCTCTCTGTTTATCTGATATTCGAGCATCTCTCTGCCTACAAAAACCCCGAGGTCATACATAGATTTCGTATTACAATTTTCTTGATTTTGTTTACTCTTTAGTTTTTTTTTATGGGTTTTTGGATTCTGAATTAATCTTTATTGGTTTCTGTGGGTGGATTGCAGGAGCAGAAATTTTTGATTGGTGTGGTATTGATGGTGCCCTGTTATGCTGTTGAATCAGTAAGTTCTGTTTTTCATGTGATTTGTTTCATTATTTTTCAAAACTAGATTGAAGCGAGAATAATATTTGATGATTTAGCCGATCGAGCTGAATTTGCATAGTGGAAGCATATATTTGCTCTGGATCCTCTCTTGTTCCGCGCCCAACACCTTTTACTTTTTGTAATCTTAAAGTGTCTTGAGGGTAACAAAGTGTGATGAAGAGTTTCTGCAATGAAGTATAAGATATTTACGAACTTTGTATAAAATACCTTGGAAAGTTGTATAGAAATGACGGCTCTACTAATCACAATAGCTAATCCACAGGTTTTTAAAGCCTTGGGCAAACTTATGGACTGTGTACAAATATTTAAAATCCAATCATATTCCTGTGACGTTTTGTTTTGAAGTATAGTCAAAATGTGCACATCATATAATCACATCTGGAATTTATATTGCTCTAACATGGTTTATTTGTGCAGTTTGTATCTTTGGTAAACCCAGCAATTAGTGTTGATATTGAGATCCTGCGTGATTGCTATGAATCCTTTGCCATGTATTGCTTCGGGAGATATCTCATTGCGTGTTTAGGTATGAATATATACGGTTTACGATTTAGATTTGGATTAGCTTAATATTTTCATTTTCCCTTTATAAATATTTTACTTGTTGTTATTCCAGGTTTTATATTTTATTTTTAGAATATAAGGCCTCGACATCCATGTTTCTGTTTTTCTGAAAGAAGCTCATTAATGTTATGTTTGTTGTAATCATCACCGATCAATAGTTCGCTTGACACAATACAATCCTAAATTTCCAATAAAACTCATGTCTTATATGACTAGCTCATTGTATTTTCTCATGTATTAATGTTCTGAATTAGGTGGAGAAGAAAGGACAATCGCATTTATGAAGAGGGAAGGATGCATAAGTGCGAAAACACCCTTATTAGATCATGGGTCTGAAAGGGGAATTGTAAAGCACCCCTTTCCCATGAGTCTTATTTTAAAACCTTGGAAAATGGATCAGTGGGTTTACCAAGTTTTCAAGTTTGGTATTGTTCAATACGTAAGTTTTCCAATTCTTAGTAGACCTTATAGCCTATGCTATTGTCAACTCTTATCTATTCTTTCTTCATGGGAAATGAATCACTTAAATTTCTATGACAGATGATTATAAAAGCAGTTACTGCTATTTTGGCTGTGATTCTTGAAGCCTTTGGTGTATATTGTGAAGGAGATTTCAAATGGAATTGTGGGTAAGATAGATGTGTATCTTCTAAATATTTGGAATAGTCAATCATTACATTTTTGGTTAATTATGGGATTACTTAGTGGTAAAAAAGGAATGCAAAGCATATGTTAGTATTGGACTTACCAATGAAAATGCATTTATAGTGTTTTGTTTTTAGTATGGCATTATTATTTGAATGCCTATATATCCAAATGTTTTTTACTGTACCTTCTATGTTTTCATTGGCATCTAATGATATTAATGTTTTCCTTGATATAATTTTTTGTCTTAAACCATCCCCAGAGTTATCCACATCTTATTCTATTGTTAGTTTAATAGGTTCTTATCATTGTTGCTTGCAATTAATTTCAATTAGTATTGCCTTTTGATGTCTTGCCATCAAATTTACCTCTATTGAAGATGATATTGCCATTTTATTTGCGAATATAGAGGAGGCCTGAAATATCTCTAATTATATCTGCCTTCTATTCTTTGTAGGTACCCTTACATGGCTGTGGTTTTAAATTTTAGTCAGTCATGGGCTTTGTATTGCTTAGTTCAATTTTATACCATCACAAAATATGAATTAGCACACATTAAACCGCTATACAAGTTCTTGACATTTAAGTCAATTGTGTTTCTAACTTGGTGGCAAGGTGTGGCTATAGCCCTTCTCTACGCCCTTGGTTTATTTAAAAGTCCAATAGCTCAAGCACTGCAATTTAAGTCAAGTGTCCAGGACTTCATCATCTGTATTGAGGTAATTGTTTTACTTTGGCCTTTGCTATTGTTATTGCTCCTAGTAAACTATATTACTTACAATAATGATACATTTTGATATGTTTAAGAAACACTGTGAAGTCTTATGATGTTCGGACTCGGGTATGGGTATCGAGTACAGGTACGTATCTAAGTGTCGAATCTTTTATTTTCTAATATGTAAGATATGGCGACATGACTAAAAAGAGTTCAAATTTCGGACTCGAGTACGTGTATACGTCTTTCAAATTTCAATTTTTTTACTGATCTAAGATATCATTGTGAATAGTCCAAATTCAATTATTCACAAAGAAGGAAATTGGTATTGTATAAGGAGTTAAGACGAATAAAATAGAATTTTATGGTTCAGTTTTCAATTATGGGAATTACTAAATGTCATATAAAATAGAAAATTAGGGATTTGATTGCAATTTGGATTTAGTGGAGCACTAAGTAGTACTATATAGAGCCTATTTCATTTTAAACAAATAAAACCTTAAATCACCGATACAGAGGGAGAAAGAAGGAAAAAAGTAGAAGAAAATGGAAAGAAAAACGAAGGAAGAAAAAAAAGAAGGGAGAACCTAGCGCCACCACCTTTCTCCACCCTCTCAGCTGCGACGTTAGGTTTATAGAGAGCAAAAAGGGGAAAGAAGAAAAGGGAAAGAAAATGAAATGAAAAAAAAAAAAAGAAGAAGAAGAAGTAAAAACGACGAAGTGTCTGGTTGAAATTTGGAGGATCCGACACATATTTCATACTCATACCCATGTCGTGTCGTGTCCGACACGGGTACTCCGACTATTTCGAAGAGTCCGAGCATCAGAAGGCATGATTACTTCCAAGTTGCTTTATAAAACAAATTATTAATACTTCTCCACATCACTGAATAATTAATACTTTTACACGTCTTTGAATATGTCATTTTTTATTTTTATTTTTTTGGTTTGGGGATGGGATGGATATGGACAACTGGCTTGATAAGCGCCCATGAACTTTAGTCATCCAAACTTCTACTGAAGGTAGGTTGTTTTATTGTAAAGTTATTTCATTCTGGTAAATGATCCTTTCCAGTTTTAGCAATTGGCAATTGTGCCGTAGATAGTGAAAAGACCAGGAAGTAGGTCTCTACTCATTGGATAACATTGAATGGAAATCACATCTACTGATTTGGAAGGGGAAGTAGCAGTGCAGTGAAAGTAATGTAGGATAAGTTCATCAGACTTGTGAAAGAATTAGATGAGTTTGATAACGATAAGGATCATGAGTTAGGGGTTTGAGAATAGTGCGAGGAAATTGGTGGTGTTGGAAGAAAATTACAGGATTTCACAGGGAGGGAGCAGGGAGGATAAGAAACAAAAAATAAATTTAGCTCGAGGATGGAAAGAAAGGAGAAGGGATTCTAAGCTTCAGAATTTGAAGTACAGAAAGAGCGGCTATCTATACAAGGTTGGCCTGTATACTTAGATGGGGAACTCTCTTTTTTGTAAATTATTGACTTTTTAAATCGAACGAGAAAAGAAAGGTTCTTGACTATTGTTAGTGATTTTTAAATGTCATGTACCAACAATTTAATTTATTCTGAATTTCTCATGTAAAATATTTAAGTTTAACAGGTCTATGTATTCATCCAGCACAGATGGGCATTGCTTCTGTGGTTCACCTTTATGTGTTTCCTGCAAAGCCTTATGAATTAATGGAGGATCGCTTTTCTGGAAGTGTTTCAGTTCTTGGAGATTATGCATCTGTTGATTGCCCTCTAGATCCTGATGAGGTTAGGGACAGCGAACGTCCCACAAAATTACGCCTTCCCCAACCTGATATTGATGTTAGGAGTGGAATGAGCATCAGAGAAAGTGTACGAGATGTCTTCGTCGGCGGGGGTGAATATGTAAGTCATCTTCTCACCCATTTAAGTGTGTAATCCCCTGCCCTCCTTGAGCAATCTATTGAAACTATAATCAATACCTGTTGATTTTTCCTCTTACATTAAGTACATTTTAGAAGAAACAAATATTTGTAGAGTACAGGAATGAAATATTTGTCGTCTAAAATTTTTTTTCTTGATATTAACAAAGTTGTGTTGATATCTTGTGGTTTCATATGGGTGAACTTTCTCCAATGCAAAATAACTCACTCATTGACTTCTGCATAGCACCTGGTCATAAGTTTGACTCTGCAGATCAGTTATTTGTGGGGTGGATGGAGGGGATGCATTGAAAGAAAGAAAAAGTTGTTAGTATGATCAAACTAAGCTCACCTAGTTATTATCCTCCTCCATCTGGTTTGATGATTAATCATCTTGAATTCTGAAGATAGCTAGTGTCCGGGGTGGAGGGGATACATTACAAGAAAAAGTTGTTAGTATGATCAACCAAGCTCACGTAGTTATTATCCTCTTCCATCTCTCTTGACATTCTGAAGATTGTTAGTATCTGACCTATAAAGATTCCCTGCAAAGCTTCACAAGACGACCAAGATTTATCCTCCTCTCTCAGGAGGGCTGTTTCATTTGTTTACAGATTTTTATGAATGTGATTATGGACATTCAGTAGTTAGTTACTTGGCGGGGTTAGTGAAGTTAGAACTTGGCTAACGAGGAGGAGAAAGGGGTTCTGTCTGTTATTATCTTTTTGCCCTTCACATTGATTAAAAAAGTCCTTGCCTGTTTTCTTTGATTGTCTTGTGTCCTGCAAATGAAGATTTATTCAAGCGTTACCTCATTATCATTTCTTTCAGTCATGTTCAAGTTACGTTCTGGTGTTGACCTTTACTTTTTCGACACCTTGAAAACAGATTGTAAATGATTTGAAGTTTACAGTAACTCAAGCGGTCGAACCCGTGGAGAAAGGAATCAATAAGTTCAATCAGAAATTGCATAAGATCTCTCAGAACATAAAGAGGCATGACAAGGGGAAGAGAACAAAGGATGACAGTTGCATAGCTACAACTTCACCAACACGCAGAGTGATCCGAGGAATAGATGATCCTCTCTTAAATGGCAGTATCAGTGACAGTGTCAGTTCAAGGAGAAAGAAGCATCGTCGAAAATCAGGGTATACCAGTGCTGAAAGCGGTGGCGAGAGTAGCAGCAGTGATCAGACCTTTGGCGGTTATCAAATTCATGGCCGTAGGTGGGTTATCAAAGATTAGTTAAGGTAATTGGTTTGGGTTCAATACTTTTACGTTTCATTTGTAAGAATTAAACCCACCACCGTGACAACTGACACACAAGGCTGCAACTGTGCATTTTCCGGCATTTTATGCCCCAAGAGAAGTTCGTTTGAGGTGTTTGCGCTACCTTTTTGGGTCCTTTAAAAGGTGCAAGGGTAATTAATGTATGCGAAGGGCTTGTAGATTTTGGACTCCTGTCCTGTTATTTTGCAGACAGCAGGCCTTGACAATTGTTGTATAGAGATCCATGTCTATTTGGTCACAACTCATTGTATGAAGATCTGTTTCCCTAATACTAAACTTCGATTCGTGCCTTAGTTATTTTGAGTATAAAGCCTTTGCCCAGTGAAGTTGAATCTTGTCAGATGCATCGCCCAATAGAAAAGCATCGAAAATTCTTGTGCCCTCTATGCAATGGAATGCCCAAGTAGGTAATACAAGGATTTTAGTGTCTGAAGCCATTAGTTTTAGATCGAACAAGTTTTAATAAGAGAACGTAATTCAACTTTAATTGTGGCTAAATTTTCGGGCTTAAATCGTATGATAAACACGAACTTTCTCTAACGAATTTTGCCGACGTAGTAATACATAAAATCATTTGTTTACATGTTGACGCTTAATAGTATCATTTAGGATTTTTGATCTTAACAAGTTATAATCGTTAGAAATTTGAATAACTATTATCACAAGAAAATAATCATCGCATGTAAAAAAAAATAAAAAATAAAAAAAAAATCAACACCAATGTTCACAATTCAACTACTTTTGATGATGACAAAGCCTAAAAATACTACCCAAAATTGTACTATTAAGCTCAACAGTAAAAAATAAAATTAAAAGAATCACTCAAACTCCTTAAAAAATAAATAATAAAATCATTATATATAATAGTTTACCTTATGCCTATAAGCTATACGCTACAAAAATTTGAAAAAAAAATTAAAATTTAACAACAATGCAAAACTTGTGCAAAAATTTCAACTTAAAAGCAAAAACAGAATTCTACAAATAATTACCAGATTATTGTACCTATTTTTGTGTGAATTGTGAAACAGTACTCATCAACGCAATCACCACCGACAATTATACGAATTGTTGCCTGTAAATTCCAGATCCTCCAGTCCAGTTCCATATGCTTTCTATTTAACTGCACTGCATATTTTCCAGTACATTTACAACATCCAATTGTTCGTTTCAACCTATCATTATTCAATTCTCACCTTATATGAATTTGTTTAAACTTCCCTGTATTTCTCCAAAATTCGAGTGAATAAATAAACAATGAGGCGCCGAGGCTCAGATTTTCGGCGACCAGTGAGGCGACGATTTTCAAATATATTCTGGATAATTTTGTGTGGGATAGTAATTCTGCTGTTTATTGGTCTGTTAAGCAGAGAGAATCAGCAGCCCACTTCAAGATCGGCTGCCAAGGTATTTATTGATCTCAATTTAACTTTCTTTTTCACACTTTGTCCAATTTGAACCAAGAAACTGAGAAATTGCATAAATGTAATAAAACCTTCATTGGAGTCTAGATTTTATTTTGATAACTTGGGTACATTTAATGTGTTTGTTCTTTAATGGTTGTCTTCTTGTTTTGTTAATGATGGAAAATTGAGATGTGGTTGATGAAATGCGTATAAAGAGTGAAGAAATGTTTACGCTGGCATTCCGGTTTCAGTTCTGTGAAGTGTTTAATGTATAAACCCAGGATTCTTGTTGATTGGAGATGAATGTCAATGGAATTGTATTTGTTGTTTTTGTAATTTATTTTAGATTACAGGATATTGATGACGTATAATCCTATAGGAAATTTCTAGTAAACTCAGTAAACTGTCTAGGAGTCTATTTTTTTCTCAAAGGCGCTTAGTTTGTGAATGCTACATTCTTAATCAGTTTTCCCTCAAAGAAGGGACTTATGCAGAAATTTAACTCCAGATGCAGTTAATGTAGGAGAAAAAGGTGTATGCATACAGTCATAAAGAACTGAAGAAATTAGTTCTTATATACTTGGTAAGGAGAAGGGTGTGTGTAGTGGTGGGAGAGGCGGGAATGAGAAAGAGAACGGTAGGTATGAATTTAAGTTTAAGCACTAATGCCGTCATTATTCTTGACTAACATGAAAGCTTTAGTACCGCTTGGTTAGATTTAAATGCCTGCTTTAAATAATTAGATTGATTACCATGTGCACCAAGACTCTGTAACTTTTTTGGAAGTTACTAGAGAAAAAGTATTTACAAGGAGGAAAATAGATATATGTAAGTTTATCGTTTAATTTTTGATATTGTCAATGACCTTGGGCAAGTAGCAGCCTATTGTGGTAGATGTTTTCTAGACTTACATAATTGTGGTCATTTTAATGATTGAAGAAGAATTTTAGATTCGTTAACTGAAGCAGTGATTGAATATTGATGTTTATTTTAGGCAATGGTATACATGTTTTAGACGATCATGATGCAATTTGGGATCATGGAAAAATTACTTAAGGAGGGATGCTTTGCATTTACACTGATGAATATAAGTTGCTCTTGGTTTAATTTGAATATTGTTACGGCCGTAAACTTCAGGGCCCCGTGGAATTAGTCGAGGTGCGCGCAAGCTGGCCCGGACATCCACGGTTATCAAAAAAAATAATAATAATAATAATAAATAAAAAAAAATTGAATATTGTTACAAAGGTCCAGAGCCAGGCTTGATTTCTCAACATAGAAGTGCATGTACCTTGATTCAACAGGCTATCTCATTTTTCGAGCTTCCGAATCAGACAACCTCATAATTGTTTACGGGAGGAAACTCATTTGAGCATTTGAGCTCTTTGTAGTAGAAGTCAGAGATGAAAGAACAGGGCATTCACTAAATTGTGCTCTAGTTTATCTGATGCGAAGGATAAAGCACCCGTGGTTTGAATGGTGGAGGTATGATTTCATCGAAGTTTACTGGACATCGTTATACCTCTAGAAATGTGTTTGTTCACTTGTCCAAAAATTGGGCATACTAGTGACTTGGAATACTAACCTTTTTCTTGAATATTATTAGCTCTCCCTTTGCAGTATTGACTATTCAAATTATGAAATTTCTTCATCATCTAGGAAATATAATAGCATCATTAAATTTTTCAGGAAGATTTTTCAGTGTAAAGAATCCTACCCCTTAGGGCACCATTTTACTCTATGTAACAAATCGTGCACTTGATCTTGGTCCATGAATGGTGCATATCATAGGTTATCAGGGTTATATGAATTTGCAATCTTTGATTATTTCTTTTTGAAAATGATGGTGATTTAAGGAAAATATGTGTATATAAGGAAACGTACTAGTTTGTTCTTTTGGTGGAGAGATAATATTTAATGAGGAATAGATATTAGAAGAATATAATAATGTAAATGAAATAATCATTTTGACCTATATGAACACAATGCGGCAAGTTACAGTTTCTGAATGTTGTCTTAGCACTTTATTTCTAGAAAATGTCAAATGTTGTTCTTATAAATATCCCCGAGAACACATGGCTATGCCCAGTAGTCGAGGCACTTAGCTATACTAAGAAAACACCATCATCATATTCCACGGGCAATTTTGGGCTTGCCTAGGTGTGGGGCTTCAGTCGGATTCACCTCAAAAATGTGTTCCAGGCTTTTGAACAGAAAATAATTATTTAAGTTTGTTTGCTATCTTTTCGTGGCTATGTACTATATCAAACAGTTTCTGGAAATGAGTGTTATTGTAAGATAGTTTCCTTAAATAGAAACAACTATGAAACCAGGCAAGATGTTCTCTCCCAGGTGTTTATTGCTGTATATAAGAGTAAGATGGCTTTAAGCATGATGAAAGGTTTGGTGCCAAGACCTCCTCCTAGAGTACCTGAAACTATGCTCCATGCAAAGGTCCTCTTGATCTTAGCATTTTGCCATGGTGGCATGCCAATCTTATTATTGCCAGTAAATATTTTCGTCTATGCCAGGTTGGATTGAAAGTCTGAAGTGGATGTTTGTCAAATTTGCACTCATGTAAATGTAAGGGGAAACGTGAATTCATTTATGTTGGATTTGACATGCATCTTAACTGACATTTTTTGGCCGTCTTTTGCTAATGAAATATTCTTCTATAATTATCTTATTGTTGCTTTTGTACAGTTAATTGTTTCATGTGTTATTTCCTCATCGTATCATTCTAACCTTCCTAGTACAGAATGAGAGGTTTTTTTATGTCTGCTTTTTATTCCATGCAGAGATCCTATAGACATGATAAAATTATAGGCGGCCTTAATATCACTGATGAAGTGTTGAGTCCTGATTCTGTAGATAGGCAATTGAATGATCAAATTTCTTTGGCAAAGGCATTTCTTGTCATTGCTAAAGAAAGCAAAAACCTCCAATTTGCATGGGAACTTAGTGCTCAAATTCGCAACTCACAAATCCTTCTCTCCAATGCTGCTTTACGAAGAACTCCTTTGACAAGAAGTGAATCAGAAACTGCAATTCGTGATATGGCACTTTTGCTCTTCCAAGCCCAACAACAACTCCACTATGACAGCGCAACCATGATCATGAGACTGAAAGCAAAGATCCAGGGTCTTGAAGAACAAATGAATTCTGTTAATGAGAAGAGTTCAAAGTATGGACAAATAGCTGCTGAAGAAGTTCCAAAGAGTTTGTATTGCTTTGGTGTTCGGTTAACAACTGAATGGTTCAAGAACTCAAATTTACAGAGGAAACTCAAGGAGAGAAAGCAAACTGCGATAAAACTAAAAGATAATAACCTCTATCATTTCTGCATCTTCTCTGACAACGTCCTTGCAACTTCCGTTGTGGTAAATTCAACAGCTTGGAATTCCAAAAATCCCGAAACTGTGGTGTTCCACCTCGTAACTGATGAGGTGAATTATGCTGCAATGAATGCTTGGTTCACTACAAACAGTTTCCAGGGAGTAACTGTGGATGTTCAAAAGATAGAAGACTTTAGCTGGTTGAATGCTTCTTATGTTCCTGTTCTTAAGCAACTTCAAGACTCGGACACCCAAAACTACTATTTTTCTGGTAGTGGTGGTGATAACCATACTCCAATCAAGTTCAGGAATCCTAAGTATTTATCTATGCTTAACCACCTCAGATTCTATATTCCCGAAGTTTTTCCTGCACTGAAGAAAATAGTTTTTCTTGATGATGACGTTGTAGTTCAGAAGGACCTGTCATCCCTGTTCTCCATAGATCTGAATGGAAATGTCAATGGTGCTGTGGAAACATGCATGGAGACATTCCATAGATACCACAAGTACTTGAACTACTCTCACCCTCTAATTCGTGAACATTTCGATCCTGATGCATGTGGGTGGGCATTCGGGATGAATGTTTTTGACTTGGTCCATTGGAGGAAAAGGAATGTCACTGGCATCTACCACTATTGGCAGGAAAAGAATGTGGACAGGACCTTATGGAAACTTGGCACCCTGCCTCCGGGATTGTTAACTTTCTATGGATTGACAGAGCCTTTAAATCCCTCGTGGCATGTGCTAGGTCTTGGATACACAAATGTCGATCCTCAGTTGATCGAGAAGGGAGCTGTGCTGCATTTTAATGGGAACTCGAAACCGTGGTTAAAGATTGGGATGGAAAAGTATAAACCCCTTTGGGATAAATATGTGGATTATAGTCATCCTCTATTACAGCAGTGCAATGTTCACTAATCTATTTGGACCAAATTCTGTATGCAGGGATTTCTTCATTGATATTTTCCTTTTTTTCGGTAATATCATTGATATGGTTGGGTTGTAGTTTTATCTTTATTTTTACGTAACTGGTAGATATTAATTTTTAGAAAATTATAAAATTTTGAGATTTGAATCATAATTTCTTGTTTCGGATACAATTTGTCACGAATTTTAAATGAAAAATCATATTTCGAAGTCTCAAAATTGATAGTTAATATTGCATAGGAGAATACACAATTCTCACTGGGCAACGAAAGCATCATGGAAGTCAAACAAAAATTTTCAGTTTATTTTGCTCGATAGAATTATGGTAGTGTAGATGTTCTTAATTCATTTTTATTGTCTTAGTCTTAATTTGGAAAAATTTAAAAAAGAAAAATCAAATTGTCACAAACTTTTCAGTCAATTATACATATATTACATATATACTAGGTTTAAGCAACGTGCAATGCACGTTTGCTTAATTTATATATAATTTTTTTGGTTAAGAATTAAATTTTTATTAATAAAGATGTAATTTTTTGGTTAATTAAATAACTAATGATGTAATGTTTATGTAATTGATAAATAATTACACATTGTGATTTATCAAAAAAAGAGCATTAATAGAATCTATAAAATCGTCATATATATAAACATCGCTCATAGTTTTATGAAAGTTGTTTAAGATAATTTTGATTCTAAGATAACGATTCAGCATTTTCCTCATCTTACACTGTTTCAATAGAGAGGACATTAAACTCCCTATATTTTTTCTCCTTTAGTTTCTCTGGATCTACATAAACTTGAATCTTTCAAATTTCTTTTGATAATTTCTCTGCAACGCTTTTAACGTACGGTCGATTTTCCTACAAAATAAATTTTGAATATGTTTACATAATTAATAAAAAAAAAACCCCCCAATTATTTTTAAATAACTCATTATAATAAAAATCAAGTTTTGAAAAAAAAAATTAAGAAATACCTCTCCAGCATGCCCTATCAATTCAACTGTTGAACAACCAAGTGCATGTTCGCTACTTCACCAAACATAGTAGCAGCTAGTTTTCCAGTATTATCGTTCAGTTGAACATATCCCCTAACACTTTAAATGCGTTGAATATATTAATTTTAATTTGAATAGTGTTAAATTCTAAATTAAATCAGATATCAATTTTAAATTAAAATTGTAAGATACATACCATGGTTTGTAGAACCATTGGCTTTTGCAATATATACAAACGAAACTTTCATTGTATTTATATCCAATTCCTTTATTACAGTCAACGCATTACATGTAATAAAATACTTGGACAAACTCAATCACATTTACTTTCGCCCATATCCAGAATTTTGCTTTCTACATTAAATCATAATCAATTTTTACAATGAATGTTAGTGTAAAGACAAAAAAATATATAAGTTTGTGTTTCGTACTATTATATTATATCAAATTTTGCACTTAATCATGAACCTTTTGTATATAATAAAATAATAGATAACATTACATTACAATACAAAACTAAATAAATAAATATTTTTTCTTCATTAAATTCAATGTATCTTACCAAATAAATTATTAGCATTTTTAGACTGATAATCTCCGCGTCCATTTTGTTTTTTTAGTTTAATTTTTTTCTAGTGACTGAAATGTAGTAGTACAAAGCATTTTGCATTTTCCACTCATTTATTATTAGATAATGGAATTCAAACATACACAACATCAATTGCCACAAACGGTGGCTTAATTGCTATTTAATGAAAACAATAAAACTAACGGTGAAAAAAGATTTTCCGTTAAAACAAGAATTTCCGTTTCATAGGTACTTTATATATATATATATATATATATATATATATATATATATATATATATATATATATATATATATAGGTGCAAGCAACGTGCAATGCACGTTTACTTAGTTTATATTTAGGCACCGTTTGGTAACCATTATTCTAGAAAAAAATGTATTCTTTGTGTCAAATCACACCTTTTTTGTGGTTGAAAATGAAGGAAAAGGTATTGATGTGATGGAAAATATTATTTTATTGATGAATGTGTGGTTGAAAATTAGTAGAAGAATGAGAATGAAAAAAAGAATGGTTACCAAACGGTGCCTTAATAGTTTTGTTTAAGAATTAATTTGTTATTAATAAATATGTAATTTTTTTGGTTAATTAAATAATTAATGATGTAATGTTTATGTAATTGATAAATAATTATATGTGTGATTTTGATGTAGTGATGTAAGTTGGTGAGATCGAAGAAAATAAGTAAAAGTTGACAAATTTGGAGAAATGGCTAAATTGTAAGGGATCCAAAATTCAAGGACTAAAATGTAAATACTTAAAAGTTGTGCCAAACCTTACGATGAAGATTTGAGAGTGCTCGAAGCCAATTGGATAAAGGAAGACATCAATGGAATCAAATTTAGTCAAAAGATTACCACAAATCAATTTCCAACCGAAAAGTTATGCTCCGATATTTTAGTCTCATATTGAGACCTATTTTTGTCATAGAAAGTGATCGAATTGGAGAATGATGTCTGAATCAAAGTTGTATCCAGATGAGTTAGCTTTCCAACGCATTTTGAATCGCCTCAATCGGATATCGGAATACAAAGTTATGATAAAAATACTGAAAGAAGGTTAAATTTTACTGTTTAAAATAAAAAATTCCGTTACATAATCCGTTAAAACAACAAATTCCGTTAGTTTTTCCGTTAAAAACAAGGAATTCCGTTATATAGCCACTTTTAATATATAGAAGATACTATCATGTAAGGCACAGCCATGGAAATAATTAAAAGAAAAAGTTATATAGTTGGACTTGTATCCGTTCGACTTTTGCTTCTCTACAAATGATAAAAGACTAAAAATGGACACTAAAGGCGATTATGAGATAGTTTTAATCAAATATTTTCCAACTTCAAAACATAAATTATATTCCCTCCGTCCCAATTACATAGGCTGAGTTTTCTTTTTTTCTTGTCCCAAATATATAAGCATATTTCCTAATATAGAATATTTTGTTGTGTTCCTTTACCAATATACATTTATTAATTTTTCCTCATTTAATATGCCAACTTCTTGAAATAATCCAAATACACACATTTCTCACTTCTTGGAAACATGGAACAACCGAACAACTCTCATTTCTTCTTCTTTTTCAAATTTTTTATTAATTCCAATAATAATTTAGTTTTACATACTGAAAATTAAATAGGGGTAAACTAGGAAAAATATTGACAAAAGTTAATTTTCCAATGACATTAATGAAGCTTTCTTAATCCGTGCGAAAAACGAAACAAACATATATAATTGGGAGGGTTTTGCTACTGTACACGGGCGTTCACACGCCCGTGTACCCGACCCCACGCCCCCCACTCACAAAGGGGGGCCAGCCCATTATTTTATTCACCTCGAGCCCCCCTCATTGTGAGGGGGGCAGTGGGGTCGTGTACCCGGGCGTGTAAACGCCTGGGTACAAATGGCTTTACCCATAATTGGGACGAAGGGAGTAAATCGTAAGACGTTCTAATATATACAAATTTAATATTTAACTCAAGGCCAGCCAACATTATGCATGAATGTGTGCTTAATATTTGTGACATTGATGGTGGGTTTCTTGACCGTCAATCTATATTGTGTGCCAGCCAGCCATTGTATTCTCCTCTCTTATCGCTCCTCCTTAGGTTGTTTTAATTACCATTGATTACATATTAAATAATAGTCTTGAAATCTTATTTACAGAACTTGAATCGGGTAAATGAAGATTTTACTTCTGTCACCTTTTCTTCTTCCCCCGATACCTTCATAGCCTTTGAATGCCAAGAGTGTAGGAGTGCAGGGAGAGAAGAAGGAAAGTTTGAGACAAAGGTAAATCCCCACACCATCCATTTCAGATCAAGAAAAAGGTAAATTTGTACCAAAATGAACGATCTTTTCTCAAGTTCGTTTAAAAAATACCAAGACTTGAAGCATCAGGTTCAAATGGAAGACCTTGAAGCTGGTGGAAATGAGTCTGTCAATCTCGATAGATTTTTCGAAGATGTAGAGAATGTCAAAAAGGATATGAGTGATGTAGAGAAACTCTACAAGAGGCTACAAGAATCAAATGAAGAAAGCAAAATTGTGCATAATGCTAAAACCATGAAAGAATTGCGATTCAAGATGGATTCTGATGTAGCCCAGGTTCTTAAACGGGTTAAGGTTATCAAAGGAAAGCTTGAAGCACTTGAACGTTCCAATGCAACTCAAAGGAAGATCCCGGGTTGCGGTCCGGGTTCGTCTGCTGATCGAACAAGGACTTCTGTAGTTAGCGGGTTAGGGAAAAAACTGAAAGACCTGATGGATGATTTTCAGGGTTTGAGGGCAAGGATGAATGCAGAATATAAAGAGACTGTTGGCAGAAGATATTTCACAATTACGGGAGAAAAGGCGAATGAAGATTTGATTGAGAATTTGATATCCAGTGGCGAAAGTGAAACATTCCTTCAAAAGGCTATTCAAGAACAAGGGCGTGGACAGATTCTCGATACAATTTCAGAAATCCAAGAAAGACATGATGCTGTGAAGGAGATTGAGAAGAATTTGATTGAGCTTCATCAGATTTTCTTAGACATGGCTGCACTTGTCGAAGCACAAGGGCAACAATTGAATGACATTGAAAGCCATGTGGCGCACGCGAGCTCTTTTGTTAGGCGAGGCACCGAGAATTTGCAGGAAGCCAGAGAGTACCAGAAAAGCTCCAGAAAATGCACTTTTATTGCTATTCTTCTCATCATAGCCGCCATTCTCGTTCTCCTTTTCCCAGTTTGGTCACAATATTTGCTTCATCTGTAGAAAAATTTAAGTTTCAAGAGACAAAGAACAACTGACTGGCATTCGAGAAATCAAGACAGGTTCTGTGCATTAATTTTCAGGATCTTTAGCATGCATTGTTGCCTCTTGCAAGAGTTTCCAATCTTTCATCACTTCTTTTTGACATCACTAATTAGTTGAAATTGTAGACATTTATATTTTGTTTTAGACCGTAGTAACAGAATGTCAGTGACTCCTTTGAACTATGTATATACTGTTCTTTATCACCTGATGTTATTTTTTCTGCCCGTAGCTTCCAAACGTATTATTTTCTCTTTTGTAATTGATGTCGTCTTAAAGCCTTGGTCGTGCAGTCGGTCTTGCCTCATTTTTTTCCTTTCCTTCAGGCTAGCTAGTTGTTGAGGGCAAGGGCGATTGTGTCCCTGATAATCTTCTGATTCCTAAGGTAGTAAGAGATTTACTGATAAATATAGACATTGATCGGAGTGGAGTTTTTTTACCTTTATAGGGTATGGTTTGCGCTCTCTTCATAGAAAATGGAATGCAAGTTTTCAGGGTATGGAAAATTCATGGAGTGATCTCAAGCAATTTTAGTTGATCTTAGGTGAGATTGAAGGTAGGAGAAGATTTTGGGACGTGATTGGTACGTATGACCAGTTAGTTTTGGATATACGTTCTTGGTGGAGTTATGAGGATCATCGAACTTGAGTGGTCCCAATGGGATGCTCAAGTCAATAGGATGCAATGACTTTTAGATCCCAAGCTTTGTGACTTGAGAGATTTGCATTAGTCAATACAACACTTCGAAGACAATTAAGCATGCTCGGAGCCGGTGGACGTTGTGATAGAGGTTTTCCATTTGGATCATCAGTTGAAAGTTGGATGTGACGCTTTCCGTGTCTTTCAACAAAGGTAGTTGAATGGTAAGCGTTGTAGTTGCTTGACCTAAAGCGACTCAAACTATATTAGCCTTGCTTGGATGATAGCGTACTTAAAATCAAAGTCATCTATCAACACGAGCCATTTTCATTGACTCGTGTTGAGTTCCTTCTAAGTGAACAAGTACTTAAGGCTCTACACCCTTCTTAGTGGTAACGTCCCCATATCTTTAGAGAATGGACTATTGCTGCAAGCCCCAAATCATGTGTAGGGTAATTCTCTTAGTAGTGTTTCAATTGTCTTGATGCATAGTTAACAAATCCTTCTATGAAACATTTGCAATATCATGGAAATCTAAGAAACTGCGGATTTCTCCGACATTGTTGGAAAAGACCACTTGGTTACTACTCCCCTTTTGTTAGATCAACATCTAGTTACTGGTGTTTTAGTTTTATGTGCTTAGTCAATCAGATACATGCCAATTTGCAATTACTTATTTTTCCATGATTCCTGACTTATGGACGGCGTTTATATCTGGCCTCCATAGCCATGTCCCTGTCAATGCATCAAAGATAGAAATAATGATTGTAGAGAGCATGGTGTTATGCTAATTGGAAGGATCTTCAATATCTAATAAGTAAAAGAAATGAAACAACACAAGTATGAGAATTAAATTAGACATTTGGCATTCTGAAAGACAACTAAAACTCTGGCTCGTATTTTTGTTCTTCGCTCTCTTCTTCCAAACTGGATGTCGATTCGGTAGAAGTACTCATTTCAGATCTAGTTTCTTCGACGTCTTCCATCTTTACATCATTTTTTTCTGCAACTTCTTTCTGTCCAGATTTTTTGTCCACTTCATAATCATCCCTCCCGTCGTGTTGTTGGATAGTGGTGTCTTGTTCTCTGGATTGTACATTTTGTTCTGTTTTTTCAAGTTCATGCTGGTTAAACGATCTGCTATCCTCGCTTCTTGTAAGATTCACTACTTTCTGGCTCATATCTTCACTATCTATAGGTTTTACATGATCTGGTAACATGATGTTGCCATGCTCCAAAGTAGACTCACTTTCCATTCGAAAGCTCGTGTTTATATCTTGATTTTCATCTGGTTTCCTTTGCATTGCTCCATCACTGTCAGAATCCTCGCTCTCTATATGATGTTTGATAATCGTTCTCCATCTCTTTCCTTTAGTCCTCTTCAGGTGACCATGTTTCTCTCTCAATGTATACCTTCCATTATTAGAGTTTCTCTTCATTTCTAACTTCATCCCACCCTTGTGATTCACTGAAGATTCTTCATTCTCACCACCTTGAAAATCTGGAATTCTTCTTGACAGACCAAAGTCTGCTAATGTTCCAAGTTCTTTACCATCAGTAGATTGGAGTTCACTATTTTCATTTCTAGGCTTTTGCTCTTCACTAGTCGTCTCAGTGTCATTTTCACCTTTCCTTTTCTCGCCCATTTGTAAACTATTTTCCTCATTTTGATTGTTAGCAGCATCTTTTGGGTCATTTCTCTTGCCAACATCAATTTTTCCATATCCAAAACCGCTTTCTTGAGAACCTTTTATCTTTTCAGATTTATCTTCTTCAGTCCTTTCCCTTGTGACGTCCACTAACATCCCATTTTCCGTTCTTTTCTCGTCTTGATCTCTATGATTCGAGGCATCATTTGTTGAATTTTGTCTTTCTTCATGGTTGATAGATTCATGCATGTTTCCATTCTCATCTTGAATATCATTGACCTTGATTTCACCACTTGTTGACAAATTTGTCCCAGCTGTTAAATTTACCGATGAATTTGATGGATCATCGGTACTAACTGACCATACCTTGACAGGGGACTCGAGACGGCGCTTCAAATCCTCAATTTCAGCTTCTTTTTGTCGTAAGATTTCAGAAAGAGCTATAACTTGAGGATTTTGATCACTCACTTCACCATATTTCTGTTTGAATATCTTGGCCTCATTCTGCATCTCCTGAAAGGCTAATTCAAGAGCCTTTTGTTCATCTTTAAGTGAAGAAATTGTTGATTGCATCTCTGAAAGCCTGCCATTAAGTTTTGTTTTCTGAGTTCGAAGGTTGTATATCTTCGCTTTCATCTCTTCCATTTTCGTTTTTGCTCCTTGCGCTTGTTCTCTTTCCTTCTGTTATCCAACACTCATATCGAGTCAATTAGTATATCAGACAAGCATCCTAAAATGAAGAAAAAAGTAACAATCCTATTTTGAAAAGTAAAATTACTGCATAAACAAGATTTTACTGGCAATATTTCTAGGCACTAAAAAATATATATAAACATACATACATGTAGAGAGAGAGAGAGAGAACCTGTAATAGAAGCTGAAGGGAAAAGATTTTCTGGTCCTTCTGTTCTGCAAGGAGATTGAAAATGCGTCGCTCTCTGAGCTTATGAAGCAGCATAACTCCAAAAATGGCAGCTCCAAATGCCAGCAACAGCATCAACATATATGACCTAGTTCTGCTGTTATAGCCACTATGCCCCTTCTTCCCTCCCCCCATCTCTCTCTCTCTCTCTCTCTCTCTCTCTGAGATACACACACAAACACACAGTATTTATGAAGCTTGTTCCACAGATTTCACGTTGCTTTTCATCTCAAACAGGCCTTCTACCTGCCTCTCTCTCGGCGCATAAATGCGTGTAAAAGACAGTGGGTAGCGGAGTTAACAAGGATGAAAAATATGCATGGGAACTGCGAAGGAGGCGTTGATTCTGGTGACTTTTTCCCATTTATATTCAATTTTTAATGCAACCTGCTGGATCAAATTACTATTTTATCCTTCTTTTCTCTTCAAATTGTGTAGCTGTTGAGGACAAATTTGTAAAAAAGTACGCAGAAGTCAATGACGTCCAAAGCCCTCTGCCCACCGGAGTAAGGATGAATAGGAGCTCAACCTTTTCATCGAGCAGTGACCACTGTCATTTTCGAGGATGAAAAAAATATTCTTGTGTTAAAAAAAAAAAAAGAAATAAACAGAAGTAAGAATGTCATTTTAATTTCTTTAGTCAAACATACGAGATTCGTGTTTCTTCAACTACTAAGGATTAGAGTGCTACAAAATTTCGCCTCTCCATTATTTAAAACTCATTTTTAATTACATATTTTTATAATAAGATAATTTTATATCTAAATTCAGTTTTTTTTCAATATTTTTTAATCATACATTCTTCAAAAAATTACTGATATTTAAACTTGAATTTGGAAGTTGAAGATCTTCACTAGAAGGGTGAATCCAAGAATTATAGTGTGACTCGCCACAATTATTTCCCTTTCATATCATATTTCTTAAAAGAAATGGGGACTTGTTTAGTACTCATTATTGGAATCAATTGAGATTAAGTTCTAGCTCAATCAAGCAGTAAGAGCAAAGTTATTTTATTTTATTTTTCTTTTTTTTTTTCATTTGGGAGGGGAGGGTTAAATTCGAAAAGGCAAAAAAAATGGAATCAATTGAATTAATTTATAGAAATTTAAGTTTCATCAATAGTGTTTAAGATTGTACAATAAAACCTATCCAACAAACACCAAGTAAATATGAATGAGCAAATTGAACCTTTTTTTTTTTTTTTTGAAAATAAATAGGAACTTTCAGCAGTGTTGAATATACAATAAAAATAATTTATAATTTTAAGAATTAATTTTAAGATTTATTATGGACCTAATAACTATATATCATTAGTCAAGATTTGTAGTAAATTTTATTTATCTTTCGTTGCTTTGAGTTGTAAGGCTTACTTCCTAACCCCATTGAGAGTAATGACTAGTGTTATATGTCATTTGACATTCGAGAGATTATCACGAATAAATCATCGTTTGGCAGTTCTATGAGCACTTGGATGAGTACCTTACCGAATTAGTTGCAATACGGATGAAAATGCATGCAATGAAAGATGACATAAGATTGAGTCTAATCCATCAACCTTCTACTCAATATTCTTGTACTAATCCATAATCCCTAGAGACGATGAACCTTGGTTTGGAGAATTAAAGTTGGCCTACGTCAAAATTTGTCCCACGAAATATGTCAAACTTTTCTTGGTATCTTCTAGTTATCGGAAGGCTTAAGCAAAATTTCTGACATTTCTCATCAATTGGCCATGTGAATGCTGGAGGATGAAGTAAAGTTAAGAAATGGCTAAATTATAATTGAAGTCACATATAAGCGTAAAGCTTACTTAACTCGCAACTCCCAAGGCATTAAGTGCATAATATACTGAATTATAGCTAAAGATAACGCCACCCAGAAAATTTGTCTGCATTTTGGTTCATTCTTTGTTTTAACAAGAAGAAAAATATCACTGCTGTTAACGATCACCCTGATTCGAAGAATTCAAACAATAGTTCATGAAAAATTGGTTGACTGAACAAGTGAGAACAGTAGAGAAGAAATGCGTAATGGCTATTCACATACTTGCATTTCTGGAAATTAAGCAAGCGAAATAAAATCTTCATTTATAGATTACAAAGCACAATTATTAACTCTACATCATTTCCCTATTCTTGGAAATAATAGTCATTATGGCAAGTAACAAGTCTTATGTTGGATATATACTATATGAAGCAACCACAAAATCTTTACACTGGTATAGGCAAAGCATAAAATAGGGGATAACTTACCGGGCGAAGAGGGGAGTTATGCTGCAATTTAACAAATAAAAGAATTAACAGCATGTTATCTTGAAAGTTTAGAAGGAAAGTCTGATATAAGTATCTGGTCTTGTTCAAAGCTCTTCCATGTTGAACTAAAAAAATACTCTCATCTGAGTGTTGGAGTCTGCTACTGCTGTCAATATTTGATGAAATATCATATAAATTTGAAAGAAATAGTGGAAACTAAATAAACAATTAGATAACTGAAGACACGGCATATTAATATATGTACTGATAATTTATGATGTTTATACAGTAGTTTCACTGTTCTTTTTATACTTGCAGAAAGTTATGTTTAAACACATTATCTCGGACCATATGAAGAAGTTATTGACCCCTCGCTGTGTACGGAACATATATCTTCTTCTTCTTCCATACTAGAGTTCTCTTGCTCTTTGAAGACTGGATACAATAGGTTGAGCGCATCTTTGTGGTTCCTTTCTAGTGCCTGCCACCACCTTTTGGTTCCTTTTATCTGTTTGAGAGAACGGAGTAACTGCTGCCCGATTTCCACAAAAAAGGGAATCCTCTTCAGTTCTGTGCATCTGGAAACTTCAATGCTGGATAAGGACTCACAAGTCATTTTCCCATTGAATATGTGTTTTAGTTCTGGCAAAGAACTTAATTTCAATTTTTGTAATCTTGGGAGGATAATATCCCCATCATTTACTTCTGTCACCCCTTGATTTTCTTCTCCTTCTGCAATTATCTCCATTATTTTGTCACAATTCTGAATTGTGATTTCTTCAAGGTTTCTTAAGTGCTGAACCAGCTCAAGTGGAAGGAGTATCTTTAGATCATTACATGCTGTGACTCGAAATATTTTAAGGCTTGCAAGAGTGCCTGCTGGTGTAATTCCTTTGCAGATTCGACTTAAATTGCTCAAACCCTCAATTTCCAACCACTCCAAGTTGGAAAAGGCGCTCCATTCTGCAGTTATAATCCATTCCATCTCATGGCAATATTGTATCTTACAGTGTTGTAGTTGAGAAGCTGCAGTTGTTATAAAAACTGGTAGGTGAGTAATACCTGGACATTCATGGATTTCCAATTCGAGAATCCTTCCAGGCAACCAAGCAGGACTTAATCTTTCGTAGATATGAACCCCAAAGAATCCAATGCTATTTTTCCCTGTGTTAGTAGAGGAAGGGGGATAACCTATGAAAAATCTGAAAGTATCAAGCATATACCAGTGACCTGATGCTATGTACTTATCAAATTCTTGCATATTGTCAAAATTTGCTTCAAGTACTGTCAAACTGCTGCAGGTTGCCAGAACATCAACAAAAGTTGGTTGCAGACTAAATTGCCATAGGCCAATTATGAAGAGGCTCTCCAGGAACTTGTATTTGGGCAAAACAAGAATTGGAATATCATAAGCTTTAGTATAGGAGAGGTTTAGATGTTGAAGTTTAACAAACATATTCATCCCCTCTGGCATGTGCTCAATTGATGTGTAAGAGAGGTCCAAAGCCCTCAACTCCTTGAGCTTTGCTAGAGTTGGCACATAGCATAAGTTCCAACAACTGCACAACAGTAAAGCATGCAGGTTCTCCAGATTTGATAGTGATTCAGGCAAATGGTAAATTCCAGTGTATGATAAGTTCAGAACTTTGAGGTTTTGCATGTGATGAAAGAAAGTAGGATGTATTCCTTTGTTAATGGAATTGTACTGCAATAGCAATGTGCAAAGCTTAGGACATTTTGGTTCACGACTTAAAGAGCTCAAATCATTTCGCATTAATGACACTCTCTCAAGATCTGGATGCCATTCATTCTCCACTGGAGGCACTTGTAAATGTTGGGAGGAGTTCACACAATTAGCTCAAGAATGATCAACAAAATATATGTGCAAAAGTAACAAAACCGAACTGTAAATCAAGAACTTAATCATCTGAACAAAACACTAAGTAATCTGCCAGAATAAAGACTTCAATAATCGAACACAATCGAAGATGTAAATATTCACAGTAAACCCGAACTCAATGTACAAATTACAAG
Source organism: Fraxinus americana (assembly GCA_035079005.1). NCBI lineage: Eukaryota > Viridiplantae > Streptophyta > Magnoliopsida > Lamiales > Oleaceae > Fraxinus > Fraxinus americana. The sequence continues at coordinate 52,329,044 of CM068706.1, read as the reverse complement.
AATCAGGAAACTACAATAATGTGGAATAAACTTCACAAATATCAGTACACAAACTAAAGAAGAATGACAAGAACAATCAATCTGAAAAATGAACTTATCTTCATTTTTCAACCCCACTGGCCGAACTCCTCAAGGTCTCAAATCAACCGTTCAATCAGACAAGAATGAACACCACCACGCTCGAATCACACCCCAAGGTAGATTATCAAAAGATCGACACTCAGACTGACCCTTTTATATCACACAAGATAACTCTCTTCACAACACATCACACGGTTCACACAAGAACCAAGCCTCAAAGGATGAAATCACACAAGACAACAAGCTATTGAGAAGAAAACAGAAATCAATTTAGATTATTTGATTTCTACAGTGAATGAGAGAAGAACACGAAGAAACTGTGCAGAAAGCTCAAGAAGAATGGAAGAGTCGAGAAGCCAAGTGAACAACTCAAACCCTAGATGCCGCTTTTAAAAGAGTCACACAACAGTCGCCAATCCAACGGCGTTGGAGGTGACACGTGGTGACATCCTTGGCGTCCAAAATAGGTAAGTAAAACACGGTTTCAAGCTTTCTCCAGAAAACACGTTTTTGCACCATTTAACAGATTATTGGGCTGGGCTTAAATTCCAGCTGGGCTAAACTCAAATGGCCCATTGGGTTATTGCATCATTGTGCCAAATTTCCTTTCATACTCCACCTTGGTACAATGATTCAAGCATCAGTGGTTACTCAAAAACACAGATATCATAAGCACATAACTGCATCATCCACAGATCAACAGCAAGGTGCAGCATTCAGCAAGGTTAAGCAGTCCAGAAATTTGTTTAAGGGTAGTGCCTCAGTACCTACATCAGCAGGGTAGTAATTAGCAGATATCTATTCAAGTTTCACAACTCCTTGTGAAAAACATATCTAACAAAATGAAATCTAATAGTCAACTTGCTTAGATCTATTTATCAAAATAGGATTTCTACTAAAGAAATACAGATTGGCTATCAGAGACACTCCCAGGTTGCTCCACCTCAAACTCAACCCTTTTTCTCACATTTTCAGATTGATTAGAGGTCTTAAACAGATCTACAGGTTGCTGTTCAGACTAAAAACAGGCACTCAATGAAGAATCACACAAGAATCATCCACAGTTTCAAACTCTCTTGCATCGCACACAGAAATCCACACAAGGATACACAATAGCCTCACCACAATTCACCCAAGAATTGCACTACAACTCACTCAAGAGAAGTACACAGGCTAAACTATCATCAGATTTACAAGAGGTTTCAACAATTATATAAAGGATAAGAAAACTGAAACAAGAACACTAAAAATAGCTGTAAAAATAGAAAAAACCATAGCTTTTAATATTGGCCGAAGCCCAAAGGTATCATTCCTTATTAGGACACATATTATAGGTGTAACCAGAGTCAAGAGTCCACTCTTGACAAGGTAGACAGCTAGCAGCCATATAAACTTCATCAATAATAGAATCACCAAAAGCTAAAGCAGCCCCACCATCATTTTTAAACTTATTTTCAGAGTCATAAAGCCTTTTAGGACAGTCTCTAATAAAATGACCTTCTTCTAGACAATAGAAACATTTTTTCCCTTTTGTCATCATTTTATTTTTGTCCTTAAAGTTGCCCTTTATCTTATGTCCAGGTCTCTTGTTAAAATTACCATTTTTGGAATTAAACTGGGACTCCATCATCAAATTAATGTCATTAATGATTCGTTCCTATCGATTTTAACTCTAGCTCTTTAGACCTTAAAGCACTAATGATCACATCAACCGTTAGAGTGTCCCTCCCATATTCAATAGCACTTTTAACATCTTTATACTTGTCACCAATTGAATTCAATAAAACTACGACCTAACCGCCCACTTGAGAGTTTCTCGTCACAATTGGCTAGGTCACATGTTAATCTGTTGAATCTATCAATATTAGCATCAAGATCAAGTGATGGATCAAGTTTAAAAGCGAAAAACTGTTTTAGGAGATAAACACTTGTTTGACATAGCTTTATTCAAATAAGTGGTTTCCAATTTTTTCCACAATTCAGCAGTGGTCTTGGTCTCACCAATTTCTCTTATCACATTATCAGATAAATGCAAGAAAACAGTACTCCATGCAGTTTCATCTTGTTCAGTCACTTTACTAGAATCAAGATCAGTAGACCATGACTCGTCAATGGCTTTAGCACATTTTTGTTGAAGTAAAAGAGCTTTCATTTTCTGACGCCAGAGACTAAAGTCTCCTTTGCCATTAAAAACTTCCATTTCAAATTTTGCCATTGTTTTTGAGAAATATGAATGAAATGGATGTATGCAGATCAGTCAGACACCAAACCAATAACTTGCAATGCAATCAGACAAGTATCACCACACAAGGGACACTACAGAATATTCAAATTGCAAGTACAGAGAGTTGACACTTTCAGAATTATATCACACTGTAAACAATTTAACAAAATCAATACAAACACAATTGTACAGAGGCAAAAATTATATACAGAACTCAGTCAAGCTTATACAATACTGTAAAATGATTTTCAAAAAAATCAAGATTATCAAGAATCTTGACTTTGTTCCAAGTAACCCTCAGATTCCAGACAACTCTTGGTTTCTGGACAAAGGAATTACAAGGAGTCAATGATTCAGGTTTTCAAAGCACAATTCAGAAAGTCTACACAATGCAGAAAAACCCAAACCAGGCAGATAAAATCAACCAAATACAGTATCCAAAAGATTGGGCAGTATCAAAACAGGGCAGTAGACCACACAAGATCAGGCACCCAAACAATTCAAAAACCCCCAAATAGTCAGAGTACTCAAACACAATTTACAGCTTGAATTTACACGTGAATAATTCAAAATCAGAAAGATCTCACCAAAGCTCTTTAATTAGGGTTTCAAGAAAATCACAGAGCAGCTCAAATGTCAGTTTTAGTGTCAAGATCGAGCCCAACAAGCATCAAGAACTCCCTCCATATTGCTCTGATACCACTGTTGGGAGGAGTTCACACAATTAGCTCAAGAATGATCAACAAAATATATGTGCAAAAGTAACAAAACCGAACTGTAAATCAAGAACTTAATCATCTGAACAAAACACTAAGTAATGCGTAATAAAGACTTCAATAATCGAACACAATCGAAGATGTAAATATTCACGAAACCCGAACTCAATGTACAAATTACAAGAATCGAAACTACAATAATGTGGAATAAACTTCACAAATATCAGTACACAAACTAAAGAAGAATGACAAGAACAATCAATCTGAAAAATGAACTTATCTTCATTTTTCAACCCCACTGGCCGAACTCCTCAAGGTCTCAAATCAACCGTTCAATCAGACAAGAATGAACACCACCACGCTCGAATCACACCCCAAGGTAGATTATCAAAAGATCGACACTCGATCGACCCTTTTATATCACAAAAAATAACTCTCTTCACAACACATCACACGGTTCACACAAGAACCAAGCCTCAAAGGATGAAATCACACAAGACAACAAGCTATTGAGAAGAAAACAGAAATCAATTTAGATTATTTGATTTCTACAGTGAATGAGAGAAGAACACGAAGAAACGGTGCAGAAAGCTCAAGAAGAATGGAAGAGTCGAGAAGCCAAGTGAACAACTCAAACCCTAGATGCCTCTTTTAAAAGAGTCACACAACAGTCGCCAATCCAACGGCGTTGGAGGTGACACGTGGTGACATCCTTGGCGTCCAAAATAGGTAAGTAAAACACGGTTTCAAGCTTTCTCCAGAAAACACGTTTTTGCACCATTTAACAGATTATTGGGCTGGGCTTAAATTCCAGCTGGGCTAAACTCAAATGGCCCATTGGGTTATTGCATCATTGTGCCAAATTTCCTTTCATGTAAACCAAGTCCAGCTTTGATCATAAAACTTGAGTTCCCTCTAGTAAGTGCAATCACCATATCCCTAATTACATCATGCATCTTCACATATTCATCATTATGTCCATCTTGATAGGCACCCTCTACCATACAAGAACTTTTTAGCTCATTAAGAATCATCTTACCCAGTCGCATCAAAACTATTTGACTCCCAATACTACCCAATAGACCGTCCCATAACCAGTGTTTTATCAGCTCTTCTGTTTCAATAATATGATCCTCTGGGTATAATGCACAGTACAGAAAACATGATCGAGTCATATCATCCTTTAGTCTGTCATAGCTAAATCTCAAACGTGCAAAAACTTGATTCTCCACCCCTTCAATGTTAGCAGTAGAGTTCCTCAACTCACTTAAAGCCGCTTGCCATTCTCTAATGTTGTTTTCTTTTCTCAAAGCCCGTCCAACTGTAATGAGTGCTAGCGGTAGACCAGAACATTCTTTCGCAACACCCTTAGCAAGATCTTGTATTCTTGGGGACGATAGAACCTCTTCGCCAACCTTTTGTTTAAACAAGTCCCATGCTTCTTCCTCGGAAAGCACGTGAACTTCAATCTCTTTTACTGTTTCCATGCACCGGCATACATTTGATGACCTAGTAGTTATTAACAATTTGCAACCATTTTCATTTGTTGGGTTAGGAATTCCAATGTTCTCTAGAGAATATGCTTCCCACAAATCATCAATTATTAGCAGACACCTACCTCTTCTTAGCAAAGCTTCAAATAGTTCACTAGCCCTTGTAATTTCACTATCTTCATCATGAAAAGATAAGCCTATCTCTTTCGCAATATGCTTCTGCAGTTTCTCTAGATTTGAATCCTTTGATGCTTGTAAGGGATTTGAGCCTCAAGAACACGCGGAAGCCATCAATTAATCACCAAGAATAACCGAGAACAATTTACACAAAGAAAATCAATTGTTACAATGGGCTCAGAAATTCACAAAGACATTGTACCCGTCTGTACAATATAGTAGCGGCCTCAAAATACCCAAACCCTAAGATAATAAACCAAGAAGCTACTCCAATGGACCGATCAAACAAATCGACCTTCAACTCACAAATCCCCTTCAATCACTAAGACAATATCACAAAGATAATATTCACTAAGAACAATGATTAAAACCAAGTGTTTTAATCCCTCACAAAGACCAAAACCAAAGAAGGAAGAAGTGAGAAGAACACTAAGCCGAAACCCTTTTCACGCACCAAGCAAAAAGGGAACTCTCTGTTTTTACTTTCACGAAGCCAGAAAAATCTGATTCAATGAAATGAATTCTCACAAGGTTAGTATATATAATAATCCAACAAACCAGCCTATTAATGAGCCCATTTATCAACCAACTAATAAGCCCACTTATCAACTAAGCAAAACCATTTGTTAACCGGGCCAGAGCAACACACTTGGGTTTATTACTTGGGCTTGGGTATTGGGCCTGAAACTAATTGTGTTATTGGGCAATGATTATTTATCTGTTCCAACAATATTTGGGCCAAGCCCATTTCATCATCGCCCCATAGTTGAATATAAATGACAAAATTGGCATCAATATTCAACAATGCTGTTACCCAAATAACGTTATCGAAGATTGCCTTTTTGCTTAACAGTTGATTATGAATTTCTATAATGATGGTTGTTTTCCCCACTCCTCCCATCCCATAAATACCAATAATTCCAATATTTTTATCCATAAGGTACGTCCAAGTTCTCAGTAAAATTCTTTTGGCTGTCTCCCCTACTAATGTAATTCCCGGAATTGTTTTTCCTCTTTCTGGCACCATATTAACCAATGAACTGTCTGAAAATCTGCTATTATCAAGGAGCTTCTGAACCTGAAGCATCTTTTCAGTAACGGAGTTCCCCAACTTCAATCTACGGTAATAGTTTGGAAAATATCCATATAAACAGCTTTTATCATCTTGAATTTCCTTTTGCAAACTAGCCATGATATTTTTCATCTTCTGCACATTTTCAAGCCACAACTTTACTTCTGCAGTCGGATACATCCCACGCCACACCTTTTCCACGTGTAAATTTTGTTTCACATCATCTTCTCGAGCAGTAAGTAACTTCATTTTCTCTTCCAATATCAGTAATACTGTTTGAGGTTTTCTCATATAGCTGCATTGTTCAGAGATTGAGTGATTTGAACAGCAATGTCCACAGAAAAGTTGCACTATGCTTGCAATAGCACCAGCAATTTCCATAGCCTTATCTGCCAAGAACCACAGAATAGAAGCCAAATTATGAGAACGTACCGATAAATGTAGTTTTTATACTTAGAGCCCGTTTGGTACACATTAAAATGTGAGAATGTATTTTTTTGAAGTGATGTGATGGATAATATGTGGTTGAAAAAGAAGGAAAAGTTATTGATGTGATGGAAAATATTATTTTATTGAAAAATATGTGGTTGAAAATAAGTAGAAGAATGAAAATGAAAAAAATAATGTGGTCCAAACAGGGGCTTATTCGTAGTTCGAAATCCTGATATTTTATTGTCTTTTGAATTAAATTCTACCTAATCTATGTTAAATTGTATTTTGTACATAAAATTTTATATTTAATGGAAAATTGAAGAAAAGAATGTAACATAGGCGAAAATGGCAAAAATCCAAAAAGCAAGGACTAAATTGACATTGGTTGCAAAATTAATTGGCCGCAATTTAGACTAGTAAAAATTGGACCGCGGAATTATATATATTACACATACATTGAGAGCAGAAGAAAAAAGGGGATTGCGGCGGTGAATTGCATTATATATACACACTTGGGCGGCTGCATTAGGTGGATTTTAGACTGACAATTGTCGGCCGTGGAAGAAAGGAAACGCACAGAGAGCTGAAAGGAGAGACAACAAAGTGTTGAATTTATATTATATATATATACAACAAGGCAGCAAGGAAAGAAGAAACCAATTGCGGCTGCTGACTTATATAATCTACACACAGAGAAAGTGGGCTAGAATTAATCATATACAAGGGGAGCTTTGGAGAATAAACTGGGCAGCGAATAATATATTATACACACAGGAAACTGGGCTGCTGAATTGAGGAGTAATTGATTTTCTTCTTGGTGTTTGATTGGAATTAAAAATACGGAGAGATTATATATACAGACATCCCGAAGTTGGAAGAAAAGATACACAGCAATTGAACGCAGAGAATAAAGACGGCGGCAACCATAAATTGGAATCATTCACGTTCCGTCAATTTTTTATGATATCTTTCCATTTTTGCATGTTTAATTTCAATGTCATGAGTGACTAAATATTTTTACGTTAGGATGGATAATGTAACTTAAGGTTTTTATTATATATTTAATTTCAAGATTTTCATGACATTTTAATACTTGTTAATTAATTATTGTGTGTTAAATGTTTTAATTGTTTGCACAACAATTAATTGATTTAGGGATAATGTTGAGATTGAGAAGTGATGTATAATTCTAACTCGTGTAATAATTGACATAGATATTATAAGAGATCGATAGATAATTATAGGCAATGCGATCCAAGTTGAATTCTTATAAATAAATGCGTTCATATGTGTGTGAATTTATTTAGAGATATAGTAAGTTCGGACATATGCTTATGATTAGTGTTGCTCGAGAGAGATCACTAATTACATCAGGTTAATTCGATCGTTGACGCGTATGAAAAATGGGTGAATAAATTGAAATTAAATGTATGATAAATAACTTAAGTGAAATCGAAAATCCTAACTACATCATCACATAATCTTATCTATAGTTTTAGCTTGAGTTCGTCATTTAATTTATTAGAACTTTTGGTTTAGAAAACAAAATTTGATTTGATCATTAGTTACCATTTTAATTTAAATTGAAGTTAGGTTAATTAAAAGGTTATAGTAGATAATAGTCTTTGTGGGACGATATTCGGACTTGATAAATCCACTTTATTACTTGTTACGATCCGTACACTTACGGAATATCACGAACAACTACCGAAAAAGTAATCAGTTCCCATTTTATTTATACATTGGACAAGGATCCACAGTGGAGATTGAGATGGAATTGGCATTAGGGACATGCCAAAATTTAATACTGATCATTAAAAAATAGTTTTTCTGTGAATTCAACTGGTACTAGTGTTTAATCATTATTCATTCAACTCAGCTTGTTGACTTAATAGATAATTATTATATCATATTATTGTTTCAAATAAGAAAAAATGCACAATCCATAGACTTCTTACCCATGCGAAATCCTTATAACAAAGAATGCCTTGTAACTAGTCATGGACATAAATTTATTTTAACTTTGTGGTAATTTTACTATAAATACCTCAACTCCCTTGTCGTTGATCAATGGCTGGTTCTCGATAAATTTAAAAGCTTATTTGATGTTGGCTCGAATCACAACGAAATCATGTTCACATATTGTATTTTTCCTCTTTTATTTTTTTAACACAAATCTCTTGGCGTCCTTCTAGGGTCAAACTCAGATTTAACCCTAACTTTTGGTATGAAAGCAGTTTTGAGTGTTTCTTAATATGGATGTAGCGGTGCACGGCTCCTAAGTGATAAAAGAAAGAAGAACTCATCTTCTTTCTCTTGATTACCTTCTATATTTTCTTCATCTAGCTAACCTTCTAACCAATATGGATTTGTCTTCAAATTTAACACATTTATAGTAGGATCTGGTCACCCGACACCAAAGGTATACTAGCCAATGACCATTTTTTCAGAGAGAAAATACTTCTTGCATCCTCATAAATCAGGATGAGATTACTATAGCATATCTGAAACTTTAACATCTTCTTGGAGCCGATTATCTGGCCTTGAGAGTTGTTGAATGTTTTGACTCCAGTTTGGCCGTCTCGTAAGTGTAACAACCCAATTTTTTTTAGTCAAAAGTCCAATGTTGAATTATCAAAGTCAAGGTCAAATAAGAACTTTAGTTCCTGTTTGAGCCACATTATTTTTATCATTCGCGTTCTTCTACTCATTTTTAACCACACGTTCTTCAATAAAATAATATTTTTCATCACATCAATAATTTTTCCTTATTTTTTAACCACATATTCTTCATCACATCAACAATAAAAATGCATTATTTTTTCAAAAATGTGCACCAAACAGGGGTTTATTGGAATAAATTAATTTCTTGGGATTTTTTTTATAATTGCAATAATGGAGGGTTAAGATGGATTAGAATTGAAGTGGAGGACTTACTTATACATTATTGGAAGTTGAGGGACTTCATTGCAAAAGGTCCACTATCTAGATATTTCCAACCCAATTTCTCCTCATTTACACACACACGCATGAGCAGAGACGAAAGAGACCGAAATAGAGAAGAAAAATGGAAAAAGAAAGGAAAGGAAAAGAAGAGAAGGAAGGAGAAGAAGAAGATGGGGAAATGGTTATGATTTATAGTTCAAACTCCTTGATTGGTTAGCTTCCAAGTGAACCAAGGTGGTGACGAGGAGATTTGAAACGTTTATCAGCCAGTCTAGCTTGTAGCTTGCACTTGTGAGTAGAAAAACTTATTTTTCAGAAATAAATAATTATTAAATTTATATCATATTAGAAAGTTAATTATTTCATACACTTGATTTGACAGCATGATTTCTAGAATCAAATGGATTTTATACTCAATTATTTTAAAGTTAAATTCAGTTCATTGAAATCATTGTTCTAGCATGTTATATTCATATTACATATTTCAGTATATTTAGAGTTATTTTAAAACCACCAGAAAGTATCCAGGTGATTTTACCCCACTCTACACTGGTGCGAATGTGTTTCCACAGTGTATGATATCATATGGTTATTTTACTCGATCTGCACTGGTGTGAATATGTTTCCACAGTGTATAATTAATTATGCTGATTTTACCCGCTCTGCACTATTGTGAATGTATTTCCATAGTATATGACCAGATTATAGCTCTGCGCGTGTATGACCAGAATTTCAGCATTGAATAGCTTTGCCATGTATATCGGTACTAATCGATACATGAGTAAGGTTATCCAGGGTACCTTTTTGGTATGATATTTCAATATTTCTACCAGGGGTGGGCAAAATCCGACCGAACCCGCCCAAATCGACTAGGTTGGGTCGATTTTTTGTTATTTTTACACGTGTTGGATGGGTTGGTTGTGTATGCGGATTGGGTCGGGTCGGGGTTATGAATTAACTCAAAAAAAATCGAATAAACCCGCCCAACCCAACCCGCTACTTTAAAAAATAAAATAAAATAAATAAAATGCCTAGAAAAGTAAAAGAAACCTAAAAACTATGAGTAGATAGTAACTATAATTACCTTGGTGTATTTAGAGGAGGAGCTTACTGTTCTTCCCACAAGAAATGTAGTATACGTTTTTCATGTTATGTTAAATGCACTTTGTTCTTTGTAGGCTCAGCTAATGAGGATTGAATAAGATAATTTTATTTATTTATTTATTTACTTATTATTTAATCTTGTCTATTCGAATTTAGTATAATAGAAAATTGGATGACTTTAATTTTTGTTGACAAGTAATCCCAAACCGACCAACCCAACCTAACACGACCGATACTTGATTGTGTTGGTTTGGGTTGGGTTTCAACCTTTACAAGGGTTGGGTTGGTTAAATTTTGATCAAATCGATCATGTTGGATTGGGCTTGGGTTGAGGCAAAAACCGACCCAACCCAACCCATGTTCACCCCTAATTTCTACAGCTTATTAGATTTCCAATTATAGAATCCAGATTAGTCAGTTTTCAGTTTAAAGATTTCAGCTTATAGCATTGAACTACAAAATATTTCAAAGAGTTTTGAAGATATCAGATCAAGTATATTCGATATATTTTATAATTACTGGTTTAGAATGAAGAATGAAGGATCTTATGATTTAATCATGTTTAAATTTTTAAGAGTATTATCATATTTCAGAATTTTTCAAAGTTCCAAAAAAGTAAGAAATTTCAGAAAATATGCATAAATGGAAGAAAAGTATATACTTATTTTTAAACTATCCACTCACTGAGTTACAAGTTCATATATTTTTTCACCTCTTTCTTATCATATAGTAGCTGAGTTGAGCAGTATCGGAGCCTGTTGATCTACCGAGTTGAGCCACCCTTTTTGCATTTCATTGTATGATTCTCAACTTACTTAGTTCATATTTCCTTTGGGTTGCATGTATGTGTCAGAAAAGTTATATAGTAGTACATGTATCCGTATCATGAGCTCACTGCATATTGGGTATTTTGAGTACATTTGAAACTTTTGTTTGTTAACTATTTGTAAAAGTCGACTTTCCAGTATTGTATTGTGAATAGTTCGAGTTGTGAGAGGCTGGAGTACCCTATTTTAAATTATATGTACTGGTTTGAGAATATTGATTGTTGTTCAAGTAGTTTTAGTCCATATTACATGGAAAATTCTGTCAAAATTTTTATAAAAGTGTGTCACAGTTAGAACGGGTCATAGTCACCTTGGTGGTGGGTCCGGCACTTAGCTAGTATCTACCATCGGCGCACGACACGTGTTAAGTCCATTAGGGTGACTTGGGACGGATCGTGACAATAAGCCACAACCTGCTTTTCTTGAAATTCTCTTCGTTTCAATTGTACAACTTTGTGAGTATATAGATAGTCTTTTTAGAAGGGATCAATGGAATGTGGTGGCTTCTTTTTTGGGAAATGAAGTCATGAAAAAGAGGTGACCCAACACGAGGATAATCAAATCTATCGAAGTGCAAAGGAGATTGTGAGGTTTAATAGGGATATATAAATTACAGATTCCATAAAGTATACGGAATTCTAATGGTTATTTTAATAAAATCAATATAAAGTGATCTTAATAATCCTTCGCCTTTCCCCTGGAAAACAATTATCTAAAGATTACTTAACATTTTCCTGAACAAAAACAATACAATCTACACAACAGAATCAATGATTATTGAACAAACAACTCCATGTAACGGCAAACTGAACTCAATAATCTACGCCCTGTGTCTTTGTCATTTGAGATAGTTGTCAGCTGAAAATTGAATGAAAATCATATGTATACATTTAGGGCTGGAGAGTCAAAATGCTTACCTGTTTTGCTCGCTCACCAAATGGATAGTGAAAATGGAGAGTGAGAGAATTCGGCAGTGGAATCTGTTGGAGATAATGTGAAAGAAATTAAATTTGTCCTACCGTAGTCTTACTTCACGCGTTTCATCCATTGATTGGTATTCAGGTCAACCGGAAATGGGAAGGAAAGAGAGAGAAAAATGTGAGGGATTTGGTCTTTATCCAATATTTATTATATCCCAAACCAATTTGGTGTGTTTGATGCTGTCTTTGATGGATGTTATTGAGAAAAGAATATTTTTTAAAAAAAAATCAATTTGTACAATAATTAGGAGATTGTAAATTTTATAATCTCTCACGTTAAGGTGGGGCTCACTAATTAAATAATTAGTGGGGGCCACCTAATATGAGATATTGTAAATTTTACAATACCCTAATTATTGTACACATAGCATGATTGGTTTTTTAAATAATGATATGATGGGAAATATATAATTAAAAAGTAAAGAAAAATTATTCATGTGATGGAAAATATTATTTTATTGAAGAATGTGGTTGAAAATGAGTTTTGAAATAATGTATCTTGAAAAAATATGTACCAAACAAGGGCTACATATCATTTATCTATATCTATACATAAATAAAAGAGTGAGTTTTGTTTTACTATTCACAAGCCGTTTGGCCATCTAAGTCGAGCCGAGTTAAGTGAGCCGTTTTATAGCTGAGCCATTCGATAATGCATTGTCTCATTTATTACGCGCAAACTCCTGTACTCCTCCATTCTTCACGCATCTCCTTTCTTCTCTTCGTTTCTTTCTCTCGCTATCTCTCTCCCTCCCTCTCTCACTTTCCCTTTTCATTTTCTCCATGTGCAGTCGACCAAAACCTTAAGCTCCCTTCTTCGCCTCTTTTTTTTTTTTTGCTTCAGTTCTGTCTCTCGATGGTTGGGACAACGAATTTCTTCTAAGTTATTACATCGATTTCTTCTTCTGTAGAGATATGAGCCAATTAAGACTCATTTGTGAGTATAGTTGTTATTGCATTGATTTCTTCTTGGTTATTGCATCGATTTCTTCTTCTTCTGTACATATTGTTTTTGTTTATATGTTTTTCGATTTATGCGGCCGTTGTCTTCAATCTGCGATTTTTGTTCCTCTTTTTTCTTCTTTGAAGAGATCGAACCTAAGGTATGTAAAGTTTGTTTCTTTGATGTTATTTTTGTGTGTTTTTTTGTTCTATTTGTAGTACTCCTTTTTTAGCTAAAGTTATTGTTTGCTCAATGTGTGTTTTTCTGCTCGATTTCTGCTTCTAATGTTTTCACAAGGAGTATAACAGGTTATTGTCAGTATTTTTGGAGTTTTTTTTTTTAGCTCTACTGGGATGTCTTATACTCCTGTTGGTGTTTGTACTTTAGACTTTCAACTTTTTGTCTTCATCCAGCTAAGAAGCTTCATTTTTTCTTTAATCTTTGCTCTGCTGTGCATCTTTTTTTTCCCCTATAGTGATGTAGAAAGCTTGATATGGTTTGCTTTTTCTTATTGAACGCTTTTTTCATATGTTTTCTATAATTTTAACTCTTTCCTGATTATATTATTCCCAAAATGCAGATCGAGGTCATATTCGGAAAGGAAGTGCAGAAATATTCTTTCGTAAACTGAAGTTCTGGAAAGAAGATGGCAAAGAGGAAGCACCACATGTCTTTGTAGGTATTTTATGCTATCGAAACTACAAATTTTTATAAAGAAAATATATTTGTCTCATGAGCAACTTGAGTCCTTTTTGGCTAAGTCATTTGTATAGAAAAATATGTACATCTGTGTGAATATATTCAAATTTGTTTATGTAATTTCTGTTTCTTGAGGCTTAAATAGTGTCTTTGCATTCTTCTGTGTTCTCGATGAACAAGAACCTATGAAGATTTTTTATATGTGCTCCGATGCTATCTTCTATTTGCAGTTACTTATTTTTGAAAGCTGTCCAACTTTCTACCACTCACCTGCCTTTGAAAAGCTCAAAGACTTTGTTCAAAGCCTCAAATTTGGGTACATAATAGCGTTCATCCTGATCCTGAATTTTGTGGCTTTCATATTGAGACAACGGTACGATTTTCAGTCAAGTAGTCTCCGAAATAGTAGTTAAACCACATATTATTATATTTGAGAAGATTTAATGGTTTCTTGAACATAAATTCAATGGCATTACATGTATATTTAACTCATGAATCATATAGCACTATTAAATCTCTATGTAGGTCTAGATGCTATTATTAAATAATTCTCGTTAAACTTCAAAGAGTCATCCAGATAGAAAATGAAGTGAGTATCACATTTATCACGATCATAATTTGGATTTTATGACTTGGGGGGGGGGGGGGGTTTGTATTTGATTTATTATCTTTAAGTATTTAATGGATTTCCTTAACTTTGGATCTTACTTTAATGTAGATGTTTAGCTTCTATATTTAACCCCTGTTTGGTGGCTGCTTGATATTCTTCCTACAGAAGCTATTAAATTGAGAAATTTATTAGACGACGGAAGGAGAGCTGAATAGATTGAAACCTTGGTAACTTATTTATTTATTTTTTATTTTTTGAGTAACCATCGGATGGAGTCGGTAAGGTGTTGTTTGGAGTTCAAATCTCTGATATAGAAGCTGAAATTTCTATAAACATTTTAAGAATTGTTAGACTGAAATGGTGGCTATACTTGTTAATATATAATGTTTGTTTCCTGTAATCTTTGGTAATCTATTTGTTATTACGGTGAAGGTATGTATTTATTTAGAACTTAATTTTTTTTATTGAAGCAAATATTTCCTAAAAACAAAGCACAAGCATATATTTGTTATATCTCTTCATTGTTGACACCGTGGTGTGGTTCTTTTATTTGCGAGCATTTATATGCCTTATTTAGTTGATCTTGGACATTGTTCTTTTATTTGCGAGCATTTATATGCCTTATTTAGTTGATCTTGGACATTCTTACATGTCTGCTGCAAGTGTCATATTCTAATTGTTTATGGCATTGCCACATGAATTTTTGGAAGAAAAACAATATATTGCTGAAGATATTGAAATTTTTTTTTGAAGAAAAGTGTTAGCTTGAAGCTATTTTTGCCAATTCTCATGTTTTCTTCGATGTGTTGAGAGCAGTTACGCATTTGAAGTTGCACCAGGTGATTTCCTAATCAATTTAAACATATTGCTATTCGAATGGCATCAAAATATTTAACTTGTTATCCTTCTTATTTTTTGGTTTATATAACTTGGATGCTGGTAATTAGATTGTTTCAACTATAACCTTTTTATTCTTTTAATCTGTGAGAATTTGGTGGTCTTTCCTTCAAATTGGGTGCTTATAATAAGTGAGAAACATTTATACATATTCGTTATGATCTCTAGCAAACTAATTTTTGCTTGAAAGTATTTGAGCTTTCTCATCATTTGGTCATGAATAAGACATTGGAGGCATCTATGAATAGGAGAAAAGGGTCATTGCCTGCCTTTCGTTGTATGGCAATGCATGTACGTGCATTGCATATTTTTTCATTTGTTGATTAAATATCTATCTGTATACATGCCTTACACTTCTTTCTTTTGTACGTTATACGTTTTTGCTTTTGTTCATTTTGTGAAAAATTATACATTTTTATATTTTTATATATACGCTATTATATAGTCAATTATACTGTGTCACGTGCCTTGCACATGCGTCTTACTAGTACTCTCTTAAAGAGAGAATCCATCCAGCACTATTCATTCATGTATCATTTTTGTTTTCCCATTTTACCCTCAAACATTTGTAAAGGGAGGATTTTGTGTGTGGACAAAAATATGTTTATTGATTGATGTGTCTTTTTGACTTTATGTTCCGTGATTTGTGAAGTCATCAATTAAATAATGAAGCCAATCATAAGTACTTTGCGCAACATATGTGTAGGAACTCGTCACTTATCTAAATATTGGTATTGAGATTTACCTTTTGAACATTGTGTTCTATTTTCCCACATATATTTACCCTCTGTTTCGCTTGGTTTTCTTTGAGTACACCCGTATTGTATGTCATGGGAAGGAAGAAACTGAAAATAAATGAGGTCTATGTAACCTTTGTAGGAGATATTACACCGATAATGTGCATATTATATTCATCAAGAGTATGCCGTTAATATGCGTGAAATCGAAACATCATTCGACTTACCGAAATCTGATTTGAGAAGATAAAATAGCGATTTACCGATTTCGAATATAATAATATGAATTCTTCACTTCCCAATATGAGTGAACGCATATTATTCTTCAATTCAAACCCTTCAATAAAACACATAAATAAATTAACCATATTCTGAAATCAAGCATAAATAAAATAAGAAATGAGAAAGATGAAATGCAAGTGATGCGATCGGTCGAGGCAAGTGTTTGACACTTTTTCCTTAAGATGAATTTGCCCCGCATCGGTGCTAACGGTTTCTCTATATATATGGATTCCCTATGTGTTTGGATTAACTACACAACAAACAATTCATTTGATAGTTTCATATCATGGTTACTTTAGTTTTGCATAAAACACTTTATAGAAGTGATTTTCTCTTGCATCAAAATCATGGTTATGGTAGAGAAGGAACTCCGTTCGAGTTCGTTGATCTAAGTCATTTGGAGTGCTCATATGGCTTGACGTGGTCGTTGTATCTTGGGAGATGATTGCCGAGAAACCGTTAACACCGATGCGGGGCAAATTCATCTTAAAGAAAAAGTGTCAAACACTTGCCTCGACCGATCGCATCACTTGCATTTCATCTTTCTCATTTCTGATTTTATTTATGCTTGATTTCAGAATATGGTTAATTTATTTATGTGTTTTATTGAAGGGTTTGAATTGAAGAATAACATGCGTTCACTCATATTGGGAAGTGAAGAATTCATATTATTATATTCGAAATCGGTAAATCGTTGTTTTATCTTCTCAAATCAGATTTCAGTAAGTCGAATGATGTTTCGATTTCACGCATTTTAACGGCATGCTCTTGATGAATATAATATGCACATTATCGGTGTAATATCTCCTACAACCTTTTCATCATAGTGCTTTGGAATATGTGCACTGACCAAGTGTTCTTGCAACAAATAACCTCTTAATTGTACTTTATCCATGTGGATGACTATACCAAGATTGTCCATAAGTTAAGAGTTTGATTGTGAATGTAAAGGTTGATTGATTAGGAGTAGGACAGAGTGCTTACTTTGTTCTTATTTTTAACATCATCTTGGATAATACTTGATATACTCTTTTGTTCCATGGTTTCTGCTGCTTCAAATTATAAAACGTAAAGGGGGAATCTCCAACTTCTAGGTCTTCTCTTCCTTAGCAGAAAATATTCTTTGGTTCATGGACACTTGCATATTTTTATCAATTCTTGCTTTATTATATTTACCCCTTGAAACGACCTTTTATTATTTCCTCCAAATTGTAGTAAAATAAGTTCCAGGTAGGTGCTACACATCAACTATGTATATGTTCAAGTCATCACTTTTCCTGTTTAACTATTAATGATTCCTCATACATAAATTTGTCTTTGTTGAATTGTCGGAAAGGAAAAATCTGAATCTGCCTTCATACTATATAAGAAATGTCACAAGGTAAATGCTCCAAATTGTAATCTGGTTTAATTCCAATTTTAGTTGATTTCATGTGTAAATGCTTCCTTTTAATAACCTTTGTTTGCAGTAGTTGAATTTTTGAAGGAAAAAAATACTCTTTGTGGTGTGTAAATTTTGTGTTAATGGTGGCAATGAATCGCCAAAGGTAGACCTGTACGATGAAGCAATGGGGGATTTATCTTCACTTGTCACCAAACGTTGTCGTGCTGATGAGAGCAATAAAGGCGATCAATTTGATTTATTATTTGATTATATCGATGTATCTTATTTTTACTTATAATTACTGAATTAATTGGTTTTTGGCTGAAGAATTTTTTGTATTGGAGCTTTATATACGTTGTTTTGGTGTTTATGTCTTGTAGATATTTGAATTAGAGGAACCAATAAAAGAGATGAATACCATTTCAAGGAGGATAAAAGTATTTATCTCTTATCACGTTGAGCACACTTCAAGACATTTTATAAACTGTATTGCATTGATCTAGTTAAAAGGATACAAGATATTGTGTTAGTTTGTTGTCTTCTTTTTTTGCTTGGATGTTTCAAAGTAGACATTTGCGAGGAGAATTTTTGGCATATCTCTGGTGGTGTTGGAATCGACTTAAGGCATGTCAACTATTTTTTTCTTCGCAATTATTTATTTTTAAACACCAATTCTTGTGAAATCGTTAACATGATTTCGTTTGCTCGCTACACTACTATATGACAAGATTGCTCTTTGTCAAATCTTGAGAAAAGGAAATGATTTGGACAACTCATGAAAACTTTCAATTCGTTATATCATAATCCAAATAATGTTTACGGTATTTGGAAATTCTTGTAACAACTTAGTTCAAGGTAGATGTAGATGCCTATGCTATGTGTGACAACCATCATTGACTTTATTATACGAATTTCATGTTCGGGAGAATTGATAGCTGTGTAGATATGAGCTATAAACTCTCATAATTTGTCACTTATTATCGCTGCCATCTGAACAGAGAGGCTTCAAACATACTAAATTTCTGGTTGTTCTTAGTGATTTCTAGGATAAGATAGGAACTATCAATTCCTGATTACAGCAGCAAATATGTACCTCTTCTTTGAGAAGATTATCTAATTTCATGTTTACAGTCATCTATTCTCCTCAGATCCGAACTATCAACTACCCAAACTAACACAGTATGTTCCTCCAGTATGATCTTATTGCTTTCTGCCCTGCTTCTGGTCTTGATTACCATCAATTGTTAAAACCCAATCCTTCGTGTACCTTATTTCTGAGGTTATGTTGTATGGATCATTTTCTTTTATTGCGTTTTTTGGTTATTTTTTCTTTGTTTTGATTTGGTTCATTTTTCTAGGAGTATTCTTCTCCTGCAGGGCTGTAACTGAAGAGGGACATAGTATGTTGTGCCTGGGGAAGCGGCTGTTGCATTTGAGGAGGTGATATGGGTGGAAGGTTATGGTAGAGAGATAAATCATCTCGGTGAGTTAGTAATAAATTTTCAAAGCAGATATACGTAGTTGAAATTTAGCATCATTTGTTTATAAAGTTTATGTTGACAATGTATATGCTCTATTGATTAATTCTTCTTGAAGTTAAGCATTATGCATTTTTGTTTTTTTTTTTTTTTTAATTCTTCAAATTACTTGGATTCTGATTTGATTCAACAATCTTATATGATTTTTTTTCTTTTACTTCGACAGTTTTGAGGAAAAAAGAAAAATGTATGGACAGAAGGAAAAAATCGGCAAGCTCTCGGAGATATAAGATACCTTGTGCCTAAAGAAAATAGTTAGATTCTATGTAAAGTCAATAAAGAGGCTCTCGAGAATTTTAGAAAGGTAAGTAGACAATTGCTCAATCTATATGTTCCGTACAGTTATTTATAAGAAGCTAAAATATAGCGAATTGATCACGATGATAATTAAATTGCAAGATGAGATTCCCTTATATTCTATTTGAATAATATAGCTGTTCGATTTGGAAAAAATGCTTCATCTCATACTTCTTGTAAATAAATAGTATCTTATGATACTATAATTTGTAGTAGTATAATAAATTCTAACATAAATAAGATGTTGAATTTGACATTTCTAATTTTATATTAGATTGAAATATATTAACCGTATCTTAGTATACATATAACTTAGAGAAGATGTCAACATTTGATTTTAACTTCATCCATTTTTCTATGGTTCTATATTTTACTACTATGATCCAGTTGAACTTTACATCGGTTGCTTTCTTATTGCAAATTCATTTATTTAGAGATGGATGATTGAAAATCAGTTCAACATTGAGTTGAAGATGTCATGAAAATTCAATGCATTTAACACGCTAATATTGCCTTCAAAATAACTCAGCCCGTAATTAAAAATCAGTTCAACATTGAGTTGAAGATGTAGTCTATGAAAATTCAACACATTTAACATGGTAATATTACCTTCAAAATAACTCAGCCCGTGCACTGCACGGGCAAATGACTAGTACCGTCAGAAAATGCAATCTAGAGAGAGAGAGATATTACATGAGGGATATAATTATTAACTGTTCATGGGAGCTTCCGTAATGAATTGTAATTTAAGAGTGGCAAATTATGGAATGTGGAGAATAACCAAAACAGAATAGTTCCAAAAACTCAAAACTAAGAAGGGATGCCGTCTAGGCAATACTAGCTATTTAGCTTAATAGAACGAGAGTAGCAAAAGAAAGGTGCATTGCTGAGCCCATGGTAAGGCGCAAAGTTGCCCATGCATGCATATAGCACTGGGTCGACCAGCATCCAGCTCATGTAGGCTCAAGCACATGCGCACAGTGCCATCCTATCAGGGTATCTGTACTCATAGACAGTGCTAGACTGAACATCCACGCATGCTCTCAATATGATACGAATTGATGAGTGGATACAGAATTCATTTCTTGAAAGAAAAAAAAATATCAGAAATTTTTATAATGATGCTGCATTCTATTAATGAAGTAATTTACAGTTTACAGTTGACATATCCAAACTATCCCCTGTGAGAGAACACCACTTGCTGCAAAAAATTGCAAACAGCTTCTCAAAAAGCCATTACCTTTAAGCTATGTTGAGCTGGAAGTTTTAATCATCTTGATTAGAAGGAAGGTTCATTTTTTATCCTCACTGTGTATGGCACTGCTTACTACGAAAATCTTCAGATAGCAGATTCGCAATTAGCTGTTGTAACCTCTCAGCACCAGGACCAGGCTTAAACACGGAATCCTTACCTCGCAAGAAGCAAGGATCAGTCCCATCTTCCGAGCTCCCAACACACCATGCCCCAGGTGCAAAACGATTTGTTCGACCAAGCAACTCTTTATCGATCTTGTCTAAAACTGGATCATCCTTGTGAAATTTCCGAGCAAAGGAGGCACTGCTGTTTACCATTTTATTGAAATCCTTGATTGTTAATGAACGTGGATGCTGCTTAGGAGGACTGTCCCAAGCAATGTAGTGGAGATCATGACCTATTGCAGTGTTACGGAACTCTTCAGTATTGCAAATAACCGTGTGAAAATATCCTTCTGGGGACGAGATGAAATTTGTATAATACAAGAGGATTGTTCGGGGAAGGTTATCCCACCCCCATATGCAGTATTCGACAAAAGAGCGAGTTAGAATCACCCATGCCGAGCCTGCAGTTAAAGAAAAGAATAAGACTAACACTTGCAATCAGTGTGCGGTATAATCTATTTCAAGTGTTTATCAAGTCCCTTTACTACTAGCTGCCCATTATGAAAATTATCTATAATGGGAAGAAAAGGAAGTTAAAAATTATTTTTTAATAGACTGTCAGACATACACTAAATGCATTTCTTTACTCCACAACTAAACCTCAGGTTATCTAGGATAAGAAACTCACCAGTAAACAACTTAAAAGATGTTGGAATTGAGCGACGTTGAGAAGTCCATGCAATTTCAGATTTTTTAGACAAGTAGAGGCCCGGATCGACTATGATAGGCTTTGCTCTCTGGTTCCTGGAAACATCAGCATAGTAAAAAACTGCTAAAAATTTTACATTGAATCAAAGCACTATTGCTCGTTTTTCATTGTATACAGGTACTTACAGTTTCCACCCATAAATCTGTGTGTGCTCAATGAAATTGAGATTTCGAGACAGATTGGAGAAAACGTATAACATATCTGCACAATGAGTAGGATCGTCATAGAAAGAAGTATAGACATCAAGATAGAAAGAAGTATAGACATCAAGAAAGCATTATTCTTTTCTTTTTACAAGTAACAGTTAAACTATCAAAATTTATTTCAATGCTATACTGTCAATAAAGTTTAGCGAAGATTTCCTTCAGATTAGTTACTGACTCACAATGCAGAAAGTGAGTCTGCAGTAATCTGGATTTTTCGTAGGATCATTACAAGGGTCGTCCTAGGATTGGATCCAAAGAATAGATCAAAGCATCATAAATTTCTATAAAATACAAGATATAATTACATTAATTTACCAGGGCACGAAATACGTTCAAAAAAATTTGACCAACGAAAATATAGATAACAAGCTCTTTATAAGAATATCAATGATCAAACCATTGCATTCTTAATTTCTTATTTCCCACAGTAGCAATCCTTACAAAAAATAGATAGATAGATAACTATAATCAATGTATAGATTCCAAATATGAATGGAAGTTATATTGTAAGGACAAAGAAGACCAAGAAGATCAAATATTCACAATTCTGTCCGTTCACATAAGATTGAGAATCTGAGATCATCAGCGGAAAGTATCAGTTTTGTTGTTCTGGATTATATAATTGTAAGATTCTATTATCTAGTTGGATTTGAATTTATCAACTAATGTGACAGGCACTGATCTAGAAAGAATGTCACATGAGACGTCACAGAGAATGTGTTACGGCTAAAATTCATTTTCCACAGGTCATCTAATTGCGGCAATGTGAAGTTTTAGAGAGAATAATTCTCTTCAGTGTTTACATGCTAAAGATACTCAAAATTAATCAGTTCCAGTCCCCCACCCCCTGGCACCTAAAAATTAATAAACACCTATTTGGCCCCCCATTTCTTAAAACTCATTTTCAACCACATCTTTTATGGGACCACAACTTTTCAATCACACATCTTACCAACTTTTATCAAAATCTACTAAAAATCTAATTTTTATCCAAACCAAACAAGGGCTAAAAAAACTCAAGAAAGGACAGGAGAAAATTGAACAAAGTTTTTACAGAGCTATTTCAAGGGAAAATTAGTTTTCATACAAGCACACCCATTTATAAAATCTAAACATCCTTAGATTCAGTCAACATTCCCCCAAGTAACAGGACAGAGAGAAAAGAATTGATAACAGTAATCTCCATCCTGGAAAATTTCTAGTTTTCCAACAGTCAAGACGTATATCAAATGATAGATGATCATGAGTATATTTTGATCAAACATGTGGAGAATAGGGTTATCATTTTAAAAATAAATAACTTCTTCATTCGCCCCAATTTTGACAATTCAAAAACCAATAAATGATTTTAAAATTTAACACATTAAGGGTGTGTTCGGTAGATATTAAAATTGGATTAAAATTGAAAACTAGCTGTTATTGTTGACTTTTATTAGACGAATGAGACCCAATAACGGCTATATTTTCAATTTTAATTGGATTTTAATTTTTACCAAACAAGCACTAAACAACTGTGGAACAGAGCAGTGAAAGAATCTCACTCTTCCAAGCACATCCTCGCTCAAGTTCCCAACATTATTCGTTCGTCACGGTCATAAGACTATGACTCGACTTATACACAATTACTTCACTCAACAGCTAAAATCCAAGCGTTCATTTAAAATAAGAAACTTTTCAAAGTAAATATCATTACTACAACACCAGTCCTGAAAAGGGCAGAATTTGAAAATCAAAAGTTTATATTCTTTACTACTATCTCATCCTTGCCTCTGTATACTATCAAATCAATTATTCGCCAATACCAATCATGACATCAGAATAATGCTAATCCTATAAATGGTTTAAAACCCAATCCTTTATCTTGTTGCACTTGTGCAGCGACATGCCATGTGAATAGTTTCATCATTTTCATTTTCATTTTCAATGACAGGATAGGAAAGTTGAGAGGGACCTCTTTCACAGTAAGTAAACATATAAGATATCAACAATAGAACATAATAATAAACACCACCTCAAATAATGGAGTAGAGTAATGTGTAGTCAACTGACCATCTTGAGTCATAAGAGGATAATCGGAAGCGCTTAGGTTTATAAACCAGTCCCAGTTCGAGCTCTCCTTCAACAAAATCGCTATGGCTTGAAGGGTACAAGCAATCATAGTAGGACCTTTGTAGGTCACCAAATTGGATTGCGACATAACACGTACATTTTCCACCTCACCAAATGTTGGATCATTCTTCACTGACATGGTCAAATTTAACCTCTCCCGTGGGGGGGCCTCGAGATCCATGTGCAGAATATACTGATTTCTCGGATGATACACCGCTTGCAATGTTCTCATCATCCTCTGACTATCGCCCTTTGTACCCGAGATGAGATAAGCAAATCTCGGTGGTTCTATTTCTGAGGCCTTACTTGACTTAAAAGACTTCATTAAATCCGATTCCACAAAGTACCCATCCGAGTCCTCAGAATTTTCAAACGTAACAATGTCTAGTTGCAATTGATCTCTTCCATAAGACGCAGAGTATAACCCAAAAATGGTAGCAGTAAATAGAGTAATTGACACAAGAAAACTCACAAAGAATGGAATTTTCCACCTTCTGTCACTGAATATCCTTCCTGAATGATAATTAGCATTTTTCCTCATACTCAGCAGTTGTCGCCAACTATCAGAATACCTCAATTTTTTGAAATGAGCAAACTAAAGCGCCAATCCTCAAATGATAACCTCGATCTTATCGAAAAATGAGGCCCAAGAAAAACTACGGAGATTTACTAAGTGAAAAATAAATAAATAAATAAAAGTACAAGATTTTGTAACAGAACAAAATCATAAGTGCCCAAAAATTTTCGTCGCCAAAAAGACACCAACTTTATTTTTATTTTGAGTCTTTTTTCTCAGTTTTCCGAAGAGCTAGATATACAAAAAGGGTAAATCCGAAAAGAATGGAACGGAAATAATGTACAAGTTGAAAGTTTGACTAAAGCGAAGTATGAAGAGTAAATAAAAATCGAACCTATGAGTTGAATTTTCCACATGCAATGAATATATGTGCAGCTTCCACTTTCTTCAGATCCACAACACACATAAACCCAAGAATTAAAGAGTTTTAGAGAAAGAGGGAAAAAAAAACTTAAATCAAGACTACAGCAAATGGGTTTTTATCAAGACAGAGCCAATTCAAGAAAATCAGATTTGCATCTCCAAAAAGCTCACTTTCTCAACATTTATAGTGCGAAGTTTGGAGGGAAAAACAAGAGAGGCTTTTAAACAGTTAAACATAAGAAGGTGGAGAAAAACTAGTGCTGTTGCAAGATTCAAAAAGGAAAGAGTATAAAATCTGCTGGGTTCAGACGAGAGAGGGTAAGAAAGAGGGGGACCGCACAGGATTGCTTAATTTGTGGGTTTGCAATTAAGTACTGATGTTAATATTTAGAGTAATGATATTTATAGATGATTAAGTATGATAATTTGACAGAAATGAGGATAACTTTGCTGATAGGCGTGGGCGAACGTTCTTTTTCATTTTTATTTTCTTTTTCCTTCTTCAAATTTGACCATTGTTTCAGTTTAAACCTGAAAAACATTAGAGGATTCCCAGATTAATATTCTTTCCGCCGTGGGAGACAGATTTTCTCAAATGAACGTTAATCACGTATCTTTAATTTGTAAAAGTGGGGTTTACATTTGCACAATTGACATCTGTTTTGGAGACTTTTGTTTGTAATTGGATAAATTTCATTGGCAGTCAATCAACTTTAAGGGTCCGTTTAATTAAAAGAGTAGAATTTGGATGTAAAGAAAATGAATATTAGGGAATTGAATTGCCTAGAACTTGTTATTTAAAGAATTGTCAATTAGTTGTGTTTGATTGGTATAATTTTTCATCTGAAAAATATTGAAATTTTGAATCTTTTGATGTTCATTTGGCTTTATTTTTCATGTAAATTATCCATTAAAGGGATAGAAGTTGTTACAATTATGGATAAAATTTATTTCCAAAGCCAAAAAAATAAAAATAAAAATAAAAATTTGCCTAGAAAAAGCTTTTTCCACCAAAGTGCATGGGAAAAGTTTTTTCTCAAAAACCAAGAAAATGACCAAAAAGGGGGTTTGGTGGAAAATCATTTGCCAAGAAAATTTTGCCTATCAAACAAGCAAAAAAGTGGGAAATGGAAAATCAATTCCTAGTCCCATGGAAAAGAAATACTATCAAACAGGGCTTAAGTGAAAATTCAATTAAGTTACTACTTCAATTTATCTAAGTTGAATTGTTGAATGTCAATTAAATTTCAAATTTTATCATTCTATCATTTTTTTTTGTCACTAAGCCTATGTTTGATAGGCATTTTTGTGGAGAGAGTGCGTTTTCTTTTTATTGATGTGATGGAGAATATGTAGTTGAAAAAGAAGGAAAAGTTATTGATGTGAGGAAAATATTATTTTATTGAAAAATATTTGATTGAAAATGAGTAGAAGAAAGAGAATGAAAAATATAATGTGCCTCAAACGGAGGCTTATTGTTCCCTAAATTGAATAAAAATTACTTAAATGATAGTTATATCGTAATGGATCTTCATCGTAATCGTTATGTGGCACTCTAGAAACAAAAATGGTTAAAAAAAAAATGATTCAGTTAAAATACGTGTTAAGACTTTTATGAAGTCGCGTAGTAGTTATTTGGTATGTCACACAATGATTACGCAGAAGATTCATTTTGAAATGACAATCAATTAAACCACTTGTAATCAATTTGGAAAACATATGATGGATGGTGAAATTGGCAATAAATATCGAAGTTTAGTAACACAATTTAGAAAATTGGAATTTAGTAACCTAAATGATATTTCACCGCTAAGAGTTTACCCTTGTAATTGAATATAATACCTCTATATTTATGTTCATCCAAAATCTCTAATTTCTACTATTGGGGTAGCAGGGTAGGGCCAATGTCCACGTTAAACTATATATTGAATTATTAATCTATGAATAGGAGATAATACCAAATTCCCCCAACTAAGGTTGGGAAGGAACATAAAAGCTTGTGTCTAGATTTTGATCACTTCGATTTAAAAAGAAAATAGACATTCGACATTGTTTCAGTATCACAATTATGGTGGTTAAAAACGTGAATTTACATCGTTATTCAGGCAACACAACAAACTAATATTAATTAAAGTATGTACGAAGAAAATATATTTATCTCGCCTAAAATAGTACCATGTTGTGACAGGATCATTATTGATAACTAAACTGAAATTAAATTAAAATTTCAATGATCATATGTTTGTAGCAGAAAATATTGAGCGACTAAAATCAAATTTCACTCAAAGTTGGATGACTTCAAGGCTATGTTTGATAACCCTTTTTTTCCATGGAAAATGGAAATCATGATTGTTTGATGGGTTTTGTTTGCCATGGAAAACTAATTCCACCCACCCCCACACGTGCACCAATTGAAGGAAATGATGGGAAAATGGTTTTCAGGTTTTTTTTTTTTTGGCAATGTACACAAATTCCTTTAATAGACAATTTTCATAAAAAAACAAAGTCAAACGAATACCAAAAGATCCAAAATTTAAATATTTTTTACGTGTAAAATTATACCAATCAAACACAATTAATTGACAATTCTCAAAAAAACAATTCTAGACAATTCAATTCCTATAATTCATTTTATTTCTATCCAAATTTCACTCTTACAATCAAACGACCCCCAGTGTTTTTACCCACGGTTTAATGGCTTCCATGTTCAAATTCAGAATCCAGGCTCAGATCAGATGCCTCTCATCTCATTCCTATGTATTCAAAAGACCAGAAAAATATCAAGAAAATAATATATATACTAATTCATGAACTAGAAGCATTTACCAATGTCCAGACTCATGGTTGTGTGTTAATTTACGAACATATTTATAACTACTTAAAATGGGCTAAATTTAATTAATATGAGTTTGATAAAATATTTTTTGAATTTGAATTAACTTTTCGATAAAACTTAAATTATATTAGAGTACTCAATATATTATATTCAATTTTTTTAATAGCAATCAACTATTTGAAAACGCATAGGACATGTTTGGTAAACAATGAAATGGATTAAACAGCACAATAGATAATGTTGATTAGGTTTTTGCGATGAGATTTAACATTATCGTGCGATAAAGGAATGGTGCAACTTAGGAGATGAACTCTTTGCTTGACGAATTGACTCCCTTGTGATATACTTTTCGACCCGGAACCTAAAAATAATTCGACGTCGATCCCAAATTTGATGTGATCTCAAAGTAGTGTTTATGTTGATGTATGGGTCGAGGGGGTGATTCTTCCTACTCGCCATATTGTGAAAATTAACTCTGCTTGAAGAAAAGAGTTAAACATATTTAACAGGGTATCTGACTCAGAATACTATAAGAATCTACCAATTTTTGAATTATCAACGGACAATAAATTATTATTTTAGCTTTCTTAATATGTTTTTTTGGTGACGTACAATTTACTACAATGAACAAGCAAATATATGTAAAGTATAATACATAGGGTAGTAGGTATATGTAATGTGTTTCAATAAAATGGCAAGTAGACTATAGAGTTGTATTCTTGTATATCCATTGGTTAAATATTTCAGATTTGACTAAATATCTCACAAATTGTCATTTTCTTATGTATCCAAATTATGTGAATTTATAACAATAAAAAAAAAAATTGTGCCGCAAATTTGTGTGATATTTACTATTAGATCCCTTTATTTTTATTTCATTTATTTTCATGGATTGTCAAATATCAAAACTCCCATATTTGACCTTATAAAACGATTTTTCATACATCTACTTTGAATAAATAGTGAATTCAAGAAATAATTCAAGACTTCACACTTTTAAAAAACTTCCCATCCGTGGAATTTCTTATTGAGAATTTTTTCCTATGAATTAGATGGTGATGATTATCGATTAAAAATATGAGTTTCGATCTCATAAATTCGTACTTTTGAATTCTATTTGAAGTGTGATGATGAAGATACTCTTAATGATAAGAATGTTCTCTTTTTATTCATCACTTGTTTTCGTTCCCTTTATTTATTTTTTCCTTATTTCCCTCTCCAATTTAAAATCTCTCTCTTTGATTGCCAACATTTGTGTAGCTTTCTTAAAAGTAGGTAGACCAACTATAGCACTAAACTTTCCTTTCATTTTTATCTATAAATTCGATATGCTCCAAAGTTCAAACTTTCATATCAATATTCTAATTTTTAGATTGCTTCGATTGTGAAGTTCTTATAGTTGAGATTTGTTATCTTTCAATATAGTTTTGATACATCAACATATAACTTTTCTTAACAAATAAAATATGTCAATAACGTTTTTTTACACCTCGATTCACTATACTTTGATATATATATATATATATATATATATATATATATATATATATATATATATATATATACGTAAATGATCTAATCGATAATGCACCGGTGCTCATCTTATTCTAAGCACAGATGAGTTGGCACATTAATTCATTGGTGGATATATATATATATATATATATATATATATATATATATATATATATATATATATATATATATATATATTTATATATATTTTTTTTTTTTTTTTTTTTTTACGTAGAAACTCACGGCCGCTACACACAAACGGAACCCCGACCACTGTGAATGCGCACTAGGAAAACCCCGCTCTATGTGCAGTAACCCGCAAACCACAGAGAATAGGTAAACCGTACTAGGCAAGTCCGGTGCGACGGACTCGACAGAGGAAGTGTTGGCAGGCGATTCAAACTCGTGACATTTCGTCTCCGCGTTCACCTGCTCCACCAACTCGTCCACCCCGAAGGGGTACACTTTGATATCTTTCCATTTGCTAACCATGGACGATGCACTGATTGTAAAAAATGTATTGGGGTCTATGTAGGCCATAAGAATGAACGTGCATTGACGCTTCATTGATATAATAATGAAACGGAGTTGGACTCTGAAATGTTTTAGCCTTAAAAAATAGACTTTCGAATATAGATATCGATGCATCAAAAATGTATTGAACATGAACCTGTGAATTTTTATTCAATAGATATGATTGTTAATGAATAAACTTGCATGATTCTGAAATGGTTGAGTGAATTTTGTGTAGATAATGAATTTTATTTATAAATTTGAATTCTTTGAAACATCAATGAATGAAACTAAGATGCCGATTATATCTTGATATCTTCAAACTTAAGTGAATAGATAAATATGAAAACATATAATTTGAGAACAACACACGTGCCATGTCATAGCCCGTGGCCGTCACATAGCACGTCATGTAGCAGAACGCTTGTTGGATAATAATCCGACTACTTTATTGGTTGAGCTACTATGGATAGCATGATCCGGGGGGTGGGCCCAAGCCTGGCCTAGGTCCAATTAATTTTTTTAAGGATTTTTTTTTATGTATCCTCATATAAAATTTTATTTTTGTTCGCCGGCTCCGCCCCTAATAGCATCAAACATCAATTGCAGAAATTATTAAACATCTATGAAATTTTCTAATACATTTTGTAAAACTTGGGAAGTTACATGTTTAATTCCACAACTTGAAAATGTTAACAATTGGGCTAAACGTCTATCACTCTTAGCATCCAATTGAACTAGTGAGTTTTCTGAATAAAAACCATGCAATAAACATTCTGAAATTTTGACATGCCAGCTTTGTATCTTTTGTTAAATTATACAATAAACATAATTATAAAAATTAGTAAATAATCAAATTCAAATAATAAAATGGAGACTGCAATAAAATTTAGAGATTTAGTTTAATAAAAAATGAAATGGAGGTGCAGTAAATATTGACACAATTTTTAATTTTGTATGTGGTTGGCCCATCACAAGACTGTAGATACACTAAAGGTCGACTGGAGTTGAGATTTGATGTTCTCCAATAAATGTGAATATTTAGACGTAAATTGTTGTTAACAAATAGAAAGATACCTACACGAAACAATCCGCTACAAATTACATTATCTTTAAAGTGACGTATTCTCATTTTTCATTTACTAACAACAATTGATGTGCTTGGATGTCAAACATTTAATTAATCTATGACAACAAATCCCAACTCGACCAAAAGAATAGTCATATCAGAGGCAAGTTGAGCTGTGACATAAATGAATTGTGCCATTTTTTACCCTAGACAATCCAGCATACTCACCTATGCAGCTATGCTGCAATGCATTATCATAAAGTCAATCATCATATACTAGTTGAACATGTCTATGGCAGAGGTATATGGTGAATGCATCGTGCAGCCGAACACGTTGGATCTTGTCCCTATAGCGTGACAATCTCGTGGGCTAATTAGGGAAGAAAATGGGTAGAGTCAGAGGATGTCTGGCAAAAATTTTTTGGAAGATTTTAATTCCTTTTCCATCCGTTGAGCCGCAAATGTTGAATTCTTGTGAGAGGCTGGGCCCCACCTAACGGTCCAAAAAATGATGAAAAGCTGGAAAAAAATTCTACCAGACAGATTCTCAACTTTATTTTCTTAACGAATTAGTAAAATAAGCCAAAAACTAGTCAAAAAATGAGCCGAGCACACTTGACTCATAAAAAAAAAAAAGTTTGGTTCGATACGTGACTCGTCTCAACACGAGTTCGAGCGGTCCATGGATCGAGTCAAGTCTACGAGTCTGGCAAGGGGCTCGATCGATTTACCTCCCCCTAGGGCGGACCCAAACACTACCAAAATTTTCCTTATAAAGTCGAAATATATTTTTCTTCTACCAGTTTGACTTAACTCAGATTTCACTCACTAGTAGTACAATTGAGTAAAGCACTAGAAAAAAGCATCCATGGAAAGTGTTTAAAGAAACCCCTTCCCAAATGAAGCAATATTAGTGTCAAAATTTTTGCAAAGTACAGTCTTGAAAAACATCGTCTACTTTCTATCTGGTGGACTCAGTCCTCGAAATTACATACACACGCCTTTTCAATTGATGATATTTGTTTGTAAGCTTTCGCCAGCTCAATCTGTTCCCCTTGAACAAAAGCCCAAACGAATACTCTATCTACCTCTCACGCAGACGCTATAAGAAACCCACTTCATTATTTCCTCCTTTTTAACTCTCTTTATCAGATCTCCTCTTTGCAGGCAGGTGCGTGCTCGCTAAGCCAATTACCCCAACCCTTCTTCTGGGCCGTCCATCTCTACCCCTCTATACATTGCTTCAGTGTTTATATATATGTGTGTATAGGTTATAAAATCTTTATGTATATAAACACGCACACATTAGAAAAGGCATTGAAGCGGCCGAAAATTATTTTGTTTTATTCGACTGTTTTTGTTTTTTCGTAGCATTTTTATGATGTGGGTTTGTGTTATTTTTTGTTCTTGGCTTTGACAGAGGGCGTTTGAGGGAGAGAGAATGAGCGAAGTGAGAAAGAGAAAGAATATGGAGAACGGTTGTGCCATGTTTTTCAGCGATGACGAGGTAAGAGATATGACTGGATTCAAGCGGTGCGATGATTACGTGGAGGTGACGTGTGGGTGCACCAGCCATACATATGGAGATGCTGTTGGAACGCTTAGGGTTTTCGTTTCGGGTGATCTTGAAATCCACTGTGAATGCACTCCTGGTTGCCAAGAAGGTTTTCGAATATTCGTTTACGCATCATTTATCCATTCGAGTCTATTTGTGTACGCGCATATAAACACGAAAGCAGATGCATAATCATCATGTGCAATGTCGTTT
This sequence comes from Fraxinus americana, assembly GCA_035079005.1. Taxonomy (NCBI): domain Eukaryota; kingdom Viridiplantae; phylum Streptophyta; class Magnoliopsida; order Lamiales; family Oleaceae; genus Fraxinus; species Fraxinus americana. The sequence continues at coordinate 52,296,521 of CM068706.1, read as the reverse complement.
GGCCTAAGGCTATTCTGCTTGGATGCATGATATACCTATTCTGTGTTTGAAGATTGTATAATGGGCTTGTGTTTAAACATGAAATGATGCGGTTAATGGGTCTGTTTGTGCTCATTTAGACATTGGAGGTTTGTACAGGTTAAGTGTATGTTGATTTGTCTAAGTGAATTGATATGTCATTGTTATCTTAGCCTGAAACCTTGTTTATGTAGTTCAGACCTTTTTTACAAGGTTCTTGCTTTGTATTGTGGTTTTCCATTAAAATGGTGCATCTTTTGGATTTGAATGAATCTGTGAAGCATGTGCAGGAGAGAAAGTTTTCTGCATTATACTTTGCTTGCAGTTATGATTTTGTAGTTCGTGTATGCTTGATGCAGAGTTCTGTTACACTGTTTGCAGAAGTCAGAAATCTTAATGTCATCATTTATGGAGCTCAATGGGCTTTTTTTTAATCAGTTTTGTTTATGAAATACTTTTGCCTTGTTTTTTTGTAGTGTTAGGACATAAATGTGTTGTTGGAACTTGGATAAGAGCTATGCCATTTATCTAGTAATTGTTTGTGTCAAGGATAAGGCCTGCTTATGTGTTGATGTTTATTCCAATCTCATACAAGTAGTTAGATGAGGAAGCATGGGTATGTTTTTGAAGTTAGGTTGTGTATCTTTTTGCAGATTATAATATTTTCTTCATGAACCTTTTTGGGTGCCAATATATTTGAATATCTAGTTACTTGCCATATGGTTCATTGGTTGGGAGTTACTTTTCTTGATGAATGTCCATCTTTTGACATGTAGGCTAACTGAATACTTGTTCTGGAACTATGCTTGTGTGCTATCCCTTGGCAAAATAGAATAGGTAATAAGCTTCACTTAGACCTACCTATGGAATCAAAACAATGGATTATTGAGACAAGATAGAGAAATGCTATAACTTTGCCTGGGGATGTGATTATGACTCACCTAGAAGTTAAGGCATGTTTGTGCAGAAAGCTACACGGTACAAGTCTTTCCAATAGACTCCTCATTCTTCGTAGGATAGCAATGAGCAAACGCAGTTGTTAAATGTTCTCAAACTTCTGTTATTGTTATCCTTCAAATCATGTATACATGTAATGCCTCAATATGTGTTAATAAACATGTGTATTTTGTTTGGACAAAGTGCCATCTGATTTTTTTAATGGGCTGGTAAATCTAGAAATTAGAAGCTCAGACTTAAGTCAGTCCATTCTGCAAGTTCCAGTGTCTATCTTGTGTGTTTGTTGATGTTGCATCTAAAAAATGCTCAAGAAAAACAACAGTATTCTTTATGGATTTGCATATAATTGTTGTACTGCTACAGACACATGCATCTCAATTTTTTGTATTTTGCTACGTAATTCTTTTTTCTTCACTTGATGGGTTACTTCTCTGAGGTTTGAGTTCCATTGTTTACTGCTAGACAAATTGACACCTGCTGCATTTGAGAAGCATTCTGGACGAGAAACTGCCAGGAAATGGAAGAACAATATTTGGGTTATTGTTGATGGTGAGAAAGTTCCTATATTTAAAACTGCACTGCTCAAATATTACAATAAAGCATTGAAAAATGCTAATGGATCTCACCGGTCCCAAACTGGGAAAGCCTGTCACCGTGATGAGCTCATTCGATGCAGTCAGTGCAACAAATTGCGCAGGTTCCGTCTCCGCTCCAAGGAGGAATGCCGGATTTACCATGACATTTTGTTGAATGAGAATTGGAAGTGCTCAGATATACCCTATGACAAGTATGTACTTACTGACCTTATTCTTGAACTTCTTATACGGGATAACATACTCAGAACACTTCAATTTCAGGTGTCTTATCTCTTTCCCTTATGTTGCCTCGTACTGACCACTGTACTGTGTTAATAAAGAAAATTTGTCATTTAAAATGCTATTTTCACTCTACTTTCTATCACCAGAAAGTACAGTTCTCAATTCTCTTAAAACTCATTTTTGGTTGCAAGAGAAAAAAAGATGAAATGAGCATGCTACAATTGGATGACTAACTTGTAGCGGGTGAGTTTTGATAATCTTCCTTTACGACAGAGCCAATCAAAGGAACTTAGGGTCCGTTTGATTAGCAAAGGTGAAAAGTTTTCCAATTCCATGTAAGTTGGAAAATAAAAACTCAAGTACCACATAGGAATACATTTTCCATAAAATTGGCAAAAAAACAAGCTTAAAGTGGTTGTACTTTGGAATTCGAACTTCATTTCAACTTTCATATCAAACACTGAAAGTAGAAATTGAATTCCTCGAATGTGACATTTTCTATGGAATTTAAACCAATCAAACAGACGCTTATAAAAACTTCCCTGGAAAAATATACAGCCCTTGGTGTTAATTATGCATGACAAATAAGTCGTCGCCTCGTGATAAGCTACCATCCGGTGGGCCAAGTACACTTTATTTTCAATTGTAGCCTTGCCTCTTAAACTCATGGAATGTTTTTCCTTGCTAATCTTTTATAATACTTAACTGCCAAACTGACCTGAAATGAATGTGCTACAGTTGACTTGGTGTAGAGTCATTGAAATGCTTCTTTCTTCCAGAGAAATTATAAGTTTTGGTTTCCCCAGCTCCTAGTAGTACAGATATTTTGATATGCAATGAAATGAAATGAAGAATATATTATAAAAGATTAGGGTTTAGCGTTTATTCTTCATTTTATGTAAGTCTAATACTTCATCTCAATGATAAAATTATCCTCCTCAGCTCAATGCATATGATTAGCTTAGTAGATTCTTGAACGCATTCAGCAATTTGGGATGCTCTAGATGCTCGTAGGTATGGCCAATTTTTTTATGCTTACATGGTATTAGATAGTAGTGCAGAATTTAATCTTGTGAAAACAAGAAAAAGCTCAAAAGCTCAAAAATATTATCTAGAATAACCTGAATATAATGAATATTAGCGGTGATTACAAACAAGTCTAGTCCTCTTCTTAAAGGCATAGGAAAAAGAAGTATCTCCTAATTCTAGTAGACAAAGTAAAAGAAACTGAGAAGAACAAGAAAACTAATAACTTACCCCTAATAGAAGTAGAAACGCTATCAATTAACTAACAAAACTAAAACAATACTATAAATACTAGGAATCCTACTCACTAATAATAATTAAATCCTAAACTAATACTAATCCTGAGGGGTTGCTCAATTGGTCAGATCTTGGGTTTGCTCCCCAATGGTCACCAGTTCGAGTCTCCTCAGGGCCATTGAGGTGAGTACCCGACTGTAAACTTCAGGGCCCCGTGGAATTAGTCGAGGTGCGCGCAAGCTGGCCCGGACATCCACGGTTATCAAAAAAAAAAAAAATCCTAAACTAATACTACTAATTGATATTTAGTAGAATTGTCCGACATTTCTCCTCCACTTGAAACAATCATCCTCAAGTTTGGTTGAAGAAGAGAAAAGCAATCAATCAAGAAGAAAATATTTCAAAACTTCTGCCATCACGTTGTGAGGATTCGAGCCTAGTTGGAACTCGAGAAAAATCTCTAGCCAATTGTTGTCGTATCCTGGGCTTGTTGGATCGATTAACATTTATAGCAGTTAAAGTTTGCAAATTTTTGTTAGCAACATTATGAACCTATCCGTCTTTCGTTCCGGATTCTAGACCGAGGTTGATAATTTTGCTATCCTCCGAACGTTATCGCGAGGATGCATGTGCATTCCAATACTATCATAAGTGGCCATCCAACAAGGGCAAAACCTTGTTCTGATACCAATTTTGGTGCTACAACGGTATTGATTTCCTAAAACAAGAAGGAACATTGATAATATCTTATTACAACAAAAAATCATATTCCAAAAAGGATTCTCCTACATCAAAGAGCAGGGGCGGATCTAGGAAGTCGAGTGAGCTAGGACGGTTCGTCAGTTTACGATCGCAATAGTAAGATTATTTATTAATATTTAATTAAATAATACTTATAAAAATTCAATCAATATAAACGTAAAAGTCATATGCATGAAAATATTATCCAATACAATCCAGAATAACAAGAAAAAAAATATATTTTTTGAATCATATACGCATGATCAAGCTTCCAGGTTTTACGAACTTAAGCGAGACAAGATAAAGCTCATACGTAAATCATGATTAAACAGTAAATACAGGTTCTAAACTTAGGTGAAACTTGTGCAAATATTTTATAACAATGATTTTTAGAACTATTTTGAAAAAAAAAATGTTTTTTGAACTCTTAAAAGAATAAAGAGCACTATTTAGATTGTCCAAATTTAAATTTTACAGAATAAGCCCTTGTTTGATCCACATTTTACAAAATTTCATTCTTTCAAAACTCATTTTCAACCACTCATTCTTTAATAAAATAATATTTTCTAATACATCCAAAACTTTTTCTTATTTTTAATAATACATTCTCTATCAATCTATTATTCCAAAATATATTTTTCCAAAATAATGTGGCTCAAACACACCCTAAATTGATAAAATCTAATAATAAAAATATATATTAAGCATAGTCATCATACGTGACCCGATTGTTAATTGGACAAATTATTCGGGTCAGCGGTTCAACCACTGAGTCATTGCAATGTCGAATTTTAGTTAAAAATAAAAGCAAAGAGTCTATTACTTTGATAAAACCGAATATATATTTTCTTGTCAAATTTATTGTTAACAGCCTTTAATTGCCATAGATGTTAAGCTTTTCATTATCATATAGCGAGTATAGGTTCGAATCTTATTCATTGCAAATGAGGTATAAAATTTTGTTTTCAGCCAATTTTGTAGCTAAAAATTTAAAACGAGGATTGTAGGTTCCCGGAATTGAACCATGTGCCTTTTCTATGCAAAATTAGCGCTTTGTTACATTTATAAATATTTAACGTCATTTGTCAAAGTTTTATAATCCTTTCTTTTTCGGCGGATCCAGCAAGGGCGGCCGCGTTGGCTCGCTGGGTGCTGGATCCGCCCCCTGTTGGAGAGTATTTTCTTTTCCCATGTTTTTTTATTCTTGTAGATGGAAAAGAGAGAAATCGTTGATTAGAAGTTTAATGTCATTGCTAGATGATCTTTCCTTTATTGCATTTCCTTCATTTCTTCATATAGCTGGAACACGAGAATTTGGAGGGTAGAAGTTTGATGGAGATACAATTGTATTATGTTGTTTTTGGGCTTCATAAAAAATGCTGGGAAAAGTTCAATCAAATACGTTTGTAAGTGGGGATGATTACTTCAGACCTCTACGACTTGGTTTAAGCAAATCCAAAATAATCAGCATGTGAAAATCAAGGAGTGGCCTGCCTATCCTTAACTTCTATCTCCTAAAACTTAATTTCTCTTGGCCAATATAAGATATATTGCCATTGACTGTTGTACATTTTTATGTATCAGAATTACGTGTGATGATGATGAAGAACGAGCAAGCCGCAGAGTGTACATGGGCTGCAGCCGCTCTCCAACATGCAAAGGATGTACTACCTGTGTGTGTTTCGGATGTGAAATTTGCCGTTTCTCAGACTGCACCTGCCAGACCTGCTCAGACTTCACAAAGAATGCTAAGGCTTAAGCCGGCCATCCAGTTAATGCTTTTCTATACTAATTTATTGCAACCTCCCCTTGCTATCATTAATTATTGAAATCTGAGCTCATGTCAGTTGAGCTTTTGCATATTTTTCTTCAAATTGAATTTTCATTTCATCTATAAGATGTTAATTCTTTCATTTTTGGTTGAAGTCTTGTTAATTCTGGCTAACTGGCATCTTTACCTTCCAAAGAGATCTTGGTAATTTGTTTTTATGAGGAAGTGCATAGTTGTTAAAATGCCAGTTCAAGCATGTTTTGCTACGCTTATAAAATAAATTATAAGTAAATAAATGAGTTGTAGAATAAATATTTTTTGTTGGTAAAAGTTGAGGACATGTTATTTAGCCTCCGTTCGGACTTTGGCCTCAGTTTTTAAAAATTTCCTCAAATTCGTTTTCAACCACATTTTATAAAATTCATAATTTTTATCAACTTTTGAGTGACACTTTTTTCAAAATTTACTAAAAATATAGTTTTTGGTCAAATCAAATGGGGGCTTATTTTGAAAGTTACCTCTTTACTGGAAAAAATAAGTAACTATTTTGAAAAATGAATTTTATATATATTTATAACTTATAAGTGTTGAGAAACAAAACTTTTCTGAAAAAAGTATAACTTATTTTTAAGCTTAGCCAAGCCTGCTCCCGTAGAATAGGGAGAAGCAGATTGTCTGTTGTGATTGTGAAGGATGTAATTCAATTCTATACAAACTTTCTTTAATCTAACGACTCAGAGGTTAAATATTTGAATTGCATCGAACTTTTAAAAATGTTGTTTAATGGCAGGTTAAATATTATAATTGCTCATCGAACTTTTTAAAATATTTTTCAATGGCCATTTGAACTCTTCGAGTTGTGATTGAACTAACTAAAATGTTATCACATCCGTATTTTCGTCATTTGTCGTTTTAAAAGTTAATGGATTAGATGACATGAATGATAAAATGATGGAACGGCAGATAAAATAATATTTCAGTAAGTTAAACGATAATTTGAAGAGTTTAAAATTCAATGATAATTAGAGAGGTTTCAAAAGTGTTTCCGATTTTCCCCTCTTCTTTTTTGGCACTAGTTTTGACTCATCTAAGAATTCTAGTCAAACTAAGCAATGTTGACTAGAAATTTCTAATCCATTTACACATGCACACACACTTCCTCTCTGCATTTCTGGATGAAATTTAAGGATCTAAACATTCCAATTAGGCAATGATGTAATAGTTTATAGTTCATTTGGACACTCTATTCTCATCTTTACAAAGAAGATTTCATAGGGGACATTTTTGGCCCTTTCGCATTACTAAATAGTCATATTTAATAATATTGACGGGAGACAAATTTTATTTTTGCTGAAGAAAAATGACTAATTAGAAAAATTTCATTATTTTTTACTCTAGTTGCCTTGGTGCTTATCCATTAAAACTTTTTGTAGCCTCAATCAAGTGAAATATTCATACCACCAATTCGCTTTTGTACTATTCATTAAGAATTGTTGTTTTCACGATCAACGTCGTTTAAGGATTGGTACCTCTCCTCCCTACACTCTCCTCCAAATAAGTGAAATATTCATACCATCATTTACTAGTAGAGATATGGCTACCCCAGTGTACCCAATGAACCCTTATAATCCAAACTTCAGTTACCATCGTGACAAAATTCAAACGTTAAGAATTTAACTATAAAAATAAAAGAGTATGGTATCAAAACAAGCTATATAAAATATCTAATCAATTTAAATATTCTAAAATATGTATTTATTTTGATTTGTCAATTATTTGTCTAATTATTAGCAGAGTTTAAAATATGCTATGATGTGGTGTGACAAATTGACATACTGTGCAGAGATTACGAGAAAGATTTATTGTTGCAAGATTGTCAATTAAATAATTTTCAACAATTTGAAAGACGACATGTGACTTTGAATGGTTAAATTTGAAAGTGAATTGAAGTTAGGTGATCAAATTTAAAACTAAATTAAAGTTTACTGATCCAATTGAGGCAAATGGAAGTTTAATACCCAAATGATATTTGTCAAAAGTTCGATGACCGTATATGTAATTTACCCACTATATAAAGAACCGTTAAAATTCAAAAAGACTACAGTACGTTTATTCATGAAGCTCATCACGAACGCCATCACACCTCTCCACTCACACGCGACACCTGCAATCCACAACATCGCAAATTATTCAATTTTGTAGATCGGGATTTGTTTTTGATACTGGCCTCCTCAATTCCATAAACACAATCTCCCACCAACCCCAAAACAGTATCACCTCAAAACAAATCATAACATTATTCAAGCATGCAACAAAGCGTATTCATTTACCCTTGGCATCCAGCTTCACTGGCTATGTGCTCAAAATTTGGCCTAGAAACCGACCAACAACAGCCTTCTTCCCCTTTATCGGGATACATTCGCGTGGGAAAACCCAGAAATTCGATTCTGCTGTATTTTGATTATGCTTGATTTTGGTATTGAGCCGAGTGCGTTCACTTTATCTGCCGTGACCAGGGCGTCTGCGGAGCTCAGGGAGTTGAGCATGGGGAAATGTCCCACGCAGTGATCATTAAATTTGGCTTTGGATTTAACAATGTGATCATCAGCGCATTGATTGATATGAATGGGAGGAATCACGAGCCGGGTTTTTTGATTAAGGTGCTCGACGTTGCTCGAACCAGTCTTTATTTGTTGAACTTCAGTGATTTCTGCACTCGCGAGGAGTGATTTATATGTTCAGGCTTGGCAATTCTTCTATTTTATGCATAGGCTTTACGGGTTTTCAACAGATGGGTATACATTTGGTAGTATTTTGACTGCTTTAGGAAATTTAGGGAGCTCAAAGCAAGGTTTTGAACTACATGCTAAGGTTCTCACAAGTGGTTTTTGTAAGGATAAAATTTTTCGTGGAGAGTAGTTTAGTTAATATGTATGCGAATTGTGGGTTCTTAAATGAGTGGCGGAGTGTGTTTCATCAAATGGATAAAGAAGAATTCAGTTTCATGGTGTGCGTTGCTCGGGGGATACTGTCAAAAGGGCGAGTTTGAAACCGCTGTTCATTTTTCCAGAAATATGGAGGTTGATATTTACAGTTATGGACCGTTCTATGTGCCTGTGCTGGTTTGGCTGCTGTGAAGCTTGGAAAGGAGGTACATTGCCAGTATCTGAAGAGAGGTGGTTGGAAAGATGATGTAGTTGAATCAGCTTTAGTTGATTTGTACGCAAAATGCAGCTTTGCGGACTCTGCATATAGGACTTTCAAGTCGACTCCTCTTAGAAATTATATTACACGGAATTCAATGGTTTCTGAATTTGCTCAGGACAGTAGGGATGAAGAAGCGATGATGATATTTAATGAAATTATTCAAGGTGGTGTCAATCCGGATTGTATAAGCTTCATAGGCGTGCTTTTTTGCTTGCAGCCCACAATGGTTTGGTTGATCAAGTGCGAGAGTACTTCATCTCAATGAGTACGGATTATGGGATTAAAGCTGGAATTGAGCATTATAGTCGCATGGTTGATCTCCTTGGCCGGGCTTGGGAGATTGAAGAGCTGAAGATTTGATTAAAAATTCGTAACAATTCATCTCTTTGGGCCGCTCTGCTCAGAGCTTGTACGATAAGTACAAGACCTTCCGTTGCAGAACCTGTTGCTAAGAAGATGGTGGAATTGACACCCAATCATCATTTGAGCTACGTAATTCTAGCGAATGCGTACAGAGCAGTCGGACGATGGAATGATGCTGCAACAATTTGGAACGGAATGCCGAGGAGAGGGGTCAAAAAAACACCTGGAAGGAGTTGGATTGATAATAATAGCAGCTCAAGTTTCTCAATTTTTGTGAAGTTCTCAAACATTCCTGGAGAAATGTACAAATGATGAGAAACCATTCATTTATTCTGTCATTTTTGTTGCCTTTTTAGGGGTGATGAATCCCATAAAATGTGTGGTGAAAAACTGAATAAAAATTGTAAATCCAAAGGCACGTTGGGTTAAAATTGAAGTTTGACAAACTTTTTAGCAAACAAAAGCTTTAAGAAACATGCATCATTACAGAATTTCTAATAGAGAGCCGGGATAAAAGAAGGGATGCAGAATCGTGCACATACTCGTAGAGATGCATGTGCATATCATCTACAAATTTGATTCCATTGAGCGCACAATAATGTGAAATTTGAGTTATGGTGGCTCTATGTTTTTCTCAGTTTAGGGCAACCTTGTCATGTTCGCCAAAGTTTATAATATAAACAGTGAGTCCCAAAGAATACGGTTAAAACTTAAAAAGTAAGTAAAAAAAAATTGTAGGTCCTATAAATTGTGTGCATAACAATAAAGTTTGATTAACATATACGTAACTATAAGCTTTACCAAACAGGAATAGTGGACCTTTACAAAAAAAAGTTGAAATAGTAACATTACTGATTGTGATTTTCATCCCACCGTGTCATGCACACAAACATATAATAGTAACCATAGAACTTATATCCAATTCCATTAACTATCCTTAGCTTATGATCCAAATTACTTCAAAATCTTATATGGAATATCAAGAATTTCCTTCCACAAATTAGTCAAAATCTACGATTCTAACTGCAGAAATCAATCAGCATGGGAAGCATTATAACAAAAACATCAATATTAAACCTCTGTTTGGTATCCATTCTTTTTTTCATTCTCATTCTTCTACTAATTTTCAACCACACATTCATCAATAAAATAATATTTTCCATCACATCAATAACTTTTCCTTCATTTTCAACCACAAAAAAGTGTGATTTGACACAAAGAATGCATTTTTTCTAGAATAATGGTTACCAAACGGTGCCTTAGTCTTCTTACTCTCTTTCTGAAGAAAATTGTTCTGGTATAAATCACAGTACTGAGCATAATATTAGGACAAAAAATTTTGTTAATAGAATGAAGAATCCTGCTGACTATAAATAGATGGAAAAAAATTTTGTTTTAGATGAGATCTACCTCTAATGTAACAAAATCCATTACTCAGCATAAATATTATCAAAAAAATGCATAACAATATGACTGACTTCCACACCACCACAACGGGGGGTTAGGGAAAATAATATCCCAAAATTCCCAATGGATTCTGGGAAGAAACCTTCCTGAAAACAGAAAAGCTTCTAATTTCTAGAGGTCAAATGCTAATGCTCAGTCTTTATTGCAAATTACTGTTTTGTATGTTGACTGCCAAAGTTAACTATATAGGTTTTGAAATTTTCCAGGTAAGCTGTGAGAGACTAAGTAAATTACACATTAGTCACTAAATTTGAACTGTACGAAAATCAATTGTTATATCAATTACGTCTCCCTCGCCTTGACCTTTTCAGATTTGAAGTGAATGGTAAAAACAGTGTACAACACATACCCACAGTGATGGGAAACGGCAGAGAGAGGTGTTCTTGGTCAAAGAATTAATCTGTTCTATACTGGTTTACTATGTATCAGAGAGTATCATAACAAGAATCGAAGAATTAAACAATCAGGCCAGGTAAACACAAACTACCTCCGCTACTTAACTCTCATATCACAATGCTGCCATCATAGTTGATCTTGCTGCTTCTCTCTTCATCTCTGCAGCTTTTCCACTACCTCTGAAGTACGTGTAAACTTGCTGTATAATCACAGAAATTGATAAAAGTTCAGATAAGACCAGTATTAAGATTGGGAAACCAACGAAGAAAAGATGATAAAAACCTGAATAACCCATATGCTAATCAGGGATTCAATAGAGAAGAATCCAAATCCCACAAGATAGAATATCTGCAAATAGGAACACATCTCAATGGTCATAATGTTTCCTCAAAACTATCATGTTGTACAGCAAACGCTGACAGCAACACCAAGCAATTGAGGAACAAAATACTGATTCACTAACTATGTTACAAATTGAAATAGTTTTTCTTCCTATCAGTTCTCATGAAGTTGCATATTTCAATTTTTTTTTGTGTGATAACAGTGTAGATTTCAATTAAATGCCATGAACAAGAAGTTCAATGACATTGTGATGCCAAAAATTCTATACTCCAATTTTCCAAGTAAGATTTCAGCAGAATCTAAAAACTTATGATAACAATATCAGTAGTTTGACATATTCAGAAAAGCAATTTGAAACACCATATGATCTGAACAAGCTTACCCCAACCAAAGCGTTACCACTTAGAATGTCAATTGCAGGCAAGATTCCACTGTCAAAAGAAAGATATTGGGAAGTGCATCAGCATGCAATACACAGAATAGAAAACACAAGATAGGATGGGCTTCTTTTCTGTTTAATTTTTCTTCACAATTCATCATTCTTCAGAACTGCATGTTATTTTCGTTCTGTACATTTTAAGTTTGCTTTTTCCCCTTTGTTTTCCCTTTTGCTTGCATTCGTGTAACAGAAGCCCATCATCGTTGCATCACATTTGCATTTAAACCAAATACGTCAACAAGAACTTACGTCAAAGATTTTCCTTTAAAAATGATTGGAGGAGCAATGGCAGCCAAGACGCAGAAGCCAATATGAAACTGCATATAAAGCAAAGGAGCAAGAACAAGATTGTCAAGCACCTTATATGTACAAAATAAAATTTTACAAGAAAATCAACTGTGAACTTACCACGTAACTCAAGAAGAACCAAGTGAACTTCAAAGCACTGTCTGTCCTGCAACGAGACCAAAGACCAATTATAAAATACATATCAGTATAATAAAAGGAATTGAGTATGTAATAAACAATGATAATAAGCAGGCCTAAACTACCATGGGTACATAAATTTGTCTTTAACAAGTTAATAAAAACAAAATGAGCTTTCTAGCAATAATACAATTACACCAGTGACACATTGTCGGACTACTAAAAAAGTGAAAAGAAACAACAAATATACAAAAAAACTTGAAGTTAATAAATACAGTTTCATATCCAATGGGGTTTGCAAATCAAACAGTTGGCTAAAACCAAAAAAAATAAAAAAATTGAGATTCATACAAAATTTGCTCAAAGTCAGAAAAAGAAAGAGGGAAAGAAGGGAACTCTGTAGGTACCGCATTGCACGATAAAGTGGACGATACCAGAATACATAGGCTCCTGGAACACCCGATATGAAGTATATTATGGCAAGAAACCAAATTGTTGGACCTACAGCAGGGAAAAAGTATAAATGCTATCTATAGGTTTATTGATTGTAGTCAACTTAAGAATACTGGAATATGTAAACACCAACCTTCCCCTTTAATCCAAGCTAAGGTAACTGCTACAACGTTCCATAGAAGACACACTATCAAACCTGCAAATCGCCAGCAATAATATGAACCCAGCATAAACTAAGTCAACTCATTATTGCTATCATAACAATTATCACAAATATTTTATATAGCTATATACCTTTTTAGTCATCCAATATATTACTATTACTATTACAGTGAGATATAGGCTTAGACAGGGGCAGGAGAAACAACATATTGCAGACTCCTAGGTTCAATTGCAGCAAAGATGAAGTCCCAGCACCACTTTCAGGACATGCCTACAGATTCCTTTCCAACTAAGTGAAACAGACATGTACTCCACTTTAAGAAAGAATAACCAGAACTCAGAAGCCAAATGTGTAACAGAACTATTTTTTACATAATTTAGAACTTTTTCAAGACTTTTAATCTTCCAAGCAGACCCAAGAACAGCACTATGATTCATGAGTTCACCATTGCTATCATCATCCACCTTTCCATTCCTTTCTCTCCTCCTCACCTCACGTCACCTCACCATCCTAACCACAAAAAGAAATGAAAACCAAAGAAAAAGACAACTTCATATTCTGTCATCTGCAGTTATATGCTTAAAATTAGAAGCATAATCTCTTTAATATCCATTACATTTGCACTCATAAAATCAAATTAAACAACTGAACTTTACGAGTTTCATATTATTGATGGAAAAAAGACAATGCATATGTTGGGGAGAGGTGATACTAAACGTGGCCATTATGAAAGGTAAAATCTCCTAATCAAGAAAAATGATAACAGAAGTTTAACAACTATAAGTCTCAGTTTGGGATTGCTTTTAAAGCCCTAACTTAGGACCTGTTCGGTATAGCTTAAAATCCAATTAAAATTGAAAATATGGTCGTTATTGGGTCCCACCCATCTAATAAAAGTCAACAATAACGGCTAGTTTTTCAATTTTAATCCAATTTTAATCTCTACCGAACACGCCCGTAATGTCAAACAATCACATCTTTTTTAGGTGTTTGGTAAACTGAAAAAAGAAAAAACTAACTATGGAAGATTCTATACCACCTCGAACAGCAACAAAAGGGTAGTTTTTGAAATTCTTTTTTGATAGGAGCTTTTGAAATTCTGCTTTTAGTTTCACCAATTAATATTCATAAAAATACTAATTTTAACTGTCATGAACAAAAATAATTTGTTTTCTACTATAGGTTGTTAGCATTCTACATCCAAGAATACTCTAATTATAAATTTTGATAGAACTATGGTGAATATATTATATATGTAATTATATTACATATTTTTATAAAAGTAAAAATAGATTTTAAGATACTACTAATGATAATAATCATAATACAAAAGGACACAATTATAATCAATGTCCATTTTAGTAATTGTATACAGACTCAACAATGAAATACTTGTGTACCAAACACTCAAATGTTAATTTTTAAACACACATCAACTCTGAAACAAAAGTTTGTTAAACATTTAATTGATTCTTCCCACAACTATTACAGTAGTACTTTCTTCAGCACAGCTAAAGCTGATTTTTTTAAAAAATTATAGCAGTACCAAACTAAACCTAAATCATCTATATAATATAATGTAGTTGCACACTCAAGTATATTACAATGTAATTTTCCATTAGATTATTCTGTTGCATTAGCTGTTTAATAGTGCAGAATGAAAAAACTATGACTTGAGACAGAGTAAGAGAGAGCTTGGGTGAGGCTCTTCTTTTGGGTCCAACCAGGACAACAGTACAGTACACTTTCTGTGAGTGAACAAATTGTCCATTTCTTTGAACTGAAACTGGACATGCATCCGTAAAACGGAATCAATGTTGCTGTGCAATTGCATGAGAGATAGCCACTTCCTTCTCTAGTAGCAAATGATACTCACCACCCTAGTAAACACACCTAGGGATACAAATATCACCACCTAGGCATAACTGAACCCTGAACTTGATCAAGTCCATATTCCAATCCTTGGAGAAAATTTCAAACACATGTTAAAGAACTTTACTATGAAGTTAGACAAGAACTGTAGATTGCGAGTTATTAACATAGCTCACAACCCTTTTCAATATATCCTACTTATACATTTAGTATGCAGACATGAATCCTACTACTTATGTTAGATCCATGATTATTCTTCAAATCTTTGGCAGATAATAATTGTGGAAAACTATTGTTCAATTAATCTTCCCTAAGATTTAAAATAGTGATTAAGACACTAGTGAGATTACTTGGGAACTTGTAAATAATGACTATCCTGTTGAGGAAAGATAATAGAAGATTACTGAACCTTAAGTCGACAATTATAACAGGATAACCTAAGTAAATATATTACAGTAAAGTGAATTTACCCAAAAACGACGTGAATGCAACATATTGCAACTTCTGCAGATGGATTGGGATTTCATTTCCAATATCATGATGAATAATAGGAAAAAATGGTGGCCAATTTTTTTCCTCAATAACAACTCCAGCTGCCCAAGAAAAACACATACTCATCAATATGTTAAATATTAAATAAGAGCAGAGTTCAACCAATCAGGTCTGCATAAGATGAACAAGTACACATCAGAAAAGAAATTACATCGTGCAATAGCATCTTCCCTCCTTTTTAGTTCCTGCATAAAACCAAAAAATAAAATAAAATAATAATAATAATAATAATAATAATAATAATAATAATAACAACAACAACAACAATTACTGATAGAAATGTGAAAAAATATTAGAAGTATGAGAATATAATAGTATTTTAAGTAGCAGGTGTAAATCAAAATTTTAACACCAGAAAACTTAAAAGAATTAAAACTGGAGATTCTAGTATAGTTACAGGGATGAAGTCAAAGTATCTTAGCATAACAAAGAGCAAATACTACAGCCCAGTGACAGTTTTGTTGTCCAGACATCAGAATTCAGACGGAATGTATCAGAAAAAACTTGCACCAACTTGTTTACTCAGATATTTTGGTCACATAATATGCTATTTACAAAAGGACAATACATTTGACATTAAACCTCATACATGTCCAACAATATGCAAATGGAAACGAGTCTCTCATACCTGAAACAGGCCCGAACTATGACAAAATAACCATATACCAACAAAGTAACAAGATTAGTTCTCTTAAGCATCATTTTCAGTTATAATGTATACTTTTTCTATGAAATTCATAGCCTTGACTCTTTTTCCCTTATCAAATTATGTAGTGCATCCTAATATTAAATTATTTTACAAATATGTTCTTGACTGAACCCAGGGTACAGGGATCTTAATTCAACTATTATCCTCAGCCATACCTGATTCCAAGTAATACAAGCATCAACTAACATAATTAACCAGCCAAACACATTTACACAAAAAGAGATTGAACTAGAATACATGTATGGTCATAATTCAACCAAATTAGAATCTCGAATGGGACAAAACAGAAACGAACCTGTTCCCTTTTTTTCAGTTCTGCCTCTTTAGCTTTCAGTTCTTTTTCTCTCTCTTTAAGGTCCTGAAAAAGGTATGCAAGTAAATTATTTTAACTCTGGTTAAACTACAGGCATAGACAACAATTATTAAGTTGGTCAACAAGCGTAATTCATTGACAATTTGACATACATCGGAACTATCAAGAGGAATATCAACTGTTGCACCACGATCATACCCAGCAGGTTCAGGAGGAAGAGGTGAAAGCCTTGAGTTTGCAGCAGGCACGCTTCCAGGATTCTGATATGTCAGCAAAATAGAAAACATGTAAAAGCATTATCAAAATACATAAAAAAAAAAAAAATCCACAAACTACCTGCATAACTTTGAAAGAAAAAATTTCTTAATGAAACAAGATTGTGATCTACACAATATTAGATAGAGAGGAGAAAAACTATGCATAAAATTACCAGGCACATATTTAAGCAAAATAGATAACTCTTGAAAGACTTTTAACTGAATTTGATTCCAAAAACAAAAAATAAACATGATGTTTAACCACAATGATGCAAGAAAAAAGTTTAGATATTTTTTCACTAATGCTTCTTGAACAAATGTCCGTATTCTAATTCGACTTAACCTCTAGTTGGTCATAGATAGTGTTTTAATTGGACTTTGAGTCTAGTTTGTATTTCATTTAGATTTTCTCCTCGAATTGGAATTTCTTTTCCTGTAGATTTTATTTTCTAGTAAGATTTTTCAGTCTAAGGTCTATGGAACCTAAAACTAGGCATATTTAGTCCAGCAAGCGTAAAATTTTAATAATTCTATTTTTCGGTTCACAAAACTTCTGTTTTGTGGATTTTAAGCCTAGAGTACCAAATCTCTAGTGCTTAATTTGATCTATTCCAATATTCTTGTTTTCATTCAAGTTTTTTTTATTATTTAGTTAGTTAAATCTTGTTGTCTCATCAGATAATCACAAGCATGAGATTCCATCATACATTTAACTGGGGAAGACAAGATAGAAAGGTTAAAATTCCTGTATATAGATGCAAAAAATTCAAAATATTCAAAGAACAAGCATCCCAAGTATGATCTATCCCATATGCAAAATCAGCAAGCAGAAAATCCAGAGAGAGGGGAACCTAGCTATTATAGTCTAGGCTTTCAGGAAGTCCAGATAAACTACCGTGAACTGGAAATTTTCAGAAGGAGAAAAGGCTCACAATCATATAAAATGCGCCTCCACCATAATTTGATTGACCCCTACCTCGAGATCCTTGATCCTGAAGTCAGAAGCTCAGATCCGTAAATAAACAGTACTACAAATTCAGTTAAATAAATAACATGGATGTGAGCAAGAAAGAAAGGAAAGGAAAGGAAATTTTCATAGGAAGGATGAATTTAAAAGTCAAGTTGTTCTTGTTTATGCCATGACATACCAAGACATATCAAACTTACCAACGAACCTGTTAGGATTACCAGAGATGTACACTAAGATAGTTGCTTTCATTAGAATTACCAGAATATATCCCTACGTAGGTTCTAAAAGTTCACGGACATCATATCCATATCTAAACAACCTTGAGCATGTTTGGCAAAGCTAAAATTTCAATTTAAGCTGGTCAAACATAATATTTATCCACACATTTCTTAAGATCAAAAACATACAACCCACATATTACCCACACATTCCATAGAACTCACAGCTTAAAACTTATAAGCACTACCAAGCAAGAACCTAAAATATAATCTAATGTTGCCCATAAACGATACGTTTGAATGCAATCTACAGTTTGATGCCAGTAAAATTGGGTGAATGATATGGATTGTGGACAGGTATCAATGAACATTTAAACCTTCTAGGGTATCATTCCCCTTTGGCATACTTCCATAATAACCAAAATCTTTTGATCCATGCCCTCAGGTTTATTTCCTGGACCCTGTGCCAGAAAGGCAGAAACTGATAGAAAGCTAATTAAAAGAAAGAAAATATGGCCTTTGGCCTTGTTAAGATTCAAACTTGTAGACTTTTCAATAGAAGTTGAAAACATAGAAAAAAGAATGTATGATTTTTTATAGTTGAAGATACACACCCTATGGTTTCAATGACAACCAATTCATTGAAAACAATTTCTAATAGAATTTATTTTCTTATCATTCCTGTATTCCTAGTTCCGAAACTAAAACAAGAGATGATCACTTGATGATAGAACATATGTATATCTTGAAGCCCCTTTCACCAAATTTTTTTTTATCTCTGTAAGTGTGATTAAGACATTGTACATAGCAGTTGCAGGTGTGATCACACCAAAAAGAAAACAAAATAAATAATCTCTCAATAGTAGCTTCTTTATTTTTCTGGAGCAAACTTCAGTCACAAATCCGTAAAAATTACTCGTACTTATGGGCATAGACATAATACGTTAATCACTGATCTGGCTTAAGAACGGTTTCATAGCAAATTTAACTTTAAAAAAAAGTCATAGCAGAGTCAATCCAGTGAAACATCAAGGTTTTCACCTGTTATGTTAATAATTTAAGAATTGTCCTATAAGAACTTACGATAAAAACTATAATTTGGATTTAAGTTTAACAGATCTCTCATTTCACGCAGCAAACATCAAAAAATCCATCAAGCATTGCATTATTAGAGTCACGTTGTCAACAGAACGGAACAAATTCTACAAAACCGCAATATCTAAATCATCAATAGGCATTATATTTATAGCGTATATTGTGTTTAAATATTTGAGAATTACCGCAAACGGATTATCTTCTTCTTCATCAAACGGATTGGAATCATAACGGCCAGCCATAACAACGAATTAAAAAAAAATGAAATTATACAAACCGCTTTAAAGAAAATGGAAGGGAAAAAAGAAAAAACAGGTAATCGAGAAGATTGGTAATGGGTAAATGGTAAGAAATAGGGTTTTGATTTTTGGCCTTAGGGAGAATGTACGGCCCGCGAGATTTTTTATTTTTTTCTCTATTCCTTTAAACGATGGAACTGTTAAATTCCCACCAAAATTGTATTATTTGTATTAACGATGTTACTGCCGGGTTAGAGTATAAACGCACACTAGTGCCAGCCTGCCAAGCCAATCGTGGTAGCACATAAACGCGATATATTGAATTTAATTAAGGGCTTGTTTGATAACACTAAAAATTCAATTAAAATTGAAAATATAGCCGTTATTGGGTCCCACCCGTCTAATAAAAGTCAACAATAACGGCTAGTTTTTCAATTTTAATTCGATTTTAATCTCTACCAAACACACTCTAAGTTGGATCTCAGATCTCGATTTATATCTTGCTAATTGAGTACGTAAATAATTACTCAAAGAATAGATAAATGTAAAATCAACAAACAAGTGACGTGCTTCTGGCTATGGACATCAAAATTATTACTATTATCTCATGATTTAAAGTTAAATGTTGAGTAAGACAATTTTGTCTTCCAAATTTGAGTCAGTTGCGATTTAAATTCCATATTTGTCACATGGGATCCAGATTCATAATTTAAATAGGATAAAGCTATGAGTACGGGCAAAATTTTTAAGAATTTGACACAGAATTTTCAAATTGTCTGACATGGGGATGGGCCCCATGTGAATAAAAAATTGGCAAAACCTCTCCCACCCATCCCCCATTGTGTGTTCTCTGGCAGTATGGAAATTTTTTTGTACTTCCAGCACGGTCCATTTAAATAGGAAATTCAGTTGAGGACCTGAAATCACACTAATCAGAAGTTCAGGGACCCAAATTTAATTTTCCTCAAACTAAAGCCCCGTTTGAGCCACAATAAATTTTCATTTACATTCTTCTACTCATTTTCAACTACACATTTTTCAATAAAAATAATATTTTCCTTAAACTAAACCACACATTTTCCATCAATCTATTATTCAAAAATACATCATTCCAAAATAATATGGCTCAAACACACCAAAAAACATATTAAGATACCTTCCTTCTTATTAAAATTAATTATCTTAATTTAAATTTATTTTGTTTCATATGACTCCTTGTATATATTATTTTGTTCACAAGGATTAAGAGACCCAATATGAGCAGCTTTTAATTGACAATGTGATTGATTTCATCCAGTTGATCAAGGATTTTGCTATTTCTACATAAAAAATGTGTATACACTGTTATTGAAAATGATGTGGAGTGAAAAGATTAGATGAAAAAGTTGATTGCATTTTAAACTCACAAATGTTAGAGTATCATGTGACAATATATAAATCTTGATATACATATAACAAGGCCCATTGATCAATTCAAGGTGAAATATTAGAGTTGCTCCCTCAGTAAAACCTTGAATGACTTTTTAAGTCGAGAGTTCTCGATTCAAGATAATTTCACGAGAAAGTAGTCTCATTAACAAAATCATAAATCGGTTTTGACGGAGATAGAACCAATGTTTGATTGATATATTAGATTGTTACATTCCGGTCCTTAATTGTGAGATGAGACATACTATGGAACATAAACATGTCCTGCACAGATTTTGTACCAAACAATTGGGTTAGCACACTAAGTAGCAAACCTTCATTGTGTAATGAACACTAAAACGGCAATTAATTGACAAGAAGAATCAAGATGACAAGACGATGAAGAATCCTACAAATTTATTACTCTATATGTGTTCTTGAGAGCGCTTGTCAAAGAGAACTTCAAGTCATGTTAGGGTCGAGGCATCCATTCAGCGGCCTGCTTTTTGTTATCTCGAGTCTTTCTTTTTGTCAACAAAGAGCCTATACCTTGGAGTATTTATAGGAGCCAAATCTCGGAGTTATGGATGAAATAGAACATAAAACCATGTCAAAAACCAAAAAGGAGTAAAATTCTCCCCATGGCAGGCGGCGCTGGCTTTGCTGCCTTCTTTTGCGTACGTATTGTCGGGGCGCCACGTCCTCCGTCCTAATGCTTCCAAAATACTTTTTTCATCCATTTCAAAGTCCTTTTTTCAATCAAAATCTCAATACATGATAAAATTTGATTCCTTATCAAATCAAACTTCCAAACCAAAATTATCTAGGCTTCCTCCATAAATCAAACTTTCAAAATACGTGGAATTTGGGTCACAAAACATGACAATCTCGAAACTTATGACACCTCGAGTGCAATGAATTAAGAAAGGTAACTATAACTTTAACTCACGTGGACACATCGGGAGATAATGTCAACGAAGTGTGATAAAGATTGAACTGGACATTTCCCATTGAGAGCATAATCAACCATTTGAGAAAAGGAGTCAATGTCATGAAGCTAAGGGATTGCCCATCTGACCAATAATTGCTCCCCTCGCCTCTGTGTCCTAATTACATTTGGAAGAAAATGAAGCAACTGGAAGACAAGGACATATCCCCGTAAATTTAGAATGATTGTTCAACAATTCTATTACCCGTCATTCGAAATTCTACCTATTAAGAGTTCCTACATCACCACTCCAAAACTGTAAATATCACTTTTTGAAGTATATATTCCCGAATCAAATTCTAGGGTACCATAACTGCATATTGTGAGAAGTCCTTACACGTGAGAAATGAATAGAAATAGTCATTCAAGCGTACTTTCAGGTATTGAAATCACAAAATTAAATTTAACATGAATGACAACAAAGCGCCCTTAATAATCTCTAAAGAAAATCAAAAGAAGAATAGAAACTGACTATATTTAAATTCAAACAACTCTACTCTCTCCAAAGCAAATAACCATTTCAGTTTGATGTATAATTCTTCTCGACTTGGTTGAAACACTTCTCTCTTCACTTTCTCTCTCTAGGAGAAGGAATTGCAGTGGGAGAGAGTGAGTTGATTCGTACATTAGTTATCTACTCAGAGATAAACACCACTCGTAGTTTTTAATGCGTTAGTAAACATTTTTATTACAAAGGACAGGATACGTGGCAAAAAAATCATTGGAAGTTTTACCTAATTCCAATCTATTTCAATTTTATCATCTAACTTGTATTTTTCATTTTAGTTTAACCCTTTTATCGATATTCATTTATCAAAATTGACTGAATCTACGATGTGGCTTGTAACATGGTTGATAGAATGGGTGAAATGTGCATGAAACATTCGCCCTTTTAGCATGGTGTTCTTCAATAATGTGGTTACGTATTACGATTATCGCGAAACATCATTAGTGATTGTGATTTTCACTTATCGAGTGCTTGTGGACTAGAATGCTACCTACAACACTGCTAACTTGTGGATTGAATCAAGACTCATGACATTATATATCCGATTTTCTTATAATTTTGCAATATATTGAGGTCACTTGACAAATTATGTTTGAATTTGGCAATGTTACGAATCATGTTAGTCAAATTACAAAATTTGTTAAAATAGGTTAACTCGTATAAAACGGTAATCAACCAATTTCGTACAAGTCAAATTCTCCTAAATAACAATTAGACAGATGTGAAATCTATTAATGTTAATCTTCGACCACAGTTTCATGTTCTGAATCAACTATTAGAAGTTGCAGTCAGGTCCACATACTTTGTTTTCATACAACTAACAACATTAAAATAGGTTAATTGATACAAACGGTAATCAACAAATTATATTCAATTCACACACCCAATCTCGGTCCAGGTTGGAATCAGACATCTGGTCATATTGAGTATGCGAAACGGCTAATTTAGGCACAAAACCTTGACCCTCCTCCTCCGTCGATAGCGTCAACTCAGTATGACTTCAAGTTTACATATTGACATTTCAACTAGTTAATGATCATGCGCTGAAATTTTGAAACGACATACAATATTAATCACAAATGAATGGTACTCACCCGATGGTCATCGAAGAAAGCTAATGATTGTCTATCGATGGACAACATCTACTCGAGATGCTCACTAATGATGCATCCGATGGCAATGTGTCTCCCTCCTCTTCGCAAATCGGGCGCCCAAAAGGGGGACAATCTCATATGCTCAGATTTACAGCACATACAATTATTATATATAAATTTAGTATAAAATATATTTTAACGTTGATTATATTAAACATTTATCGTACTTACGCAAGGACCCATTGGGCTTCGAATGTGATCTGGTGAAGATATATACGGTGCCCTCAAAACATCTCTGACCCCACATATAGTTGTTGAAGGCATCAACAATTTTCAAATGGAAAAGGTACATCACAACCTTTTTATGATGACACCTCACCACGTTCTCAAGGATATAAATCAGTCACAACTTCAATCTGTTCAATATCTGGTCGCACTCCTTGATTGCGCCAATCAATTGCAGTAGAAGCGCCGTCCTTTGTCCTTGAAAATATGTGTCGTATAGCCTATTACTTCTTTGAGTACCATAGCTAGCTGCTTCATCGCCTATAATCTTCAGTCCAATCATCAAGACAAACTCAAACATAGAGAAACTAGTGACCTTACCCCCAATGTCGAAGTGGAGAGCATTGTTGTCGACTGGCCTAACCAGTCGACGTAGTAATGCATTAATGTTTTGCCTAGGGTATTGACATATCTCAACCGATACAGGGGTCGCATGAAGGACTGTCTTAACATATCTTAGTTTTGATCATTGAGCAATTCCAATACAGTAGTAAAACTATCAAAATTACTGTTTCAAGTACATTTTCTCGCCATCTGTCTCAGTTTAGTATCGAGATGGTACTCTATTCTACAAAATTAAATGTTAGAATTTTCAACAAGAGATAATGGAATAAAACATAATATTAGAAAATTAAGCGAATCGAATTGTAATTACTATTCGTAATAAATAGATTCATTTTACACCGACGCTAATAAAAAAAAATGATTTAATAAATTAAAAGAGAGAAAAAAAAAAAGAAGAATTAGGGGAAAAAATAAATTAAAGAAAAAAAATAATATGAAAATTAAAGAAATAATATAAAAAACATTTTAAATTGAAAAAAAGTTGAAATTATGATAAATAGAAAATAAATATGATTTGTTTTTAAAGAAAGAAAAAAAAATTAAATTAAATACAAATTAATGACCCAAAATTTTTTAAAAAGGAAAAATAAATTAAAGAAAATTATAAAAATATAAAAAATAGAGCAAGAATATTAAAAAGTATTTTAAATTGAAAAACATTAAATTATAATAAGAATAAAAAAATTAAATAATTTTTAAAATTATCACCAAAATAATAATAATAATAACAAAAAAATTAAACGAAAGGAAATTATAAAAATTAAATAAAAAATATAAATATTATTTAATTAAAATTGAAAAAAATTAAAGATTTGTTTTAAAAATAATTTTAAATTAAAAAAAAGGAAAACATTTTTGGTATTTTGTTTTAAAAGAATATTTAATTCGGTAATTTTCAATTTAAAATTCCTTTTAGCCGTTGTTTGACATCCATTTTTTTCTTTATTTTTTGCTCTTTATTCATTTCAACCACACATTCTATCAATAAAATAATATTACACATAAACCAAAAAATTCTTCTTACTTTTTAACCGCACATTCTTCAATCAATCACTATTCCAAATCAAATTCTTCCATAAAATGAGTGTCAAACAAGTGCTAAAATTCTTTATTTAATTTTAAAAAAAATTAAAATTTTTAATTTATAAATTTTTTTTTAAAAAAGAAAGATTTGGACCGACTGTTAACAATCACGTCCGATGAATAGGTGTCGGTTCGCTTCTCTTGCCGTAAAATTATCATTTCCGATGAGAAAAAGCTATTTTTCGACAAATTTAACATTGAAATCATTACTACACTCAATAGTCTACATAAACAATGAAGATTAAATATTATAAATATCATAAGTCTATAAATAAACATCATAAAATCCAATTTTTTCAGAAACATTATAAATGAAAAATCAATCTCATAATCCACAAAAAACCTAACATTGTTGAAGATAATGTTACCGATGAATGAATTATGTGGTGGTGGCATTGTGCCATTGTGCGAGTATTTTTGACTTTCAGTAACTTTTCAATTTTAATTTTTTGTTTAAATGGTCAAAAGCCATTATGGGAACATGTATTCCCTCTATACCAATCAGGATTCCATTGGTGTCCCTCGGTCGACTTTTCCTTAGCGGTTTCAGCCAACCGCCACTCGATCGATTCCTCCACCAGAAACGCCACCCCCGCCACCGTATAAGAGAGAAAATGAATTCTCGTTTCATTTCTTTTGCCACTCGATCCCTCAAATCCCGTAATACCAAATCCCCCCTTTCCTTTATCTCCCAAACGAATAATTGCTTCTCCTCTACCCCCACTCAAACTGCCCCGCTGTCTGATTTCCAGAAATATCCTCCTACCCTCGATGGCTTGCGCCAGCGGCTCGAAGCTGAGTCACCGATCTTAGCCGACTTTACCAATCTCCAATCCGAAAACCACTACTCCGTTGAAGTTGGCACCAAGAAGAAGCCTCTTCCCAAACCCAAATGGATGAAGGAATCAATCCCCGGGGGCGAAAAATATACCCAGATAAAGAAAAAATTGAGGGAATTGAAATTGCACACCGTATGCGAAGAAGCCAAATGTCCTAATTTAGGGGAATGCTGGTCTGGCGGCGAAACCGGCACTGCCACTGCCACCATTATGATTCTTGGTGATACCTGCACTCGCGGTTGCAGGTAAAGTGATCTATTTGAAAAATATTTCTTCACTGTTCAGGGTGGTGAATATGATGACTAGAGATCAGATTAATGAAAATTTCTTGACGAAAGGAATAGATTTGATTGGATTTAGTATATTTTTGTTTATTTCATGGGCAATGGTCAAAACTGCATAAGAAAATATTTATATAATTATTTTCTTCCTGGGTTGGGGGCTGGGTGGGTTTGGAGCGGATTATTCGAATGCAAGTTATTGCTTATGTGGAAAGCTGCTCACTTGATGTAGGTAGAAGTACAGTGTAGAGAAAAACTCGAGGGAGGTGGTAGGTGGCATTAAGCACATGTATAATGGTTGATAACTCTCTCCTAAGGAAAGTAGTCTGTTTGTTAAATTACCAGTGGAGACAAGTGACAATAACTAAGATATTCTTTGCTCAAAAGAAAGAAGAAGAAAAAAAAAAGGTTAAATTACCTCATGCCTCAAGGTATGTGAAATGAGTAGACAATATGAAGAAGTAAACTGTGAAGATGCTAATTGTGGGGTGACGATGGGACTCATTTTTATGTCTATCCTCTATTGCAAGCTATTGAACTGCACGTGCATTGTCATTGTAAGTTCGAAGATTTTTGATATTTGTGGACTCTCGTATTATATCTTAAATCTTCAGATTCTGCAATGTGAAGACATCACGCACTCCACCTCCTCCAGACCCAAATGAGCCCACAAACGTGGCTGAGGCAATTGCTTCATGGGGTTTGGATTATGTGGTGATTACTAGTGTTGATCGTGATGATTTACCAGATCAAGGTAGTGGCCATTTTGCTGAAACAGTGCAGAAATTAAAGACATTGAAGCCAACCATGCTCATAGAAGCTTTGGGTACGAATTTATTGTGCTGCTATTTGTATAAGTTGTTCAATATATGGATGTAGAAAATGAAGTATTCTGCAGCAAGTGGTGTAAAAGTAAGGAAATTGATATAGGTTTAGCTTCATTAAAAAGTTTATATCTACCCTTAACATTAGCATTCTGCAGCAAGTGGAGTAAAAGTAAGGAAATTGCTTTGATTGATGGCCTTTATCAGTTATAGTAACTGAGCTGCTGATCCTTTTGTCAGTAAATTCTATGGGGAACCTCCCTGGAGAAGTTCAACCTGATCATTTTAGATGTAGGATACCTATCTAAAAGTTTACCCATTAATAATGTTCTTTTACTATTTGCGTATTGATATGAAAACAAGGATTGGTTTTACTGCCTATATGAAAAATTATAATCTTGAAATGCATTCTGTTTAACTGTTTTATGTTGAAATTGCAGTGCCTGATTTTCGAGGAGACTCTAGCTGTGTAGAGAAAGTTGCAAAATCTGGGTTAGATGTTTTTGCTCACAACATTGAAACTGTTGAGGAGCTTCAAAGTGTAGTACGCGATCACCGTGCTAACTTTAAGCAATCTATGGATGTTCTAGTAATGGCAAAGGACTATGCCCCTCCTGGTACGCTCACCAAAACGTCGGTAATGTTGGGGTGTGGAGAAACACCTGACCAAGTTGTGAAAACTATGGAGAAAGTGAGGGCAGCTGGTGTTGATGTAATGACTTTTGGTCAGTACATGAGACCCTCAAAGCGTCACATGCCTGTATCTGAATACATAACTCCGGAGGCCTTTGAGAAGTATCGAGTTCTTGGCCAGCAAATGGTTGGTTCCTCTCCTTTGTCTTCCCTTTAAAAACAAAAGCTAGCTCGTTAATAGTGAGCTGGTAATTGCTAATTTCTAAAAGCTCTCTTCTAGCCATTTCCACGTTTGCTTTGCCAATTTTTCGTTTTTACATTCTCTCTCTGAATGCTATATTAATATGACTGGAAGTTATTATTGTTGTAACTTGTACAATATGGAATATTGCCTGAAATACCATTTCTCTTCTGTTTTAATTTCTATATTCTACATTCTTTTGTGTTGCCCCTCCAAATTTTGTTCAAGTGGTGTTATGAGATTGTAAGATTCTAATTTTGGGATACTAAAGAAGAATTAGAAACTGTTACTTATCACTATAACCTGTGTTCATTGCCAGATTCATTTTCTGTTACTAAAGGAGAACTTGAAATTGCTATTTATCTTCATATTTTGACTAAGTACTATGACTTTATTATTTTTTGCCACTCCTCTATAAAAAGAACATAAGCTTGTTTCTTAATTTGTTAGTTTTAGATCTCAGTTCATTCATCTCAGACCCAAAATTCTTCCTGTTGCTTAAAAATGAAAAGTGAAAAACTAAATAAATTAATTGATGAAATCATTTCGTATGTGGCTATTCTTGGTGTTGGGTAGAAATTTTGTTGCATTTCCTTTCCTATCTAATTAAATCCTGTCATTACTTGATTACGTTTTATGTGTGCCTGCACTCTGGCAAAATAATGATTTTATGAATATGCTTTTGTTTTTAATCATAAAATGGCATTCAAACATAATATAACTATTCAAGATTTGTTCAATTTATTTGAAATTAGAGACCAATTTGTCTTCGTGCTTATGCTTTTAAAGATCATGATCAATGCGAAGTACGAAGTTCAAGTGTCATATGTCTGGTAGTAGTACTTGATGGTTTATAGATGTTAATAATGTGTGAGGTTGGCAATAACTAGTTAAGAACAAAGAATTGGATTGATGAAACTCTCCATCAGTGAACATAATGTCTCTTTGGATTTGTGGCAGGGATTTCGTTATGTTGCATCTGGCCCCATGGTGAGGTCGTCGTACAAGGCGGGAGAATTCTATATTAAATCCATGATAGAATCAGATCGTGCTGCGTCTTCTTCCTAGAAGTCATTAATCGGGTGTTTGATTGTCTTTATACCACCAAGTCGATCCTAATAGTATGACAGATGGAAAATGTTACATTTCTTCACTAGGTGACATTTATCCACTTCAAGAGGCTTTATCTTCTATGCTAGAATCAGGATTGCGTTCCAATTATGCATTAACTTGTCCTTTAGAGTCACCTGCTAAAGGATTTGCTCATTGAAATGATGATATTACCTATGTATTCTTTATTTTTTTATTGTCAGACATCAACACTGGTGTAAATTGTAATTAAACTAGTCTATTGCTTGTGCAATGCACGGGTTATGTTATTTTGAAGGTAATGTTAGCGATAAGTTTGTATCTATATTTTGTTGTTTAGCAATAGAGATGTGTATAGAATGGTCTCAGGGGGGATTGGTGTTCGGACGAGGGTCGTGGTTCCTATGAGATGAGCATGTGGAGGTATATTCGACGAAGTTGGAGCGACCTTCGGGACATATTGACTTTTGTGGTTGGGAATGTGAGGTTTCCTTCCTTGTATCGTATTTCTATGGTGTCATTTGCTATGGTGAATGATGTTTTAGTCATCCACAATGAGAGTTATAGTTGGAATATTACCTTTCAGCTGGGCTTGAGGGATTGAGAATTGGATGATTATGCATTGTTTTTAAACCATTTGTATGATGTGAAAATTCGGGTTGGAGAGGAAGATTGTAGCCGATGACGGTTGGCTCAGAATGATGTTTTTTCAGTTCACTCTTATTTTAGATCCCTCTTAAGACATGTGGAGAGTTCATTCCCCAGGAAGATGGTGTGACAATGTAAATTTCCTCAACAGGTGGCATTTTTGCTATGGACGATTGTCAGGGGACATGCATTAACGATGGATAACCTTCGAAGAAAATGCTTCTATGTAACCGAGTGGTGCTATATGTGTAGGAGTGATGGGGAGACACATGACCACTTGTTCATTCACTGTGACGGTGTTCGTTGGCTGTGGAATAATATTCTAGCTTCTCAACATATAAATTGGGTGTTGTCTAGATGTATTGAGGATGTGTTACGGGTATGAAGGAGAAAGTTTCGTGATAAGGATATCAAGTTTGTTTGGAATCTTATACCGGGATGCTTTATATGGTGTGTGTGGAGAGAAAGGAACAACCGTTGTTTTGAAGACCAAATACGGACTACAGAACAATTTAGAGAATTCTTTTATTAGATTTTGTATAGTTGGTTTAATGTCCCAACTAGTAATCCTATAGAGGGGTTGCCTAACTTCATGTCTTTTCTTTCTTATTTAAGTTGATAATACACTTCCTGTGTATTCTTTTTTTATTAATAAAATTATTTGATTACCTATATAAAAAAAAGAATGGTCTCAGTTTTCAATAACATCAAAACAAATTAACAATGTTACATAGTTGAACTGAAAAATTGTTAGATATTTTTTCATAATTTATTTATTTGTTTATTGTTGTTATGCAAATGGTTTGCCACTTCGAAACATGGGGGTTGACCTGTCCGGTCCGATCGAGGGGGCAGCACCCCCGAAAGAGAATTATGATTTTCGTGTATGTGTTGAAGAGTTGTATCTATTGAAAGTTAAATGAAATCTTTATTTGCTACGCGGAGAGGGACTCCACGCTCGCAATGCGGAGTCAGACCTCCGCACACTTCGCGGAGCTCGAACTCTACACTGCGATTTTCTTTTAAAAAAAAATTTACTTTTATATTTTTCAAATTACTAATTTATTTCTTTTTTTTTAGCTAAAAATTAAACATTTCGTTATTCTACTTAATTAAATTTAGATGATAACATTTACTTACATTTTAGACAAACTAAATACAATTTCAATTATTAATAATTTAATTCAAAAACATTGATAAAAATTACAAAAGCTCACATTTGTTTACAAATCATATTAACTCTAGAAAACATTCAATTCTGTTAGATATTAATATTTACAATTTTTATATGTGAATTCAGAATATTAAAAATAGCAAAGAAAGAAGTCTATCCCCACTATTACATGAATGAAATAAGCAATGTTTTACAAATTACTTCTTTTTTTTTTCTCCAAAGATTTATTACAGGTTGCAATTTATTCAATAATTGGATTATTTGTGTTATCGGGTTATTAAGGACGGAATTATGAGAAATATACAGCCTCGAGTCTTAACATAAAAGAATCGTAAGTCTAGCTACACCCTTTTACAACAATTACAGGCACTAACATCCGAATTTAAATTGTTGAACAATTCCAGATAAACAAACAAGGAAAGCAAAGAGATTTGTACAACACCGAATATTAAGGCAGCCATGAGGAAAAATAAAGAGAGAAGGCTTTAAAGATGATCCAATTAACTAAGTCCAAAATTCTACATAAAGCATAAACGTAAAAAAGCATATATGTTTTAGTATTGAATTGTAACCTCCGTTAACCTTGCTAGCGAAGTTGAAATTGATGTTGTGGTCTGAAACAGAGAACTTGTGAAAGAAGTTGCCGTTTCAGAATGGATATGGATAAGATGGGAAAGCAGGGATACAATTAAGTTTAGAATTGACTATCAATAGTAAATGGTTGCTTCCATTTTTTCTTTCTTCTTTATTCTCAGAGATATAAGAAGAGTCAACAATTGTGAGTATAAGAAAGTCCATATTATTCTTTTGTTTTAAAGCTTCATGGATGGATAGTGGAGGATATCTATGGATAAGATGTTGATAAAAAACGCTTCACAAATGAACAGTAAATGGTGGCTTGCTAAGAAGAGTCAACAATTGCGGGTACGAAAAAGTCCATATTACCCTTTTGTTTTGAAGCTTCGTGAATGGATAGTGGAGGATGTCTACGGATAAGATGGAGATAAAAAAAAAAAAATACTTCACAAATGAATAGTAAATTGTGAATTGCCTCTTTTAAGATAGTAAGAATAATGGCAGATTTCATCTGTTGCATTCATGAGGTAAATAGCTCCTGGTTTCTTATACTTCGTGATTTCTTATGTTTCTTTGTGACTGAGAGATGGTTACTTTTCATCGGTGAAATCTTAACATTAATATCGCTCAATGTCTTTGTTGGCTTGGGATCGGTGACTGTCAGGTGCGAACGGGATGATGGTCTAATGGGCACATATAATTTAGGCGTTCAATAATTATGCCCAAAATTCAAAATAAATGGACCCAATTCTTAATTTGAGAACTACTTAAGGACTGAAATTGTATGCATGTTTATTGATAATCATGAAATATATTTTAGGTTTCAATTCTTTGTTATGTTGGCTTTTGTAAATATCCATAATACAGTTCTCTAGTAATACTCGACGATTTGTCTAGAAATTTCACTTTGAAGGCCAGTAATAGACATGTAGGCTGTCCTAGGAGACCTGTCTTAGAACACAGCAACGGCCACAGAGCTCCTTTTCCATTTCCTCATCAATTGGCTCAAAGGTCCTCCACCCGTCTCCATTTGCAGACGTGTCGAAAACATGCACCTGCGACCTCAATCTCGATGCCTCTCCGGGGATCCTATAGCCAACCAGGAAGTACAACTTATTCCCTATTGGAGCCATGGTTAGGTACGACATTTGCATTGGTGGCCAACTTGATTCCTTCACATCAGGAGTGGAATTTGGAGACGGACAATTCAAATTCAAATTCGATCCACCAACCTCGTTCCACATGTTCAGTGTCTCATCGTATGCCTCGATGTGTCCCTTCCATGGCATAAAGCAATCGCCGGAACTGTAAAGCCTCCCATTCACATCAACAATCTGATATGGTGGAACATCCAATTCCCACATTCTTTCTTTGAAATCCCATTTATCGCATTGTGGGTCGTAAACCTCTGCAGAACTCCTTGTCATGACATACGGTCCCTGAATGCGATCGACATTTCCTCTATGAGCAAATCCCCCCACAACATGAATTTTGCCTTGCCAGGTTACTCCAACACACTTGTACCTCATTATGGACATGTTAACCAAAGACTTCCATTCATCCAGAGCCGGATCGTAAACCTCCGCCAATGAAATGCCTTTGGGCAGGCCTATCGCGCTTTGTCCGCCTGCCACGTAAATTTTGTGGTCACATACAGTGCATGCAAAATTAATCCTTGGTATGCTTAAAGGTGCACAAACTTCCCATTCATCCGTCCTGACATTGTATCTATGGACGCAAGGAAGGACCCTTCGGTCGATTTCTTTAACATTGTCAGTCTCGCGGTCTAATACCTTGAGACAAAGCCGGCCCCCGATTATATAAATATAGTCATCCAAAGAGACCATGGCGAAATCCTTGAGCACCTGGTTTTCGTCAAGTCCTGGAATAAAGGTGATGCGATGCCACGAATTGTTAGATGGATTGTAACAGTCGATGAAATTAGATATGTTCCCATTAGGATCCTTTGCGCAAAACGAAACATATATTCGACAACAATCAGTTGATGAAGTCTCAAGTCGCAAAAGAGAATCCATTGGGACGAAGAGGAGGAGATAGTTATTGGCCTCTTTCTTGTGTGGGGGCCCGGAAGTGATTTGTGTGGGTTCGAGTGGCTAATATAGTACAAAAGACGGATTTTACTAAGACATCAGAAAACATGGTTTCTGTAAGTATCTATGACTATACGATGTATTCTAGGAATTTGTAGATCAATTCTATGATTTTTCTTGTTGTAGAATTCTTTTATATTTGATTATCCAAACTGAGAAGCAGAAAAACAAACGGTATCATTGAATCGGCAACATTTTTGGTTGATTCTCTTCCGGTTCTTTTCAATAATGCTGCCGGGGATTTTCCCTATGTTTTCCAAATCTGGTTAACACTATTTTATTAGCCTTATTTGAAAGTAGATGTTGAAGAAACTAATTTAAAATTATAGCCTCAGCCCTTAAAGTTCATCATTGGCTATATTTGGAAGGCATCAAATCAGTAGGGCATTGGGCCTCAGAAAGGTCACTCATCACAGACACAGGCCCATTTATGGTCAAAAGGAGCAGCAAAATTCTGACTGCCAACTCAACTTTCAACCTAATTTTTTGTATTGTACAGTAGATCAACACTAGCATAGGACATAGGCTACCGTTACTTATCTTCTCATATAAGGATCATCTTTCATCCATTTGTAAATCAGAACACACAATAAACAAGTATTGTTCATCATATTTACAGTGTTAAATTCAATATGGTATCAGAGCAGGTTTCAAACCTGTAAGAATCAAAGCCAAAGAAGCTACTTCTCGACACAAAAGAATGTCTCAACACTCTGATAGCATCAAGCTCACAGCAATTGTTCTTAATGGTAACAGGAATTATATTCCTTGGGCCAGATCAGTGACACTAGGTCTCAGTGGCAAAGGGAAACTACAATTTGTTATTGGGACCAAAGAGAAACCCAAACCATTGGATCCCCAGAATCCTACAGAGGCAGAAACCACAAAGATCGAAGAATGGCAAACCACAGATCACATGGTGATGTCGTGGCTGTTAAATACCATGGAACCTAAGATTGCCAACATGTTCATGTACTACAATTCATCAAAGGAAGTATGGGACAAAGCCAAAAAATTATACGGTCAACAGAAAAATTTTGCCCACATTTTCAGCCTCAAACAAGAGATTGCAAAAATCAAACAGAACAATCAAAGTAATATGCAACTCGTGACAGAGATAGTGTCAAAATGGGAAGAACTTAACACCTATCTCCCACCAACAACAGACACAGTTGAGATTCAAAAAAGGAACGAACACGACCTGATTTTTACTTATCTAGGAGCACTCGATGCAAGCTACGAGGCCGTTCGATCCCAGATTCTCCTCTCAACTGTCCTGCCAAGCTTTGATGATATAGTGGCTACAATCGAGCAAGAAGAGTCAAGGAGAAACCTCATGAACCCTCAACAATCAAAAATCTCCGAAAACAACAGAGCGTTCAAAACTCAACACCCCGATCCCTAACCACAGGGACGGGGCCGGGACAACGAAGGGGATCCCAACCTCGGCGGGTGCGACCACCGCAAGAGAGCGAGGCACAACCAAGACGATTCTTTGGGTTCTGCACCCTCATCTCCGGCCAACTCGTACCAAGGGCGAGAGAGGAAGCTGGGGAAACGCGAAGAAGGAGAGACGATTTGGGGGTGCCAGCAAAGGGGAGGAAATGGGCTGGAGTGAAGGAAAAGGGAAAGAACAAATGGGCTGGGGAATTTAAAGGCAGGAAATGGGCCCAAACTTGGGCTGGGGCATTCAAAGGCAAGAAATGGGCTCAAACAAAAATATTGGGCCTGAATCTACTCAACAATCCTCAAATGAAGGAATTGGACTGTCCGTGACACCTACAGCCCAACTGGCCCAGTTAGTGACCCAGCTGGCCCAGTTAGTGACCCAGCTGAACAGTTTGTTACAACAACAAACTCCAGGTTCTGATTTCTCTAAACCTATTTTAAATCCTCCCAAAGTAGCTAATTTTTGTGGAAATAATAGTAAATGGATTATTGATTCCGGTGCCACTGACCATATGACATGGGATAAAAATAAAATTCGGAATGTGACACAGCTTAAAAACCTTCAACATGTAACTGTTGCGAATGGAAATAGGGTCCAAATTTGTGGCTTGGGTACTACCAAACTTTTGACAAAAAATGTAGAAAATGTTCTATACTTACCTGATTTTAATTCAAATCTGTTATCTGTTAGCAAAGTCACCCAGGATTTAAATTGTGATGTTATATTCTCACCTAATAGAGTGACCTTTCAGGATCGAGAATCAGGGAAGAAGATTGGTGAGGGATTTTTTAAAAATGGTCTTTATTATCTTGAAGAAAATCCAATTAGATGTCATACTTCATTCAGCCCGGTAGATCATGACAAGTTGCTACACTGGAGATTTGGCCATCCGTCTGACCAAGTTTTAAACAAACTTTTTTGTTATAAGTTAGACTCCAGTTTTTGTGATGTTTGTAAGCTTGCTAAACAAACTAGACTGCCTTTTTCCTTATCTACCCATGTATCAGAAAAAAGTTTCGATTTGATCCATTCCGATGTGTGGGGACCTGCGCCCGTTGATTCTTATAATAACTTCAAATATTTTGTCACGTTCATTGATGATTTTTCCCGTACTACTTGGCTTTATCTGTTAAAAGGAAAAAATGAAGTTTTCTCATGTTTCCAAAAATTTTTTAATTTTGTTGAAAACCAATATAATGCAAAAATTAAGATTTTTAGATCCGATAATGGGACGGAGTATGTTAACAGAAATTTTCTAGAATTCTTTAAATCTAAAGGTATTTTACATCAAACTACGTGCATTAATACTCCTGAACAAAACGGAGTTTCAGAAAGAAAAAACCGTCATCTTCTTGAAGTTACTAGATCTCTCATTTTTCAAAGTAACGTTCCAAAAATCTATTGGTCAGACGCTGTGCTTACTGCTACATACCTTATAAATAGATTGCCCAGTGCGAGGTTAAGAAATATGAGTCCCTTAGAAATTCTGAAGGGTAGAAAAATTGACCTTGACCATATACGTGTATTCGGCTGTATATGTTTTGTACACATAAAGAGACATGACAAACTGGATAAAAACTCGGTGAAAACTATTTTCTTAGGATACTCTTCACAAAAAAAGGGATATAAATGTTATGATCCAAAAAATCATAAACTTTACTTCTCACGTGATGTTTCCTTCTTTGAGAATAAACCATATTACCAGCCACATGAACAAGAACCTATACAAGGTCAACCGACTATGTTACCACCAAATAATTTTGTTTTTCCTGAAGAAACGAATCAAGAACAGGTTGAGCATGAGGAAGACGAACAGACTGGTGGAACAGATGCTATGTCTTCAGGGGGAGAAGAAGATGAGTCAAATGAGGAACCAAATCAGGAAGAAATTTGCTTGAGAAGATCCACTCGTCAAACTCGACCTCCTGCCAGATTAAGGGACTACGTATCCCATCAGGTGATGTATCCAATTCAAAAGGGTGATGCACCCCATCAGGTGATGTATCCTATTCAAAACTTTATTTCCTACAAACAGGTTTCTCCTAAATATCGGGCATATTTAGGTAACATATCCAAACAGACTGAACCAACCAACTTCAATGAAGCCACCCAGGACCCTATCTGGCATAAGGCTATGAAAGAAGAACTTAAAGCCCTAGAAAAAAATGACACGTGGGATATTGTCCACTTGCCCAAGGGAAAAAAACCTGTAGGTTGTAGATGGGTCTATAAAATCAAATACAACAGTGATGGTACCATTGAAAGGTATAAGGCTAGGTTGGTTGCCAAAGGTTTTACCCAAACCTATGGCATTGACTACCAAGAGACCTTTGCACCTGTAGCTAAAATGAGCACCGTAAGAATTCTATTATCTGTTGCTGCTAACTTAGGATGGAATCTTTTTCAAATGGACGTTAAAAATGCCTTCCTTCAGGGAATTCTGGAAGAAGAAGTTTACATGACTCTTCCCCCAGGCCATACTAATACTTCGGATCCATCACTAGTATGTAAGCTAAAAAAATCCATCTACGGCCTAAAACAATCCCCTAGAGCATGGTATGCCAAACTAAGCTCTTCTCTTTTGAAAAATGATTTTGTCAAAAGCACCGCTGATTCATCTATGTTTGTCAAACACTTGCAAAATTCCATTACTATTATTCTTGTTTATGTTGACGATATTATCATCACTGGGAATGATAATGAAGAAATTAAAAAGGTCAAACAATACTTGAAAGACGAATTTGATATCAAGGACCTTGGAAAACTTTCATATTTTCTTGGAATAGAAATAGCTCACTCCAGCAAAGGTCTTTTCCTATCCCAAAGAAAATATGTCATTGACTTGTTAAAAGAGACTGGTAAACTAGGTGTTAAACCAGCCGGTACCCCAATGGAAACCAATGTTAAACTTGGATTAGAAAATGGTGACTTACTACCTGACATAGGACAATATCAAAGGTTGGTAGGAAAACTAATCTATCTTACGGTTACCAGACCTGATATTGCATTTGCAGTAAGTGTTGTAAGTCAATTTATGCATGCTCCTCGTACCAGCCACCTAAGTGCTATTGATAGGATACTAAGGTATCTTAAGGGAACTCCAGGTCAAGGAATTTGGATGCGAAGAAATAATTCTAATACTGTAATTGGTTTTTCTGATGCAGATTGGGCCGGGAGCTGTGATAGAAAATCCACCACAGGCTTCTGTACCTTTGTAGGTGGAAACTTGGTCACTTGGAAAAGCAAAAAACAAAATGTTGTAGCAAGGTCAAGTGCAGAAGCAGAATATCGTGCCATGGCATCCACAGCAAGTGAGCTCGTTTGGATCAAGCAACTACTTAGAGACATGAAGACGGAGCACATAGGAACTATGCAAATGTACTGCGATAATCAAGCTGCGCAACACATTGCATCCAATCCAGTCTTTCATGAGAGGACAAAACACATCGAAGTCGACTGTCACTTCGTCAGAGAAAAAGTACAATCGGGAGAAATAGAAACCCCATTTGTGAGAAGCAAAGAACAATTGGCGGACATCTTTACAAAGACACTTGACAAAGCTAGTCACCTTAACATTCTTGGCAAGTTGGGATCAATTAATTTATTTGAACCCAACTTGAGGGGGAGTGTTGAAGAAACTAATTTAAAATTATAGCCTCAGCCCTTAAAGTTCATCATTGGCTATATTTGGAAGGCATCAAATCAGTAGGGCATTGGGCCTCAGAAAGGTCACTCATCACAGACACAGGCCCATTTATGGTCAAAAGGAGCAGCAAAATTCTGACTGCCAACTCAACTTTCAACCTAATTTTTTGTATTGTACAGTAGATCAACACTAGCATAGGACATAGGCTACCGTTACTTATCTTCTCATATAAGGATCATCTTTCATCCATTTGTAAATCAGAACACACAATAAACAAGTATTGTTCATCATATTTACAGTGTTAAATTCAATAGTAGATCTGTGCTGAGGGATGGAGACTAACCATTGAGATTTGGAGTACTCGCCGGATTCTTGGCTGGTTTACTTCTCATGTGTTTTCACTCGTATCAGCAGTTGAACTCAACAAATGTTACACGAGACAAAGTTTTAATTTAAGCTCGATTTAATTTTGTGATGATCTACACTTAGATTATCTCCATTTGATTAACACCATATTTGAAGAAAGTATTTGTGTTCATGGCATTTAAAATAAAATATTAATTTTTTGATACATTGATTGTATCAGTTTAAACTTACATTTGTTCATAGATGTTTTGATAATATAAGTCGAGTGCTTAAGTTGTTAATCACGAAAATATTCAATTTATAGTTTGATCAAATTTAAGTTCACGATTGGTAAATAAAGATGAACACTTTATTTTGATAAGATTGCCTCAATTTTATTTAAGTTCATTTGTAACTTGTGTAATGGATTGAGAGTACATTGTGAAAGTATTGGGCTATATGACATGAAATTTAATTTGTGAAATTGAATCTTACAAATTTAATTTCCTTTGACTTTCATGCGTAAAATTTTAATTTTGAGCGGGTTATAATAGATTTCGATTCCTAGTTGGAAGTTCTTTGAAGTATCAATAGGTGAGGCCAGATCATTAACTCGATAGCTTGAAAATTAAAATAAAATAACGAATATATATATTCATAATGTTGAATGTTTCACCCATTTATTAAGCACGATCATGATCTCAAAGGATACATTCCAAGCGAAGAGTTTAATCTGAATTCAATAATTCAACATTAGTTATTAAAATAATATTGTGATTTGATCACATGGAACTGTCACAGGCAAAATAAGATTTGATTATTTACTTGTATTTGAAAAAAAAATCTTTTTGGTCATTTAACACTGTTCCAAATATTCGAAATAGTCGACAAGAATAACACGTGAGAACGATAAATATGAATGCAAATTAATACAATGGGCCTTGGTAGACTGAATTTCCTGAATGTCTACAAGCTATAATAAGGGAAGCATCGTAGCCTCTAATAGACAATCCTCAACTTTCAAGGTTCTGCAAGAGTTGCATGCAAGATGACATATTTCTATACAAGAATGGATGGAAATTTTTCATCAATGTAACTGGCCAGAATGTACAACATGCTTTGAATTTTTTTTTAAGAGAGGGGCTTGCATTACAGGGGCCTGGTGCCTGGGTAGACACAAAGGAGGTGGGGGGGCACATTTTTCCTTCAATGCAAAACCAAAAACCCATAAACACTACAATGAAAAGAAGGGAGTCAATAGTCAAAACCATTTTGTTTGATCAATTTATTTATGTGCCCAAAAAAATAACGTAAGGGTAATAGACAGATAGAGATAAACAAGTGTCAAAATCCTTTATCATAACTCAATACTATATTTCCTCGCAAGTTCTATGCATCAAGCCTTAAAAGGTTGAACTTACAACAGCAACAACTGCAGATAATGCATCACACGTTTAAGAAATGCTGAAAACAGTTTTTAACTGGTCTCCACATCATTGAATTAGCACTCTAAGCGGAGGCTTTAACGTTCGG
Organism: Fraxinus americana; assembly: GCA_035079005.1. Lineage (NCBI taxonomy): Eukaryota > Viridiplantae > Streptophyta > Magnoliopsida > Lamiales > Oleaceae > Fraxinus > Fraxinus americana. The sequence continues at coordinate 52,256,372 of CM068706.1, read as the reverse complement.
TTGAAACTGGACTACGAGGTTGGCTCTCATCAAAGCAGCAGCTCGAAGTTGTGAATTTAAAGAAGCTGGGAAATTCAAGCTAACCTAAGGAAAAAATTCCAAATCCAAATATGCAAAGCTCCGGACTTAATTCTCAACCAGGTTCCGAAACTTTACTCTCCTTTTAACACTACCAAACCTATCATATCCTATGCCAATCTTACTGATCCGTATGCTATTTCAGGCTGTTTTGCAACCTGGTCCCATTTTTTCAGTATGAATGCAACAAAATTGGAAGGGAGCTTAATTAAGTACTTTCGGCAAAATTCAGTTAAGTCTTGTTCCAAGTTGGTGTTATTGTGTAATAGGTTGAGGATTTGTTGAACCCATGGGGAAGGTTGGAGGTCCTTCTTGGAATCAGTAGTGACGAGGTCTGAGAGGTCAGTGATGGGTTGCACCCATTCTGGTGGTGGCAGTCGACTGAAGGAAGATACCCATTTAAGAAGGATAATTGAATGTGAATTTGGATATAGGTCTGAGGGATTTGACAATGAAAATTTGAGATTACTGTTGAAAGGAAAGTGATGGATTCGAAGCGTGGCTGAGAAGGGGATTTGAGGAGTTTTTTCATCCGGGTTTTGTTCACTGATGATGATAGAATTAGGTCATCCATTTTTGTTTTGGAGGGGGAATTGAGAGTTAATTGTTTTAGTGGTTACTATAATTTCCCCATCGTCACAGCTTACTCATTGAACTTTACAATGCTTCCGAATAGTCATTCAACTTATCTCCGTTTCACTAAAATGGCTATCGGATGGATTCCGTTCGTGAACGTGTTGACGTGGAAGTCGGGAAGCTGATGTGGCCGTTAAAATTGGTAACATTTGGAACACGTGGACGACGTACACCAAACGCTACCTTAGCTACAGTAAAAAAGGAAATAAAAGAAAAAGGAAGAGTTAATTGATAAATTGAAACCCGTTCATCCCAAAGTGAAGAACCAGAGCCCTAGCCGTTGCCCCCAAATCCTTCCACCCAAGCAAACGTGCCTCAGCCTACCCCCCCAACACTTTATTTAAGGGCCTCCCTGAAAAGAAGGCTATAATTTACATAAACATTTTCAAGCTTTGATTTTTTTGGTTGCTTACAGGAAATATAGAGCAGGGTTTTGAAGTTTCTTGCTCAATTGGAGCAAGTTTTGCATGAAGATTGAATTTTTTAGCTAAAAATTTTAAATTTGAAGGGCCTAATGGAGATGGAGAATGGTGATAACAAATCTAAAATGGGAGATTATGAAGTAATTGAGCAGATTGGGAGAGGTACTTTTGGAGCAGCACTTCTTGTTCTTCACAAAACTGAGAAAAAAAAGTAAGCATTTCTCTTCGAAAGTTTTATATATGGCTTTATATGAATTGAAACCCGTTCATCAATTAACTCGTCCTTTTTCTTTTTTTTCTTTTTTGTTTTTACTATAGCTAAGGCAATGTTTGGGGGTTCGTCGTCCACGTGTTCCAGATGTTACCAATTTTAACGGCCACATAAGCTTTCCGTCTTCCACGTCAACACGTTCACTGATGGAATCCATCCGATGACCATTTTAGTGAAACGGAGATAAGTTGAATGACTATTCAGAAGCATTGTAAAGTTCAATGGGTAAGACGTGATGATTGGTAAAGTACAGTGACCAGTGAAACTATTAACTCGGGAATTGAGGAAGGAATTGTTAACACTAATCTCATTCATAAAATGGAGAGAAAAATTTATCTGTTGGTCACTGAACTTTTTAGCCAAATCTCAATTAAATCCATAAAAGTTTGATATCAATTGGGTCACTAAACTTCAATTTTAGCTATGTTTGGCCCATGTATAAACACCCAATTCACACCCACATTTTATCTATACATTTCGAAAGATCCACAAATATGTTCATTTATTAATCACTCATTTTATGTATTTATAATTCAAAATGTTTATAAACACTTTCAAAATATACTCTCAGTTTATTCTGTTGGGATTCTAAGTAAAAATAACAACTAGTTTCAACAATATATTTTATGAAATTCATAACTTTTTAATCATACAATTCACCAAATTTTACTAAAATATACTAAAATCTTATTTTAATCCACAAAAAATAGGGGCTTAGTTTTAAGAATAATTTTTGGCGTACAGACTTTTCACAGAGGCTTTACATAATTTCAAAAAAAGGCGACGTGGCTTAAAAAGGAAAAACGAGGGAAGAGAGATTTCTACCTTGTACACGCCGCACAATCTTTTTCCCTAAAATAGAGCTGAATAATTTAAGTGTACAATATTGGTTGACTACAATGGTTGACAATCATGTGTTGTCAAAATTCTAGCATGTGATTAAAAAATAATTTTTAAAATGGATAAATATGATAATGTCAAATAAGATGTTGTCAACTAATATTGTACATGTACCATTATTCAATAGAGCCTTATAAACACTGAGAACACAACTTTCAAGGTGTAAGAAGTTTACAGCTCGAACAATTGAAAAAATCGATCTAAATTTGTCTTCTCCAACCCCTCGAGATAAAAACTGAGAAAGGGGGCTTTGAAGGTGGAAAAAGTTTCCAGTTTCGGCAATCGACAAAATCAGTCCAAGTTCGTCTTCTCCAACCAAGTTAGTCTTCTCCAACTGCTCGACCCCTTGCCTCAACTAATTTTCGGTTCGAAAAAAGACCGTCAATCGTGATTGAAGTAGAATTTTACCCACATACGATGTTTAACCAAGTGAGCCAACTTCAATATTCTAGATTTCTTTAATATTGTGCATTTTGAACTTGTAATGTTTCATTAAATGCAGTATGTGAAATCGAGGAAAATTTTCCAGTCTCAGAATTAAATCTAAAAAATATATTGTTTCATTCTTCTCACATTTCGAATTATGATGTAAAACTTCCATCTAGTTATTGTGTTTTATTGGTTTTTCAACTGTAGTTACAAATTGTTTTTTGTGCTGTAATTACAAATTGGTTATTGTGCTGTAATTTCATCTAGTTATTGTGCTGTTATTGATTTTTATTTTGCTGAACATTACCACTTATTTGGTTTCAGCACACGAAATTATGGAAGACATGAACGAATATCCTTTCGGGCAGTCCAATAACGAGAGAATTGCGTACAGTATCAATATTATGGACAAAGAAACATTAGGATGAGATGGAGAGATTGTGCCTGAGGTGGGTATGACGTTTATGGATGAAAAATAGTTGTTTGATTTCTACAAAAGATATGCTTAGGTTGTAGATTTTCCAGTTTGGAAAAGAAATTCAAAAAAAAAGAGGACGATGGAGTTGTTAGATATGTGATGTTCACATGTAGACATGAAGGTCGAAGAAGCAGTAATACAAACATTACTTTGAAGCCACAACCAACAAGTCAGACATATTGTAAAGCAAGGATATCTGCATCTTCAAATAATCATTTAACTTTGGTTGACGGATGCGATGGCCGGAGGTGGAGACGGTTTCCAAGGTTTCAAATAGAGAAAAGGAGAAGTAAGAGCATTCAACTTTTGGGGTTGGAGATTAGTGCAGTTGTTGTGGATGGAGGCGCCGGTCGAAAGTGGAGAACACAATGGCGATTCGAAAGGTTTCAAATGGAGAAATTGGGAATTAGGGCCCTGTTTGAGCTACCTTTTTGTAGAATGAGAATGAAAAATATAGCCGTTATTGAAGCCCACACAAGAGATAGAAAATTTGAATTTAAATGTTGATGTGATGGATAACAGTCATATTTTTCATTTTAATGAGATAAAAAGGTGGCCCAAACGGGGGCTAGCTAGATATACTTTGCTTTTGCCTTTTTCCTTTTCCCTTCCGTTTTTTAAATAGAGGTACATGCCACGTCATTCTGTGAAACCTCTGTGAAGCTTCATTCTATACGTGTAGCAAGATTGTAGTTTTAAATCTCAAAACTCTGTCACCTAACATCTTCTAAATAAATGAAAATTACTTAGTCTCTGTTTGTTTCCTTTTTTTTTTTTTTTGGAAAATGACGTTTTGAATAATGATTTTGGAGAATGTGTGGTTAGAAAGTCGACAAAAGTTTTGAATTTATGTGTAAAATATTTTATTGTGTGAATGTGTTGTTTAAAATGAGTACGAGAAAAGAAAGTTTTGAAAAAAAAGGAAGACAAATAGGGACTTAAGTAATAGCCACTTTGCAACACTTAATTGTTGTGTGGTATGCGAACTTACTACTAAGGACGACAATTGTGTTACGACAATTGTGTTAAAGTGTCAAAACTTAAAAGTAGTGAAAAATTTAGGGGTTGTTCTCTTTGTGTTTTAAGTTTTGAATTCATTTTGTATTTTGTGTTTTGAGTGTCTCTTTGAAATTTCTGAAAACGCGTTCTTTTTACCATTTTGAAAAACTGTTTTTGAAAACATAAAAATGAAAAATGCTTTTACTTTGAAATTTTGAGAATTTTTTTTAATAATATTTTAGAAGAATGCATGGCCACATTAAATTTGCATTTAGACATCAAGAAAACTCGATAAGAATATTGTCTACAAATATTATTTGAGGAGTCGAAAAAACATCAAGTTCAATTTTCTTTACCTTAATTTTTGTCATAAGAACTCTGCTAGATGAACGCTGCTTATATCCTCACACCTTAATCTCTTGAAAAATATGAAATGGTTTGATTTTGATATCATGATCCAAATTACAAAGTATAGAACACCAATTCGATAAAACAGAAGCAACTAGGCATTGCAATCAAGAATACATAATCTTCCCAACCCACAAAGAAATAAAAGAAAGTTGAATTGTAGCCATTAAACATAAATTTGCAATCACATTAAATTCAGTATAGCATAAAATTTCCAGTTAAGACAAATCAAATAAATTCAAGATGCTAGAATACTTGTACATTATTTCTTTCTGCTCGCTAATTAAACTGTGACTTCAGGGTTTTATACAACAATGCTATGGAAAAATCCCCAACTTAAACAAATTGTAAGTACTTAACTATCCATTTGTCCTTCGGGTAATCCTAATATAAGCATCTTCTTTACGAGTGAAATATAAAGAAAACTCGCATTCATCCTTTTTGTTCTACCATTTTCATCTTAAAGTTCACTTTCCCCTTTCAAATACAATCCGTAAAACTTAAGGCATAAGAAACATATACATCATAACAACTTTGTACATCTACTCCTATTTTCTAAACATGTTAAACCATCCTAACCAACATGAAAGCTCTAGAAAGTGATGAAAAAGAAAACAACTTATAAAAATTCCGAACTTGCAAAAACTGTAATGATGTTTCAGTTAAATACAATTTTGAGTAGTTAAATTGTAATCCTATGGATCATCAAAGTTTTGCATTCAGAAGATGATGGAATAGATTTGTGAGAGGAAATGGATTAATGGCTAATGGAGTCATAGCTTTCAAGAACACAACATGCAATTCCTACATTCTGCCAGTCCATTTAGCATCAAGAACACAACCTGTAATTCCGCCTCCACCATCGAACGGAGACCCCCAAACAACAGAATAGCGAAAAAAAATCACTCATACATAACCTGCAATTCCACCTCCACCACCATCTACTCTTCCCCCTGCGTATTCAACCTGCAATTCCGCCTCCACCACCATCTACCATTCTCCCTGTGAATTTACCACCCCAACTATTATCCAACTCGCCTCAATTTTTACACCAAACAAATAACAAAACAGAGGCAAAATTGGACCCAACGACTATGATATGGAATAACAAGGTAATAACCAAAGATTATCACAAACAAAGAATTAAAATCTTGATTAGAAGATGCGAAACCTTGATTCAAACAGCCTCTCGAGAAGCCTTCGATTCAGCAAAACCAGCTCAAAACCTTGATTTGAAAATCCCGTAGAGAACCCTTCGATTTGGCAACACGATATGTGTTTGATTTTGGGTTGTGGGTTTATGAGAGGAAATTGATTTACAGAAATGAGATAGTTGAGAAATTGATTTTAGGTTGTGGGTTTTGCGTCGAGGAAGAGAGAGGGAGAGAGTTGCGAAATTTGTTTCCTGTGTTTTGTGAATTTTCCTTGTTTTCTAGTAAGATTTTCCAAAACGATGTTTTAGTCATTTTCTATTTTTAGTTATTTTTTTTCCATTTTCAAAATTAAAATAAGATAGAAAACGTCTTTTCACTGTTTTAAAAAATTAAAAACAAAAAATGATTTAAAAACGACAAAGAGAAAAACGCGTTGCTGGTTGAATTGATATTTTGTAATTAAACAAATGCCTTGCACTTGAAAGAAAAGAAAAGAGAATTCAAATGAGGGGTACTAGTGACCACATAGAGAACCCATCCAAGGAATGAACTAAGGAAAATCCTGATCTGGATTTCATCGATTTATAGAAAATATGGCAAAACTCGAACCACATGTAAAATCTGAATCGAGATCAGAGCATCAAACGAAGAAAAATAAAGCTGCAAAGAGGAACGACGGATCCACGAAGTTCTTTGTATTTGTGGATTACCTTTTTCTCTGCATCTTCTTCTGTTTTCTCCTCTTCGTTCTTTTCAAAATGGCCGGTTTTTAATTCAGAAAGGTAATTCTTTGACGATTCATTTTCTCAAATTTTGTGAATCTGACATTTAATTGAATTTTCCATTTTTAATACACACACACACACATTTATTTTTAGGCGACTTTGCAGTGGCATAGCATATTGTTCCTCTATACGTGTGCATAATGATGATATAAGAGTTTAACTAAGGAAACGGAAAGCCCCAATACGCAGACCCTTCTGAGGGATGCTTTTCTTGATTATTTATATTTTAAGTTATGGTTTCGTCTTGCAGCATGGAATCATGTTAGAAATTGTTGCTTTGAGCCAAAATTAAGATATTGAAGACAATTTTATCTGTTGGAAAAACTATATCGTTAGCTGCTTCGCAATTAAGCTTCATTTGAGTAAATGAGCTTTTGTGCTGCCAAGGCTGAGTGCCTCTACTACTTATTAGGCCAAATTTGAATGGTTTGTTATCTTGCTTAGATAATTGGTTTAGAGAGGCGCAGAAGGTTCGAATCTAATTTTCTAGAACTTTGAGATTAGGTGAAGAAGGCACTGATTTTGAAAACAAGTACAACCTTGTTTTTAAAGTTCGCAAACTATTATTTGGATGTCCTAGAATATCTCTATATAAATTTGTGAACAAATGGGAAAAACAAAAGTAATGCATTTAAAAGAAAGAATATAGTAACTCAAAGCTGACACGCGAAGTAGCACACACTTCGGTGGTTTAGCTTCCAGGACTTCATCGTGTAGCATGGAGTTGGGCTCCTATCTGGTATTGTGTTGCATTGAAACAGGAAGGCTGGAAAGCAAGGATGAGTAAAAAAGGCGTGACATCTGAAAGCCCTGAGAGCATTTTTGCTTTATATTGGTCTCTATTAGTTTATAGCAGATATTAGTAAGCATTTCTGCTTTTCTATTTCTCTTGGAGCCACAGTTATTTTCATCGAATGGTATATGAAGGTGAATCATTTCCTTGACAGTTTCATTCTGTGAACCGAATAGCTTTCTTAGCTGGTTCCTGTAAACATGTAAATGAATTATAAGTTTCCAACTGGTCATAGTTTGTTAGAAGTGCAAAAGGTACTTATCAGCTGCTAATCCAATGCGGAGTCGCAGACATGGAGCTCAGACCATAATATTGGGGCTGCAGGGGGTGGGGGGACTAGATATAAACTCATACCCTATTTTTTGTTTCATTTGCTATATCATGCATATTACACAATATAAATCAACAGACATAAACCTGATTAATGGTAATTGGTAAAGTTAGAGCTTTTGATCTCTCATCTGTTTGATTTTCCTATCTTTTCTTTTCAATACAAAAAACTTGAATTATTGTAATTGGTAAAAGTATTTCTTATAATGGTTTTAGTCATAGTTCAAACACTTTGTCTCATCACATTCTTGCAATTAAAGTTTAATAAAGCCAACAAGACTGAGGGACCGTTTGGCATTGTTTTGTTTTTGCTTTTGCTTCCTGTAGAAGAGCTTTTTGAGGAAGCTATCATAATTTTTGTTTGAAAACTAATTTTTAAAAAACACTTCCTATTCCGAAAATGTTTTTAGAGGAAACCACATTAAATCAGTTTTCTCTAAAAGTTCAGAAGTACTTTCGTAGTTAGAAGTACTTTCATAAAATTAGTCAAACGGGTCAAAAAGCAACTTTTGAGTTTCAAAATCTTCTTTTGACTTTTCCAAAGCCATGCCAAACAGGTCCTAACCATATGCGCAATTTCACTCATTATAGTACATATGCAACGGTGCATAATCTTTATTTCTACATGTGAAGCTTTAAAGATGGAAGTGTTGCATGAAGTGTAGAGTTTGTGAAGGTTATGTCTTCTTTTTGTCGTTGGTCGATTTGTAGGCAACATTTTATGGGTAACTCTTACACGATGGCTTCTTTTTGGCACCACAGATCGAACACATGATGTTCAAGTTACATCCATACCTAAACTTTCAGTATAATCTTCAGTTGTTAGAAAACGTTGCAATATTTATAAATATCTCCTATTAATTATGACAGAACAGCTTCAATATGTAGGGCCAATTCTGACCATAGTTGGTCATATGTATTAACATTCATTATGTCAAGGATGCTAAACTATTGTAATATTATGCCTGAACATTTTAAAAATGATTGGACTCGATTGACCTTGCATATATGTTTGACACTGAGTTTTTGAATGAAGGTTGATGGAAAACTATAAAAATAAGTACAAAACATGGTGAATGCTTCACCAATATTGTAAAATAACCGTTTAAAACAACAAATCTGAATACACAATAGAAAATGAACTTGGCACAAGCTATAATTATGCTTTCCGAGAAAAGGAGATTGCTTTAAAGAGAGACAAAAAAGAATTAGCGCGGGAATTGAATGTTAATATTAAATATTCTTAGTGAGTTTATCATTGTTATGAAGTGTAGAGATGGGCTAGGTTTAACAATAAAATTTGAGCGCATTCTTAGTTGAGGGGTCTTCGGAGAAATTTGCTTTCATTTTAATTCTACTGGGAAGTTTTAGGAAGGTAAATAAAACTACTTTATTATTTTTGTTGCTCATCTAGGGTTATATCCTTTTTTTTTTTTTGTAAATTCTGCAGGGTGATGATATGGAGCATTGGGTTCAAGTTCAAGTCCTCGACTGATTTACAGGGTGATGATATGGAGCATTGAGTTTGCTAATCTAGATTCTGATATTCGCCTTGGCTCAAACTGACTTATTGCCTTGGTGACCTTACCTTCATCCTTCTAATGTAGCACCAAATCATCTATGTACTCGATTTTTTGTTTTTGCATAGTTGCATGTGATATTTTTATTGAATTGTTCGATACTAGGCTCATTTTTCTATCCCATGCCCATTTTCACAATATTTGATGTGCATTATGTTCTGATTTTTTCTTGAGAAAGCTTGTAGGAATACATATTTGCAATCAGCGACACGTTTGGAGGTTTTCGTGCTCACTGAAGAGATAATAGGTGGTTTTGTAGTCGGATAACGATCAGCACATAAATAACACTGACACTGGGATTCAATGGATTAATCTAGTAATGAATTCCGCAGGAAATCAAGTGCCAGTCTGGTTACATGTGACTTCTAAGGAGTTTGAATTTAAATCTGTTATGCCGTATTTCACTGCTTGATTGTGAATAGAGATTAGAGAATGACTTTTCCTGTAAGACTGATTTTACAATTTTTACTGCTCTCTCTCTCTCTCTCTCTCTCTCTCTACAGAAATAACAATCTTTCATTCAAATTAAATGATAATGTTTCTTAAAGAAAATTATTTACAAGAAAGTATCCGAGGTGAAGTCCAATCTTGATTCAAGAAAGTGTCAACCAGCCTACATAGCCACTCGGAAGACATCTAAGAAGATTTTATGCCAAGGTGATACAGATAAAGATTGTTATATTAGAGGCCATGCCGATCAATAATCTCATTAAACTTTTGAAGTAGATATTAATTTAAAATTTTATTCGATATACTACTCGATTTTATATATGTTACATGTCTAGCAACAACAAAGATGCTGTTATTGCGGGGGGTAGGTTTCCAACCAGAAGCAGGTTTCAATAATAAGCGTGCACTTTCAATTTGACAAGACAAAGGAATCAGACTGATTGATCCGCCAACAACTACCTGCCTAGGATTATTTGTGGATAATAATTTTGTAAATAATTATAATTGAGTCTTATCAAAATTAGACATTTGTATATATCAATTAGCCAAGTCATTTAATTTTGTGAATGTGACATTATCCATACTAGGATTGGTTCTATATCATTTTCACATTATATGGTTGTTGGAATTCCTAGATTTTGGTTTATGTCATGCTGTTACGCGTTTTTGCCTACATTTGATGCACACAATTTTACTTGTTATTTTCTTTTAAGCTCTGTTTGATTGCAATGAATTCCACGAAAAACGTCACATTCGAAGAAAACGAATTCCAGTTTGGCCTTTTGATTGCAACGTGGAAATGAAAATCGAATTTCAAAATACAACCACTTTAAACTGCATTTTCTTTGTTTTAATAAAAAACGAATTCCTATGAGTTTGACTTTTTTGTTTTTCAACTAATATGAAATTTGAATTCTTTTCCATCTTTATCCATCAAACGGACCCTTATTGTATTATGAAAGGCAAGTAGAATAGTTTGTTCATTGATTATGAGTAGATGATTAAAGTCTAATCAATTATGAGTAGATGATTAAAGTCTAACAAATTTGACATTCGACTTTGTGTTGACATAAGGTTTGAAAACAGGAAAGACAAGGTCAATAATTACAAAAACATTACGGCCTGTTTGATAGGGCATTATTTTTCACAGAAAATGGAAAACAAATTCAATTTCCACTTTTGTCTTGTTTGATAAACTTTATTTTCCATAGAAATTTTTTTCCACATTTGGCTTGTATACTCACCAATTCCTTGGTTTTGTGAAAAACCAATTCTCACTATTTTGGTGGGAATTGATTTTCCATCTTTTTTTTTTTTCTAAGCTATTGGAATTTTTTTTAGATATAGTATGTGTTTGGTATGGACTTTTTGGAGGAAGAATTGATTTTGAATAGTGATATGATGAGAAATGTGTGGTTGAAAAAGAAGATAAGATTATTGATGTGATAGAAAATATTATTTTATTGAAGAATGTGTGGTTGAAATGAGAATTGATTTACTGTTGAAAATGAGAATTGGTACCAAACATAGCCATAATGTTAAAAAATTTTATCACTTTTATTTACAATTTTTATACAAAACAAAGTCAAACGAATGATATTTTAATAGACAATTTTCATGAAAAAAAAGCCAAACGGATACCAAACTTTCAACATTTTTCAGGTGAAAAATTATACAAATCAAACACAATTAATTACAATTTTCAGTAAAAAAATTTCTAGACAATTCAATTTTTTAAAATTCATTTTCTTTCCACCAATTTTCAACATTTACAATCAAATGGACCCTACATAGTAATCACTTAAAGCACTGTATAAGCAATAAATTGAAGAAGAAATTTGATCATTCTCAGTATCTAACACACAAGGTTCACTATTTCGTGCCTTCTTCCTCGCTATCGTCTTTTCATCCGCAACTTTTGCCTTCGTCTCTCCAACGTCCCACAGCTTTTTCTTGCTTGAGAGTCTCTTTAGCTCACTGTACTCTATCTATTTGGTGCAGCATTGACGGTTGTGCAATCTGTACATTTGATGGTTGAAGTGTCAAATTTTCTATTGAATTTGCGTTGCAAATTCATAAGTTAAGAATCACGATGCCAATGAATCTATGTTGGTGACTAAGTTGCAACAATATTCGATACGAATTGTTGAAGATAAGAGTAATTTGTAATCTTTTTATTTTTATTAGCAATCTAATTAAGAAAATACTCACAGTCAATAAGATAATATCCTTGGTTTCTTTGATTAGTTTTCTTAATTATATTTTAATTGGCAGGTTATCACAACCATTAAGGATATAAGATATTGCTCCCCCAATATATGTTTCTATAACAAGTTGGTCCCTACTCTTTTAATTGTAGCATTTGATCCTGAATCTTGTATTTAAATCCCACTTGTTATTTTCCTTCAACTTCTTTACATAGATCCATCTTGTAGCCTATCAAAATGTATTAAAATCACAAAGCCTTCGGTACCTTATACTTTGTAGGTTAATGCCTTGACATTTTGCGTATTAGTACAAAATGGTCACTTCGTTTAATTAAAAGTTAACAAATCTTCTTGTTGAAGGGTGCAAAATGCCAAAAGTCATGAGTCATGGACTGAAAATTAACAATAATTCAATGTCACGCTACATTTTTTTTTTTTTTTTTTTTGGGGTAAATGTCACAAAGTTTGTTAACATAAAAAAATTTGTACTTTAACTTTAATCTAAACATATTGTCATAAACTTCATTTTACCATTTTCGTTTTTAACGATCACATGGAACATTAATTATAATATGACTGTCAATTAAATTATTTTCTTCGTTTTTTGGGTACAATAGGTAAGAAATATGATTACTTAATGAAATTCGAAATAAAATTAAAGTTTTGTTAACTAATCAAGATAAACTAAAGTTGAGGACGAAATATGTCCTAGTCAACGAGCAAATAACGATAAAGCTACATAATTTTTTTAAAGTTGGGAGATTTTCACAAATGTCACTAAATTTGAAAATGCACAAAAATTTTGGATGTGCACTAACTTTGTTCAAAAATGTCACTTTTTTGAATTGAAAGGTCCAAATTACCCTTTGGTCACCTTTGTAAGAGCAATTAATGCTTGATTGGAGTGCTATTAATGGTTTGATTTGATGATTAAATTTTTATTATTTTATTCATTATATATATGTATATTATATTCAATAACATGTATTTTCTTCCATAAAATAAATAAAAGAAATTCAAATCCTAACATAAACAAACCCTAAATCCTAAATAGACTTTCATGAACACATTTTCTTCCAAAAACTTCATCTTCTTCATTCATCTTCTTCATTTATTCCTTCATCAAGAATACATACTTAATTGATCATCTATTTCGAGAGGTTAGCGGTTATTTCATCTCTTAACTCATTATTTCGTAAATGTTTAATACAAAATGGTGATAATAAATTCCAAATTATTACTAATTGATTTCTTAGGTTTTTGAATTTTATTTTGACGGTAAAGATATTTGTAATAGTTTATTAAATGTGATTGATTCCATATTTAATGAATCATTGACTTATTTTTTTTTTTTTCAAAATACATTGTCATGTTGAATGTGAATTGATTATCACCATTAATATTCTATAATAATGTCTTCAAAATGTCTGAAATCACTGTTCGGAAACCACCCCGACAGTTCGTATTGAAATGGTCGAATATAATGTTTCAAACCGTCGGGTCCGGACAGTTAAACTGTCGAATTCGGCATTTTAACTGTCGCTTTCGACACTTGAGAACTGTTGAGATTTGCTTAGCTGTTTTCCTCATTTGATGGTATTCAATCTTAATAATTTGATTGTGCCGACTTCTTATAGTTGCAATCCCAACATTTCAGGTATGAGTGATGATTTGAGATTCATAGTCTCGTACGGGGGAAATTTCGCAAATGTGGACGACGAATGGAAGTGGAGAGGGGACAAAACAACTTCCATTTTGGTGCCGACAAATATTAGGTAGCCGGACTTACTTTACGGTTGAAGGAAAAACTTAGTATTTTTGTAATTACGGAGTGTTGTAACTTAAAGTACTACTGACCATCTAATTTATGTCATTACCCTATTGTTTCTCTTAATGTACTTCGAAATTAACACGTGTATTGATCTTGTTCTCTGTCACACCTGACACTTCATCTGTCGATCCCGGCATATATTCTCTGTTTCTCGACAGTTCGAACAATACAGCAATTGAAATGAACAAACATATTGCAAAAGGGACATTGTTGCCCGTGGATTTCATTAATAACAATGACTACATATGCGCAAAATACTCGGATGAACATAATATTAACGTGAATAAGGGCCCCTCGACAAAAATGTACAAAATTCGAGGCCACACATCTACAATGTCTTTCTAACACATCGTACCAATACTAAGTGCTGCGTCGTTTCCATCCCAGTTAGAGTCCACGTTCATCCCACATCAAAATTTATATACATACTTAACGATATTAATTGCACACGGATCCGGCATCTGCACCACTGTCATCATCAGAATCGTCGGAAGATATGACAATTATTTCAGGAGCATCTGCGATGGGGGCCACACGTACACCATCCATGTTATCATCAGAGTCATCCACCACATTGCGGAGCACACTTTTCGGTGATTGTGATTCTTCGCTGGTGAGTGCGTCGAGGTCGGGAAATGGAATAGGGGAAGTGACTCTCCAACCATGTACATGGACGTCCTCCTCATCGTCCGACGAAATTTTGATGGGGACGTCCACAGATGAGCCGGGCATCGGCGTCGGATTGTTGACAAGCTTGGTGTCGATGCTCGCAATGGAAGAAGCCATATGTTCGCATAATCACGAATGTAGGAATCTTATAAATGTCTATTGCACTTACATGTAGGTTTTTCATGCTGAACTTGTATGAGAAGTGAACCTGCTATATATACGAAGGAGGGTGATATCCACATTTATGATGCAGACTTTCCCAACCACCTAGTCACATGTCAAACTTAAATTAGACAGGAAATCAATTGAGGAGACGCCTACAGTTTAAGGCTACTGATGACACCTGAACTAATTACAAAGTAGTTCATATTTAATTACCACAGCATTTGTCAACTGTAAACAAGCTGTTAATATTGCATTTTTGATATTCATACGTAAGAAATTATGATTCTTGATGCCAATATTTTCATACTAGACGATTGAATTGTCATTGCCGTATCCTATATGACTCGCACTTCGAACAATATATAGTCACCTAACTGGACCATAAAGTAATCGATGCAACAAAAATTACTACTCTACATCAAAATTCAGATAATGCACCAGTTGCCATAAATGTTTGAAACAATTCATATGCCATGAACATTACAAAATTTCGCAATTTACTTAAACAATATGTAATATGCCATTAAACAGGCTCAACAGTACAAAACAAGTTCTACTGGATTCGTCGATAATCAAAACAGGAATGAAACGTTCATGAAACCTTGTCCGTCGGAGTCACATTACGTAGACGTTCACAAGACCATAGTTACTTGATAGGCAACCGAACAAAAGAACTGAAACGAACAAAATCTGGCTCAACTATTTCTTCCGTGTTTGCCTCGTACACCTAGTGTACGAAGTCCTTGTCGATGCTGCTGGCATTCGAAGGGGAGTGGAACGTCGCCTGCGAATAGGTGCCGATATAGGCTGCATTGGGTCGTCCGTCGGACCACCTACGGAACATAAACAATAGACAAATTTTTAGTTCAAACTATCTAAATGAGAAGCTCTTGGACTAATTTGGGTAGGCGGAAGTATCGGGTGAAAGAAGTTACATTCCACCTCCTCAGCTCTTGAAGCGATCCCCGCCTCCATGACTCCATCTCGCCTGAAGCGGTCCTTGCGGCGTGCTCAGATTGCCATGCAGATCCAGGTTTGTTTCGACCTGGACACTCGTTCCTCCTACAACTGGCGCTTCTGCCACTACAGAACAAATGGACAGATTCTTTGATACAACAAAAATTACTACTTGTACCAACAACAGACTACTAAAAGCCACCATCCTCTATAGTTGCTTTGCTACTCTAACAGATTCCGAATAAAATAACCTCTAACCACAAGCAAATGGATTCAAATTATACATAAAAGGCAACAGAAATTAATAATATTTTCCAAACACATACCAATTGAACACAGATAACCACATTGAACTTTAAAGCACAATCCCCTAAAAAGCCCCAACCCCCTCAACATTTAGCATCACAACCCCCTAAACGGCTCAACCTCCTCGTCATCGGCTGCCCTCAAAACTGCTACAATTTTGTTATTATGTGCTACAATTAACATATTGATTTTCTCTAATGTCAATTCTGAGAAAATGTACAATATTGTAATTACGTGCATTAACATCGTAAAGCGTACCATTCAATTCGGGTTCTCCGCCACCCAACGAGAAATCGTGTTCTTCCGACATCTGATTCATGTCAAGGCCAAAGTCATTTTCGTGACCTGCATATTGTTACAGAAAGACATTAAATGCAGGTTATTTCAGCCTGGCGTATTACAAATAACGAGATCCGTAATAGAAGTTAGAACACTCGGAAAAGTACCTCCATATGGTTGTGGAGAATATACAGGGACATCGTTTCGCACGTCAGTCGGAACTGCAGATGCGGTGGAAACGGCAGGTGCCACTACCATCGATACGAAATCCCAAGAGTTCGAACTCCATGGACTCTGCAATGAATAAGAAGGCGAAAACGTCAGCTAATCACACGTCATCAATGTATGCGATGGGAAAGACGGATGCAAACAAATAGCAATCAACATATGTACATCAACCATATAACGACATGTAACTACTACCGAATGCAACATGAACAAGTTGTAAAAGGACATGTCACGAAGATTTAGGGAGTGTCTGGCAGCAATTTTCCTCAAGATTTTCAGCCTTTTTTGTACCGTTGCAGCAGCAAATGTTGACCTTCTCCTCACAGTGGTGAGACCCTTGTTGCTATTAACGATCAAGAAATCAATTTTTTGGCTCAGAAAATTGTGCCCAGACACCTCCTTAACAATAAATGGAACATAATGTGATTCAGTCTTGCTGGTCTAACTGTCGGGATCGACAGTTCAATTGTACAAAATTTACTTAACTGTCGGGATTTCTGAGACTAACTGTCGGGAACGGCAGTTCGCCTATCCCCGAACGCAGCTAACTGTCGAGAACAACAGAACACATGTTCACATTTCACCCATATGTAGATAATTACTGAGATAAATCAGAGCATTGAAGTGGTGACATATACTAATCAACAATTCTCCCAAAAACAATTCTAAATAGAGTTTTCAATACTCTCAAGCAACTTGGTTCATCATGAACCGCAAGAGCACACATACCCATTGAGAAAATGTCATAATCTCCATTCTCACACCAACTGTTTCCTCTTATTTCCTCCACAACCATTTTCCCTTAGTAATTAAAAAACCCCTAAAACAGATGTAAAATTCGATATACAGAGACCCAAAGATTCACAAAATTAGCAAACTCATTTCTTGACAACAAACCCAAATGCAAATTGAAAAATACGTATCACATAATTTCAGGACGTTAGGGAAAAAATGTTGAAGCATTGACTTACACAATCAATCTTTTCCGGCGAGTCGATTGAGTGAGGAGTGAGTTCACGGTCGGTTTCTCCTTCTTTGGGCGGTGGAGTTCTATTTTTGGCTTCTACCGAACTTGCTCCGTCTCTCGCTATGGCCGGTGGTGGGTCGTTGACGGTGATGTTGGCCGGTGGAGGTTGTCTTCACCGTTCTCTTTCTCTATCCAGAGGAGGTGAAGGGTTTTAGAGATTAAAATGATTTCCCCATTTGAGTTGTCTTCACCTTTCTCTCTCTTTCTCTGGGTTGGAGGAGGTAAAAGGTTTTGGAGGTGAAAGATTTTGGAAATGAAAATGATTTCCCTCCATTTTTTTCCTTCTTTTGACGATTAGACAATTTGGACTAGTGGTGGCAATGGGCCGAGCCGAGCCGGCTCGGCCCATTGACGAACGAGCTCGGCTCGTTGCCATTTGGGCGAGCTCGGCTCGCGCCCGAGCTCGCCGAAAGCGAGCGGCTCGGCTCGCCGGCTCGCCCATTTTTTTAATTTTTTTTTTTTATAAATAAATAACGCTACTAGTACTACAAGTCTATTTTTTCTATTTTTTTTAAATATATATTTTTCAAAACATTTATCGGGGCTCGTCAAAACATTTATAATTTTTAAAATAGTAAATATACATTTATTTAAAAAAAAAAAGATAAACCCTCCTCCTTTATCCGGGCTTGGGACTGGCTACTTCAATTTCGTGTAGGCGGAGTTAAAATTGTACACGAAAAACTTTTTACGTGTACAATTTTTTTAAAAAAATTATAAATGTATGAAAATAAAATTTTGTAATGAATGTATTGAAATTAAATATCACTTACTTGATTACATGCAATTTCGGCATATTTATGTTGAATTCGATAATTAGCGTCTTCTCAATCCTTCACGCACATTAACGCTTCCAAAATATCTTCTTTTAGTCGACTTCGAATTTCAGAGAGAACCCTCTTCCCTACACTAAAAGCAGACTCCGAAGCTACAGTGCTAACCGGAGGTGTTAGTAGATCTTTTGCAATTGCAGAAACAATTGGCCATCGACGTTCATTATTTCGCCAGAATTCGATTACATCTTCTGAACTTTTCTTAACTGATTTGTTACTAGGCATAGTATAACGAAAGTAATCAATTAATTCAGATGGCAACGCATTTGGACTGCTACTCGAAGTTTGAGTACATGCAGTGGAACACATACTACTACTACTAGAGGAACCATATGCATATGCAGTTGAATCATATCTAATTGAGTCTATGTTTTCTAATAAATTAATTACTTCAGCGTCGTCATCATTTATATTAGTGGGAGGAGGAGTATGTACACGAGTAACTTGTGTACCTATTCTTGAAGCATATAATTCATATATTTCAGTTAACGTTTGTTCCAAATTCCTATAAGTAATAGGCATATTAAAAGTTAAAGCATTTGAAATTTGGTCAATTATAAATTTAGTACCCGATAAATTATATCGGGGGGTCCATGACGCATGCTAAAGGAAATAACATAGGTAATTCTTCCAAATATTTTCTAAATTTTAATTCCATAGCATATATAACAGCATGAAAATCAGGGTCATTTTGATATCTATTAAAAGCCCTAGCAGTTATATAAAGACGTTCAAGAACCATACAACTAGTTGGATAATAAATACCAGACAATATATTCGTAGACGTATAAAAACTTTCCAAAACTTTCTTAATTTTAAAAACTGTATTCCAATCGGATTCATTTAAGATATCATCGTCGTCGTCTCTAATATGCCTATTGTTATAAAATTCAGTGATAAACGGTTCAAAACCTTCACATGATTTTAATAATAAGTAAGTTGAATTCTACCTATGACCTACGTCAGTAATAAAAGTTTTTGTATTAGAGTTCCCAACTTGTTCACAAAATTCTTCAAATGCTTGTTTTCTACTAGGTGTAATCGTGATATACGTAAGTGCATTCCTAATTCGACTAATTTCGTCCTTCACATGTTTTAAACCGTCTTGTACAATTAAATTAAAAATATGGCACACACATTGAATATGGAATAAATAACCACCAAAATCGGGTTGAAGTACTCTATGCAATTTATCGATAACTACTTTATTTACAGAAGTATTGTCAAAAGTAAAAGAACGAATTTTACTCTCGCATTTATATTCTTTAATTATTAACATAATTGCATTAAATATAGTGTTAGTATTATGAGGATACTCAACTATTTTAAAAGCAATAATTTTTTTATGCATAACCCAAAGTGGGTCTATATAGTGTGCAGTTGCAGCTATATAACCTCTCTTATTAATCCATTCCCATAAATCTGAAGTTAAAGATATGACACCCCCGTATTTTTCTAAATCCCCAATCAATAATCGCTTTGCATTAAGAAAATATTCAATTGTATTAGAACGAAGAGTATTTCGACTTACCCCAACGTACCTTGGTTGAAGATATTGTTTGACGTAGTTTACGAAATGTTCGTTGTCCACTATTGCTAGTGGCAGCTTCGCCGCGGCAACGAACTTCACCATTCCCTTTCGTGCTTCCTCCTCCGAATACATCCACGTAGAAATTGGCGAAGTAGTAGCACCGTCTCTACTAGTACCAAACTGTAGTTGCGTTAGTCCACGTTCAAGAAGCCCATGTTTGGCCGCACATGCTTTGTAATGACGGTTGAGGTGAGTGGTTCCAATGCCTTTTTGCCATGCCAGTCGTTGTTGACAGTATTTACATACTGCTTTCGTTTCTGGAAGTCCATCGATCACACGACCAGTGTTAACCAATTTGAAATGGTCCCAACATTTTGCCTGCTTCTTCCCCTTTCTCTTCCCTCTTGTATCGGGAATATTTAGTGCAGGTTCTTCATCTTGTTCCAAATCAATAGGAACACTAGAATCAACATCAACGTCATCCAAATCAATCGGATCGGCTTCACGAACGTCGAAATCGTCAATATCTTCTGGAATTGGTAGTTGGTTGAGACCGGCAAATTCATTCCCAAATTGATTTTGGGCAGGTGTTTCACCTTCCATACCGAACAAGTTTTCAACAAATACTCGTGGATTCATTTGTGAATTGTTGAAATAGAATGTAGAAATGTAGAAATGACGATTATGTACTACTGGCTAATGTATAAAATGAGTTGTAAAATGAAGATAATAATGTAAAAAAATGTAGAAGAGAATTATAAAATTGTTGATAATGATTTGTAAATTATAAATTGTAGAGTAGAGAGTATAGAATGAAAGTTTGGTGGGAAAAAAAATGTTGTAATGGGTTGGGTATTTATAGGAGAAGAATTGGAGAAAAGTAGAAATTTTTTTTTTTTTTTTTTGAAATAAGTGACCAGAACGGTCACTGATTCAGTGACCGTTCTGGTCACCCCATTTTCGCCCAATTTTATTTTTATTTTTTTTATTTTTTTTTATTACCTGGGCTCGTTTAGACGAGCCCACGAGCGGCTCGGCGAGCCGCTCGTGAACAGTGACGAGCCGAGCGGGCTCGGCTCGTCTAGCCCATGAGCCCGCTCGACTCGTGCTCGGGCTCGTTTTTTTACGAGCCCGAGCGGCTCGTGGGCGTGAACAGTACGAGCCGAGCGGGCGAGCCGACGAGCCGCTCGGCTCATTTGCCACCACTAATTTGGACAATTTCCATGTGTAGTCAAATCCCAATCAATGCAAGATATAAGGTATTTAATTTATGCATAGGGGTAAAAATGTCCAATTTTGACATTTTTGCAACTTCTTAAAAAATGTGACATTTTGGTACAAACATGATAGCAAAATGACATTTGGTGTAATTTCCTCCTTTTTTTCTTTTTTTTTAATAGAACTGATACAAACACTTATGTGATTGAACTTGATTGGCATAATTTTTTTTTTGTTTTTGTATCTTTCAATAATGTCATTTCAAATGTTATCCATCAAAATTTTCTGTTAAAAAATTATGTGCGCAAACAAAATATTACCAGTTCATAAATGAGAAATCTTCCACTCCTTGCTTTGATTACTCTCTCTCTCTCTCTCTCTCTTCAGTTCATTACACAGTTCATTCAATATTGCACCTAATTATCAGTTACATACAAATTAGTGCCCCAGTTATCGTCATAGTTTCACACTATCGCTTTATGAAGAAGAGAAATGATCCATTTGTTGTCAGAAAGATGAAAACCAGTATGCAGAGTACACTAGTCCGATGAAATATTTCTCGAGTTTCCGTGGAAACCTCGAAAAGGATCATTTTTTTCTGGAGACGCTCCATGTTTTCTCTTCATTTTCTTTGCTTTTACCCTTTCTCTCTTTCACAGATTTTGGGCAAAATCTGCGGGGGGCATCTTGGATATTTAGAAACAGAGTTCATGTCATTTTCCAAAAATGAAAATCCATAGAATGTTTTGAAGACCAAAGACTTTTTTTTTCTGACTATTTTATTTATAAATTTTGTTTGGTTCTTTGATTTCAGAGTTGTCCGAATTTTCCTGGAAACGGGTTGAATTAAATTTGACGAGGAAAGAAAAATATTGAAAAGATTTGTGGTTATTCTCCAATCGTCAAACAATAGTAATCTCTATTTTATAGAGTGGTATATAAGGGAAAGAGAATCCCTTTAATTTCTCTCTTCCTCTCCCATTTAATTTTCTCTGTGTTTTCTCATTCCTTTTGGGAATTTTCTGTCCAGGGGAGAGAATCAGTGAAAACTCTTTCTCTCTCTTCTCTGTTTGAAGAATCATCATGTTGATTTTTGACAAGGTTTCGATGCAAACAAACCTTCAATGCTTCTTGGATTGTGTAACTCCAGTTGTTCCATCCCATTTGCTGCCCAAAGTTTGTCTCTTTTCCTTTTCTAATATTCTTTGTTATCAAATGTAACAATCTAATTGTATCTCACGTCTGCCTGCTTTGTGGGTTAATCTTTATTTTATGAAATTGCGTTTATGATTGTTGATTATTTGTCCCTTTTGTTGTTTGATGATTTGTGACCAGAGTGACATGGAGAATCTGAATAGTTTATGGCATCCATGGGGAAGAGAAAAGTTGGACTATTTTACATTGGGTGATCTCTGGAATTGCTATGATGAATGGAGTGCTTATGGGGCTGGAGTTCCAATTACTCTTGATGATGGCCAAAATTTGGTGCAGTATTTTGTGCCTTATCTCTCTGCAATTCAAATCTTCACCAGCAATTCTTCTGTAAACTGTGTAAGGTAATCTTCTAATTGAATTGGTGAAAGTTGAAATTTAAGTTGTATTTATTTGGATTTCTTCCAATTGAATTAGTGTTGGTAAAGTTCTGTTTTTATTTGTTTTCAATGTATTTATTTGTGAATTGCGAAATAGTTATTTATTTTGTATTGATGCTATAAAGTAGGGAAGAGGCTGACTCCATAAGTGAGACTAGGGATTTCTTTAGTGATTCATTGAGTGATGAGAGTGACAGCGAGAAGATTTATAGATGGGATGGATGTTCGTCCGAGGAAGGATTATTCGAGCACGATAACTTTTGGCTTCCCAATGATAGATTGGGTAATCTTTACTTTCAGTACTTTGAGAGAAATTCTCCATATGAAAGAGCTCCTCTCATGGACAAGGTAACTCCATTTTCTAGTTCATGTTCACGGTTCTAATTCTTGATGATTCGGTTTCTCCGATTACTCATGCCTAGTTATTATCATTTGACTCCTCTAGTTATTTGTTCAACAGATCAATAGCCTAGCTCAAAGATACCCGGGATTGTTGTCACTAAGAAGTGCAGATCTTTCACCTGCTAGCTGGATGGCTGTCGCTTGGTACGTCTCTATTTCTATCGAGTAGTTGTATTTTTAACCATAATAAACGAACCGTGTGTAAATTTATTGACATGAATGACTTTCAGGTACCCGATTTACCACATTCCAATGGGAAGAACCATTAAAGACTTGTACACAAGCTTTCTCACATACCACACCATTTCTTCTTCTTTTCAAGGTATGCACTTGGTTCTAATGAATTTGTACTTGTTTGTATTTGACATAATTATAAAACGACCGTCAATTATGATTCACAGAAATGGACCTTGAGGATGACAAGGGGTGGAGCGCTGAAAGTAAAAGAAAGGAAGGAGAATGCATCTCTCTCCCTCCTTTTGGTATGGCCACTTACAAAATGCAAGGCGATGTGTGGGTCTCGAACAAGAATGGTGGGGATCAAGAGACACTGGCGTCTCTTTTGGGGGTCGCAGATTCCTGGCTAAAGCAATTAAGGGTCCAACACCATGACTTCAACTACTTCATGGGATTTTGTTCGGGTAAGACCAGAACCAACGATATTTTCTCGAACCACACAATAGGGACCAAATATTAGAATCGGGTTTTTTGGTTTTCCGTACTTGTGTTGATAGGAAGCATGAGATTTAGTAGCCTTTGAGTGGAATGAGTGTACGACTCCTTTGTTGATATTTTAGCATTAGGATCTCATCTGATTGCCTAATGATGACCCCATCTGGTTTTGAGTTTTGTAATCTAAGGGGATGTATGTAAATGAAGAGAGATAGAGGGGGGAGATAGAGAGACGCCGGTGGGGCTTTTTGTAACTCTGAATTAATTCCATGCCTGTATGTAAAGGAGAGCAATGCTTGTAGCCTTTGCAAATCCTTTTTTTCTGTAACATGCACGAATGAGCTTAAATATTTATTTCCGAGTATGGTGAAGGTCAAAAGCACATTATTTATTTGGACCGAACCTTTTATTTTTCAATTATAAGTAAAATTAAATTAGGCCAACATATTTTCTACTTATAATTTTGATAATTCACACGATATCAACAACAATGTCATCTACATTAATTCTATAAATTTACAATACAAGGGTGGTCATTGTCAGATACACATGTCTTGATATTATAAGCAATTTGTAAGACAAGATAGGTACCGTTTGGCCCATTCCGAAGACTTTTGTTGTCTCTCAAGACATCTTGTCATGATTCAAACTTATGAAAGGGATATAAAACTTGAACCTATTTTTCGCGTGATAGCACCCTATAGACATGCCCTAATATCTTTAAGGATATTGCTGTGTGTGTACATAATGTGAGAGAGGTAGGTAGCGCGGGCCCCACCATTCTCACATAATGTACCATGCGATGTAGTATGTTATGTACACATAGCATGGTCCTATCTTTAACTTGTTTCATAGAATCCATGAATTTTTATAAGATTTCATCCTCAAGCTGACATTCGGTGTTTGTAAGATATGCTGATTCTCTTTTAAGTGTTATCGAATTCTTTCTCTTTTTTTATTTTTTATTTTTTGCACAAACTTTGAATCATCCAAGTATTTTTGTCAAACTAGAAAAGTTGACGAGAGTTTTTCGTCCATTTGGATACCCTATCTTCTTCACCAACTTGCCTATATTTATCTAAATGACATTCACGGAGTGAACATATGCAAGTTTTTTTTTTTTTTTAAAGGTTTAATTGGATGAGTCATTGATCAAAATTCACTACTACACCATGCAATTGATTCAATATATAAATGTAGTTCCTCCCATGATTTGAAGCAAGTTGAAATTTGACTTTTTATCACAAACGAACATAATAATAATAATAATAATATAGAAAAAAACGTCACATTAGTCACAAAGTGCAACCACTAACCAAATTGAAATGTGAAACCACAGTATTAAGTAACACATTTATCAGTCTCTCTACACTTCACATGGCCATTGCCAGTTTTTGTCTGGATAGTTGTATGGCACTCTTGATTGACGTGTGGTTTAATTGAAGTGGTGGAACGTGCGTTGCTTTCTTGTACGCGATACGTAGAGAGTCAAGTCAATTACTCCCTGTTTGGTTTGGATAAATGTTAGTTTTTTAGTAAATTTTGATAAAAGTCGATGATGTGTGGTTGAAAAGATAACAAAAACTGTGAGTTTCATAAAATGTGTAGTTAAAAATGAATTTGAAAAAAAAAAATTTTAAATAGGGTCAAAGCTTGTTTGAAGATATATTAAAGTTTTTTAAGTTTTTTTTTTGGGGACACAATGGATAATTTTTCTCATGATTTTAGTAAATGGATGGGTCTACACTACACAAATGTTTCATACATCACATTGGCTCCTTTCATTCCATTTCGGGTTTTTATTGTAAAGTGCGCAGCGATTGGGCTACCAAGAACTCACTTTGTCTTGAGGATATAATTTAATAAAGAAAATGCTTATATTTTACTAAACAATTACTAACGAAGTAACAAATAAATGTACAATTTTTTAAATATTTTTTTTATCAATTAAATCATCTGCATCTTCACTTTTATCATTTTTCTTATGTACGTCATCATCAACAACTTCATTGTTATCATTTTCATTAATTATGTCCAAATTCGTGATTTAATTGAAGATCGTTAGCGAAATTTTCATTGAAGTACATAATTTACACTTGTCCTTTAACAATGAATCTATCCATTTTCGAGGAAAAAAATAAACAGTGAATCTAGCAAGAGCACCATTATTAACTCTTCGCTTTTTCTCTTTTTCTTCTTTCGTTTCTCATATCACGATAGCTATTTTTTAGGATCATCTTAAAATTTTATGGCATAAAAAAAAATAAAAAAATCACTACAATATATAAAATAGGAGAGTTGATTACTATTCATAAGGCATCATCCCTATCTCATGCTGATGTCATATATATGTATATGAAATGAATTATTTAGTATCATTTTCATTTTCATTTCATTTATTTACATTTCATTTCACGTAAATTTGAACATTATTGCTTCCTTTCACGTAAATTTCAACGTCATTTTCATTTTATCTATTGACATTTTATTTCATGAAAATTTGAACATCATTTTCATTTATATTTGCATTTCCTCATCTATCATGGACACTTCCGCTCTCTCTCAAAAGCAGAAAGCAAACATTATTTTTTGTTTTTTCTCGATTTTTCTTCTCCCTCCTATACAGACATACGTTTATCTATATCTCTTGGTAATATAACATTTTTTTCTTTTTTATTATAATTGTTATCTGCATGATGACAATTTTTTTAGTTGGAACCGTTTGTTAAGAACTTTGATTTTTATTTCCATATTTCTCTCTTTTGTTATGCGAAACAAAAATTTTGCACTTGTGAATCAGTGCAAGTTTATGTTTATACATATATGTATTGCCTAGATATCTATAAGTTTTGTGAAGAAAGATAGTGTTGTAAGGATTGTTATGCTTTTTTCAAAAGTTAGCAATCTGGATTGGAGGCTACATAGAGAAGTAAAATAATCCATTAATGGATGATGAGATAGCAGAATATTAATCAATATTGCATGGAAAGGAAACTCTTAATTAACAAACTTTTATGGATTTAAATTTTCAGTAATATTACAAATACTTGATTTTTTGTGGGAATATGTGAGGATAACTGGATAACAGGTAAATGAGCCTAGAAAAATGAAATTTGAGAGCCTACTAGATAGTAGAAAAACGAAGAACTTGAGAACGAAAAGAAAAATATGAGAAAAGACGAAAATAATGCCACCTTGTGTTTGGTCCCCTAAAAAACACCGAGGGTCATTTGTCTACTATTTTTGAAGGGCAAAGTCTCAATCCAACAAGCAGGAATGAAAACTCAAGAAAAAAATTCAAAAATAAATAATATTATATAACATAAAGTTCAAAGAGAGTAACCTGTACAGTAAACGAAGTTTTTGTAGCTTGCCCAATATGTTAGGGATTGGGCCATTTTAGTTGGAGAGCTTTTCAGAAAAGTTATCTAATGAATCCTTGATAAAACAAATGAAAGAAAATCAAAAAGGGAAAAATAATGATTTATTGATAGTATGTGAAAATATGTTGAGGTCTCAATATGTTTAGAACTCCTTATAAATAATATGGTGACTCTAAGGGGAAAATTAGAAAGTGCTGACCCGAGGTTGTCCATCATTCAGGGCCAATACAAATAACTAAGCGTTCTTCATCATTTCAATAATTACTGACTTATTATAGTTACATTTGTTGGAAGTTTATTACGCGATCTTAATATCCGATCCTACTTCGTTGATTTTCTCATCACTGTTGATGAATTTCTTAATTTCTGGATTTTAGAACATTTCATTCTTTTGACCGTTTTCTTATTTTGGCTACATGCTTGCTTTGTATTGCATGGCTTTTCAAATGTATAATGTCATTCTAAATAATTTTATTATTTAACACCACTTTATATTAAATTATTTCTAATCTACCCTACTCTTAAAAGTGACAATCCTTGGATCACTATTCATTTCTGTCACAGTAGTTTTCACATTTATCCTGCTTTCATCTGGTTTTGCTACAGTAACTTTTTTCCTTTTTTCATTCCCGTCACATTACTTTTCACATTGAAACCGGTTTTGTCATGTTCATCCAAATAGCCGACTTCACCTGACATATAAAAAAAATAAAAAATTTGCCGCCGTATCTTCTGTTGATATTTTATAACCGACTACTATATTATTTTATATATATTTTTCCCCTTAAGAGGGAACCCAACGTTTACTATTCATTCTTGTCACACTCCTTTTCACACATGTGAACTGGATTTGCTACAGTAACTTTTTTCCTTTTTTCATTCCCGTCACATTACTTTTCACATTGAAACCGGTTTTGTCATGTTCATCCAAATAGCCGACTTCACCTGACATATAAAAAAAAATAAAAAATTTGCCGCCGTATTTTCTGTTGATATTTTATAACCGACTACTATATTATTTTAGTCAATAAAAAACACACAAAATCCAAAAAAAAAAAATTTGCCGACTTTGCTGCTGTATTTTCTGTTGATATTTTATAACCGACTACTATAGTCAATAAAAAACACACAAAATCCAAAAAAAAAAAAAATTGCCGACTTACATTATCTACCCTATATATACATGCATGCAAATGAATTTTCTACACAGTTTCCCATTTCTCAAAGACTTAACAAAAAAAAAAATTCTTGATTACGCTGTGAGGTGGCAAAATATTCTCTTTGAAGGTAGATCTCTATTTGTTATATTTTTGCTTTTTCATTCCAATATTTTTTTTTTTTTTGCAACTTTATGTTTTTTCGTTTTTGTTTAGGTTTATGTTCATCGTCTTTCTGTAAGTATATTTTGCTTTTACTATTTTTGTATGTTACGTTAAATTGCATGTTTCAGTAAATCTAATTCACAACACATGTTTCAATAATTTTCTGTCGGGAGCATTAAAATTTAGTTGGGATTTAATTGTTTAACCTTGTTAGAATTTGTTTAGTGTTCTGTTTTGATGTATAACTTTAGGGTTTATCCAATTGCTAAAAACAAGGTTAAATGCATGGAATTGCTTCTCTGTGTTTATTTGTTTTTTTCAAAAAAAAAATTCGCTTTCATTTAGAATTTTAAATGAATAAAATTATTTCAATACGAGTTTTTGGATGATTTTGATATTTTATTGAGGTGGAAAAAAATACTTCATTTTTAAGTTGAAAATTTAGCTTTATTTGATAAAATATTTAATTATTCTTTACTTGTCGATAGTAGCATATAAAAAATGTTTATAATTTGTTTTAGATTTCATTTCATCTATATTTGAGTCAACGACTTCAATATTTATTACTATTGTATTTAATTTTACAATTTCGTTATTTGACTTTAAATTCATATGTTTTATAAATTTTTTTTTACAACTTATTAAAAATGAACCTTAATAAAATATAAAAATCATCCAAAAACTCATATTGAAATATTTTTTCATTTCAAATTCTTTTTAAATATTTTCTCATGCGCGCACGAATTTTTTCTTTTTTAATAAATTCAAAAAAACATTACATAATATTCATAATTCACCTACTAAAGTTACAACTACAATACATTAAATTTCCTAAATTTTCAACAAAGTTTTTATTACAATTTTAATTTTAATTTGTCCTATTGAAAGAGTTAAATTTTATTTTGCGCAAGGGAGTGAATTTTTTTTTTTTTTTTTTTTTAATGTGTGGCCATGAAAAATATTATTTGTATAGGTACGATTTTTTTTTCCCATATATTTTGTATAGTTAAATTTGTAGTTATCCTTTATATTTTTTTTCCCTAAAGTTTTTATTATAGTATTTATTATTTATAATTATTTTTAACAAATTGTGTAATCTATAATTTGTATTTACTGTTCTATCAATATTGAATTTGTTTCCAATTTTTTTAGGTTGTAAAGATATCATTCTTAATTTTTATTGCGGAATATTATTCCTTCATTTTTGTCACATTGGTTTTCACATTGATCTGGTTCGAAACCGGTTCCATACTGTTCAAAAAAATTGGCCGACTTCATCTGTAAAAAAAAAATACAATTGTGTTCCATGATTAAGATTTTCGTAAGTAGTTAGGTATAGTTAATTTTGTTTTTTGTATATTTAGGATGCAAATATCATTATGTTGATCTATATATCTTGAAAATATTTATTTTACTCCATTATGTTTTTCAGCTTGTACGACTAAATTCCTTTCGCTTTGGTATTGCAGCAGCAGAACATAAACTTTTACTGTAAGTATTTATACGTAGAAGTTATTTTCGTTTATATTATTATTACTTTTGCATGTTTAGTATTTAGTATTTCTTTAAGTAAATATAATTCTGTTCCATGTTTAAGATTTTTGTAAGTAGTTAAGTATAGTTCATTTTGTTTGTGTAGATTTAATATTTCTCTATATTTCACAATAAATTCTGAAGCATATTAGGTTAACTTAAGAAATTTGTCAACATATCATTTTAGTATTATCGATATCAAGTTGTCAACATTAAATTTTTACTACTTAAATTACCAACAATTAACAATACTTAAAATTGTTGAAAAATTGAGTAGGAAAGAAAATAAAAAAGAAGAAATATAAAAAAAAAAAAAATTAGATTGGAACTCCCCGTGCGCGCACGGGGAGAATGGTTCTCCCCGTGCACGCACGGGGAGAGTCTATCTCCCCGTGCGTGCACGGGGAGTTTGGAACTCCCCGTGCACGCACGGGGAGATAGACTCTCCCCGTGCGTGCACGGGGAGAACCATTCTCCCCGTGCGCGCACGGGGACAGCCAAATTTTTTTTTTTTAATATTTTTTTACGTTTTTTTTTCCTTCTTTTTTTAAGCTATAAAAATTCTATTGATTTACATTTTACAAAAACTATAAATGTAATTTCACTTATTACAAATTTAGATCAAAAATATTAGAAAATATTTCATTTCATACATATATGAAATCTAAATTCCTTTCGGGGGCGTTGCCCCCAGTTCTACAGGGCGCCGCCTCGACCCCGAACCATCGCACTTCTCAATTTGGTAAAAAAATATGTGACTTTCTTCAATTTACTTCATATACACTTCGATTTTTTATTTTTATTATGATTTTCTTTATTTATTGTATTCTTAGTCATTCATGATTTTGTCAATATTAAATTTATTTCCAATTTTTTAAGTTACAAAAAAACCATTCTCAAAGTAAACATATTAAAATTTTCAACATCGATTGAATTGTGCTATCTTCAGGTATAATATTTTTTTTATTCTTTTCTAGATTTCTTAGAGTTTAATATGTAATTAATCTTAGTATTTTTTTCCTTAAAGTTCCTATTATATTATTGTGGACTCTAATTCGTATTTATTGTTCTTCTGTATATAATGTCCAATTGTATTTTTCGATAGTTATAATTGACTACAGTAATACACTATACCTTCATTAATTTTTGTACTAAATTGTTATTTGTTTAACTTTCTTTATGCATACTACTTTTCTTTCCTTTTGAAATATATTTTTAGTAATTTTTCACAAATTTCGATATTTCAACCTTTACTTTTGCTGTATATATGTTTTAACACATGTAAGATTATTTCTTTCAGAAGCTTTTACTTTCTACAGCTACATTTGAGAATTTAAATTAATGCATTTTATAAATATTATACTAGAGTTTTATGACTTTCACCCATCATTTTTAAATCACGTTATGCTAAAGTTGGTATTAGTATTATTTGTTAGTTGTTTGACTACTAAAATATTTTTTATTTTATTCAGATCGGTAGCATATTTATTGTCCTGATGAATTCTCTGGGAACTGGTAATGAGGAGCCTGAGTTTATTAATCTTGAAAGTATTTCCGAAGGCACGAGTAAATCATATAATGCTTTCATACGTCAACAACAAAATCGAAGACAAGCAGATAGGAGGAATCGAGTTCAAACCGTAAGTGTTGATCATCGTAAAAGGATAAATGATCCTATGTTATCTTAAAATAATAATTCTGGCGTTGCTTATGTGCATGAATCTTATTCTGAGGGTTCTACTTCGAATGAAAAATCGACTAATATTTTTGATTATGAATTATGTGAAAGTTTTAACCTTTTGAACATACCAACTACTGCATATGTGTTACCAACATGCACCTATTGTAAGTATTGTGGTGCGAAAAAATTTCATAGAGAAACAAAAGGTTTTTGTTGCTGTGATGGAAAAGTTAAACTTTTCATGCCTGATTCACCAAATGAATTGTATGATTTATTTATTTCTAAAGAACCTACATGTATGGAATTCAAAAAACTTTCACGCGGATATAATAACCACTTTGCATTCACTTCATTTGGTGTAAAAGTACGACAAGGAACTCTTTAAATCATACCGAGGTATTTACACATTCGTAGTTCAAGGACAGATATATCATTATGTAAATCAACTTATGCCACAAAATAATATGCCACATTATATGCAACTATATTTTTATGATACAGATAATGAAATTCAAAATCGTATAAAAATTTCTGAAAATTTAGTAGAACCTACTTTAACTCTTCTAATTGAAATCTTAAAAGGAAATCCATATAGTAAATTTTTCAGGTCTTTAAGTAATATAACGAATTTGCACGACCATCGAATACAAATAAAATGTCACCACGGACTCGATCAAAGAGTTTTAAATACTCCTTCAAATGGCCTCAAGTAGTCGTCAGATGGGTTGATGATGATGAAAATGCAAATAATCATGTTCGTGATATTACTATATATGGTCATTCGGTGATTCGCATAAGGTTCATTATTATTATGGTTGTTATGATCCTTTACAATATCCTTTGCTCTTCCCATTTGGTGAATCTCGTTGGCATGAAGGCATTCAAAGATATAAACACACATCTTCTCAACTTTGAGAATTTGGTGACCATGTTGTCGTTCCTAAAATAATAAATTCTCAGCTCAAATGATTGAAAAAGAAGATGAAGGTTTACTTATATACTTTGTCATATATTTTCTAATTTTAAAAATATCGATGTTTTAGTTACATATATAAAAATTGTTTTATTCTTCCTCATGCAAGTGCTTCATAAAATGAAGAAACGATATCGTGTTTCATGTCGTGAGTATTATGCATACAAGCTACGATTAGGCTTACAGGTAAGTTTGTGTTGCTTCATCTTGGTAGACTTTTTCAACAATATGTTGTAGATATGTATGTTAAAATCGAAACAACGAGATTAGATTACTTTCGTAATAACCGAAACAAATTCGTGTGAACTTTATCAAGGTATTGTAGATAGTGTCGAGAACGGGAAACAAGAGGGTACAAAATTGGAAAGAAATTTGTTTTACCACAATCCTTTACTTGCGGACCTAGAGATATGCTAAGGAGATACTTAGATGCTATGGCTCTTGTTCAACGTTATGGAAAACCAGATATATTCTTAACTATAACATGCAATCCGAATTGGCCGTAAATTAAGCAAGAATTGAAACATAATGATGAGGTTCAAAATCGACGGATTTAATTGTACGTATATTTAGAGCAAAATTAGAAGAACTTAAAAATGATTTGTATAAGAACAATATTTTTGGTCTGTTGTTGCTCATATATACATGATTGAATTCCAAAAAGAGGGCTTCCTCACGCACATCTACCGATAATTTTTAACCGTGGCCATAAGATTTCTTCTCTCAACAAGTTGATAGGATAGTATCTTGTGAAATTCCCGATAAAAACAAGTATCCTCATCTTTATTCGGTTATTGTAAAACATAATATACATGGCCCTTGTGGAAATCTTAATCCCAAAAATGTATGCATGGTGACAAATAGTGGTTGTAAGAATAAATATCCAAGAGATTATTGTAATAGTACTATATTTGGAGATAATTCATACCCATTGTATAGACGTCGTAATAATGGTATTAGTATTAAAGTTAGAGGTCAAATGTTAGACAATCAATGGGTTGTACCATATAATCCTTATTTAAGTGCAAAATTTGACTGTCATATCAACGTTGAAATATGTTCTTCTATTAAAGCTGTAAAATATTTGTACAAATATGTATACAAAGGACATGATCGTATTAATTTTTTCGTTAGCAAAGATGAAAAAGAAAAAGATATTGATGAAATATCTGCTTATCAATCTGCTAGATGGATATCTCCACCTGAGGCTATGTGGAGGATTTTTTCATTTAATTTGTCAGAAATCTATCCAATTGTTTATTCTTTACAACTTCATACTGAAGATCATCAACAAGTTACATACAAAAATACGGATGATTTATCTACTATTATTGAGAATGAAAATACAAGGAGAACAATGTTAACTGAATTTTTTCGATTAAATAAAGCAAACGAATTTGCTCGAACGCTTTTGTATCGAGATATCCCAACATATTTTGTTTGGAATGCAAATAACAAAATTTGGACTCCCAGAAAGAAACAAATTGTTATCGGACGAATTGTCTCAGCGAATCCATCGGAAGGAGAACGATATTTCCTTCGCATTCTTCTTAACCATATTAGAGGACCAACATCATTTGACGATATAAGAACTTTTAATGAAACAATTGTTGGTACATTTCGAGAAGTAGCACTTTTACATGGTTTATTAAGTGGAGACAACCGTTGTGAAGAATGTTTATCCGAAGCTATTATTTACGAAATGCCTTGTTCTTTAAAACGACTTTTTGCTACACTTCTTACATTGTGCAATCCTAATCATCCAAAGTTATCATGGGATAAATTTAAATCTTATATGATGGATGATTATGTACATCAAAATATACCTATTGAAGTCATAAATACGAGCTCGAGGATATAAGTTCTATTTTAGAATCCTGGGTAAAAATATAAATGATTATGGAATTGTGCCGTTTAATGTAAATATAAATGAAGATGAAAGGTTGACAAGAATGATTGCTAAGAGACAATTAATTTGGAAATTCAAGAAACATTTGCTTGTGCCGCAATGTTAAATAAGGAACAACAATTTGCATACGATACAATTATGGAAAAAGTAGAATCTGAATCAAGCGGTGCTTTTTTCATCGACGGTCCAGGAGGAACAGGTAAAACTTTTTTATACAAAGCACTCTTAGCTGGTGTAAGGTCTAGACATTTTATTGCTTTAGCAACTGCATCGTCTGGAGTAGCTGCATCTTTATTACCTGGAGGTCGAACAGCTCATTCGAGATTTAAAATTCCTTTGGAAACAATAGGAGAAGTCAATTGCTCTATTAGCAAACAATCAGCTTTGGGAACTTTGTTGAAAATGTCTAAACTAATAATTTGGGATGAAGCACCTATGGTAAATCGTTGTACTATTGAAGCTGTAGATAAAATGTTTAGAGATATTACTGATTGTAACTTACCTTTTGGTTGAAAAGTAATCGTTCTTGGAGGAGATTTTCGACAGTTTTACCATTGTACCGAAAGGAAAAAAGAAGACATAATGAAAGCTAGCTTGGTTTTCTCATATCTATGGCCTTTGTTTGTACATCTACCATTAGTTCATAATATGAGAGCAAAGTTCGATTCTACGTTGCGATTACTTGCTTAGAATTGGAAATGGAACAGAACAAGAACATACTTGTAAATGTATTAAGCTTCCAAATAGTATAATTTTACCATTCGAAGATGAAATCACGTCTCTCCAAAACTTTGATACATTGTGTTTTTCCAAATATAGAAGCTTATGCTGATCATTTACATACCATGGTAAACCGTGTTATTCTTACACCTACAAATGAATGTGTTGACTATATTAACAAACTTCTGCTTGAACAAATTCCTGGTCAAATTTTCACATACTATAGTTTTGATGAAGCAATTGAAAAATCAGAACAGTGCGTGCAAGAAGATTTCTTAAATACTTTGACATCAAATGGTATTTCACCTCATGAATTGAACCTTAAAATAAATTGTCCTGTAATGTTATTGCGGAATATTAATCCTTCTGAAGGGTTATGCAATGGAACACGTCTTACTTGTCGAAAATTTGAGAGAAACGTTATTCTTGCTGAAATCACTACTGGCGAATATTGTGGAAAACATGTTTTCTTACCGAGGATCCCTTTTATACCACTGAAATCTGATCGAACCACAATTCCATTTAAAAGAACTCAATTTCCAATTAGACCATGCTTTGCAATGACAATAAATAAAGCCCAAGGTCAAACACTTGATTTTGTCGGTTTGTATCTTCCAGGAACCAGGTTTTACGCCATGGGCGATTATATGTAGCGTTATCAAGAGCAAAAACAAGCAAATCTCTAAAAGTTTTCTTGAAACCATCAACCACAGATACTTCGCACAACTCATGTATCTTGAAAATGTTGTCTATAAAGAAATTCTTTCATTTATACATTCATAGAACAACCTTCTCATAGAACAACCTTCTCACAGGTATATTTATTTCGTATATTATATTTAAAATACAGTATTTTACTATGCATAAAATAATATTTTTCATTTTATATACGGGTTATCGAAATTTCTATTGATGTTATTCGAAAGTTCAAATGAATTCTCTATCGCATCTGTATATTTCACAGTATGAATTAATTTAAAAATAAAATATAATTTTTTTATGAACATCTAATACACTTTCATTATATTTTTCCAACATTTGTATAGTTCTCAAAAAATAATTTTACATTGTTTTTTAGACTATCTACCACATTTTCTTGGAAATAAAATATTAATTCATCAACAAAAGATGTCATATTAGTGTAAGTGGTGATACCATCTAACATGTTTTTTCTAAATAAAAACAAGTACACATGTGTTGTATATAATAATCTCCGTATTTCTCTTATTCCATTGCCATATATGTACTATTATTTATCATTTCGCAAATTCCTCCAAATCCATTTTTTTGATTTGTTCACGACACCTTTAATATGGAATCTTCCATATATCAACATTGGTTTTATAGGTACCTAATCTTTGTGATCCTCCATTGAAATTAATGAAACGAGTTAATATATTACCCTATTCTTTAAAATTTGCAGTTCAATAAATTTCTCAATTATGGTTAGTCTATTAATAATGTTTTCCATTACTTTAGTAGAATATATTCATTGACATTTTGTTATATGATTGGACACAGGTTTTCTGTTATTAGCAAGAGTTCCATCTTCTCAAAGGCATCCACGATTATTGTATTTGTACAATTTTTAGTCTATCAAAATCTTTTAATGTTGTCATATGACATTTTATATAAAGCGTGTCTTCGTGGAGTACAAGGGAACGAAACAGAGAAATTTCTTTCTTATTTTAAGCCATGTATAATACCCCAAAGAATGTGGAGTTGCTTCAGGTTTGAAGCATATGGAGGCCAAAAAGCATAAAACATGTTGTATATATGTAAAGGAAAGCACATTGTTCATATAAAAGAGGTAAGTTTTATGTTTCTCACTCTTCCTGGTCATAATACATCATAAAAATCTTTTTAGTAACAACTTCTTATATCTTTAACAAATGTGTTTTGCTTGATCTTCACTCAATCATGATGACATCTTTATTCTCGATACAAAATATGAAATCTTTCAGTTCAACGAATCCGACTCATGTAGTCAAGAAAGGGCTAAAACACTGGAAGTTTTAGTGAAAGAACGGGAAGGAAATGATTTTTAAGAGAGGTAGACCATCTGCAATGTTTCTAAGATTTGGAAATTACAATGAGATGCCTGAGGATTCGGAACTGAGGAGACTTCTAGCCGGTCCCAACCCATTACACCATAATTGCCATACTCCAACAAAGCCCCAGACGCCATGAAAATTAAACTCTTCTCTCATTTTATTTTAATTTCAAAAGACAGAAAAAAAAGAAGAAGAAAAACAAACAAAAAAAGTCAGTCTATAAATTGGTCTAAATATAATATATATTTTTGTGTAGAGTAACTTGGGTCCTTTGCATTGTTTCTTTTTGTCTTGGAATTTATGGAAGACCTTATGATATATGTAAGTACTTGTAAGCTTTTTAAAAGTTTCAATGGGATATTATGCCCCATTTTGTTACATGCTGTTCATGGTATTTGTTAGGGTGTACACACACATGTTAATTAATAGTTAATCTTTTCAAGTATTTACACGATTATTTTGCATACCTTCACATATTCGCATACGTATGAAGTGAAAACACAAGAAATTGAACTTATGATCGTTTTCAAATATAATTTTGACAGCATAATGACAATTAACCATAAATCACAGTAGTATCACATTATCTGATTTTGTAATTTAGTTAAACATATTACACACAACACATTCACGAGAATTTCTTATGTTCGAAAGAAATTCTTAACATTCACAATGCTAATATTTATTTACCTTTAAAATAACACAACCTGTGCATTGCACGAGGCAAAAACTAACATGAAAACAAACTTCCCATAATAATAACACTACAACATTATGGAACTTACAGATCCTTCAAAATTTAAGCTTCACCAGAAAACATATTTTGTTTGGATTATAATTTCGCTCTTTTTTTTGTAATATATAAAATTCAATCTTATATCTCTTTCATTCTTATTATTTTATTTTCTTTCTAAAATCATATATACTTGAGACTTCAACTTTTATTTTTTATTGTGTGTATATATATATATATATTATGCATTCCATACTTCAGAAAATAGTATAAAAAAATGTAGATAATTTTTTTTTTTGAACGCTAACATTACTTCCTTAATCACATTGCCCGTGCATTGCACGGGCAATAGACTAGTTACTTTACAAGAAATCAATGAGAAAACACATTTTATCTACTTCAATACTAAAATTTTACTTACATTAGTGCTCTTTCATACTTTATGGATGGGTTGACCTTCTAATTGGAGCAAAATATTTCTGCTGCCTTTTCTATGTGTGAACCAGCTGTTGGATAGAAACTAAAATTATGGAATCTGTTTGCATCAAAAGAAGGTGTTGCAAGACTATATAGTTTTCATTTTGAGCAAGTTTTAATCAATGATTTCCCGTTCCCATTTTTACAGGGGATTCAAAATAGTAAATAATAATAATAGGGTTCTTGATATTTGAGGATTTAACATATTAAAATTTCACCTTCAATTTACTTTTTTGAAATAAATTTTTTTGGTCTTCCTTTATTTTCTTAAATTCTCTGTTTGAAGCAAAATATCAATTGGAAATGCAAAATTTTAAGTGTCAACTCCGACATAGCACATTGAGTCACTTGCAACAAAGAAATTTTGTTTTGCAAATAATTTCTTAATTAATAAAATATATTTGATACCATAAATTGTATAATTGATACCATAATATATTTAATTAATAAAATATAGTTTTGCTTAATTATTTCATAAATAAATTTTAATTAATATCCGATTTTTGAATTTTTAAACCTTGTTTCCTAGTTTTGAAATGTGTCATAATTAATCTCTTAGTTAACAGATTAAAATGGGGGTGTATTTATGAAAAAAATTATGGTGTGAATATAACAACTCATAAAAAATTTGTAGGAAATTTCATCATTTCTCGTGAATTTCTATTTCATTAAATGTTGTGCAACTCCTAATTTTGCAAGTCTCCATCCAAATTAATTAATTAATTCCACTATAATTAATAATAAATTATAGCTCTTAGAGTATCTCTAAGAGACTCTATTTTTAAATAGCATATTCTATCATTTGGAGAGCATCTATAAATTTAGGGAGTTAAAATTTTGAAATACTCAAACAAACTCTTTATATTCAACACTTAATTTTACTAATCCCAAAAAAAATATTTATTATTTTTGTTTATATTTTATTTTAATTAGCTTTTCTTTATATTATTTTATTATTTTTCTACATTGAAAACTGAAATACTTTGAATGCATTTAATTATAATTTGGAGAGTCAAACTCACTCTTTAAATTAAAATGTTAATGTAAAGAGTCTCTTGGGGGCATGGTTTTAAATATTAACTTTTTAAAATAGAGAACATCTCATATTTAAAGAGTTTCTTGGAAATGCTCTTAAAATAAAGGCAACAATACATAACTAAGAGGTTTAATTTTACCAATTTCAAATTTAAGAAATTAAGTTTAATCGGTCACAAATAAAAAATTGAAACGTCACAGATTATTTTACGGTCACAATTCAAAAAATTTATGTCACAATTTGTTCATCGGTTACAAATCAAAAATTTTACAAGTCACAAATTATTTTACGGTCACAAATTAGAAATTTTATAAGTCACAATTCAGAAATTTTATAAGACACAATTTGTTCATCGGTCACAAATAAAAAAGTTATATGTCACAACTTATTCATCGGTCACAAATCACAAACATTATAAGTCACAACTTAGTAGACAGTCATAAATTGTTAAATTATCGGTCACAGATTAACAATTTTTTGTGTCACGAATTATTTTTTGGTCACAATTTATATTTTTCATTGGTTTTATATTATTTATCGGTCACAAATTAATGAATCTAATGGTCACCAACGACCAAATAATCTGTGACTACAAACAATATTTACAACACCACCTCACCACTGCCTCAGCAGCAGCACCACCACCGTCGATGCCAAACCACCACCACCTTCTAACCAAAATATACTACAAATCTGCTTCGCTTGCAGAACCCACAGACCACCACCACCATACAGACAATCTGAGCCAATCGTGACCACACCCAACCATTGGTCAACACCACTACACAACCACCACCGCACAACACCCTAACCACACAACCGCACCCAGTCATCGAACACAGCACCATCGAGCCAAACCACCGCACCGCACACCACCATTGCACATCACCATTGCACCCAACATCGTACATCACCACCTAACCACCGTCAAAAGTACCAAATCCACCACATCACCAGCGCTGGATCTACCACCAACAATGCCAGATCTATCTGTACCACCGCCAACAAAAAATCACCCGAAACTCTAGTCACGCCACGCACTAGATGGCTACCCAAAACTCCGACCCAATTTTCCTCAGATCGCACTAGCAAAGCAAAAAACTCTTGAAAAAAAAAGGGTAGTTAGGCTGCTGGTTCTGTAGTGTCTTCGACTTGTCATCTCCACTTGACACAACTCTCTCTCTCTCTCACCCTCACTCTCACGCACACATACATAGTGCGTCCAACGGTCTCAAGACCAAAAGGGAGGAATAGTACATTGGCCTCTTTTGCCTTTTGTTTCATTTTTTTCTATCCTGTTGTCCATGTCTGCTCAGAACTGCAAAATGGGGAAGAATCATACTTTGAATTTCTTGTTATTATTTTGATGCTCTCTGTCTTCTTCTCATGGTTTGAAACACCACACTTCAAATGTGTATTTCTTGTTGATTTTTTTGAAGTCCTCTATAAATTCTTACAGTTTCTGGAAGTGTCGGGCACCAGGTCACAACATCGCCTGGAAGTGTCGGGCGGGTATGGAGACAAACCGCACGCAATGGCCCGAACTCTACCTCCATTTTCTGATTTTGATCTCTGGTAGAGTAGAGAAAGGGAGGGATGGAGAGACGGAGAGAAGAGAGAAAATGGGCGGGCGACGTTGTAAAGAGAAAGAGAGGTACAGTAGAGAGAGAGAAAATGGAAGGGATGAAATAATTAGGATTTTGGTGTGTATTATTGGAGGAAATATATGGAAATAACCTTTTCATTGTTGTGTATTTCCAAACTATTGACTAAGAAATAGAATTATATATATAAAAAAAGGTGAAAATATAGCTTTACCTGGAAAAAGTAAAAAATACCCTCACTTTGTCAAAAAGGAAAGCTCTCCCACACGGATCTGGGCCGATTGTCATTTGGGCCACAGCTGGCCCAGATCAAACTGTCTGACTGTTATTAGGCCACATTTGGCCCAGAACACTAAATTTCTGGACCGGCTGTTAAGTAGGCCATATATATATATAATTAATCAAATAATTAATTTTAATTTGATAATTACTAATATCATTAAATAAATTATTTTAATTATTAAATATTATATTTTAACATATTAGCAACTTTTTTTCCTTTAAATTTTATTAATAATTGAATAAATCGAATATGAAATAAATATTTATAGAATTTAATATTTTACGTAATCGATTTTTTTTATATAATTCAATAATTAATTTTAATTTAATAATTACGAATATCATTAAATAAATCATTTAAATTATTTAATATTATATTTTAATATATTAGCAACTTCTTTTGTTTTCCTTTAAATTTTATTAATAATTGAATAAATCAAATATGAAATAAATATTTATAGAATTAAATATTTGAAGTAATCAAATTTTTTTTATATAATTAAATAATTAATTTTAATTATTTAATATTATCTTTTCACGTATTAGCAATTTCTTATTTTTTCCTTTATATGTTATAAATAATTGAATAAATCGAATATGAAATAAATATTTATACAATTAAATATTTTATGTAATCAAAAAAAAAATTTATAATTAAATAATAAATGTTAATTTCATAATTACTAAGACAATGAAATTAATAATTTTAATTATTAAATATTATGTTTTAACATATTAGCAAATTCTTATTTTTTTCCTTTTAATTTTATTAATAATTGAATAAATTAAATATGAAATACATATTTATAGATTTAAATATTTTACGCAATCGAAAAAAATTATATAATTAATTTTAATTTGATAATTACTAACAGAATTATGAAATTCTTGTTTCCTTTTATTTTTTAATTTAATTATTTATTTTATATAGTTGTTACAATTCTGTTAACCTGTTGTATTTCATTATCTTATATTCGAAGTGCAGATATTTAATAAGTTTTTTTTTTTTTTGCAGCATGAAATATCACTTAAACGACATTGAGACAAATGTCGGGCAAGACTACCTGGAATGGTAACCTTGACAGTTACACAGCCGTGTTGGAGTTGTTGGATGAGCAGCATGCAGATATGCTTCGACGTTCGTTTTTTTGGACCCTGTACGAGTTGAGAGATGTACAGTTTTCTGGACAGATCCTCGATGCCCTATTGTGTCAGTTGCGTAATCCAGTTGACGGCGATGCCTTCCACTTCGACCTCGAGGGCAAGGTTGCCAGTTTCTTCATGTTCGATTTTACTCTCATCACTTGACTGGAGATTACGTTTTAATTTCCTTTCGTTTTAATTTTTGTATAAAAAATTGAAATAAATAATTTTAAATTGATAATTACGAAAATGAAATATTATTTTTTAACTTGTTAGAAAATTCTTATTTTTTTCCTTTTCATATTTTCATTACTATAAAATTCTTTAATTAAATATAATTTGCAAACTAATCTTTCATTTTTCAAATATAATTAAATAAATATATATTGTTTACTTCGTTTAAAAATTTCCTTTTGTTCTAATTTTTATATAAAAATGAAATAAATAATTTTAAATTGATAATTAAGAAAATGAAATATTATTTTTTAACGTGTTAGCAAATTCTTATTTTTTTTCCTTTCAATATTTTAATTAATTTAAAATTCTTTAATTCAAAATAATTTGTAAACTAATCTTTCATTTTTCAAAATGTAATTGTTTACTTAATTTAAAAAATTCCTTTTGTTTTAGTTTTGATATAAAAAATGAAAGATTAGTTACAAATTATATTTCATTAAAGAATTTAAAATTAATTAAAATATTAAAGGGAAAAAAAGAATTTGTTAACACGTTAAAAAATAATATTTCATGTTCGTAATTATCAATTTAAAATTATTTATTTCACTTTTTATATCAAAATTGAAACAATTTTTTTTTAAAAAAAAAATTAAGTAAACAATCTATATTTATTTAATTACATCTGAAAAACGAAAGATTAATTTACAAATTATATTTATTTAAAGAATTTTAAATTAATTAAAATATTGAAAGGAAAAAAAATAAGAATTTGATAACACGTTAAAAAATAATATTTCACTTTCGTAATTATCAATTTAAAATTATATATTTCACTTTTTATATCAAAATTGAAACAAAAGGAATTTTTTAAAATTAATCAAAAAATATATATTTATTTAATTACATTTGAAAATGAAAGATTAGTTTACAAATTCTATTTAATTAAAGAATTTTATATTAATGAAAATATTAAAAGGAAAAAAAATAAGAATTTGCTAACACGTTAAAAAATAATATTTCATTATCGTAAATATCAACTTAAAATTATTTATTTCATTTTTGTAAAAAAATTAAAAGAAAAATAAAATTTTAAATTAAGTAAACA
This sequence comes from Fraxinus americana, assembly GCA_035079005.1. Classification (NCBI taxonomy): domain Eukaryota; kingdom Viridiplantae; phylum Streptophyta; class Magnoliopsida; order Lamiales; family Oleaceae; genus Fraxinus; species Fraxinus americana. The sequence continues at coordinate 52,212,610 of CM068706.1, read as the reverse complement.
ATATATATTTATTTAATTACATTTGAAAAATGAAAGATTAGTTTACAAATTATATTTAATTAAAGAATTTTAAATTAATTAAAATATTGAAAGGAAAAAAAAAATAAGAATTTGCTTACACGTTAAAAAAAATAATATTTCATTTTCGTAATTATCAATTTAAAATTATATATTTCACTTTTTGTATCAAAATTGAAACAAAAGGAATTTTTTTAAATTAATTAAAAAATATATATTTATTTAATTATTTGAAAATGAAAGATTTGTTTACAAATTATATTTAATTAAAAAATTTTATATTAATGAAACTATTAAGAGGAAAAAAAATAAGAATTTGCTAACACGTTAAAAAATAATACTTCATTTTCGTAATTATCAATTTTAAATTATTTATTTCATTTTTGTAAAAAAATGAAAAGAAAAAGAAAATTTTAAATAATGTAAACAATATATATTTTTTAATTACTTTTGAAAAATGATAGATTAGTTTACAAATTATATTTAATTAAAGAATTTTAAATTAATTAAAATATTGAAAGGAAAAAAATAAGACTTTGCTTACACGTGAAAAAATAATATTTCATTTATCAATTTAAAATTATTTATTTCACTTTTTATATCAAAATTGAAACAAAAGGAATTTTTTTTAAAAAAATTACATAAACAATCTATATTTATTTAATTACATTTGAAAATGAAAGATTAGTTTACAAATTATATTTAATTGAAGAATTTTAAATTAATTAGAAAATTGAAAGGTAAAAAAGAATTTGCTAACGCGTTAAAAAATAATATTTCCTTTTCGTAATTATCAATTTAAAATTATTTATTTCATTTTTTATAACAAAATTAAAACAAAAGGAAAATTTTAAATTGAGTAAACAATATATATTTTTTTAATTTATTTGAAAAACATAATATTAGTTTACAAATTATATTTAATTAAAGAAATTTATATTAATGAAAATATTAAAAGGAAAAAAAAATAAGAATTTGCTAACACGTTAAAAAATAATATTTCATTTTCATAATTATCAATTTAAAATTATTTATTTCATTTTTTATACAAAAATTAAAAGAAAAGGAAAATTTTAAATTAAGTAGATAATATATATTATTTTTTAACATGTTAGCAAATTCATATTTTTTTTCCTTTTAATATTTTCATTAACAAATTTCTACCTTACGCGTTGTCCTCCCTTATTAAAGTGACGAGACAAGTGTCATTTGCGTTTTGTTCAACTTAAACAAATAACTCAATTTAATATCAGACGTAACCTTCATGAAAATGGCAAATGCTCTTTGAATTGAATTCTAGGTACCATATCTTATCGAGATGAAATAACGTTTAGCTTGTTCTATATATCAAGGTACTCAAAAATTGTGTCAAAACTCACGATGAAGATTCGAGAATGTTAGGGGTCAAATGGATACAACAAAAGATCAAAATGAGTGAAAACAAATCAATTTTTCACCGCACAAGGATGTCCAAAGTTTTAGTTGGAGATTGAAATCCATTTTTGCCCCAGTAAACATTCGAATTGAAAAAGAGCTATTTATAGCAAAGTTGTAGTCATTTGAATTATTTTTCCAACGCATTTTAAATCGCTTTAATCGGATATCGAAAACAAAAGTTATGATAAAAATACTCAAATAGCCTCAACTTAACAGTCGACTTTTTCGTTAACAGCTGAAAAAATCGGCTGTTAACAGCGATTTTTCGACAGCTAACGGCCGAATTTAAAATTCGGCCGTTAGCAGCCAAATTTTTAGCTGTTTGTGCTAATTGTTTTTTCGTAATAGTAGTTTTATTTGTTAACTAAAAGGGTAGTATTGTCTTTTTAACACAAAACATGTTTTGTAATTGTTTTAGTCACTTAAGGACGTTTTTGTCTTTTTACAGCAAATGGGTCATTTTGGAAATATTGTTAAGTGAAAAAGTCAAAATGAAATTATGAGACTTTGACTAGGTTATTTTTAAAAGTACCCCGTATTATTGGGTAAAATGAATTTGTATATTTAATTTTATAATATAATTATTAAAATTTTAAAATTTTAATTATCATCTAATTTTTGAAATAAAAACTTGTTAATCTAAATTTTGAAATTGAAAGTTTAAAATTCTGGTATAGTGTAATTTCCTCTAAAATAAATTTCAGTTCGTATTTGAAGCCATCAAAGGGATTAATGAAACCCAATTAAACTAAACTCCAATAAATTCATGGAAAAAATCCATATCTCAGGGCTTTAGTATAGGCCACTTCGATTTTAATAAAACAAGTTTATAATTCCAAAATTAAAGTAATAAATAAATAATTAAAGATATTTTATTAATTAAATATATTAAGGTCACAATTATACAATTTATGGCTATAGTTACGTTCTTAGATTACACCTTATTTATTGGTCACATATAATTACATTAATTGATCACAAATTATTTTTCACTCACAAATCAATAGTTTTATAGGTCACAATTTTTTTATCGATCATAAATTATAAATTTTATAGGTTACAACTTATTTTACGATAACAAATTATCAAATTAGTTAGTGGCAGATTACCATTGGTCACAAGTTATCAAATTTTTATGATACATATTAAATAGTTGCTCACAAATTAATCAAATAGTTAGTCACAAATACCAAACACCACATTCCCAATCCCACCACCGACACCAATACTTGGTCACAAATCAACCAAATAATTGGTCACAAACACTTAGTTAGTCACAAACACTCTCCATCCCATTCCTACTCCCACCCAACCCCACCACAATCCCACCATCGACACCAATAGTTGGTCACAATAATCCATAATTGGTTACAAATTCTTCAACCCTTCCCACACCAACTGAATACCATGTAACCTCACCGCAGTCTTTGCTACCACCACGACCACTACCTATTACTCCACCAACATCACCGTCGCCACCATCACCATCGTCACCGTCACCACCACCACCTTCAAACACATCTGAAAATTCCACCACCACACGTCCAAAGTCAAACGAGCAAGAAGATCTAACGCTACCACCACCTCATCTCCATCACACCTCTTCCTTCACAGTCAAACCACCACCATCTTTACCCAAAATCGTTATCGCATATATCTTTCAATCTATCCATGACGGTACGATCCGGCCGAACCTGAGCCACATGCAGTGGATGCTTCTCTGCAAAGCGCCGCAATTGCTGTGGCATTGTGCAGGGATGCGTATAGCGGCATGCTCAGCGAAACCATCGCAGCTGCGTGAGGCCTCTTTGCATAGCGCAACGGCGATAATCAGGGGCGAATCCAGGGCTGGAGTTCAGCTAGGGCGGACGACGAACATTGAACGCTTACGGTCAACGGTCAACATCCGTGATAGCGGCGTTGTTTATTAATATTTAATTAAATAATATTCAAAAAATCAAACGGATTAGAACTAGAAGAACTAAATACACCACTAGAACTAGGTACCAACTTTCATTTCGGATGAAAAAATCATTATATACTCTGGAAAATGTTCTAATATATTTTTCAATCAAACATGCAATATATATTAACAAAATATCAATATTTGGCAGCAAGTGCTATATTATGAGAGATAGAGAAAATTTAGGCAAGTTTGATTCGAAAAGTGATGATGGAGTTTTCCTAGGATACTCCAGAAATAGTTGAGCCTATCGTGTATACAATTCTCGTAAATGGGTTGTGATGGAATCCATCAATGTAGTGGTGGATGATGCCTGTAGTGAGGGAGAGATTGGGTAGAGCTGGAACACTTAAGTGTTGATCCCTTCATGGTAACTGAACCTAAAGAAACTTCAGTTCCTAATCCCATACACACTCCTAATGGTTTAGATACAGCAAATAAGGAGTCCACACCTGATGATAAAACTGAACATTCTAAAGAACCTTTGTCCAAAGTTAAGACGTATCATCTTAAAGTGAATATTATAGGGGATTTGGATGAAGGGATGAAACTTTGTAAAAGGGTTTTGAACAACCTGCATATGCTAATTATGTGTCTCAGATTGAGCCTGAGAAAGTCGAAAATTCCTTTACGGATAAATGTTGGGTAAACGCAATGCATGAAGAGCTAAATCAATTTGTACGAAACAACATGTGTGATTTAGTTCCTAGGCCTGGTGATTGTAATGTTATAGGGACTAAGTTGATATTTAAGAATAAAAATGATGATCAAGGTACCATAACTAGAAATAAGGTTAGGTTAGTTGCCCAAGGATATACTCAAATTGAAAGAGTTGACTTCGATGCAATATTTGCCCTGGTTGCTTGACTTGAATCCATCAGAATTTTTCTGGCTATTGCCAGCACTCTAGGATTCAAATTATATCAAATGGATGTCAATAGTGCTTTCTTGAATGGACTACTTCAGGAAGACGCCTATGTTGAACAACCTAAAGGATTTATTGATCCTGAGTTTTCACATTATGTATATAAGTTGAATAATCCTTTATATGATCTTAAACAAGCTCCTAGATCTTGATATGATAGACCTACTGCATATCTTATGGAACATGGTTTTTCAAGAGGTGGTGTAGATAAAACCTTATTCATCAGACATATTAAGAAAATCATCATGATAGCTCAGATCTACGTCGATAACATTATCTTTGGTTCTTCTATTGGAGAATTAAATTACTTTCTAGGTCTCCAAGTTAAACAAACTGATGATGGACCGTTCATATCTCAATCGAAGTATGCAAAAAATCTTGTTAAGTGTTTTAGATTAGACACAAGAAACACACTAGAACCCCTATGACCACCAGTGTCAAGTTAGGTCATGATCATACAGGTAAGAGTGTTGATCAGACACTATACATGAGTATGATAGGTAGTTTACTTTATCTCACAACTAGTAGATTTGACATAGTCTTTAGTGTAGGGGTTTGTGTGCATTTTCAGGCTAATCCCAAGAAATCTCACCTGAGTTCCATACGACGTATCATTAGATATGTAAATGGTACCGTTGATTATGAGATCCTGTACTCTCGGGACTCTACTCTTAATCTTGCTGGTTATTCCGATGTCCATTAGGTTGCAAATGTCGATGATAGAAAGAGTATTTCTAGAGGCAATTTTTATGTTGGTGCTAATCTTGTCGTTTGGATGAGTAAGAAACAAAATTCCATCTCATTGTCCACAGCAGAGGCCGAATATATAGCAGCATGAAGTTGCTACACTCAACTGCTTTGGATGAAGCAGATGTTGAATGATTATGGTATTGAACATGGTATTATGACTATATAATTTGATAACACTAGTGTTATTAATATTTCCAAAAATCCCGTTTAACACTCTCGAACCAAACATATTGATATACAACATCATTTTATTTGAGAGCTTGTAGAGACTCGTGTTGTAACCTTTGAGTACATCTCTATAGAGAACCAATTAGCTGACCTATTTACCAAACCATTAGATGGTCTGAGATTTGAATCTCTTCAGAGGGCTATTGGTGTTTATGTACCTCATTGATTAGGTATTTTTTATGCATGCTCGTTCTTTACCATTGTGACATTGTTTTATGCATGCCTCATATTTATTTTTTATTTTTTTGTGTGTGTTGTCATTTTTTTTGTATTTCGTGCATTCTGGTTTTAAATTACACTAAAACAAAAAATGAAAAAAAATGAAACATTGAAATATACAAATGTGGAAGTTGCTTTTACAGCTTAACATTTGATTTACTTGAATTTGTTTGTTATTATCAAGCATGGGGATAATCGATAAGCTGTGACATCCATTCCTGGCTTAGGGTTTTCATGGAGTACTTAGTATAGGGGGTCTTCATGTACCATCTGCACTGGACACACTATGATATTATTAGTAGGACTCTACCGCGTGTGTGAGATTTGGGATGGCAATCACATGTTAGTAAGGTGACTTTGAACATGAATTGACCATATGTATTAGACCTAAACTCAAGTTTATCCCTAGTATTAAAAAAAAATCTCAATATCTTATGTTTTTCTTCGGAGTCTATTTGACTCGAGCAATTAAACTTGCAGGGTTTTTCATAACCTGGTGCCTATTTTCAACTGACTTGGGTTAACCGGCTTAAAGCTCACTACATGGGTCATTGTAGTCGCTTAATGAAGAAAAGCTTGTACTTCGTTTATTGAATGATATGATATAATATATTTTGCTCATACTCAAGAGGAGAGAAAGTACTTCCATTCATCATGAGCTTTATGTTGTAGGTTCTAATGTGTTTTAAATTGTTTGACTTTCATAAGTAGGGGAATAAACTTATTGACAGGATGTTTAGTGTATCATTTCTCACAAATTTAAGGTCTGAAGTCCTATTTTCAACGAATTATTGACACTTTACACATATGAGTCCCTTATATAATTTACTCCATGATAACTTGAAATAAGTATGTGGGAAGGTTTACTGTTCATTGCTTATCTTTGTGCATAGTCGTAACAGTTTTTTAAGTTACTCTATGTTAATGTTAATTTTTACTTCTACGTTATCCCTGGTCATTTTGTGACAAAAAGGGGGGAGTAGTTAATTTTGATGATGTGATGGAGTAAAAAATATGATCATTTGACTTGACATGATATATCTACAACTTTTGATTTAATGATAATTTCAGTATTGCTAGATTAAGTTTTAATGTTTTGTAGTATCAATGTTTCATTTTTGTATGTTGGGTTGCATTAATATTATGTCTTAATTTAGCTTATGATATGAAACTAAAAAGAGGCACTATGAATTATTAACTACTTAGATCACCTTTACACTGTGTACTGCTTGAATTGCTTTTACACTTAGTATTGTTTCACATACATTTTACACTGGGTATTTAGTGGTCTATTTTAGTAAACATGTTTTGATAAATGAAAAATAGAATTCGATCAAGACAGTTATTGGTTCTGTCAGTCTTTGAGTCTGTCATTCTATTTCACAACTACCTTGACTTTATATTGTAGTTTTGTAACAGAATGTCAAAGGGGGAGCTTGTTAGGTATTTGATGTAATTGGCAAGTCTGTGAACAAAATGGGCTAAAATTAATATGTTGTAAAAGTCAAGGAATAATGTACAAATAGTAGAAATTGTGTTATATTAGATCTAGGGTTCGAGAATGGAAAAGAAGGGAAAATGACATCGCAACTTTGCTAGACTGTCGCCATGACTTGACTCGAGCGTCAGAAACAGTAACGCTGTCGCTAGCTTGTCACCAAGGCTTCGCTCGAGCGTCACACTGTCACTCACCAGTTGCCCAGCTCTCACTCAAGCGATAGGTTTATCCAAAGAATTTTTAATTCTATTTTTTAAGGCTTTTTTTCCGGCCTATTCATTCCTTAACCTACATATAAATAAGAAAACGTCTCCAAAAGTTTTTGACAGGTTTGAACATTAAGAAAACTTATACTCTCCATATCATCTTTGTCAAATTAGCTTTCAACCTTCATTTTGTGATTGGTTCTGGGCGGTGAAAACATCAAATCCACAATCCAAATACCAAACTGCTACTTCTTACAAATCCGTCAGAGTTTTGAAGATCAAGGGAAGGTGACCGAAGTTCCAGTCGTTGAAGAACACGGAGTTCTTCGTTAAACCATATGAGATAGACGAATTAACAAAGCTGAGAGTTGTTCCAGGAAAGCGCAATCTAGAAGAGCTTTGAAAACTGATACTGGGAGTTGGTGCGAAGCACGAAATTCAGGAGAGTTGTGGGAATTGCAGTTAGGAGGTCAGAAAGTACTAGTGTCAGTCTAGTCTGGCGGACTGTAAGTTTTAATTCATTTATATTGGATTGTTGACTGACAAATTGCCAAGAGTTTTTACCCAGTTGGGTTTCTCCGTGATCATTTCTTGTGTTTATTTATTCCTCTCATAACTGCGGTATTTCAACATAGTAAAAATTGAATTGTATGATTAACCATTTAGAGATAATTAGTAGTGACTTGTTGCTAATTAATTATTAAGTTTTTAATTCCGCATAATCACCTATTTACCCCCATCTAGGTGTAGTTTGGGTTGAACTTCGTATTTTCAGTTCTGAAAAAGATTGTTTTGTTTAAAATACTATTTTGTTTTGTATATAGAAGATTGTTTAAGGAAGATTCTTTGGGAAAATTTAATTGGAAATTACTGCCTGGTACATAGTATATGTTGCTAGTAACATTAATTTAATGCTAGGATACTCATAATATGTTGTTCTTATAAAATCGAACAGTTAGCAGAAAAATATGCGAAGGAGATTGAGGGGTTAAAGAATGAAGTGAGAAGCATGCTGACAATTCAAGGAAAATACAAGGTGGAGACAATGAATTTGATTGATACACTAGAGCGCTTGGGCGTATCATATCATTTTGAAGAAGAGATTGACGAACTACTAGAACGCTTCTTCAAACTTAACTCAAATTACGCAGATAAAGCGTATCACTTATACACTGTTGCTCTTCATTTTCATTTATTGAGGCAACATGGCTACCGTATATCTTGTGACATCTTTAAGAAATTCATAGACGAGAATGGAAAATTCAAAGAAAATATTAAGAGCGATACAAGAGGCTTGCTGAGCATATATGAAACAGCATACTTAAGAGTGCATGGAGAAGATATATTAGAAGATGTCATTGCTTTCACAACAGACATCTTGAAATCCATGCCGCCACATCTAAGCTCTACCATTGAGAAACAAGTAGCTCATGCCCTCCTGAAATCCATGCATGAACACTAATTGATAAAAAAATTCTTATATATTGTAGTTGGTGCAAAGAATTTGACCTTGTTTCTAAGCTTCCTTATGTTAGAGGTGGAGTGGTAGAATCCCTTTTTTAGGCTGTGGGAGTTTATCATGAACCTCAATATTAAATTGCTCGAATCAAGCTCACCAAAACCATTGCAATGACATCAATAATAGACGATACATATAATGCTTATGGTACAGTTGAAGAACTTGAAGTTTTTACGGAGGCCATTCAAAGGTTCATATTTCTTTCTTTCAATAGTACTCACAATAGGAATACAAAATAGTTTCATAATACAATTGATTATTCAAAATTGTAATCAACATAATGACTTTCTTTCTTTTTTCCGGGTGGGATACCAGCGAAATTGAACGCTTACTAGAGTATTTCAAACCATTCTTTACAGGGAGTTTAGTGAAGAACTTTCAAAGGAGGAAAGATCTTACGCAATCTATTATGCAAAAGAAGCAGTAAGTACAATAATCCATATCTATTTTATTCTTTTCTTGTTGCATCTTATTATCTTATATAACTAATTGTAATTATTAACTTATATAAACGTCCATTAATCTGTTTTAGTTTAAAGAACTTGTGATATGATCCGGGGTGCGCCACTTTTTATCAAGAATCCGAAGCATGTTGGAGCGAGACTAGAGCCAAGTTCGAGACTTCAAAGAGTTGACAAAGTCGATTATTTATATGTTCAAGCAATGAAGTCCATTATAATGAAGACAACATGCTGAAGATCAACTTTGATGTTGGGGTCGAGGGTCGAAAAGAGTTGGAAAGCGTTGAAAACAAGAAAACGAAGTCGGAGGTCCAACAGGACACTATGCGGTCGCATAGTGTCCCAACACGTGCGACCGCATGTGTCCATACCGAGATCAGTCAGGGGTCCAGAATTTATTCTATCCGACCGCATAGAATAACACTATGTGGTCGCATAGGCTAAATCCAGAAGAAGAGTTTTCAATTTACACAAGTTATCTTAATTGTATAGAATTCTTTTTTAATTGATATTTTGTAATCTTTTAAGAATTATTTCCGATTTTAACTAGCTTCTAAGGTTTAGTATAAATAGGATCTTCTATCATTGTAAAAAACATTACTTTTGACATTATGAATTATTGAGATTTTCTCTCCATGGGTTCTTTCATGAAATTTCGAACTTATATGTTGAATATTTGTGGCATTCATCCATAGAACTTATCAAATGATTATGCACCCTTTGTGGCGTTTGCAAAATCGAGGTTCTTGTTTTTGCATATCAATAGGTCTAAGGTTTAATATACCTTAGGTTCTTAAATTGTGAGGCTCTGGTCGAGATTCTATCATCTACAACCTAGATTTGGGCTTTCTCGGCGTTTTCAAATCAATTCCGCGAGTTCCACGCTGATCCCGTGACCGGGTTCGTATTATTTGGTATCAGAGCTTGGGCTCCATATTAAGGTTCTATATTTTTTTGTTGTTTGAGTCTTTTGTTCTTCGTATTCTTATGTCCAGTAATATTTTTGAGTTTAGATCCAGAAAATTCCAAAAAAAGAGTCAAAAGTTGTTTTTGGGCTAATCTAGCATCCAAATCAACTTTTGGTTGCTTCGTTGATCTCGTAGTCCAATTTTGAGTTTATCAAAAAAAATCATTGTTCATCCGTACAGTCAGAATTTTTTTTAATTTCTTGAAAATTATTCAATACCCTAATATCAAATCCAATTCCAAAAAAATCTATATCTTCCATTCTAACCCCAAATTCAAGAACCACTTTCTTGGATTAAATTATTCACTCATCCAATTATCCAATTTCCTTATTCTCTTGAGTCTTCGTGATTACACCTACATAAAAGAATGAATTATGATCGGGGAAACATTTTTCCAATTTGGCTAGTATCACAATGGTGGAGAAATTGGGGTTACCTTTATGACAACACCCTATGCCTTTTTTTTTCTTTGTGGAAGGATGGTACCTTCGAGGTTTTATTAATGTGTCATCACTTATGGCGGAGGAATACCGTGGTTACAAATGAAATCAATAACATAAATAAATGAGAAAGGACTAATTCCCTTACATTGAAATTAAAAAATAATAATAGCAGCAAAAAGGACTACTACTCCTTTACAAGAAAAAAAGCGAGTGTAAAAAAAATAAAAGTAAGAACAAAGAACAAATACTTAAACTTTAATGCTGGGCAAGCTATATCCGTCAATCTGAACAAGCGCCCTGATATGTCGTGGTAGGTCGGCAGGTCCATATTCCTGATATCTACGATGAAGCCAACCATCAGTAACAAGTGCATCTGTAACTTGGTTCCTCTCTCTAAAGATGTGGGAACCCATATCTCTGCCAAAGGAAACGATATCTGCAATCTGTCTGAGTATCATCTGGATAAGCCAAGGTCCGCCACCTTTGGTGATGTAGTAAATGGCAACATTCGATTCCGCCTCAACATTTGGGAATGTATGTGTGAACAAGCAGGTTCTGTTGAATATTGCAAGTAGGAGATATATTGATGAGATTTGGTGTGATGTAGTGCCATTCTTTCATATTTTGCTTAGGAGACCTTGAAGACGTGAACGGAAGGCTGTGTATGTTGTGGAGAGAAATTGGTATAGGTTTCTTCAGGACGGGGAGAAAATCACTCTGGTTGGCTTGACCCCACAACAGGTGTATGTGGATCAACTCAAAGTGAGAAGTGAGAGAGAGAAGGGATTGAGAGAAAATGAGAGTAAGAACGAAAATGATGAAATGGTGAGCTTGAGAGAAAATATTGAGGCGGCTATGTGTGATGAAAAAGGAGTAGAGCCACAAAAGAGCGAAAAAGAAATAAAGAGTGAAAATGAGAGTTGAGAGGTGGCAAAAAATGAAGAGGAGCTACAAAAGGGAAAATAAAGTGAGCCTTCACAGGGAAAAGATAAGTCAGAACTGAGTTTGCTTAAAAATGAGAGTGGAGTCGAGATAGCTTTAGTGAGCACTAACAATTCCCTCCCTAGTTTTGTTATTTCTGTCTTGCAGGATTTTGAAAACTTGATCTATGAAAAGATGTCTATTGAACAACAACTTGTGGAAGAGGCTTCCCAATCTCACAATTGTTTGGAAATTACTTTATTACCGAAGGTTGACTTTGTGATTCCCGAGGAGACGATGGAGTTTCAAAGGTACTGGAGGAACTTCATATGCAAGGGATTGAGCTACAAAGATGATCAGGGGAGAAATATAAATCCACTAGCAGTACCATTACTTGCTAAGGGAGATTATTTTTGGAGCATTACAAACTTGCAAAAGAAAGCCATTGGGACAATCAAACTTTGATCTATGTGATGGATATTGGGAGTTCATACCACAACAATTATGGTTGATAGAGTTCATTTATATCTACAAAGCTTATGGATGCCATGCATAGATCATCTACCAGGAAGAAAATAGTTTTCCATTTGATCCAGGTGGTGCAGTGATAAAACTTGTAGCATGTTGTTTATCCCTTATGCGATCACAAGACATGGATTCGAGGACGAATCCTTTCGAAGAGAGAGGGGATGATATGATCCGGGGTACGCCACTTTTTATCAAGAATCCGAAGCATGTTGGAGCGAGACTAGAGCCAAGTTCTAGACTTCAAAGAGTTGACAAAGTCGATCATTTACATGTTCAAGCAATGAAGTCCATAATAATGAAGACAACATGCCAAAGATCAATTTTGATATTGGGTCGAGGGCTGAAAAGAGTTGGAAAGCTTTGAAAACAAGAAATCGAAGTTGGAGGTCCAACATGACACTATGCGGTCGCATAGTGTCCCAACACGCGCGACCGCATGTGTCCATACCGAGATCAGTCAGGGGTCCAGAAGTTATTCTATGCGACCGCATAGAATAACACTATGTGGTCGCATAGGCTAAATCCGGAAGAAGAGTTTCCAATTTTCGCAAGTTACCTTAATTGTTTAGAATTCTATTTTAATTGATATTTGTAATCTTTTAAGAATTATTTCCGGTTTAACTAACTTCTAGGGTTTAGTATAAATATGATCTTCTATCATTGTAACAAACATTACTTTTGACATTATGAATTATTGAGATTTTCTCTCCATCGGTTCTTCCATAAAATTTTGAACTTATCAAATATGTTGAATATTTGTGGCGTTCATCCATAGAACTTATCAAAGGATTAGGCACCCTTTGTGACGTTTGCAAATCGAGGTTCTTGTTTCCGCATATCAACAGGTCTAAGGTTTAATATACCTTAGGTTCTTAAATTGTGAGGCTTGGGTCAATATTCTATCGTCTATAACCTGGATTTGGGCTTTCCCGACATTTTCAAATCAATTCCGCGAGTTCCACGCTGATCCCGTAACAGGGTTCGTATCAACTTGTGAGGGCTTACTATGTGGAAGCCAAGTGGTTCATTGAAGGATACTTGCCACCATTTTCTGAGTACCTGAGCAATGCCTTAATCACGTGTACGTATTATTATCACACACTTACATCCTTGTTAGGGATCAAGTGTGTCACCAAGGAAGACTTTGAATGGATAAGCAATAAACCTAAAATTCTTGTGGCCAGCCTCGTAATATGTCGACTTATTGATGACATTGCCACCTATGAGGTATGAAATAAAAATTGTTTATACAAAAACATCAATTCTACTAGCAAGTATAAGTCTCATATCTGATTGCTTTTTTCTAAATTATATCTTAATGAAGGTTGAGAAGGAAAGGGGCCAAATTGCAACCGGCATCGAATCATACATGATTGAGAATGGTGTGACTAAAGAAGTTGTTGTCGATAAATTTTATAAAATGGCTACAAATGCCTGGAAAGATATTAATGAAGAGTGCCTCCGACCAACTTCCTCTTCTCGAGAAATTTTAATGCGAATTCTCAACTTCGATCGCAATATAGATGTCGTTTATAAAGGCAACGAAGACGGATATACACAACCAGAAAAAGTTCTGAAACCTCATATTATTGCTTTGTTTATTGATCTCTTCGAGGTCTAAATATCATTTGAGAATAGGCTGGGGACAAATTGATATCTTCAAATATTAAGTAGCGTTTTTATTTTTATTTATATCCTTATATATAAATGTTATAAAATAAAACTTTGAGACTGTATAATGTTTGCAATCAATTTGGTGAATTATTCATCCTCTTCAAAGTCATTTATTCTTCAATATGCACGATGTTCACTGTAAAAACCAATGCATGGAAATCACGGGCTGCACGACGTTCACTGTCAAAACCAATGCATGGAAATCACTGTCTGCCTTCCAACGGACAACAGAGACAGGAGAGAAAATTCAACATTAACAACGTCAAAAGATCTTATGTAAAATAACTAGAATGCTTAAAACCTGATACTAACGTAGAATAATTAACACTAACATTGTAGTCAAATAATCTTGTTCAAAATACTAATTTACCTCCGACGTTCGTATCAAATAGACTTCGCATGCTTTTGACATAGGACAGCATGCATCAAGGTCCGATGCATTTACTTTAAACTAACGTTTGTATTACTAATCAAGTAGTAGTTGGTAAACTTATATTATGAAAAGTTAACACTTGCGTGCAAAATAGGAAATTCGACACTTACAAAAATGTAGAAAATTTAGAAATTAAAGGAGATAAAATGAAGCCATATATATGTGTGGTTATAAATCTTTTTAAGACAGATTTCATTACTTGCACTTGCTATTAGATCTTATGGACATCTATCTTTCACAGTAAAATATTCTTTATAAAATTAATGTAACACATTAATTTTGGTGGGCGAACCGAAGCTTGACCGTACTCTTCTTAGCCGGATGATATCGAGAACAAAAACTAATTAAAAAAAATGAAAATTATTTTGACACAATTTTAGGCGAGAATTGTAATTTACGATTCAGTTATTTTGGATTTGATTTAAAGTAAAGAAAATGGAATTAAAAGGATCTATTTATAGATTTCAAAGTGTCTTTACAATTTTTTTGTACAAATTCATTTGGATCATTAGATCACACTCTTCATATTGGAAAATGATCTGGTGATTTGGAACACACCCATCCAAAGGTCATGACTCTACATGCTTTCATTGCACTTGAAAAATCAAACTCAATCCACACCTGTTGTTTGGTCTCAATTCCCGACAAACAATACTTAAATTTACTTTTAAATGAATTAATTAATTTTATAAATAATAATTTTTTGATGCATCACATTAAATAAATAAATAGGTAAGAGTTTCTTTTAATTTTTTACTTCAATTAAGAAAAGCAAGTTATGCCAACTTGAAGTAAATTTACTTTTTAAGCTTACTTTTATATATAAAAAAAAAAAAAAAGAGTAATTTTTACTTATAAATAAATAAGTAAGTTTTTATATTAATCAAAATTAAGAAAAGTGTATGTCATTCTTTGTAGGTAAAAAATAAAGGAAAAATTGCAACGGAGGTTCCAAACCTTTCATTTTGCTGCAAATTATACCCTAACCTTTCATTTTTACAGCCCCAGTCCCACACCTTTATATTTAATTGCAGCCATGGTCCAAATCACTGATTCTGTCCATGATACCGTTAGTCACAATGAAATTGCAATCTTGACTTAAATGCACAAAATAAATGAGGGACAAGATGGTAAATTTACTATATTCATAACAAAATAATTAGAATAATTAAATTAAAAAATTAGTTTGTACGGTTCATCTTTCCCAACCTTCCACCCCTGCCCCCTTCCCTCGACACCTCAACCCAAACAAAATCAAAATCTCAACGCCCCGTCATCATCGCCCCAACCACCGCATACCACCACCATCGTCAAAATCCCATACCCACAGCCACTGCATAAAAGCAAGCAAGATGTATCCGCTGCCTTCTCTTCCTCAATAGCCGCAAACACAAATTTGTACAAATGTGCTGGTGAAATTGTGGCCGAACTCACTTGGGATTCTTCCTGCTCGGAAGCATTAGCATTTAATGCTTAATTACCAGGTCCAAAAATTTGAGAATGTACAACTGGTGTTTCAACTTGAGCACTAGATACTGCACGCTCCATCGTGTATCCTCCCTCAGTTATACCACTCGATGAGTCAAGATTATGAGAAGTCATCTTTTTTTATTTCAAAGCCCGCATGCACTTCCATCAGAACTTGACGTTGATAGTGCAAATCTGTTCGAAGATTCATTATCAGTGCCACAAGCAAGTTCCCGCTAGACTCCAGATGTATCTTTTCCACCGGATTCATCAACAACTATATTGGGGCTATTTAAATTTGAAAGACCAAATGGTGAGGTCTCTTTTGTATATGTTCTCTTCTGAAAATTGACAATCTCATGAACATAAATTAATGGTGCCTTTGCCAAAAACCTCGGTGGCTGTTGCGGTGATGACAAGGTGGGATTTTGATTTAGTTTGGGTTAGGGTGAGGGGCATATGGGTAGGGAGATTAGGGAAGATGAACAATACTTTTATTTTTTTTATTTAATTATAATGGGTTGAGATGCTTGTGACCAATTATTTGGTTAATTGTAACCAATAAATTCATTAATTTTGTGACTAGTAAATATTATGTGACCTAAAAAATGTGATTGTAATTCAAAATTTATTAAGTGGTAATCGAAAAATAACTTATGACTAATTAATTTAATAATTTGTGACCGCTAAATAAATTATGAGTTATAAAATTTGTGGTTTGTGATCGATAAATAAATTATGACCTATAATATTTTCTATTATGTGATCGATAAATAAATTGTGACTTATTAAATTTTTTATTTGTAATCGAGTAATAATTTGTGAGCAATTAATTTGATAATATGTAATTGAAAAATAAGTTGTGACATATAAGTATGTAATTGTGACCATAATTTGTATAATTATGACCTTAATATATTTAATTAATAAAATATATTTTTACTTAATTATTTCTTAAATAAATTTTAATTAATGTCTGATTTTTTAAAATTTTAAACCTTATTTCTTAGTTTTGATATGGGTCATAATGAACCTCTTAGTTATAAAATATTTCCATAATTTTTTTTTTAATAGAAACTTTAGAAAAATTGGTAATATCAGCTTCAACATGACCTTATAAGGTAGGTTTTGGATATTCTGAAAAATAAGGTATTTTTAAATACAATACATATTTTTCATGATTTTTTATTTTTTGTTGTTGATAAAAGGTAACTGAAATATTCATTTTTGGATATCCTATTAAAGCAGTTTCTCCAGACAAAATGACTATATACAGACAAAAGATGGTATTAGACATTACCAGCAAAGAATACTTTCTACGTCAACCTTCGTCCTAACATGAATATTCAAATGGAAAAAAGTCCCAATTTACTATGTAATTTTCCGGCAGTTATAGTACTCCATATCTCAGGCTGGTCCGAAAGTCTGTTTGGAGATCTTTAAGACAAATGACAGAGGTTGGGAACTTAGATCTTGGGATTCCATTCATGCTGGAGGTTTTATCTGTGAGTATGCAGATGATGCTGTAGATACATCTACATTAAGTAGTGCAGAAAGGGCTCCTGCCTAGCTTGTATTCATCACAATTAAAAGAAGTTGTCAATTCGCACAAACTATTGTAACTTTGGGCACTTGATTTCATATTTTCTGCTTGTGTACTTAACGGATTGGCTGACATTTATGTGTTTCTTGCTTGTGTTTCATACAAATATGCATAATATATTCATAAAATTTTAGTGGCAGTTTCATACTAAAGTTTTTTTTAATCAATCAGATTGGCTATATTTTTACAGTTAGAATGTTGTTGTACTTTTAGATTATTCTATTTATCCTGACTTGGTTTAGCAGTAACAAGTCCATGAATGAGTTCTTTCACTGTTTGCTTAGAGATACATAATTTCCCTTAGCACTTGCTCTAGATATTATTATTGTTGCTCAGTACATCTTAGTTGTGGAGAAAGAATCAGGTATGACATTTTCATTTAGCAGGTTATTGTGGGCTTTAGTCATTTTGAATGAATTCACATTGAATGAACATTCTATTGGTTGTGCTTTATGTTGTGCAGTTTTCAGAGACTGGCAATTGAGCTTTTTGTGCGTGTTGTTAGGGAGGATTTAATAAATCCTAATCAAGTGAGCAAAACCGAAATGTAAAGGACCCCTTTTCTATTGACTTGGCAAAAGTAATGAACAATTTCATTTAGCAAAACCAAATAGGAGCTAAGACTACGGGATATTGTAAGTGTCTGATTTTTCTGATTGCCATGCAGAAGCAGGAGATATGGACTTAATACTGAACACCATACTGACATATTCAGTGAGTATTGACTACTAAAAGTGCATAATCAATGGTCCAATGTCACAAGTCATTTGAACTTGCTCAATTTCTCTCATGGGTAGTCTATGTAGGTTTATAATCCATTTTGTATTGTACACTCTTAAAGAATCTCCTCCCCAAGGACCCCAACAGTTGTGTCAATTCTGATCAGATCTCTTCCGACTACGATGAGAACCTTCTGGATGATCTCTCTGATATGGATGGTTGGTCTGAGAATGAAACTGAGTAAATGTAGATTTATTGTTCATCTAATAGGGCTTTTTGGTTCGTCCGAGACTGCTATGTACTTGTATAGTGCTTATTGCTTGTTGTGAGATTTTGATTCATTGTTCTTTTGTTTATCCATCAACGTTTTAAAAACATAGTTCAGCCAGTGGTTTGCATTTGAATATTTTGGGGAATAAATTCTTGACTTCAATTCAATTGACCTATGTTTTCAGAAAATAAATGTGTTTCTTTGATATGGAGAGATGTCAGCTTATCAAGCACTTCGCTTATCCTTGGCCTGTAAATGTAAGTTCAGTTTCTTTTCACTTGTGAATATACCTACATTTGATGTACTAACGAATTCACTAATATTTTCTTCAAAAGTACTAGGTCATAAGAAATCAAGGAACTGCAAACAAATGTGTATTTTATTTTACTATTTTTAATTTGTAGGTCTTGTGCTGCAGTATCTTTATGTCACTTAGAATTGTATATCAGCAGAGTCCCCCCTCACCCCCTTAATGTCAATGCACGCATAAAAATAGGCTGACAAGTTCACTGATAGAATTTGTTTATTGGTGTCGGGCAATAGTTTCTTTGGACTACTCTTGGACATAAATGCCTCTTGTTTATGATGTTTGGTAGTATGGATGTACTGATTAGACTTTGGAGGTTTATATGTGCTTGAAGCCTTTGGATATAGCATGCCTTTCTCTGTTACTGCTGAGTTGACTGCTGATTCAGGATGCGGCCAAGGTACTCCTAGAGTCTTCTTTCTTCTATCTCTGCTATTTGATGAAGCTATTTATTTGGCCATTGGAGTACTAAATCTTTTTATAGTCTTACCTCAGGTAGTTTATTATCTTTATTGCCGGTTGCGTGTTTTGCTTGATTATGAATGTTGAATAGGCTTTGGCCAACTAATGTAGATGATAACTAAAACAAAATATAGCCATAATATTTAAGTTGGCTTCATTGTTTCTGCTACGGATAATTTTCTGATATAAAATAGTTTCTTTTTCTCATCAAATGATTGTGTCCCTTGGTACGGGTCCGTGGCACCAATTCATTACCCGGTTTGTGTCGTTTGTAGTATGGAAGCCTTCTCAATTCTGGAATACTGGCTTTCTTTGGGGCGTGAGTATCTATTTCTCTCTGACTCTATGTTACTTTATTGTAGCATCCTTAAATCATCGATTCTGTGTTGCAATTATTTTGAAAGTGTAGGATAAAATGAAAGTGGAAAAAAAAACTGGATGCAATATATTAATCAGAAGTGTTCTGTACAAGCGTATGATCTTGCAGAAATTGAGAAATAGCCCGTCGTTGTTTATGTAGTTTTTTGAAATTAATAGTTTTCTATGTTTCCATGATTAATTTCATAAAGTATGTAACTGCAGAAAGTTAATGAATTTTTTTTTGCTGGGATGGGCTTTACTTATTTTTGCTGTCGATGTTTTCTAATTAGTAATTACAATCAATGCTTTTAAATGAAGAATCCTGATGATCTAGACTGTTTGCATTCAGTAGTTGCGCAATCCCAAAAATATTGCACAGGAAATGAACGCGCACTATTTTTCATTAAAAAATGTTCTGTTTTTGTTCTCGAAAGTGTAAATGGTTAGCATAAATTTAAATCTCATTATAAATTTTAAATGGAAATCAAATGAAAGCTTATTTTGTTTAATCAAATTCAGTATTCATTTCTATTTGGTTCCTGGCTTCTAATTCTTAATGTGAGGTAGTTGCTTTTAAAAAAACCTTTTTTACACCTTCGTTATGCTACAATTGCATTTTGGTACACCTGATTTCAATAAGAATGGGTTTGTTTTTACTTCAGTTTTTATTTGTATACATGCATGTTCTTTTTTTAGGCTCGTCTTCTTTTACTGTTCATACCTATAAGAAAATTTCATGTAACTATCCTTTATGTTGAAGATGTCAATGTATTTATATAGATAGAGATATAATTAAAATTGAGAACTGGTTCCTCTCACGCATGTTATGAAATAAAGTGAGTTTTTAACATGCATATAGTTGATGTCATTTCCACTAGATCTTCTTTTAAGTTGGAAACTCTGAAATTAAAAACAGTGCTTTCATTTCTTGGTCTATGTAACCATGCTACCAGAATAAAGAATAATAGTTAAACTATAGTTGGATAATGTATAACAAATTGTTTAAATTTTGGACTTGCAGAGAATGGAGAAGGCAGATTCAAGCAGAAGATCATCAATGAACCAGCTGAATTCCCTTCCTGTCCATTCTTGCAAAGGATGTTGAGAATCTTGCAATGAAAGAAAATGACATATTCAGTCCTATCTTGAGGAGATGACACCCTTTTGCTGCAGGTGTTGCTGTTGCCACACTACATGCTATATGAATAAGCTGAAGCAATTTATTGCAGGTATAACAGAGTTAAAGCTTGAAGTTACCATTGTAATGTATATGGAATAGAGTGAGTAGTGAGGAGCCTATAAATATTTGATCCATTATTCTTTTCCTATATTAGTTTGAAGTGAAGCAAATCAAAAGCTTTCTAACTATGTTCTCTATCTTAAGCACCAGGTTCTTTTAGCGCTAAATATTAACTTGAACATTTGGTTCAATAAATAATAGAAAATTCAAAATAACACTTTGATGCTCACTCCGTCTTTTTGAGCTCTCCCAAAATTGAAGTTTCCTTCTTTGTATATTTGCATTCTAAACTTATGAGGAGAATAAAAGACATGCAAGTCATTCCACAACATAGTTGCTTTGTTTTCTGTCAAAGTAGACCGCACGAAGTATTATTTCTATTCATTAAATTTTTTTGCACTGCATTCGTTATAGTACATATCATACACGCTATTTAGTACCGAACTAAACTCGAACACGTGCATTGCACGTGCCTCCACTAGTGATGAATAAAAAATTTAAGAATATAAGTGGAATAATGGATAAATGTTAATGAGCTTTAATAAAATTAAAATGGGGTGTATTTATGGAAAAAAAATGTGGCGTGAATATAACCGCTATGGGTCCGTTTGATTGCAAGGGTTGAAAATGGGTTAAAAGAAAATGAATTATAGGGAAAGTAATTGCCTAGAAATTGCTTTCCATGGAATTGAAAATTAAGTGTGTTTGATTGGTGTAATTTTCCATCTGAAAAATTTTTAAATTTTGTGTTTGTTTGACTTAATTTTACATGAAAATTGTCCATGAAAGTGATAATTTTTTTCACAATTGATTATAAAATTTGTCTCCATTGACAAAAAATAAAAATAAAAAAATTTCCTAAAAAATCATTTTTTTTTAATCAAAGTTTAATATTCGTTTGATTTTGTTTTATATGGAAATTGTCAATTAAAGTGAAATTTTTTTTTAGAATTTATTATGAAATTTGTTTCTATTGCCAAAAAAAAATAAAAAATAGCAACATGGAATTCATTTTCCCACCAAAAAGGTGGGAAAACCAATTCCACAAAATCATAGAATTGGCACATGTGTGAGGGAATTGCAGAAAAAGTTTTCTAAGGAAAATTTATACCATCAAACATGCTAAAAGATGAAAAATAGAATTTGAATTCCATTTTCCATGAAAAATATCCCCTATCAAACACACCATAAACGTTATACAACTCCTAATTTTGTAAGGTCTCCATCCAAATTAATTAATTAATTTCACTACAGTTAATAATAATTTATAACTCTTATGATAGATATCGGTTCTTATTTGAAGCCATCAAAAGGGACTAATGAAACCCAATTAAAACTAAACTCCAATAAATTAATGGAAAAAAATCATATATCAGGCATTAAGTGTACGCCAATTCGATTTTGATAGAACATGTTTATAATTCCAAAATTCTGGTAATAAATAAATAATTAAAAATATTTTATTAGTTAAATATAATAAGGTGATAATTATATAATTTATGGTTATAGTTACGTACTCAGGTCACAACTTATTTATTGATAACATATTATCAAATTAATCGGTCACAAATTATCGATTTTTTAGGTTACATATTAAATAATTGATCACAAATTAACTAAATAGTTGGTCACAAATACCAAACACCTCACTCCCAATCCCACTACATGCATCAATACTTAGTTACAAATCAATCGAATAATTGGTCACAAACACTCATTACTCCACCCACCCCACCATCGACACCAATAGTTGGTCACAATAATCCAAATATGTAACCATGCCACCTTACCACAATCGTTGCCGCCGCCGCCGCCGCCACCGTCACCGTCACCGTCACCGTCACCGTCACCACCACCATATTGACCGCCACCTACACCTACACCAACAACAACACCAAACAGCCATCGCCACCGCCACCGCCATCTCACCACCACCAGCCAGCACCACCACTACCTCCTACTCCACCACTGATCACTACCACCTTCAAACACATCTAAAATTCCACCACCACACTTCCAAAGTCAAACATGCGAGAAGATCTAATGCCACCACCAGCTCCCTCTCCTCAGTCCAACCACCACCATCTTCTCCCGAAATTGTCATTGTCTATATCTTTCGATATATCCATGGCGGTGCGATCCAATCAAATCAGAACTGCGAGCAGTGGTTGCTTCTCTGCACAGCTCCGCTGCTGCATAGCATTGTGCAGTGCCGCGTACAGTGGCATGCATAGCGACATCATCTTTGATACCTGCGACCTCTCTGCTCTTCACTGCTGCGCGGCGTTCATAGCACAACTATCAGCTCCTTTTTCGTCTCTCGTCGGTCGCTCACAGCAAAGAGGGTAAAGAGATGGTCTCCTGCGACGGTACATTTGTGAGAGAAGGGTAGAGAGAGACGAGAGATGGAGAGAGAAGGGATAGGAAGATGAGAGAAAATTTTATTAGGGTTTGATTGGGGTGGATGAGATAGGGTGTGAGTATATAAACTAATTTATAATATAATTATTAATATTAAAATATGGACTTATCACCTAATATTTGGTTATGTAAATTTTACATTTTATTTTTGAATTGCCATCTTTTAAATAAAAAAAAAGACCGTGTCTATTTTCAATAAATTAATCTCGACTCAATAAACATTTGATCAATTGAGACAATTGAATTCATTTCTATTCCACTAAAAAGGGAGATTGCACTCTCAACCCAATTGAAATTATTGAAGTTATATACAAAAAATAATTATATTATATGACTTATTGTTCTTATATATTAACCTTATAGATCATTCCAACATTCAAAATATGGTAAAATGTCCAAAATACCATTTTTCAAATATGCATAAATTCTCAAATCTTATTTTTTATCTGAGAGATCCATGTGATCATATCACAATATTAATTCAACAATCGAATTACTGAACTCAAATTATATATATATATATATATATATATATATATATATATATATATATATATATATATATATATATATATATATGAACTTTAATAAAATTGAGATAATCTTATCAAAATAAAATGTTCATCTTTATTTATCGATTTTGAAAAATAAACTTAGATTGAATTATAAATCGAATATTTTCATGTTTCACAACTTAAGCATCCAATTTATAATATCATATCGATCAATGTACAAATACAAGGTCGAATTAATATCAATAATTTATCAAAAATAAAATAATACTTTATTTCATAATGTCTCGAGTGCAAATTTCGATTGGCAAAACCTATCCAACAGTACTTAGGACTATTGGGCTCAAATAAGTTGGAAGATATTTAAAAACAAACTAACTAATAATAGACGTCCCTCTACGCTAATGCTATATGACTAATCTCCAAGGTTCCACCAAACATCAGCGTCCGAATTGTTTTTTGTCATTTAATCTAAATTTACCAGAGGGGTTAGGTTAGGTACTTTTGTCATGTAATCTACCTGTTTTGTGAATGTAATCAACATAAATTCTTAATTTTTCAAGTGGGATATCAGCGAAATTGAACAATTGTCAAAAGTATATCAAGCCATTAAAAGAAGCAGTAAGTACTACATTTTACAATTAATCCATATCTATTATCTTCAAAGTATGAAATGAAAATTGTTTATACAAAAACGTCAAATACACAAGCAAGTTTAATAAAGCATCCTATCTAATTGGGTTCTCGAAATTATATTTTAATTAAGAGTGGATATTTTAACCAAAATCGAACCAGAGCCAAAGGTTCGGTTCGAGTTTCAAAAATATAATATAACCCCTATTTGACTCCCCTTTTTGGGGAAAAGTGTTTTTTGAAATAGTGAGTTTTTGAAAAATGTGTGGTTAAAAATATGAAAAAATGAATATGTGACTGAAAATGAATTTTTTTAAAAAAGAAGCACAAACAGGGGTCTAAGAACCGTAATCGAGAACTAAAATAAAAAACCCACCGGATCCCGGTCGATTCTTGGTTCTTGAATCGAAACTGTGGGGTACCAGACTCTAAAATCAAATTTTTCATTTTTTTTATAAATTTTTATTTTTTAAAATTTATTCAATCTAAACCAATAACCTGGTTGCCAACAAGTACAAGTTTGCAAAGCCCAGCTATAGGCTCAAGTTGTTCATTTGAATAATTGAATAATATCGCTTTAGTTCATAGTCATTTTTTATCGTACTTTACACAATGTACGTCTCACAAACCTTTCTTGAGGAGAATCTGTATGCAGAGCCACAATCGGAATTTGATGTCATTGTGCTAGGTATTGGATATTATTTGGTAACATATTTGCACAGGATTAAGTGTTGAAATATGTATTTGGTGATATATTTTATTTCTTCTATTTTTGCTAGATATTGAAAAAATAATTTGTATTGTCAAGCTCACGATTTTTCAGAAAATGTTTCGGAGCAAATGATTTTGGTTCGGGTTTGGTGCCAATAATTACGTAGACCCAAATGGTTCCATTAATGAAATACTCAAAGTATAATAGATTGTTTGGGGTAATGAAATACTTTAATCGACCCATCCGATATCGAGACTTGATTCTTAATGAAGGTTGAGAAGAAAAGTGGCCAAATTGCTACCGGCATGGAATCATACATGACTAAGAATGGTGTGAATAAACAAGATGTTGTCAATAACTTTTTTAAGATGGCTACAAATGCATAGAAGGATATTAACGAAGAGTGCCTCAAATTTTAACGCGAATTATCAACCTCAAACGTAACATAAACATCACTTACAGAGGCAACAAAAACGAATATATAAATCCCTAGAAAAATTCTAAAACCCAATGGACAACAAAAACGAGTGTGAAAATTCAACATGTACAGCGTCAAAATATCTGGTGTAGATTATCTAGAATGCGCTTGATCTAAGGGGGGCGATAAATAGATGAGGATAGAGAGTGGCACCTGTGGGGCTTTTGTAACTCTTAACTAATTCAATGCCTATACTGTATGTAGACTAGAGAAATGCTTGTAGCCTTAGCAAGATCAAGTTTTACCTATCAAATAATAAATATACAAGATTAAGTTATAATTCATCAAAAGTACTCTCAAATATTCATGTTTAAAGGCCTAAATAAGTATATAAATTATACTTATCAACATATCCAATAACCTACAAATGCATGTGTCATAACACGTCATGTGTCCAGTTCCATAATATTTCATTTTAATACATTGTATACTTGTCGAAGTATGTGATCCTTATATACAAGGGAAAACGTGTTTGTATTCCTCCTCGTCCAATCAGTCAAAAATGAAGAATAGTAATAACATTAATGTATGTTGATAAGTGTAATTTTTACACTTATTCGAAACCTAAAATAATGACATTTGATAGTTTTTTTTGACAAAATATATTCTAAATTGTTGCATTTTATGTTTAATAGGTGAAATTTTTTGAATGAAAAAGGAATTGAAGGAAGGAAGCAAAATATGGTAAAAAATAGCAAAATTCAAAGTATAATGACTAACTTGCATTGTATGAAAGAATGGAGGACTTGGAAGCAAGCATTAATTTAATTGAGCATTGAATTTAATTGGGTCTCAACTTGAACTTAAAATTAGACCCAAAAACTTGGTGGTTTAGGTTTTATATATTTTATCTTTCTATATATAAAAAGTGTCTATTTAACGTAATTTGTTGGTTTAACGGAAAAACTAACGGAATTTATTGTTTTAACGGATTATGTAACGTAATTTCTTGTTTTAAACAGGTAGCTGCACATTCTTTCAGTGTTTTTATCATAATTTTGTATTTTGATGTTCGATTGAGGCGATTTAAAATGCATTGAAAAGCTAACCCATCTGACTACAACTTTGATTCAGACATCATTTTCCAATTAGATCACTTTTTATGTCAAAAATATGTCTCAATATAACGGACTATGTAACGAAATTTTTTGTTTTAAACAGGCAGATGCACCTTTCTTCAATATTTTTATCATAACTTTGTATTTAGATGTCCGATTGAGGCGATTCAAAATGTGTTGGAAAGCTAAATCATCTGGCTACAACTTTGATTCAGACATCATTCTCCAATTCGATCACTTTCTATGCCAAAAATAGGTCTCAATATAACAGACTATGTAACGAAATTTCTTGTTTTAAACAGGCAGCTGCACCTTCTTTCAGTGTTTTTATTATAACTTTGTATTCTGATATCCGATTGAGTTGATTCAAAATGAGTTGGAAAGCTAACTCATCTGTCTACAACTTTGATTCAAATATCATTCTCCGATTCGATCACTTTCTATGCCAAAAATATGTCTCAATATAACGGATTATGTAATAAAATTTCGTGTTTTAAACAGACAGCTGCACCTTCCTTCAATATTTTTATCATAACTTTGTATTCCGATATCCGATTGAGGCAATTGAAAATGCGTTGGAAATCTAACTCATTTGGTTACAACTTTGGTTCAGACATCATTCTCCAATTCAACCACTTTATATGCCAAAAATAGGTCTCAATATAACGGATTATGTAACGGAATTTCTTGTTTTAAACAGGTAGCTGCACCTTCTTTCAGTTTTTTTATCATAACTTTGTATTCCGATATCCTATTGAGGTGATGCAAAATGCGTTGGAAAGCTAACTCATCTGGCTACAACTTTAATTCAGATATCATTCTCAATTCGATCACTTCTTATACCAAAAATAGGTCTCAATATAAGACTAAAATACCGGAGCATAACTTTTCGGTTGGAAATTGATTTGTGATCATTTTTTGACTAAATTTGATCCCCTTGACATCTTCCTTTATCCAATTGACTCCGAGCACTCTCAAATCTTCATCGTGAGATTCGGCACAACTTTTAAGTATTTACATTTTAGCCCCCGAACTTTGGATCCCTTACAATTTAGCCATTTGTCCAAATTTGGCTACTTTTGCTTATTTTCTTTAATCTCACCAACCTATATCACAATATCAAAATCACACATCTAATTATTTATCAATTACATAAACATTACATCATTAATTATTTATAGGGTGTCTATTTCTGTTTTTCAGCAGAAATCAAGCTGTTGGCAACACAATTCATGCCGTTGGGAGCGGCAATTTTGGACTAATTCTCTCACTGTAGGGCTGTAGGTTTGAAAAAAAAAAAAAGTAACATAATCAATTTTCCTTCCTCCTTGCAGCGCGCCCAGACACACTCTTAATTAACCAAAAAACAATTACATCTTTATTAATAACAAATTAATTATTAAACAAAAATATTAAATATAAACTAAGCAAACGTGCATTACACGTTGGTTGCACCTAGTATTTATATACACACGTAGATGGAGGAGAAAACAGAAAACAAAGGCAGAAACTAAAACAAAGAGAAAAAGAGAATAGTATGATGTTGAATTAATTTTTTTAATACACAAATTGGTGGCTACATAAAGACACACAGATAATTGAAGAAGAAAATACAAAAGACGGGCACACGTTACATACACAGAAACAGAGTCAGAAACTGGGGCAGAATTAATATCAAATGTGTTCACGTTTCGTCAATTTATGGTGATGTCGTTTCACTTTTGAGTGTTTAATTTTAACATTATGTTAGACTAAATTTTTACATTGCTAAAGATATAAACGAACCCTTGTTTTGAAATGTTTAGTATTAATTAATTATTTTGACGTTAATTTGTTTGAATGCGTGTATATTTATTATTGTTTAGATTGTTTTTCAATTAATTGGCCATTATTTGAATTGTTAGTGAATTTTATTATTATCGAGAGAGATAATAAGATTGTTAACACATAGTAATAAGCATTGTGAGGTTCGATAGATGATAGAAATATACTTTTATGATGTTCTAGCTCGTTTAATATTTTCTTATATGTTGGTATTTTTTATAGAGATATAAAAATGTCACATATAGGATTAGATTTAATTGCTATCGAGAGAGGTTTTTAAATAAATTTGGAATTTCGACCAATTTGCATGATAACAAAGAGTCATTTTAATTGTTATACTAAAAATGGATTAACAATGAGGATTCTACATCTTACGAGGTGTGCGAATTATACAAGGGGTGATGGATATATTTGACCACAGAGGGTCGATAATTGAAGCAGCTTGTAAAGTCATGATGTCTATTTAGTTCTTCACACACGCACACGTCGTTTTAGCATTGGAAGAGTAGATATTGGTTTGATATTGTGACTTTGAAATGATTTGTAGATTTAGTACTTAATTTCAAATACTGAGATGAAAAGCTAGATTGTCTAACCAAATACTTTTGTATGCTTCTATGTTTGTATTATTTAGACTATAATTTTGTTTGGGGACAACCAAATGTTTAAATTTTGGGGTATTTGATAAGTATAATTTTTACACTTATTCGGGACCTAAAATAACGACATTTGATAATTCTTTTGACAAAATATATTCTAAATTGTTACATTTTATGTTTAATATTTGAAATTTTTTGAATGGAAAAGGAATTGAAGGAATGAAGCAAAAGGTGGCAAAAAATGATAAAATTCAAAATACAATAACTAACTTGCATTGGATGAAAGAATGGAGGATTTGGAAGCAAGCATTAATTTAATTCAGTATTGAATTTAATTGGGCCTCAACTTAGACTGAAAATTAGACCCAAAAATTTGATGGTTTAAGTTTTATATATTTTATATTTATATACACGCGCAACCGGAGGAGAAAACAGAAAACAAAGGTAGAAACTGAAATAAAAAGAAAGAAAAAGGAAAAAGTAGGCTGTGGAATTAATTTTTTTAATACCCAAATTGGTGGCTGCCTTGGTTAAAGACACACAGAAAATTGAAGAAGAAAATACAAAAGACGGGCACAAAAACAGAGGCAAAAAACTGGGGCAGAATTAATATCAGATTTGTTTGAATGGGTGGGTGATTATTATTATTTAGATTACTTTTCAATTAATTGACCATTATTTGAATTGTTAGTAAATTTTATTATTATCGAGAGAGGATATAAATATATCTATATGCTTCGTTTAATGATTTCTTATATGTTGGTATCTTTTATAGAGATATAGAAATGTCACATATAAAATTAGATTTAATTACTATCGAGAGAGTCTTTTAAATAAATATGAAACTTCGTCCAACTCGCATGATAACAAAGAGTCATTTTAATTGTTATACTAAAAATGGATTAACAAGGGGATTCTATATCTTAACAATGCATCCCAAAAATTTAATAAACTTTTACTTTAATTTATAGTACGTGATAAATTAGACGTAGATTTATTACAAATTATTATTGTTATTCGATTAAGGGTATTATTAAATTTAACTCAATAAAACACGTAGTTCTCGTGGGTTCGACACTTTACACACTGCTATATTACTCGATCACGACATCGTTCACTTACAAGTTTTCAAACAGCCATATGGAACTGGTGAAAGAGAATAGTCGTCAGTTTGGACTCTATAACAGTAGTCGAATAGCCACCTGCTATTGAATGGAGTATAATAGTTGCCATTCATTTCAACTATAAATAGAAGTAGATCTCTAGTGTCCATCATCAGCAAGAGTTTATAGGTGTAATATAAATTGTTCTTCTGCTACATACCACAATAACTTCTTATTATTCTATATACTAGAATGGCACCTGCTCTAGTTGATAATGCCACAAACTGTGAAAAAGAGATTGTTCGTCCAGTCGCAAACTTCTCTCCCAGCTTATGGGGTGAACAATTTATCAAATTTTCTTTTGATACCAAGGTGTTGATCCCTTCCTTTTTTTTTTTTTTATGGGCCCTAGATATGTACATTTTTTTGGTGCACGTCTCTGTAATAAAAAGTCTAGATTCAAATCTGCTAGTAACATTTTTCAGCATAAACTGTTTGAAAAGGTTCTGAAAAAGATTGTTTTGTTTAAAATATTATTTTGTTGTGTATATAGAAGATTCTTTGGGAAAATTGAATTGGAAATTACTGCCTGGTACGTAGTATATGTTGCTAGTAACATTAATTTGATGCTGGGATACTCATTATATGTTGTTCTTATAACCGAACAGTTAGCAGAAAAATATGCCAAGGAGATTGAGGGGTTAAAGAATGAAGTGAGAAGCATGCTGACAGTTCAAGGAAAAGACACGGTGGAGACTATGAATTTGATTGATACACTGGAGCGCTTGGGCGTATCATATCATTTTGAAGAAGAGATTGACGAACTACTAGAACGCTTCTTCAAACTTAACTCAAATTTTGCAGATGAAGCGTATGACTTATACACTGTTGCTCTTCATTTTCGTTTATTGAGGCAACATGGCTACCGTATTTCTTGCGACATCTTTAAGAAATTCATAGACGAGAATGGAAAATTCAAAGAAAATATTGAGAGTGATACAAGAGGCTTGCTGAGTTTATATGAAGCAGCATACTTAAGAGTACATGGAGAAGATATACTAGAAAATGCCATTGCTTTCACAACAGACAACCTGAAATCCATGGCGCCACATCTAAGTTCTACCATCGAGAAACAAGTAGCTCATGCCCTCGTGCAACCCATCCATTTTGGGAACCCAAGAATTGAGGCACATAATTTTATCTCCATCTACGAAGAAGATGAGTCCAAGAATGAATTGCTGTTGAGGTTTGCCAAATTAGACTATAATTCACTGCAAATGTTACATAAACAAGATCTCTACGAAGTCTCAAGGTAATGTTCTCAAAATTGCACTGATTGCTCTATGTTTGTGCATGAACACCAATTGAATAAAAAATTCTTATATATATTGCAGGTGGTGGAAGGAGTTGGACCTTGTTTCCAAGCTTCCTTATGCTAGAGACCGAGTGGTGGAATCCTTTTTTTGGGCTGTGGGAGTTTATCATGAACCTCAATATTCAACTGCTCGAATCATGCTCACCAAAACCATTGCAATGACATCAATAATAGACGATACATATGATGCTTATGGTACAGTTGAAGAACTCGAAATTTTTACGGAGGCCATTCAAAGGTTCATATTTCTTTCTTTCAATAGTACTCACAATAGGAATACAAAATAGTTTCATAGTGCAATTGTTTATTCACGACTGTAATCAACATAATGTCTTTCTTTTGTTTTTTTCCAGGTGGGATATCAGCGAAATTAAACGGTTACCAGAGTATATGAAACCAGTCTACAGTGCTCTTTTGAATCTTTACGAGGAGTTTGATGAAAAACTTTCAAAGGAAGAAAGATCTTACGCAATCTATTATGCAAAAGAAGCAGTAAGTACTAATTTTACAGTAATTCATATCTATTTTATTCCTTTCTTTTTGCATCTTATTATCTTATATAATTAATTGCAATTATTAACTCATAGAAACGTCTATTAATTTGTTTTAGCTGAAAGAACTTGTGAGGGCTTACTATGTGGAAGCCAAGTGGTTCATTGAAGGATACTTGCCACCATTTTCTGAGTACCTGAGCAATGCCTTGATCACGTGTACTTATTGTTATCACACACTTACATCCTTGTTAGGGATCAAGTGTGTCACCAAGGAAGACTTTGAACGGATAAGCAATAAACCTAAAATTCTTGTGGCCGGCCTCATAATATGTCGACTTATTGATGACATTGCCACCTATGAGGTATGAAATAAAAATTGTTTATACAGCAACATCAATTCTACAAGCAAGTTTATGTCTCATATCTAATTGCTTTTTCTAAATTATATCTTAATGAAGGTTGAGAAGGAAAGGGGCCAAATTGCTACCGGCATCGAATCATACATGATTGAGAATGGTGTGACTAAAGAAGTTGCTGTCAATAAATTTTCTAAAATGGTTACAAATGCATGGAAGGATATTAATGAAGAGTTCCTCCGACCAACTTCCTCTTCTCGAGAAATTTTACTGCGAATTCTCAACCTCGAACGTAACATAGACGTCACTTATAAAGGCAACGAAGACGGATACACACAACCAGAAAAAGTTCTGAAACCTCATATTAATGCTATGTTTATTGATCTCTTCGATGTCTAAATATCGTTTGAGAACAAGCTGGGGACAAATTGATATCTTCTTATATTAAGTAGCGTTTTTATTTTTATTTATATCCATATATATAAATGTCATAAAATAAAACTGTGAGACTATATAATGTTTGCAATCAATTTGGTGAATTATTCATCCTTTTCGAAGTCATTTATTCTTCAATATGCACGACGTTCACTGTCAAAACCAATGCATGGAAATCACTGGCTGCCTTCTAATGGACAACTGAGACAGGAGAGAAAAGTCAACATTAACAACGCCAAAAGATCTTCTGTAAATTATCTAGAATGCTTAATATCTGATACTAACGTAAAATAATCAACACTACCATTGTTCAAAATACTAATTTACCAAATTGTCTTCGCGTGCTTTTGACATAGGACAGCATGCATCAAGCTCCGATGTTACTTTAAACTAACGTTTTTATTACTAATCAAGTAGTAGTTGGTAAACTTATATTATGAAAAGTTCACACTTGCGTGCAAAATGGGATATTCAACACTTACAAAAATGTAGAAAATTTAGAAATTAAAGGAGATAAAATGAAGCCATATATATGTGTGTGGTTATAAATCTTTTTAGGACAGATTTCATTACCCGCACTTGCTATTAGGCTATGTTTGATAGCCAACATTTTCCCTGAAAAATAGAAAAAAAATTCCTTCCACCCTTAAGCCATGTTTGATGGCTTAAATTTTGCCTAAAAAAAGTTTTCCCTCCCCCCACCCCCACCCCCACCCCCACCCCCACGCGCCCATTTTCTTTAATTTTAGGGAATTCCTTTTTCCACCGTTTTGGTGGGGAAAAGGAAATTCCAAATTTTGGCCAAATTTTTTTTTTTTTTTTTTTTGCAATGGAAACAAATTTCATAACCAATTGTAAAAAAAAAAAATTCACTTTAATAGACAATGTCCATGTAAAACGAAGTCAAACGAATACTAAATTTTGATTAAAAAAATAGTTTTCGAGCAAAGAAATTTTTTTTTTTTTTAACTTTTTTGCAATGGTAACGAATTTCATAACCAATTGTGAAAAAAATATTCACTTTAAAATAAAGTCAAACGTTAACAAAAAAAATCCAAAATTTTAAAAATTTTCGGGTGGAAAATTATACCAATCAAACACACTTTATTAATAATTCACTGGAAAACAATTTCTAAACAATTACTTTTCCTGAAATTCATTTTCTTTCCACCCATTTTTCATCCTTGCAATCAAACGGACTTTTAGATTTTATGGACGTCTATCTTTCAAAATAAAATATTCTTCATAAAATTAATGTGACACAATAATTTTGGTGGGCGAACCGAAACTTGACCGTACACAATTTTAGGCAAGAATTGTAATTTAAGATTCAGTTATTTTGGATTTGATTTAAAGTAAAAAAAAAATGGAATTAAAAGGATCTATTTATAGATTTCAATGTGTCTTTACAATTTTTTTTTTTTTTTTGGGTGCAAATTCATTCGGGTCATTAGATCACACTCTTCATATTGGAAAATAATCTGGTGATTTGGAACACACCCATCCAAAGGTCATGACTCTACATGCATTCATTGCACTCGAAAAATCATACTCAATCATCACACCTATTGTTTGGTCTCAATTCCCCACAAACAATACTTAAATTTACTTTTAAATAAATTAATTAATTTTATAAATAATAATTTTTTGATGCATCACATTTAGCCTCCGTTTGGTATCCATTCTTTTTTTCATTCTCATTCTTCTACTAATTTTCAACCACACATTCATCAATAAAATAATATTTTCCATCACATCAATAACTTTTCCTTCATTTTCAACCACAAAAAAAGTGTGATTTGACACAAAGAATGCATTTTTTCAAGAATAATGGTTACCAAACGGTGCCTTAATAAATAAGTAGGTAAGAGTTTCTTTTAATTTTTTACTTAAAGTAAGAAAAGTAAGTTATGCCAACTTGAAGTAACTTCACTTTTTAAGCTTACTTTTAATTAAAAAAAAAAGTAATTTTTACTAGTAACTAAATAAGTAAATTTTTCAATATTAATCAAAATTAAGAAAAGTGCACATCACAAACGCTGTATCATAAAAATACATCACAATCTTATTCCTCCTAATCCTATCTCTTATATTTCAATAACAATTCCTTCTTTATTTTATTATTTTTGCATTGAATTTTTTTAACAAGGACGGATGGAGGGGGGTCCCTCCCCCAACTATTCATGTGTAATTTTATTTTTTTACGTATTAGTCCGACCTGTAATTCTTTCATGGATCCGTCCATGCTCGTTAATTGATAATTTTTTGTGTAGTACTCTTTCTTAATCTTGTGGAGTCGAGTTTATATTCCAAATTTCCAATTCAACTTGTCAAATATTACTAGTAGGACTAGCTAGTTCTCAGTACTACACAAAGAATATTGCTATACCATCAATATTAAATACAAAATGATGAATAAATTGAAAAAGGTCACATGCCATGAAATATCTTGACAACATTAATGAGAGTCACATTAGAAAGTAACAAATTTACTACTCTTTTGCAATTTTGAACTTGAGAAATTTTCTCTGCATTTAATACTGCAATTGCTGGACCTCCCAATTCAATTACACTCACGTAAAAATATAGGCGCTGTTGATATCAGTAACTTTGTTCATTACAACCTTTCTTCCCAAAAGTGTGAATGCGAAGTTCATCACCATCGCTCATAAGGTTCAAACCCTGTGACATCTCTCCTTTTCATGTGACCTTTCACATCTCACACTTTTGCCTGTGACTTGCTTCAATACATTTTTATCTTCTCTATTCGGGGCCTTTATATATATTATTAGTTCTATATGCAATTCTTCTTCAACAATTTTTGAGTTTTGGATTGAACGAGCTCAACTACGTAATTAAGAAGAAGAAAAATGATGAAAGGTTCTGTTGTTTGCTTCGTACTTCTCCTCCTTCCATTAGTCATGCATGCAAGGCGCATTGGCAAGCTACACTCTCGTAAAGTTCTTTCTTTTTCTTGTTCTTGATTAGTACAAGATATTTCGAGGTTGTTTGACGAAGCTTCTAATAAAAATTTTAGTATATTTTGATAAAAGTTTATTAAAGTTGTGGATCTCATGAAACGGGAGCGGAGCTAGAAGAGTAGAGTTGTGGGGGCAAATTGTACAAAATTTTCATTGTGGGGGCAAAATTGAAAATTATAAGGAATTTTTTTTTTTTCGAAAATCTTGTGTGAAATCATGAAAAATCTATTGCAAAATTTTGGATTTCAAATTTATTGTGGGGGCAGCGGACCCCACTGCCCCACTGTAGATATGTTCATGCTATGAAATGTATGATTAGAATTAATTATTGAGTTTGACATCAAAATTTTAAGCTTTTACAAACAGAAAAATGTTATTCATCTCCAGTGAAGATGCATCCCCAGTCTGTATGGATGTAAATAATTGGTTAAATGATAGGTGAAATTAGATGACTTATTTAATTTCACTTATTATTCAATACCACATTGACGCCACATAAACTGGGAATGTATCTCCAATGGGGATGAATAGCATTTCTCTTACAAACAAGCACTTCACTTTTACCAATGCAAAAGTCATTAGTTAACGGTGAGATTTTAGTAACGGCTCACAAGTATCAATTAGTGATGGCCGTGTTTTCGGAACTAACATTATATATGTTTGACAGATAATGGGTCTAGCAAGAAGGAAGCAAGTGTGAAACCTGAATTGTACGTGGATCACAAAAGGGCGCCATTGATGCATACAAAAGCTGATACGCTCCAGATAGCAGGGTCGAGATTACCAGATTGCTCGCATGCGTGTGGATCGTGCACACCGTGTCGATTGGTTATGGTTAGCTTTGTCTGCTCATCGCTTGAAGAAGCCGAGACATGTCCAATGGCCTACAAATGCATGTGTCATAACAAGTCCTATCCAGTTCCATAGTATTTCATTTTGTCTAAGATTCTTCGTATTTTTTTTCTTACAGATTTCCTATGTGAAATCAAAGAGTTTTAAGTTCTAATTTTAGTCGGTATTTTCAAAGTGTTGCAATTTTTCCTCGTCAAAGATATCATCATCTCTTTAAAGATGAAATTTGCGTCATGCGCTCATGCTATAATAAGGTAATGGGTTTTTATACATGTGCCATGAAACTTGTCCATAGGTTTGCTGACGAGCAGATCTATTAGATCAAGACCAACAATTTTTTACACTATTTGGACCTCTAGTTGCCCCTCACCTCCAGTTAGCTATGTCGACAAGTCGAAACTCAAAGTTCGGGCTCGATTTGAGCAAAAAAGGTTCGAACTTTTTTTGGCCCGAGCTGAGCCGAGTAAAAGCTTGGCCAAAAAATTTAGACTCGACTTGAGCATTTGGCTAGAGCCTTAGCGGGCTGAGCCGAGCCAACTCGATTTTTTTTTCTTGTCAAAGCTGCTTGCACTATAGCACTTAGCTGCCTGTAACGTGCAGGCTTGTTTCATTGTATTTTATTTTTTTTCCTTCCTACGGACTACAACTGTTGTTTTCAATTTTTTTTTTTAACGGGCTCGGCTCATCCGAGCAGAAAACAGCACGTGACACTGGCTAGCTCGAGCTCGAGCCTTTGCCCCAAAATGGGGCTCGGTGGTTCCGAACCTCAAACCGGCTCAACTCAGTCTTTTTCTAGTCGAGCCACGGGCGGTCCAAGTCGACAAGTCATTTTGCCATCCCTACATCCAGTGGATCAAGAATGCTTGCATTCTCAAGAAACCAAGAAAGACATGCAATGTCTGGTTATTTGAGATTAAAAATGAAAGTATTGTTGAATTCATTCCATTCCAATCAATTATAATAATTATTAATAACAAGTAATGTCTATGCTAGTTATTTGAATCTCTAATTTAATACACAATTTTCATGAATTAATGCAAATAATTAGAGTTATTCTCATAATATGATGTAAGTTGCACGAAAACATTTAAGGCGCTAACTTTTGGGATGTATTTTGGAAGCCAAAACTCTTTGAAAACTTTAAGAAGGTTTAAAAAATTTTAAAGGGTTTTAGTACTTACACATCCGGATTTACATTCTGGTGAAATAATTCAATTTTAAAAAGGTTTTCTTTAATTTAATAAAACTCGAAAAATATTATTTTTATCCACTCATTCCGTATGTGCACCTTTTATTCACCTTTTATTTACGCATTCTATCTAAACCACAACTTATAACTTACAAAAAGCCATACCTAACATACACTTAATCTTCGAGCTTCAACTACAATTTTACATAATATCGAGTACTAATTCTTATAGTACAATAAAATTAAAAGTGATTAGAATTTTTTTTTAAATTAAATATCTATTTTATAAATAAAAATTTATATATTTTATACAGCATCGCGCAATCAATATAATGCATCAAATTATATGGTTACATACAAATTCACATCTTATATAGAACTACATACTACGGAATAGGCGGGCATTTTGCGACATGGCTGGTTGCAGAAAGCCACGGGTCTCTATCATTCATCTCGTCATTCTCATTCATCATCTTCTTCGTTTTCATATTCCCATTTTTTCATCTCTTGCTCGTGCTCTGGTTCCACCACTTCCTCCAACTTGGGCCCACCTTTCTCCTTTCAACAACAGGAAGAAGAATTCCAATTCTCGTATGCGTTAAGAGGGTGCATTTTCCCATCTTTATCGCACCCTCTAGTTTGCTGCAAGTGTAGATTTAGGTACAGATACGTGTTTATATGCGTGTGTATATACTTGCTATAGCTGTATCTTTGTATATATGTTTCTTGAGCGTGTGATTTTATCTGATGAGTCGTGCAAAGAGAATACAAATATTCCTGCCTTTTTCTTTCCTTTTTGAAAAACCTTGTCCACCTCCTTCATAATGAAAACCCAATATTTCTCTGTCCACAATTATGTTAATGCAGCAGATTGCCCATTGATTGCGCTTATGAATCTTCCCTTTACATGTCACCCCCAAAAGTTCAGTTTTTTTCCTATTGGGATTCCTAGACAACCTCTTTCTGGTACATGAGGTTATACGGCTTTAATTTTAAGATAATAATTTTGTGGAGAAGTAGGAAAAATTGGAGTGTTTCCAAATGATTAGGGGTTGAATTAGAGGAACCAAGCATGGGTTATTGCAATCATTGGATTACTGTATCAGCAATTCGCTTTTGCTTTGCTTTTTGCTTAGAAAGAGAAGGAGATTCTGATCTCTCATATTTTTGTCTCTGATGAGATTAAGGCGTAGAAAGTGTATTCCTTCTTGTGCCTCTAATCGACGAGTAAGCTGCTGATTTTTCTCTCTGACCTTCACTCTTTCATTTTATAGCACCAAAAACGGAGGGGCCAGCTTCTCTTTTGAAAATA
The DNA here is from genome assembly GCA_035079005.1 of Fraxinus americana. Classification (NCBI taxonomy): domain Eukaryota; kingdom Viridiplantae; phylum Streptophyta; class Magnoliopsida; order Lamiales; family Oleaceae; genus Fraxinus; species Fraxinus americana. The sequence goes on along the minus strand of CM068706.1, from coordinate 52,173,655 downwards.
CATTATGGTTTTCCTATTAGAATTCAGCTTCCCCAGAAGTCATTTCATCTTTTTATTAATATAATTTTTAAATTTAATTGATGAAATTTTTAGAATTCTCAAGGTGTGAGATTGAGTCATGAACCTTAGAGGACCGATCTGAGTTTGTAGAACAACAACGAATAAATCATGCTGTAGAATCAAGTGATTTTTCATTCACCTACATTGTTGCACCAGACAATGCAGTCTAAAAGTCTTGATATTAGTTTTGTCCATTGACATTCTGTGCTGCAATCGAAGTCTAGAGATTTTCTTGAAAATGTTTGTGTTTCTCTGAAGTTATAAATTATTGTATTAATTTCTAGTTATTTTACTCGCTTGAGACTTCATATTGTTATGTAAATAACATTTAACGATATTAGTTTTGGCTATAAGTATACCGCTCTCTGATATTTTCCATGATTGAGTTTCTTTCTTGTAACATAAAATTTATTTTCTTAGCCTTGGCTTTGGATTATGCTAGTTCTGGTTATTTCCAGTTTGAATTTCAATTTTGTCAATTAAAAATTAGAGAGAATAACTGTCTATGACTAATAGTTATCCAGTAATTCCATTTTAATAAACCGCATATAACTAACTTTATCAGTTTTCTTTAGGGATCCATTTACCATCATCCCTATGATCAAAGTAACTTTTTGTATGAAATCAGTGCTTTTCAGTTTCTCTCATATCCTTCTTCTATGCCTCGTTGTGATCCATTCATTCATCTATGAGTCTCATATCCTTCCTCCTATTGAGATGGAAGAAAGAAATAAGTGTGACATGTTTAGCAGTTCATATTTAATTAAGTACAGTAAACATAATTTGGCATCTCTTTTATTCTTATGGATATCCACATATCCAGGTTGATGAAGATGAACTATACTGGGATGGAAAAAAGCACAATGAAGATTCGGTTTGGTCGTATAATTCTGCTCACTTAATATCACAGTTAGCTCAGTGCTTTGGTGAGTAAAATCTATTAATAATGTTTATGACATTGCTTACCCAAGTTTGTTTTTTATCTCTTCCTCCATTGGTGTGTGCACACACTTACCAATTCCACTGCCTTTGAGTTCAAATGTGAAGTTCTCAATATATGCCATGAGCGCAACCTTTTTCCTTGCTGTTATGTGTTGCCTTGCTTTCCATATTTTTATCCTTGTCGCAGACCATTTATTGTTAAAATTGTATTTATCCTAAGTTATTGACCATTGAAAAACAAGCAAAAATAGATTGAAGCCTTGTATGTTTTCCCTGCTACCTTTCTCGTATTAAAGTGTCAAAGCTTGAACTTGAAGCCAAGTGGTTATAACTGAGAGGAATACAGTATTTGAGTGCTGGTGTTGGAGGCTTTGACTATAAAAAGGTTATTTTAAATTTGCTCATTAATCTGTTCATGAAGCCCCCCTCCATACTCAAATGAAAAATAATCCGTACTAAAACCTGAGCCAACTTTTCTCAAAGAATTTGACGCATTCGGATAAGAAAGAAACGATAAGCAAATGGTTGATACCTATATTATCGAACAACATCCATGTTGACATAAGTGTGAACAAATGATCAAGAATTTATTTGTGGCTTAAAAAGCCAAGCTACAATAGCTTACTCTGGAGGAAAAAAAAAAGAAAAAAGGGAAAAGAAAAGATGTAATGATGCCTGAGTTTTCCAAATCTTCCTTTAGCTGATTATTCGATTATGGGTTGCATAAATATTTATCAAATGTATGATACTTCTTAAATAATTGTCTAAATATTTATCAAATTTATATTATTCCTTATATTTAACTGATATAGCGGAATTTGTTGAGCTTGACTGGTGTTTTTTGGTTGGTAATAATGTGCTTGCGACAATCATAAGAAGGTTTTGACTCATTTTAAATTCAGTTAGTGTTTTATTTTTTGTTCTGCTTCTTTTATCTGTCTTTTTATTTTCATCGGGATGTGCTGGTTTGTTAAGCAAGTTCTGTTGGTCCTTTTCATCAGTATCCAGTGTCTGATCAGCAAAAAATTATTGTTTCACTAATCAGATTTTGTTGATTGTAGCTAATGCTATGGTTGGACCACGAACATGGATAGGAGGAATGTTTAGATGCTCTGGCAATAAACGATCTAGAAGCGGAAAATTTCTTGACTACACTTTAAGTCCTATTCAGGTACTTTGAAAATTTGATTGATTAATGAGACTTCTTGCATTTCAGTTTGCATGCAAATTTTTAATAGTTTATCACATTAAAGAGAAATTAGTTTTTATGTTTATGTCTGTTGGTCAGCCTAATCTTATGTGTATTGTAATAATAGATGTAGATCGTGATTTTTTTTATGATAGCTTTTGTTAGCCCCTTCCGGGGAACTGTTTCTTGGGTAGTTAGTGTATAAAGATGAAGATTGTTGAATCTGCTGAAGTAGTTTTCTAATCTTCTTTGACTTCTAGTACTTCTTGACCTAAGTTGCAAAGTTTGAAATGCTAGCAGGAACAAAGACTTCGAACAATTCAAGAACGATTGGGAGTGCCTTATGATGAGACTCGCCTTGATCATCAAGTATATTCTCCATCCTTGTCCCATGATCTTGATAATGTAAATAAAAAGGAAAAATGGCTACCACTTCAGTTCTACGACTATAACTACATAGTCTACATGTGATGAGGATTCCACAAGTCTGAGACTATGTTCTGATTTATACAACTCATCTATTTGCTAGAAATAGACACTACTCATCCATGTAATATTTCCATAGCAATTAAATTCTGAGAGGTAGATTCATTTGTATTGTCAAGACTTACTCTAGTTACAAGTTACTTGTTCACATCAATATAATTTTTTTTTCCTACTGCCAGGAAGCTCTCCAAACCTTGTGGGATGCTGCTTTTCCAAATGTTAAGCTTAAAGGTCTAATCTCCGAGCAGTGGAAGGATATGGGGTGGCAAGGAGCTAATCCATCAACTGACTTCAGGTGCACTGCCACATTTTTTTATGCCAGTTTTACATCCCATGTCAGTATGAATGTTAGGATTTTGTGTTGTGTATACATGCGCCACAGACAAATTTGGGCTGAGATGGGTCATTTTGTTCTGGAGTTGAGAGTAAATTTATCGCTACTGACATTATTTAGGCAGGCACCTCCATTCATACAATTCTTCTTTGAATTCTCAGTTTGTATTATTATATAGTTCACATTCAAAAGAAAGTGATCTAAACCAATATACGAATATTTTCTAAAACTGCAAAACAGAATGACCAACCACATTAGCTCATATGCTATATGTGGATGTACTGTGTGCTCCTTTTCTCTTTCCTTCTTTCTAATAATGCAATAAACATTAGCTATATTTTTATTTTTCTGGAAAATTCTGAAATTTTGAACTATTGTCTCATGGTGCTTACTCATTGGCCTTAGGGGTTGTGGCTTCATTTCGCTTGAGAACTTGCTATTTTTTGCCAAAACTTACCGGGTATGATTGATCCGCTGCTGCTTCCAAGATCAAGGATAGTTCTGTATGATGTTAAATATCTTCAATTTGTGTGGTTTGAACTCCAGGAAGGATTGAGTTTACTGATATTGTAGTATTTGAATTAAAGGCTCCTTTTCATCGGTTACTTTTCAAGCAAGGTGGAAAGCGTGCAGACTGGGAGTACCCATTTGCTGTTGCTGGCATTAATATTACATTTATGCTGATTCATATGCTGGATTTATACTCAGGTACATCAATCATACACTTAAATGTACATTATGTAGATTGTTTGTTTTTTATTTTCTAAACATAATGAATATTCCAAATATTTTTTTCTACTAATATGTAAACTGGTTTTAAGTTGTCAGTTTCACAAGATTGTCATGCTGTATAGTTTCTTTAAATCAACTGAGTCTTAATTGATAACCATGAGGCATTCGATTAATAAAATTAATAACAAATTGGTTAGAGTTTCTTTGTTTTCCATGTCAAGTGTTAATTCATTTTGCGTACACGATGCTAATGGTTATGGCGGTTAGTATAAAAACTTGTGTAATTTGAACTCTTGACTCGCAATTGAAGCAAACTGAAAATTTAATTTTAAGGAGGCATGCATGCCCCTGAAAAATTGCTATTCTCAATTCTACTCTCTTACGTTGGTATTCACGATCAGCTGATCAAGTAAGGTAAAAAGAATTGGGCCAGATTTTTTATTTTTTTTAATTCATTAGATTGCATTCATTAAATGCAACCATAAAGTTTTCTTAGTTAAAATTACAACGCATGTTGAATCGCTTACATTTTGTATCTTATTGTATAATATTTTCTCATTAGCTATAATTGTATCGTGGATCACTTCTTGCATAGTCACTACAATGAATAATGCTTCGACAAAATTTTCTATAGTTGATGACCAAATTTCTGTAGGTCAAAGTCATTCATGGACCGAAAATTTCAGTCGAAAGGCAGTCACAAAAAGACTGACCTGGTAAAACTCACTTGTCAGAAACCAGTTGGTGATTATCTTTAAACCTTAAGAGAAACTATATTTTGGGGAATGTTAAATTTTAATTCTGGTTCCGCCCTAATCATAGTGTGCAGTTCTCCTGTTAACCACAGATAAATCTATTATTGGGCATGTGGAATTATTTCTAATAAAGGAGTATGTATTGGGCATTGATACATGTCCAAGGTATTCGTGTTATATAAAGGATTCATTAGAGGATCCTTTTGTAATCAAGAGAAGTATGAGAAACTTATTTTTCTTGAAAACCTGCAGCAGAGAATGAACCTCTATAAATATTTGAGTACTTTGCTTGGTTTTTGATCGTTGGTTTCTGTTATTATTGTTCTCGTACATAGGAGTTTGGGTTTAATCCCATGACAGTACGAAGGGTCAAAGACTCAGAGCTACGTCCTTTGTAAAGTTTTCACTTGTATATCTACTGACAAGGCTATCATTTTGGACTATATTTTCTTCAATATTATCAATATTGAATGGAAGCTAAGAGCTAAAACGGTGATCTGACCTTTTTTTATTTTTTATTTTTTTGCAGCAAAACCTAAATGTCTTCCAGGCCTTAATTTTGTTAAAATATTAGAAGGTAAAGTGCTTAATGTTTATTACAGTTACTTCCTTTTACCTCTGAACGTACGCTGCCATGTTACTGTCTTATCTTACTGGGAGAAATTTTACTCATACGAGTGCAGAAGACAAAGAGGCATTTGATGTCTTATACTGTATAGCATTTGCAATGTTGGACGCTCAGTGGCTCGCCATGCGTGCTTCATATATGGAGTTCAATGTACATTCTGTCTCTCTCTCTCTCCCCCCGTGTGTATGTGTGTGTGATGTGCGTGTATATCTCTGCCACACACGCTGAAACATGTAGATTATGACAAATCTTGGTGCTTTAAGTTTTGGTGACAAATTGCTTGCTAAAAGGTTCACCAACACGGGATATACTTTCTTTGTCAAGGAAATAAACTATAAATCTTCACGGTGATGTTTTTCCCGAATTGCATTCCAACAGCCATCAAACAACATAATGGGACTTGCATTTACACCTCTGGTAGAAAATTTATATTTGGTTGCCGATCATCATGAATTTTGGCCAAGAAGATTGCTCGTATTTCAACTCAACAATTAATGATTTTACTCAATAAGGTTCAGAAATTGGACGTGCTCTAAAAGGAAATCTGTTACTGTATGAGAGTTGGCCACTCTTGATGCGGCTATGTGTTGTGTATGTGATGTTAGTAATTAGCTTTTTTCGTCTCATTTGCTTAGGAGGTTCTACAAATAACAAGGATACAATTAGAGAGGGAACTGTCTTTAGAAGATGTTCGTAGAATGCAGGACCTCCCAGCTTACAACCTGTTGTACCAGTAATTTCGTTTAGTCCAAACATTAGAGGTAGTAGAATTCTCCAATGTAAATTTTTTGTACTTGTACATTTCTGCAATTATTATGAAATCATGATTCAAGAGTATGTTATCTTGAGATCAATTTAACAGAATGCTTGTAGATTTTTTTTATTTTATTATATCTATTATAAATTTGGTCTAAATAAGCTGGAGCCCCATTTTTGTAAGATAAAGTATTTTGGAATTGTGATTTTTTGAAGAATGTGCGGTTAAAAAAAAGAATTTTTTTTCGATTTATGTGAAATTATTCTATGAAAGAATATATGGTTGAAAATGAGTTTTTGAAAGAATGGGGACCAAACATAGACTAAGTGGAAGGTCCACATGTTTTTACTTGGACATAATCTTGGAACAACAAAATGGTCCGTTTGGCTCGACCGACCATTATTGATTCTTTTATGTGTTTATAGTTTTACAATGCCAAGTGTAAAGAAGGGGACATCAAGTTGGGATCAACATAATGTGTGCATTTAGCATTACTGTAATATGTATTGTAGCTACAAAATTAGGGATCCTATTTGTACAAAATGAAGACACGTAGAGTGCCATCAATTTTTAATGTCCACGTAGAATTGAAACATTAATTTTAGTTACGTTGGTCAACCGCATGACTAATATTGAAAGTAAATTAAAGTTATGATATATGTTGAGATAAAATTAAAATTGAGTGATCCAGTTGAAATATTATTAGAAGTTCAGTGACCAAAATTGAAATTATTCCCGTTGTGAAAAGATAACGACGCAATAAATGTATTCCCCCGCCTTTGCTTTTCCCAAAATCTGCACCCTTCTCCGTAAAAGTAGTTGGGATTCTATCAATTAGCCACCAAAAATTAATTCAAGAGCATGTTTGGCTATGCTTTAAAAAAAAGTAATGAGAGCATTTACCTTCATATCAAAAAAGTAACTTAATTAACACTGATTCTGATGAATAAAGTACTTATAATTTTTTTCTAACTAGTCATTTTTTATTTTATTTTTTGTTGCCAAAAATCATGTCTTTAGTAATGTGAAATTACTATGAGTTATTCTTTTTGTACATCAAGTGCTACATAAGGGTGTCCCTAATGGACACTCGGTGCCTCCCATTGGATGGAGTGCCGACCCCACCAACTATCCCTCCAATGAGGAGGCGCCGGGTGTCCATTATGTACATTCTTATGTAGCTTCTGATGTACCTGTAGCATCACTCAATTACTATAGTGCTCATTTGCCAAGAAATACTGAAACACCATAATTTTTATTGTTGCAGCACTTTTTAATTATATTGGAATTTTTAAAATTAATTTTATTGTCGCACTTATGTAATCATTTTTTCAACAAATTTTTATACTCAAAACCTTTTATTAATACCACATTTTATAGCTAATCAAGATTTTCATAAACTAAGATCGTGTGAAAATAGTGCGGCACAATATTTGCTCATTAGTTCAAAGCACGATATTAAAATATTTGGGTATAAAACATAATCAGAAATGAGATATGATAAGATTTCAACAAAAACTGCGAAGATTTATGTGCGGCAATAAAAAAAAGAGATTGAGAACTTCTAATTTGATGAGACTCGTTAGATGTTCGGAATTCATAGGTAGCTTTTGTCAACTTTGTTAAATTTAACGATAATTATTGGAGAGTTCAAAATTCCTGAAAAAAGAAGGAGAATTTAGAAATACTTTTGAAAGGGAAATGGAATATTTATCAACATATAAAAATTTTATTGGTTAATTACTTATGTACTTATTAGTAAACTTTATAAGCTTAGCCAAACAAGCTCCAATTATCTCTCTCTCACACACACACACAGAGAGAAGACAAAACACGAAGTCAACGTGTCCTGACCCGTGCCACCACATTTACCCTCTCAAAACAAGCAATCATTTATTCCGATTCCTTCCACATTGATTTGCCATTAAATCCTAATCCTAGAAAAATATCCTTTACATTATTTGTACCTGTTTTGCTGATGCGCGTTTCGCGTGTTGTTCTTGTCGGTTGATCCATTGCCTTGTCGTGGAAGCAGTTTCTTCTGCAATTTTCGTCCTGTTTAATGAAGTTCGGCGGTGCTCTTTCTCCTTTTCATTCCTCGAATTCTGTTGATGATAAAATACAATTATTATTCTTTTCCACAGGTATCGATGTTTCAGAATTTTTTTTTCTTGATGCATTTTTTCATAAGTAAATTAGTGAATGATTCATTGATGGAACAGTTTTGGTTGATGTTAAATCGAGAGAGAAGCGAGGATTAAACTGTAACGTTACCATTGATGGGGAACGATGACAATGGCCGTTGTGTATTTCCCTTGACAAGTTTACAAATTGGGTAAATTACACTGTTTCTTTTTCTCTATTGCCCAGGCGTAGCTGTTTATTATATGTTTTATTTTGATGTATGAATGAATTGGAATTATTTGATTGCTACATGAAATTTATGTTAACGCCAGCTTACAATTTCCATGATGTTACCAGTTTCTGTATATGCTATGAAAAAACTATGATTTCTGACTAAATGATCACACAAGGCAGTTCTTAGCTGTATTTTGTTAGTTTGAAGGTGAACACTAAATTAGTAATTCTAGTTTAAATATTTCCAAACGGAGCCAGTATATCAACAATTAATAACTTATTACACAGTAACCGAAGGAATTAACAAAATTTGTTCTATTTCTTTAATTCCCCTGGAAAGGCAGGAACTGAGTCTCCTTGCGAAAATGTAAATTTGAGACTCTGTGACAGTTCGATTCAATCTTTGCCTGCCTTTCCCAATTGGATGTTGGATTTGGTACTACAACTAGAAGACCTCAAATTCCCTTCCTTCTTGCTCCTCCTTTCTTTCTCTCTCACGTTACTAATAAGGTAGTTTAACATTACTTCTCTCCCTCTGTCCCATGAGAGAAATAAAAATCAGATGAATTTGAAGTCTCTTTTTCTGAAATTACTTAACCGAACATCATATAGTTTAGTGAATCAACAAAACTAAATGATTAATGTAGTTATATATGTTACTTACATTAACTGCATGAAAGAAATAGGAAGTCCCAAAAGAGCATTGTTCTTTTATCCTTTCTGCTGGACAGTTCGAATCTCAATTTTGTACCAATTACCAGTTTTCAGTTAGTTATGACTTCGCCCTGCCTCTTAGTGAACAGAGCATACAAATGGAGATGCAGGCAGGATGTGTGTTCTAGGCTCATTAACTTTTTAAGTTCCAACTAGCAACGATCAAGATCTTATGGTCCTGTTATGTGTCTTCTTGTTTCAAGATCATTATCTCCTGCGTCATCTGTATCTTTTTTGGTGGGTAACTGCTGTTCCTTCCAAGGAAACCTTTGCATGAGAGTTCTGCAATTCTTATTGTAAAAATTTTATGACTCGCTTTATGGTTGCTTTCCAGATTTATCTTTATCTAGAAATACGATGGTTCCTGACTATCAGTTTAAAAAATAAAATTTAATTATGTTATTCACTAGTTAAGTCTAGTCTAAAATACCCTGCTAATAGAAATGGGAGAATTCAATTGTGGACGAAGAGATTGATTATTGAACAGTGTTGATGGTGCATTGGAGGTTCCAGGGGTAATGGTTGTTTGATGGGAATGTGAAATCTTGTCTACTAATGTTATCGTCGCTTGGATAAGCATATTTAAGTGTGGAAATCGTGGATGCTGTTCAACATCTAAACTTTGGTACAAGTTTTCACTGAACTGGAGGTGGATAAAACAGAACACAAGGAGGCTACAGATGTTTAATTCATTTTTAAACTGTTTTTGCTAGCATAAAATTAGGCCTCTTCTGATTCCATATTCCCATATGCAGGTTTTTTTTTCTTTTTCTTTTTTTTTTTTTTTTTGTGAGGATGAGATATCCATTCCCTCGTGATTTTTCTTATGCCTAAACAGATTCCATGATTAATGGTTGTGTTTAGATGTCAAATCTTTCTTTGCTTTGGACTTGGAGTGAATAGTTGTTATATTTTTACATTTTTAAAATGATTTATCAAGCTTAATGCAATATGTATTACAGGGATTTGCAGTCCTACCTTTCACATCTTAATCTATATCTGGCCACTGAAAGTAGAAAACTTTATATCTTGGTGGACAACCGGCCATGGTTGAAAGATCTTGGTTCCAAGCCTACGCATTTTTGGCAATTGATGGTCACTAAGGTAGCTGGAAACATCTGTCTCAGTCTAGTTTGCAAGAATGTGTATCTTTGTAACATTAACGCTAATACAATTTTTAAAATTACTTGTTTTGGAAAATGTGACAGTCCAGGATGTCTCCCTTCGCGAACAGTAGAGGGAACAAGGAGAAAAAGGTGACAGATGAATTTCCAGAGTTACCTACTCTTTCCAAATCAAATTCAGGCAAATCGAAGAAGTTCAAAAAGTGGTTATCATTTACTGATGCTGCAATGTTATCCCGGAAGAGGGCTTTGCTTCCTGTAAAGAAGCTTAGGAACTCTTTGATTTTTAATAGCAAATTGCATAGAACCTTGTACGGCTTTATTGTGTTTGAGGTCGCATGGAGTAATGTGCGTGGCATCAACTATTTTAACGAGCTTCAGGTGGCTACTTGTTACGCTGTTCATTTTATGTTGTCCTTTGCACTCTACAACACAAATTCTGAGTTTTGAAATAACTTCATGACATGTGCAGACTGATACATCACTGGCAATAGAAGCTAAATTCACGAGAAGATGGGAATTCGATAGTATAGATCAAGCTGTCAGATGCATGTCTTCATGGTTCCCTGGGACATGCGATGAACAGACTCTTTTGAAAGATTATTTGGACACTACAATAGGTATTCTTTCTAACGTATGATTTAGTATTGATGGGACTTAAAGCGCTCATTTTGTATGGTGTTTGTACCTGGATATCAGAGTCTGGATGATTCGGTCAACACTATATTTCGTCATCACTATATTTTGTCATGTATGAGTCTTTTATGTCTATTTATGTGTAATCGTAAATTTTGAGCTACGCTGCTTTTACTTGATCTTCCTCGTGCATACACACGAGATTTTATGCAAATGATATTGTTGTTTCATTTTCTTTTCATAATACGAAATGAAAGATTAAGTCAAAGGCTTCCGTGCTTTTGTGAGCCACAAATGAAATCAGTTCTATTAACATGTTGTGTGTGCACCGTAGTGGAGGGGTGTGGCTTTATTGAATTAGGTCCCAGGCATGTACAACTTCATGTTAATAGAAGCCAGAAATGAAATTTTATGGTAGTACTGGTGATCACTGTTTCAAGGGTTTTAGGTATGTGGTAGGGGCTCATGCATGTTTATCTGCAGGCTAGTCATGTGCCTTTGGCACCAGTGGATCTCTGTCATTTTCTTTTTCCTTTTGAATGAGGTCACCCATATTTTCTGTTGGGATGTGTGATGTCTAATTAAATGGAAAGTGCCAACAAATTAGCAGCCTCATTACCTTGTAATGGTCCTGGAGCAATGGTGTAACACTTTTTATTTTATTTTAACTTTCGGACTTTATGCAAAATTTTAATTATGTTGGCTGAATTTGAGATGGTTACAGGGGAGATTTTCCATGATGCTCAAGATAATTTTCCGCGGTCTACCAATGTGGATAATGATGACAGTATTAGTGGTGATGATTCTCCTCTCTGTCCTAGTTGTTGCACTGTATATTCAGAAAACATGGAAAATAGAACAAGTGGACTGCATACACCACCTCCCCCTGAAGGCCCTTACAAGAGAAGGAAAGTTATGAAGTTTATTAATAGTGATGTTGACCTTGACATTTATTCTGAAGAAGTAGACTCTGAAAGTGTTCGAACGCCAATACATTCTCCGACCTCATGTGCAAGTGAGTGTGAGGACAAAGTTGAAGCTACCCAGTACAGGGATGTTTTAATATTACTTCGATTCAATGATCGAAACCTTCCTTTTAAATTGAAGGAAATAATTGTGTCTGACCTGCGGTTACTCACTCTACTTGAATCTGGGCTTCCATCTTGGGTAATTTTCGTTCAATCTTACCCGCTATTTTGCCATCTGTATCGTCCATGGATGTGCCCTTTGGCAAGATTTTTATATGTGCTTATTTCAATTGTTACTGTCCTCATTGGATTCTATGACCTGTACAAAAACATACCAGTTCTCAAGGCAACGGCTTCTAGTTTGTTCGGACCCCTTTTTGATTGGATAGAGACCTGGGAAATGATTTCGAGGATAAAATATTTGGGAACTATGTTGTTTCTTCATAATTTTCAGAAGGCTGTTCAGTGGTTTCTTATGATGGCACAAACAACGCGGTCGTTTCTTTCAATATTTCCACAGCCAATGGTAGAACCTCTTGTGGAGATATTGGATTTCTTCCTTCCTCTTTGGAGTATGGGTATACAACTTGCAGAGAGTTTCTTGTCAGTAATTTGGACTGTGGTGGAGTCTTCTTGTACAGTAACCGGAAATTTTATCGAGATTCTACTGCTTCCACTGTGGTATATCCTCTCATTATTTTGGAGTGTTGGTAAGTTTAAAGATCCAAGTTATCAAATTTATATTAAACTGCAATCTAGAATTGATAAGATCATTAACATTGTATTTTATTTCACATATTGTGTTGGGTTGCAGCTACATCCATCATATGCCCTATATTCTGGATTATCTGGGAAATACTCCATGCTCCATTCCGTTTGGTCCTTGGATTGTGTAGCCTTGCGGCTTTCGTATTTAGTTCCACATATAAGTTGGTTGGAGATATTTGTATGTTTATGAGCGGTATCTTTCAGTTCTCTTCAAATGTTGAGTCAACAGTGAGTTCATATGAGGTTTCGATGTGGCGTTCTCTTTGGAATGACCTTTTCTCCCAGGTTGGTAATTATAAATCTTTATCTGCCAAATTAAATATCATGTATGATTTTCATACCAATGTTTTCTTTTGTATTAGGTTTTCCGTGCTCTCCGAAGCATTGTTAATGGTTTTGTGGTCTTCTTCACAGCCTGCAACAGGCACCGTCTAAGGTAGGATTCAAGCTTCTGGTTTTCCTCCAGTGATCTCACTCATCTTTGATTAACAATTATGTAATCTTTTCAAGATGTGCCTCTATGCAAACAAGAAAAAATAATTTTAACATCACGATAATATAAATCAACTCCATAACCTTCCACAAAATATGTCATGTGCTATTTTGTTGATTCACTTTCACCTTAATTGTCCGCAATTTATGAAAACAACAGCCTGTTTTCCTGGAAATGAAATAACAGTTAAATCATAAATCTCCTCTTCCCCCACCTACCACACCTTACTCACACATGGACAAGCACGTGCACTGATCTTTCTTCATTTTCTTAGCTATGTAGATGTCTTTGACGATGTGGAACTGAATGTGGTGACGTTCATCATTTGACTTGGCGATGATTCTTTTAAACAGCTAAATATTTGATCCTTGTGAAACATGTTAGATCATTGCTGCAGTGCTTTTGTCTAGAAGCTGCTTACAGAGACCATGAAATAAATAGTCCCTTCTCTTTTGGATGAATGGGTAAAATAAATCCAATAAAAATATAATATTTGCTTTTCATAGCTTAAGATTTGAGATGAGGTAGTCATTCGGAAAAATCTAAGTTGATCAGATAGTGATTGTAGGAGTCGAGTTAATGAATCATTAGACTGGGCTATCATTCATATTTGCCAAGTTTTAAGGACATTCCTAAGTGACAAGCGAAAAACTACTTGCGTAATCCTTTCTGTCATTTTCTTTTCCTTTTTTTTTTTTTTTTTGGTCTACACACACCTAATTAATGTGATAATTTCCTTTCTGACCTTTATTCAGTTATTGATTCCTTTGCCTTCTAGGTTATCATTCTTCTCTGAGTGAACATGTTTCTGCTTTCTCTGCTGTTTTCATCTACTAATGCAATTTCATAAAATGTATTTTCATGTGAATTATCGGTTATATTCCCCCTATTTAAAGACCGTCTAGGGAAAAAAATACGTGTATAAATCAGGGAGGGAAAAGTGAGAGTGCAAATTCATCATCGAGAAGTGTACACATTCATGATCCATCTATTTGTCTCTTGTTCAAATTAATAGAATCAGTTGTAGCTTAATTTCTTTTTTCTCACTTATGGATTTGCCATCTTTAGTAGTCATGCAGATTCTTTAAGTTGCCATTTTCTTCTTCTTAACTATAATACGTTAGGTTTGTTGAAGAGTTCCTTCGCGTGCATTTTTATTGAGGAACGAATGTTTTTATTTAACTGCTTTTTTTTCCCATAACGTTGAATTGCAGCATATATAATCATTTGAAGGAGTTTATCCGAAAATTATCATGTGCCGCCAAGAGAACACGGTCTCAAGGAAATAGTCACGGAAGGAGGCCTGGAGCTCAAAAAACAGAGTAATTTTGTCAAAGACAGGATCTTTTTTTTCTTTCACAGTGCAAGTGTATAATCTGTATATAGGAGAGGAAGCTAAACAAAGAGTAACCAGCAAAGATTTTTTGTAATTTAAATATAGAATATGTATGCTAGATAAGTGTCACATTATCCGACGCTTAAATTGGTGTGGAGGGGCTGAAGCAACAAGTAAAAGTCTCTCTGTTTGTAATATTCTCTATCCTTGTACGGTAATAATGGCTTTTCTTCTATGTAAAGTATCAATTCTAAAGCAGTAGTAGGATTTGCTGAAATTTTTGAACTGTCATTTACTCTAGTTCTAAACTAGAATAACCTTTGACTAGGTCTGCAACTACAGGGAAGTTATAATGAGTGTTATTACCCTTAAAGCTTGCTTGAAAGGGGTGTGTCTCCAATAAGTGCTCATAAATCCACTAGGTAGGTTTTAACAAGTGATGTATCAGTCCATGTTTCATAATTGGATAAATCTATATGTACATAATGGATTACATAGGCCCCATGTGGAAGAAATCCGGCCGTTGATGTGAAGTGTGAAAAAGTCAAAAATTGTAGACTACCGATGGATGCGCGTCACATGTCAATTATGTAATGTATTATGTAAATGATTATGTACTTGTAGCATGGTCCTTCATAATTGGGCGACTCTGAGAAATTAGTCTTCTACTGGAAGCAGTGCTCTTCTTGATTGAGTTAGTGTTCATAACTCTGCACTTTAACGTTGTAACGTTTAATTTTCTTCGAACACGTGGTAGTTTTCATCACGTAGGAGTAATACCTTTAACTATGGTGATGGATAAAAGTTTGAACGAGTAAGCAATTGAACATTTCTTTTTCACCAAGGTTGGTTCTGTCTGAGATTGATTTTGGAGCTCAAATCTTGATTCTCCAATGACGAGAAGTTGTTTTAGATGTTTGGTATTTAAAAAAAATTGATTATAAAAGAATTTGTACCATGTTATTTATAATTAAAATACTATTTTAGCCCTATTTAATTATATTAATTCCTTTTCTATTTAAGTGTTTATTTTTCCAAAAACAAATTGATAAAACTAAATTGAAAGTCTCATCAATGTAATTTGATTTTATAAAATCAACTATGCTTTTATTTTGCAATTTTATAAATTCGAGATTTAATAAATATTTTAGTTTTCATTTTAGAATAGATATAATGAATACATTGTATTAGAATAATATTTGACAATAATATAAAATCACATGGTTAGAATCAATATCCATTTTAATAACTACATCGATCTTACAATAAATTACTTAATTAATCGAACATTAAAGCGCTGATTTTGATACATAAAGGAATTCTGAAACGAACTTTCATCAGCGAAACAAAAGTTTGTTATTTTAAAAAGACAAAATACCGAATCAAGTAACAACATGAGACTAAAGTCCCATGAACGTAGATATAGTTGCATGTTTGAGCCTCATTTTTTCTCAAACTTATTTTCAATTATATATTTTTCCAATAAAATAATTTTGTACACACACTCAAATTTTATTTTACTTTTTAATCACACATTCTCAGGAGGGAAGAAACTATTATTACAAAATTTATTTCTATTTAAATCCACAAATGACCACTCAATTTTATATTTAGTGTCATCATGACCACCTAATTTGATTTTATTTCATAATGACCACACAATTTCATACTTAGTGTCAACACGTCCATCCAATTTGATTTTATCTCACCATTGCTACCCATTTTTATATTAAGTTTCACAATGGCCACCCAATTTCTTAACCATTTTTACTAATTTTAAAAGTAGTGAAGTTGTAACTTTTTACTTTATGTATAAAATAAATTTAAAAAAAATAAAATTTTTTTAAAATTTTTAAAATAAGTTTTTATTTTATTTTATTTTATTTTTTAACACATTTTTTTAAATAACTTTTTATTTTAATTTATTTTTCTAATTTTTTTAAATAAATTTTATTTTATTTTAAAAACGTTTTTTTAAAATATTTTTTTATTTTTTTTATTTTAAATAATTTTTTATTTCATTATTTTTTAAGTAATGTTTTTTTAGATAAGTTTTTATTTTAATTTTTTAAAAAAATTATTTTATATATATAATGCAAAGTTACTATTTTACTCATTCTAAAATTATGAAAAAGAAGTTGGGTAATCATGATGAAGCGTTACATGAAATTTGGGCGATCATGGTGAAATAAAATCAAATTTGGTTGCCGTGATGACACTGAGTATAAAGTTAGATGACCATGACGAAACACCAATCGGATTGAAACACCATATAAAGTTGGGTGGCATTTATGGATTTAACCCAAATTCATTCACTCAAGAATGGAGCTTACTTTTGGCAACTGGCAAACTGCTCTGCCAATAATGATTGCAAAAAATAACTCAGCTTGTCTAGGATGTGATTGGAAAAGCGAGCAAAGTAATTTTAGTGGTAGCACTCTCTGGGTCTACAAGCAAAAAACAACTTCAGTTTGAAAAACTGAATCAGATGTTATTCGTAAAGGACATAAACTAGCTACACTTGCTAAAACCGGATGACTAATAGTATGTTTCCAAAATTTTCTGCAATGTTTGGAGCTTATGGTTTTATTTCTTGGTAAGGATGTAAGCCTATCACTTTATGTTGATGATTTTTCCATTATAAATCTAGCTTTAGCCCTTCACGTTCAGTTCCATTCTGGTATTCATATATCCTTGATTCATGAATTGGAAGTTTCTTATGCTTGAATGTTGTCTGATTGTGCTAAATTATAATATGTGTTGGCGTGTTGCGTCTCATGTATACATATGCTGACATGTTTGACATGCTGGAATATCTTGTTTTCAGACTTATTGCTCAAATCAATCATGCCATTGGAGCTTCAGGTGTTGTAAGCCAGGAATGCAAATCTGTTGTTGCCCAGTACGGGAAAACCAGACTTGAAATGTTGTTATCAGAGGTATAGAGCTTGTATTCTTTATCTAATTTTGTTTCGTTTTCTTCAAATTTTCGGAGGACGTACTGATTCACCTGTATCCAGTGATGAACTGTGCAGAGTATTATAAGATGCTATTCTGCTAATTGAGATTTGTAAAATTTGTCTGAGAACCTGAATTTCGCACTTCATGTTGGTGTTTACAGGCAGCGCTCCAAAAAATATTGTTCCAGAATCGGGTTATCTCTTCTGATGATGTTAGGTTAGATTCAAGTTGTTCCCTGGATTTCTTATCATTCATGTTAGACTTCATAGTGATCTCGTGAAATCATGCCGTTATATACACATACTGGAAAGTATAAACATTGATCACCACCTAATTTGAATTGAGTTTGTCCAGCTTGATTATTGATAGTGTGAAGGACAAGAACAACAAAAAGGCCACTTATGGTATGCACGATGAGATGTGTACTGCTTGTCAGATGGCAGTTGTATGGATCCAAAATCAACTTAGGCCCCGTTTGAGCCACCTTATTGTATAATGAAAATGAAAAATATAATCGTTATTTGGGCTCACACAAGAGATAGAAAATTTGAATTTAAATGTTAATGTAATGGATAATGATCATATTTTTCATTTTAATGAAATAAAAAAGTGGCTCAAACGTGGGCTTAGACGGAATCAAACAGAAGAAAAAATCATGAACTCTTTCAGGCTTTTAGACTTCTGTTAGGTTCAATACTGGATAGGAGTGGACAATATAATAAACACGATTTTAGCTTATATTGCTTTCTTACTACTTTTCAATACTACTAATCCTCCATCAAACATGCCATTAAAATGTTGCTTATTTGTGTTCTGCAGCCCATATTTTCAAATTTCAACTGCAGCTCTGTGATCTACTGCCCAGTCCAATGGGAGAATCAACTGTCGAGTGCAGTAGCCTTTCCTCCATGCAGAGGCGAATCCAACATTATAGTTCAGTTAGGACGGAAACCGTTGACTGTTGACCGGTTTTCAATTTTGGAATTGGATTTGGTTTTGTGGCTAATGGGTTGCAATTGCAAGCAAAACCCATATATCCATCATCCGGTGGACAAATAACCATGGTCCAGTGACTTCTCCAGTACAGCCACCATGGATTGGGCCCATTCATTGGGCCTTTTTTTTATTAAAAAAAGGCCTAAACAATAAGAAAGGAAAAAAGAAATTCAGGCCCAATGGCCTAGCCACCCATTCTTGGCAGCGGGCGTCTTCTTCATTTCTTCCCGGTGGAAGCAACTAACCTGAAGTTCCCGATGGATCCAATACGGGAGGTCGCGGGGGCTGGCCAGGTGCTAGGTCCGCCCCTGCTTCCATGCCCAATGATACCTTTACCATAGGTGGTAAATTGTTTGATCTCGTCCTTGAGCAGGTATGTAGAATATGTTCACCTTTTCCCATCTTACATTATATGTTTTTTCTTTGTTTAAAAAGTTGCGTATCTTCTAATATAGGGTTTCCATAATCTTTCAGAGTGCCAGTACAACTAAAGAAATTGGAAATTGGATAGTAGACATAATTCAGGAGAAACTTGTTAGACTATTAATGATATGTAATCTTTAAATAACAGTGCTTACAAATATTAGTACTGCATCTCAATCATCTATAATTATCGCATTTCTTCTAAATTCGATTACAAAGGTCAACAATGTTCTTCCTTAATGTTTATAGTTATGGTTGCTACCAGTATGTCCTTCGAGTTGGTGAAGGTGATGTAGCACAGTGTATTAGTGGATTTACAGCCTTAGACGTGGCCCCTCCTCGCGGCCCCTTGTGGTAAAATCTTCTTACCTATACATATATATAAATGAATGATGTTATTCAAAGTCAGCGACCACAGTAATCATCCTATGTGGGCATGTGGCAGCATGTTGTTTGAAGCATTCGTTTCCCGTAATTCTGTTGCCTCATGAAGCAAGCTAATGACTCAAATAACAAGCCGTCACATGTGAATAACATTACTCTTAAATTGCCATTCCCCACAATTTATGCTTCATAATCCTAAATTTTTAACATGTTTGTAGGATTTTGGCTGATGTTTTCATGGGTCAGTATCACGCTGCGTTCGACTATGGGAATATGAGGGTTGGATTTGCTGAAGCTGCTTAACTCTATCCTTCTCTGGTTTCTGTAAAAGGTCTTCTATCTGTAGCATTTGAAATCCCTTTGTAACAAATGAATCTCATATGGATGGTTTGCGCCAATTTGAATAAATTGCATTCAGATTACAGCTTCATCAAAGTTTGCTTTATTAATGTTAGTTCTTTATTGTAGCACTATGAGAATCGTTTTTGTATCTTTTTTCTTTTCAAGGCCTCACAGTTTCTATTTATTTATCTCATTTATAGAAAAAATTATTAATCTAAATTAAAAAGGAAAAGAAAAATATTAATATTATTTAGTTATAAAAAAATTGAGTTAATACTAAATATTAACTGAGTTGAGATTTGCTATCTCCATCTGGCTATCTTCGCACGAATTATTGAAACTTTCACACATCAACGTCAAAAAAATTATGAGAAAGCAATCAAATGAAAAAAGAAGTGAAGCGAGGTTTAGCGGAAATTTCAATTTCAACGTGATTTTCGATACTAAGCTCTAGAATTATAATCGACCACTTCTTGCAAAATCCTAATTACATAAAGGAAAAAGTCATAGAGATAAAAATAATCCTAATCTCATGAATTTTTTGTTAAAATTTCTGAAGAAATTAATAATTTAGAAATCACATATACATGGGTTAAATATAGTAAATAGTTTCTAGATTCTAAATTTAGATCCAAAAAGAACGAATAGATTCTCAACTTGACCACATAAAAATAATTGTCGATAGAATATGAACCAATCAACCTCCTTATAAATAAGAATGTTGAGTTGGAGCAAAACACAATCAAATTTTCTTTTGATCTTCCTAAAAATCAACGAAGATGAAATATGGAAAGGCTTATCCAAGTTTCATTTCTCTTCGTTATAGCTTTATGCTTCTTGTCCCTCCCTGGCATCGTCAACTCAGAAGACGTTCCCCAACCCCTAGTTTCTCAATTCTACATTCAGGGACAGGTTTATTGTAATACATATCGTGCTCGATTCATTACTGAACTTAGCGAGTTTATCCCAGATAAACAATTATAATCTGTACAAAATGCTACTCAAAGTTGAATTTTTTTGTCCCCATACTTGTAAAATAAATTGTGCACTTATCAGGCACATAAGCCTGCACACACGAGAATACAAGTTAA
Organism: Fraxinus americana; assembly: GCA_035079005.1. Lineage (NCBI taxonomy): Eukaryota > Viridiplantae > Streptophyta > Magnoliopsida > Lamiales > Oleaceae > Fraxinus > Fraxinus americana. Next base: position 52,153,178 of record CM068706.1, on the reverse strand, counting down.
GATCTAAATTTAATGATGTTTTAAACTTCATTTCACATATCATTTCTCTTTCATTTTTACAACATAACAACGCAAATCTTATCTCGGATGAAATGAATGCTTGGTTATAAGAATTCAGATGTTGAGCGTTCAAACATCTTCTTTATCTTGGTGTATTTGTTGCTGATAAACTGAATCATAATAGATACACTTCATAAATTATAACTTGAATCTTAACTGTAGGTGCCGGTGTACGCCTCCAATGCAAAGACGCGGAGAATGGAAACATAACATTTACTGAGGTAGGCTACATGAGAGCAGAAGGACTCTATAGCATGCTCATTGAACGTGATCACAAGAATGAGTTTTGCGAAATCACACTGTTTTCAAGTAGCAGAAAAGATTGTGATGAAATTCCTACTGAAGGATGGATAAAACCATCATTGAAGTTTATACTCAATACAGTAAATGGTACCACACGCACGATAAATCCTCTTGGATTCTTCAAGAAAGAAGCTCTTCCAAAATGTCCCCAAGTCTTTAATAAGCTGGGTATGTATCCCCCAAATCTGTGAAGATTAAAAAGAATACCTTAGCTGAATAATTTTGTGTGCCTTTTTGTCAAGGCTTTTGATTGCCTAATTAAAGTACCTTGTAGTATAGAATAATTTTGCTTTGTAATTTATGTAAGTTCCCAAGAATTTCCTTGTAGAAAGACTACAAAATTTGTAGATTATGATGAGATAAATAATAATTACAATACGTATTGTAATTTTCTTCTATTTTTTGTTTCAATCTACTGTTTATTTACTAAGAGAAAAAAGAAAAAAATGAAAATTACTTCAAAAAAGACGCTTCAACTCCCTTAGAACACTATATACATAAAAGGATAAGAAGATTATATATAACCACCCAAAGCTTCATGTAGCACAGCCGAGACATTGATGGGTTCTCTGCCACTGTGCGGATGGAGCAATACCGTGACATGAATCATAAATGCATGTACCAAAAAATCTGCGGTTCCTAACGGAATAGTTAACAGAGCCACTTTGCCACCACTACTACTAAATCACCACCCCCAAAAAAAATACTTGAACTTCATGCAATCAATCAAGTCAAACTCTGAGTGGTGGTCAACTTTAAAATCATAATTGCACTTAGTGATTCCTTACATAACGTGAAATTCATCATTAGCTAAAGTTAATACTTTAATTATTAGTTCTCTATATACAATGGAATGATCAACCAACATTCAACAATCTTGAATTTGTTGGGGTTCTTTGTACTCATGAACCTTGATCTGTCATTTCCTCCGACTTGACCTTGTCACTTATTATGTCTATTTGAATTTATGCCTTTGCATCCAAAAAGAAAAATGTATTTATTTTGAAAAACGTGGCACTATTGTCATGTATGAACTCGTGAATTTAACTTCTCGATTTGCAGACGAAATTTCAACATTGTTGTTGATGCTTCTGCTATCAATGAAGTTATATTCGAAATTGGCTACTTAAATAGTTGAGAATTCAATTACAAATTACATCAACAAACGAGTACCCAATTAATCATCAAGAATGACACACTTACCATAAATACATCTTAAAAGTATAATTCTTAGTAGAAACTACAAACTAATAAGAAAAGTAAATCAAGAAATGTGCACGGGAAATTGATTTTGAGACGGATTTTTCCATCGTTGAATGATCGGGCAACTCCAAGCTCGCGTTCAGTTCGGATTCAATAGCATTTGAATTACAACTTTCTTGGAAATTTTATTGAGTTTTGACACGCAGTACATAAATGGTTAATAGCAAAGAAATATGAACCATGGTTAATTAGTATTTTAACATGCCTGGAAACATAGTTAATGATAATTTATATTTCTTATTGAATTGTTTTAGGATTTTGATTTTCAAAGCAAAAGTGTCATCGAAACATTTGTCCAACATCCATACTTTCAGATATTTTACATGTAGATTTTAGAGGTAGACATGGGCGGACCTAGGGGGGTCCTAGGGGTAAGTGCCCCCAACTTTTGAGAATTTTTTTTTTTTTTTTTTATAAAATCGTGTTTGGTATCGATTGAAATCTAAATTTTTATTTAAATCAAAGTTAACAATTAATTTTAATAACATATTTCATGGAATCCATAACTATTTAATTTTTATCAAAATTTACTAAAAATTTGATTTTAATCTCCACCAAATAGGGACAAAATCACAATAAATTTGAATTTCAATAACATGCTAATTTTAAAAATTATCCGACGATCGTACACTAATCGAATCTACAAATTGCTTATGTCACCTCAAAACTTATTTCGATAACTATATTATGGGTATATCGCATAGTCCAAACAGATATCAAAAATAGTTACAAATACGTTAAACGTGAGTCTTAAAAAAGACGTCTAACTCACATTTAAAAAAAAAAATCAATTATTTCATTAACATTTATTATTTTTGCGATACAAATTTCTCAATGTAATTTTCATCATTTTATTAGGAAATTTTATATGGAATATGATATCAAAATTTTTTGAAATTTTACATCCGAAAAAGTCATATCCCATGTAATTTCCGGATGTAAAATTACATGGAGTATGATTTTTTTTTGGACATAAATTTTCGATTGTAAAATTTCTCCCAACTTTTTTGTAAGTTCGATTATGTCCCCTAACTTTTAAGGTCTGCGTCCGCCCCTGGAGGTAGTTAGGTAGATATGACTTCTAATATTAATGCAAGAAATTTCATGTTGTTATCTTATCTGCACATCTAAAAACAAAAAGGGAAAAATTCATATATAAGATCTACCCTACATACCATTTCAAAAATAAGAAAATAACTTTGAAATTTCTAAAAGCAGATATTTTAACATATATATATATATATAGTTAACCCATCCCACTTCCACCACCCCTATCGCTCCGACGACTTCTTCGATTCCGGCAACTTCTCTGATTCCAGCCATTATTCCAGTTACTGTTCCGGCGACTTCTCCACATGTGACCTGTTAATATTGATTTTTGGTCACAACATTTTTATAGGTCACACGGTCACAGACTGCTAAAATAGTTGGTCACAGATTTTTTCACGATCACAGATTATATAATTTTTAGGATACACATAACAAAATAGTTGGTCACAGATTATATTTTTTAGTCACGGATTATAGAATTTTAAGGTCACAAGTTATATTTTTAGTCACAGAAGGTCATACGAACACATATTTTCAAATTATTTGGTCACAGATTTTTTCACGGTCACATATTATATAATTTTTAGGTCACAAATAACGAAATGGTTGGTCACGAATTATATTTTTAGTCACGGGTTATCGAATTTTAAAGTTACAGATTATATTTTTAGTCACAGAAAACCAAATGACCAGATCTACCCTCACCCCCTTTGGACTATCGCCACAACCACCACCGCCGCCTCCACGACAACCACCACGACCAACATCACCACCACCACTGCCACTTGCGCACCCTCACCCCACCACCACCACAACACCACCAACACCACGGGAAACCACCACCTCTCCCACCAACAGAAATGCACAACCGTAACCGCCACCACCAACAAAAACGAACCACCACCGCCTAGCCACCGTCACTGTCCATCGCCACCAACAACAACAAAGGCACCACCACCGTCACTGCCCATTGCCACCAACAACAACCTATCATCGTAGAGGTGTCGCTATTCCGGCCTCACAAAGGCGAAACTACTACCATAAATCACAGCAAAAAACCACCAAGAAACACTGATGCACCACCACAAACCACATCAACAAAACACAAAACTAGGCCGGACTTCAAACCCAATGCCGCTGCACCCCACTTCCACTCACCACACCCGCCCCACCACAGATTCACACCATGGCACCGTCACCCCTTCCACGTCGCCAACACCACGAGAGAGAGAGATAGAGAGGGAGGAAGGGATTTATGCTGAAACTCGACAAATTAGGGATTTAAGTGGACTACCACTGTCCCTAGATTTGAGTAGATAGACGAGAGATGATATGAGAGTGGAGAGAGAAGCATCGGCGGCCGTGAGCAGAGAGGCAACATCACTTATTTCTCTGGCGAGCGATGATGACGTCGCAGTGGTGGTGGGCAATGGAGAGAAATACCCTTCCACGCCGCCAGGGAGAGAAAGAGAGATGGTTATGCTGAGATATGAGAAATTAGGGATTTAAGGTGAGGTGAGGTGAGGTGAGGTGGGGTGGGGTGGGTATTTAATTTTTATAACATTATTAATATTTAATTAAATATAAAAAAACCTGTATCTATATATAAAATATCTGATTTTTGAAACTTAAAACATAAAATCTGATTTTAGAACTTAGATCTCCAAAAGTAGGAAGGGTGTAATTTCCACAAACAAAAACTATATATTGGATCAAACTATTATGGAAATAATAAAAGAAAACATGTAAGTATTTTCATATTTTTCAATATAAAAAAATCTCATATTTTCATTTCGATATGTCCAATCTAATCCAAATTAGAACTGAAAATTTGGAAGAAATTCGAACTTATGGTGTATTTGATGAATATTATTGAGAAAATAATCTATTTTAAATAATGATATGATGGGAAATATGTGATTAAAAAGTAAGAAAAAATTATTGATGTAATGGAAAATATTATTTTATTAAAGAATGTGTGCCAAACAGGGGCTTAATATAAAGTTGCAATTAAGCCTCTGTTTGTCAACCATTATCTAAAAAAATGTTTTCTACAGTAAACAATCTCCACCACATATTCACCCAATAAAATATTCTACACATAAATCAATAAAGTTACTTTCAATTTCAACCACACATTCTCCAAAAAATACTATTCATTACTCCATTTTTCTCCCCATAATGGTAGACAAACAGACTCAAGTTTGAAATGAATAATTTGACACTTTCTTCTAAAATAAGCGGCGCTCATAACTTTCTTCTGGATAAATTCTATGACCGTAAAAAATACTTAAAGACAACATTTCAAACTAAAATTAGATCCTCGAACAAAAAACATTTGAAATAAAAATTAATTCAAGATCAAATAAATCTTGAATTATTACATGTTTGCAACATAACCTAATCAAATCGTTCAAAAATAAACCACATTCAAAAGAAAAAGAAAATAATAATGACAATCGAAGATCAAATGATTCTTTAATTATTACTTGTTTGCGGCATAACCTGAAAAGGGGTTCAATAAAATCGAGCAAAAATTATTCTAGATTCTACAAACCAGGCAAAAAAAAAAAAAAAAACAATGTAACAAAAATCCAATAATACACATAAATTAGTTTAGATTCTCGACAACCCAAAAGCCTTAAAAAAACAAAGAGCATAATGAAATTCTCAATTTCAGGTCGTTTCCTGTCAATGAATTAATATGGTTAAATGTAATAAATTGAATTAATGTTATTAATAAAAAATAAATGTAAATTAATTAAGAAGTTTGACTATTGGCTAATATTGTAGGCTGTCGATAGTAAAGTAATTGTTGAGTAAAATAGAAAGACGTAAAATATGTTACATATTGTATTTAGGTAGACAATCACACTCAAACTAGGCACCTTTATTATTAATTTCTTGCCCCACTTTCCTCACTCATCTTTGTACCACTCATCGAGCTTACGAGTAAAGTTTTGTTTTCTAAGTTTTTTCTTTTTAATAATCATGGATGTTCGGGTCAATTTGCGCGCACCTCGACTAATTTCACGGGACCCTAAAGTTTACAGTTGGGTACTCACCTCAGTGACCCTAAGGGGAATCGAACTGATAACCATTGGGGAGCGAACCTAAAACCTGGCCAATTGAGCAACCCCTCAATGTTATAGGAGTAAGGGCCTGTTTGGTATGGATTTTGATTTTCTACAGTAAATCAATTCTCATTTTCAACCACACATTCTTCAATAAAATAATATTTTCCATCACATCAATAATTTTTTCTTCTTTTTCAACCACACATTTCCCATCATATCACTATTCAAAAATCAATTCTTCTCCCAAAAATCCCTACCAAACAGGCTCTAAAGTTGATATTTAAGTTAGATAAATTATTAGTAAATAAAGATTAATAAATGTGATGTAATGTAAGAATAGATGCTTTAAATTCGGCCAACTAACAGATCTGATTTGAAAGGGAAGTGATCCATTTACCACTAATTAAATTCCAAGTATTGTTGGTTAGTGTGTTGGGAAAGTGGTTTGTCATCAATTTGGTATAATTAGTTACAACTTCTTGAATCTCTTTAACTTGTACTTCAAACCAACTCCAACTCCAACTCCAAATATCAAACCATTTTATTCTTCTTGATTCTTATATTAATTTTTTTCAATCCAATAAAATAATATTTAGAGGGTATTTAGTGGGGATTAAAATTAGATTTTTAGTAGATTATGAAAGAAGTTTTTAAAATGTGTGGTTGAAAAGTTGTGGGACCCATGAAAGATGCAGTTAATATTGATTGTTTGACTTTGAGTTGCCAAACAGGGGCTTAATACAATATTAGAGTCTAACGAGTTTAAGTAATCGATTTGATTTGTCTAAAAGCTCAAAAGGACAATCGAATTCCAATATTCGTGTTCTCGAATGAGACCATTTTACGGAGACGTGTTAAGGATTAAAGTGGAAGAAAGTGATACTTATAAGTAGAGTGCACGAGTAGTCAACTGCGATGGCTTTGTTAAGTAGTCATCTATCATGTAATTGAATTATTGGAAATCATAAGCTCTTTTTTAAGCATCTTTTAATTTCCATTTAAATTTGGCAACTTTTTAAAGCCTTGATTTACAAGTTAAGAACCACTGCAACAAACAATGGTTTAAATCTTAAGATTCCAAAAATGATTCTTTACTTTCATCTAGAAGATATGTTATCATGGATTGGTTACTAATTAATTATTATTATTATTATTAATGCAATTTCCATTCAACAGACTTGACCTAATTTTCCTAATATTATGAACACTTGAAACAAAGTACCATATCCACATAAATACTTAAATAATCCGTGTTTGACTTATTTAATTCTTATGCCAGATTTTAAGTTTCGACCAAAAAGAGGAATACACAGAAATCCAATTTCTGTTATTCATAGTAAAAACTATCGATAATTGTCATATATATGCTGTATATGACGATTTGTGATTTGATGCGTAAGTTAATAAAAAAACTACAATATTAATATATCAAATCATAAACTATCACATATATATCACGTAAGACGATTGTCGATAATCTTCGCTATGCATAGAATCACTCTTCTCCATTATCAAATCCAATCTATCTACCATTACCAAATATGCGAAGTATTACCCTCTTCCGCATAAAATATTGCCACATGACAAAAGACCCTTTTGCCAAGTAATTGCACTCCACTTGTCTGATTCCTCCCCACATGCATTTTGCCACGTTGTTAAAGGAATAGTCAATTCTAGGGAGAGATGGGCACCTGGTGACCACTGCCAACTAATTTGGACACACATTTCAATTTAAAATGACACCCTATATATATAGGCCCCAAACAAAATACAGCACTCACCATCTAAGCTTTCTTCCTCCATTCGATTTTACTTCTCTCAAAAATGGAGTGGACCAGAGGGCACACCATAGGCCGCGGCGCAACCGCCACCGTGTCAATAGCCACTTCCGGGTCAGGTAATGTATTTGCTGTCAAATCGGCAGTCATATCGAAATCTGAGTTCTTGCAGAGGGAGCAAAAGATTTGGTCCACTTTGAATAGTCCTTTTGTAGTTGAATACATAGGGTACGATGTTACTAGACGCAACAATACAGTTATGTTCGATTTGATGATGGAATATGTTCGTTATGGTACGCTTGTGGATGTCATTCACAAGTGCGGTGGCTGGCTTGATGAATCCATGATCAGCCACTACACACGCCAAATTGTTCGAGGATTGGAATATCTCCATTCAACTGGTATAGTGCATTGTGATATCAAGGGGAGAAACATTCTGATAGGAGAAGATGGTCCCAAAATTTCAGATTTTGGTTGTGCCAAGAGGATTAAAAATCCAGTGGAAGGTGTAAGGGATGATCGAGAAGCATCGATAGGAGGGACACCGGCGTTCATGGCACCAGAAGTTGCAAGAGGGGAGGAGCAGGGATTTCCAGCTGATATTTGGGCATTAGGATGCACGATTATTGAAATGGCAACAGGCGGTTCGCCTTGGCCTAATCATATCCATCCATCATCACTACTTTATCGAATTGCCTTGTCGGAAGAGTTGCCGGAGTTTCCAGCCTTCCTTACGGACAAAGCAAAAGATTTCTTGAGTAAGTGCTTACGAAGGGATCCAAAAGAGCGATGGACGGCTAAACAACTTGTTAAACATCCATTTCTTGAGGAATTATCCAATGTGAGGAAATTAACAAACCATACAGCCCGCTCACCAACAAGTATTCTTGATCAAGGCATTTGGGGCTTCATCGATGAATCAGAAACTTCGTACAACCTGAGTCAAACAGATGGCAACTTAAATTCTCCAAACCAAAGGTTGAAGCAGTTGTCGATGAGTTCAGGACTAATGATTAACTGGGTCTGGGAAGACAGTTGGGTAACAGTCAGAGACAATGAAGATAACAATATTAGGCCAGTTCAATGACAGATAATGATAAATAATAGTTGTCAGATAGTAGGGTTAGTAATTTCTACATAGAGAACACGCTGTTGTACAGATTTCAATCTTAATTTTGATTTGAGATATACAGAGAAATTTGGTATACAATCGAGTATCTGAATCTTTTTCTCTGTTTTTTTTTTTCTAGAACTCGTCCATTGCTAGGAAAATTACTATAGTGTTGTGGTAACGTATCAACTTTGTGGCTCTCCACATTCGACTTTCAGCAGTCACATATTTCCTTTTTATCTTTGGAAAATTTGCTTATTCCCTAACTTCGGCACCTATAGCAAATTCATCCCCATCCTTGAAAAATGAACTTTTCAATCTCCAATCTTTAGTTTCATTTGCATACTTTGTCCTACAGCTTTTTTTCTTTTCCTCAATGGCCAATGCAGAAAGCTTTAATAGTCAACTATATATTCAATATATGGACCATCATGCCAAACCCTTATTAGGTATTTGATAACAAATAAACTCAGGGCTGTGATGATAAAAAGGGCCGGATTTTCATAGGCCAAATCTAAACATTGTAAGCCTTCAACCAAAACCGTCAACGCGTCCCTCGTACATGAGGCACTAAGATAGCGTTCGACAAAGCCTCATCAACCCGTATGTTTCCATACAAGTTTTCCCACTACAGTGAGTAAAGCATGACAAATTCAGCACACCCACTTTTGCCAACATTTAACATGGTTCGGTAAATCCTAAACAATGATCATTATTACCTCACAAACTGCTCTCAACCACTGTAATTCTTGAATACACAAGCCAAGAAAGAAAGAGAAAAGAAATTGATCGATGATTAAGGCTCGAGAAAACCCAATTCTCAGCTTTCAAACCTGTGGATTAACAAAAAATTGATTTTATACTAACCAGGACATAAACGACACTGCACGGTACTTGACTTAATAATCATGACTCTACAAGTATTCTCCAGGTTGATTACGTTTTTAGCCAATTCCAAGCTGTAGCACTATTTCATATCAAAATATTTCTCCAATGATTATCCAATAATTTTTTTAAATTATTGTGTTAATTATCCCCAAAATTTCTGATACCAATTGTTGGAAATTCAAGAATCACATATTGCTCGATACCATTTGATATGAAACCAATCACTGGATTGAAATGTTGAGATTATATGACACAATAATAAAGTATTTGATTACAAACAAAAGAATAAAAGAAAACAAGAAAATATGGTAGATGAATTAAGACATTGTATTGCACTACAAATAATGAATATGGAGAAATATTACAATCCTAGAAAGCTAGTAATTATTTTTCTCACACTACAAAATTGCATAGAAGAGCCATATATTTATAGTGTATCAAATCGGGGCAACATCTCAAACAAAGGCGTCGGCGCCCGGCGTCCTACCAAAATTTCTTTACTTTTTTTCATTCAAGTTGTTTTCTTTATCTCGAACTCTTCTTCAAATCCAATACCAATTTTTAACTCACAATGAACTTCCAAAATAGAATTTCAACTTTACATAGAACTTCAATAGCATTCCAAACTGAATTTTGATGTGCACTTCAATTAGAATTCTTCAACTACTTCAATAAAAAATTCGGGTCACACCTAAATTCTAACAAAAATAATAACTTATCATGAGGTCATATTAAATCATCTGATGTCGTCGAAGTACTTAGTTAGTTGACGAAATAGACCAACTTCTCTGTGTCTCAAATCAAAATTGAGATTGAAATCTGTACAATAGTGTGCTCTATTCAGAAAATTACTACCTTACTATCTGACAACTATTATTTATCATTATCTGTCATTGAACTGGCCTAATAATGTTATCTTCACTGTCTCTAACTGTTACCCAACTGTATTCCCAATTCCAGTTAACCATTAATCCTGAACTCATCGACAACTGCTTCAACCTTTGGCTTGGAGAATTTAAGGTACTATCTGTTGGACTCTGATTGTATGAGGTTTCTGATTCATCTATGAAGCTCCAAATGCCTTGATCAAGAATACTTGTTGGCGAGCCGGCTGTATCATTTGTTACTTTCTTCATATTGGATAATTCCTCAAGAAATGGATGTTTAACAAGTTGTTTAGCCGTCCATCGCTCTTTTGGATCCCTTCTTAAGCACTTACTCAAGAAATCTTTTGCTTTGTCCGAAAGGAAGGCTGGAAACTCCGGTAACTCTTCCGAAAACGCAATTCGGTAAAGTAGTGATGATGGATGGCTAAGATTAGGCCAAGGCAAACCGCCTGTGGCCATTTCAATAATTGTGCATCCTAATGCCCAAATATCAGCTGGAAATCCCTGCTCCACCCCTCTTGCAACTTCTGGTGCCATGAACGCCGGTGTGCCTCCTATTAATGCTTCTCCATCATCCTTTATGCCTTCCACTGGATTTTTTATCCTCTTGGCACAACCAAAATCTGAAATTTTGAGACAATCTTCTCCTATCAAAATGTTTCTCCCCTTGATATCACAATGCACTATACCAGTTGAATGGAGATATTCCAATCCTTGAACAATTTGGCGTGTGTAGTGACTGATCAAGAATTCATCAAGCCAGCCGCCGCACTTGTGAATGACGTCCACAAGCGTACCATAACGAACATATTCCATCATCAAATCGAACATGATTGTATTGTTGTGTCGAGTAATGCCATACCCTATGTACTCAACTATGAAAGGACTATTCAAAGTGGACAGTATCTTTTGCTCCCTTTGTAAGAACTCGGATTTCGATAAATATGCCGATTTGACAGCAAATACGTCACCCAACCCAGAAGTGGCTATCGACACGGTAGCAGTTGCGCCGTGGCCTATGGTGCGCCCTCTGGTCCACTCCATTTCTGAGAGAAGTAAAATTGAATGGAAGAAGAAAGCTTTAGATGAGGTGTGCTGTATTTGGATTGGGGCCTATATATAGGGTGTCATCTTAAATTGAAAGGTATGTCCAAATTAGTTGGGCAGTGGTTATTAGGTGTCCTCTCTCCCTCGATCGAGTTAACGATTCCTTTAACGGGAATTAAATAACGTGGCCAAAACTATATAGAGGAATTAAATTAGAGGGCTGGAGTCAGGTGAGCTGCAATTACTTTGCAAAAGGGACTTTCGTCATGTGGCATTAAATATTTGGTACAAAAGTGTGTTAGCAGATTTAATTTGGATATTGGATTGGATAGACTTTGAAGATTAAACTCGGAAGTCATGGTTGGGTCTGTTGGGTTGAACTAACTAGTAAGTTAGTCCTGTTTGAGCCATATTAAAATTTTTATTCTCATTCTTTTATTCATTTTCAATCACATATTCTTCAATAAAATAATATTTTTCATCACATCAATAACTTTTCTTTCTTTTTCAACCACGCATTCTCCATCAATCAACCATTTCAAAATAATGTGCCTGAAGAATTTGATTTCTGGGTATGTCACTTTTTGGTGATCAAATTAGAATACACACACCCTCAATAGTTTGGCAAATGTTCTTAATATTAAGCTTAGGGAAATTCCATTATTAATTAATAATGAGTTCTAATCCATTATAACCTACCATCTAGATGCAAGTAAAGAATCATTTTTTGGTATCTTAAGATTTAAACCATATGAATGCATTGGTTCTTAACTTTTAAATCAAGGTTTTAAAAAGTAACAAATATTAATGGAAATTGAAGATGCTTGAAAAGCCCTTGTGATTTTAAGTAATTCAATTACACGATTGATGACTACCTAACAAAGTTATCACCATTGACTACTCATGCACTCTACCCACTTAGAGAATCTAAATGCAATTGTGAATCAAGTTGATGTCATAGAGAAAATTATCGTCAAGAGCTCCGTCTAGATTTATAAGCTCTGTTAAATGAAGTAACTCAACGAAATTAATATTTTTTTTTTCCAAAATTAGACGTTATTTTATTTTTATCTTAAGACAATAAAAAACCTTGATAGCAATTCATTAAACAAAATTAAAAAATAAAATAAAGTAAATCTAGCATATGTCTGAACTCAAGTCTTCACATTACATGTTTGATAAGTTACTCTGGAAATTTAAGATGGTTATTGAGATCTAAAAGAATGAAGTTTGAAATTTGGAAAGAAATGAGGTGGAGTTGGTTTGAAGAACAAGTTAAAGGGATTCAAGATGTTGTAACTAATTTTACCAAATTGAAGAGAACCACTCTTAAACAACATCACTAAACAACAATACATGGAATTTAGTTAGTAGTAAATTAATAAAGTGACAAAATGGACCATTTTATTTTTTTGTGAACGGCATTAATCAATCTAATTTGAATATCTAATTATGAGATCTATTATGAGTTAAATTATGGGGCCTAATTATCGTCAATTCTAATTATTGCCATTCATGGAGCTGGTAGCGGATCGAGGTGAAAACTTTGATCATGTCCGTATTTGTTTGAACTTTCACCTACATTAAATTTAGCTTTACCAATTAATTTGACTTGTCGAATAGCTGATTCAAATGTAAGGGTGAATGTTGACCTCGAAAAATGGCTCAGACACGTGGCCAACAGGATAGGTCTTCAAGTCAGCTCTTCCTGCACACGAAGCACGCCGTTAATCACTCGTGGCCTCTCCCGGAGGGGGTGGGAGCGGCCGCAAGCACTCCGACGGTCAAATCAGTTTATATTCAACCGGTAAGGGATTCACCAACGGTAGAACACTCGCCGGGGGGAAGGTCGATATAATGTCGATAAAATTGACAAATATAAGGGAAAGGATGATACTTGGTTTCGCAGTATGTAGGAGAGCAAATGAGATTCCAATCCTTTCTTTGGCCTAAGGAGAGGATATTTATAATAAGGATGGAATGAGAAGGGCTGTTGGATGAGGAGACACGTGTTGCCGGATCCTCAAGGTTCGTCCCGTCCTAGGTGTCACTCTGTCCCTCCATAGGTCGACTGGTATTGAATGTTTCTGACATAAGCTGCTGATTTGACCGTCTGATGGCCTGCCACACGTCCCATCAGTCATAGACTTGACTTTGGGAAGATTTTTGTACAAAGGATCTTTGTGGAGGCGAGGCGAGGTGTGGCGGGTGAAGCGTTGCAGCGTGGTAGAAGCGGAGTGCGGGCCTTTGCATCCACTGCGTGCTTGTGGATGAGTCCGGTTCATTCGTTGACGCGTGTTCAGTTCATTCCTCATGCGCTCACCTCGGCATGCACAATCAGCTCATCCCTTGGGCCACGGGTACGGACACGTGGTGGGCGAGGTGGCGGGTCGCCACAGGCCCGTAACAGTGATGCTATTTTGAATTTGTGCTGTACGTTATTGTTACTTATGGAATCATTCGCAATCTCCAATATTAACAAATTCAAATATCATACAAAAATAAAACTACGAAGGGGTAATATTGTCAACGTATAATTAATAAAATAAACAGCCCTTGCTTTTGAATTTTGACTTTTTTTTAGAGAGATGAGTTATTAAAATTTGACGGTACCATTGGTGTTTTTTTTATTTTTTTTTTTATTGAAAAGTGCAACAAAGGAAAAAAGAATGGGGACAAAATTGTTACACGAGGCAAGAGTTGGGGATGGTAAGTGCAATATAAACCTAAATATTTGAGCTATGGGACAAAAGGTAGGATAAACAAAGGTTGCATTCCTATGAAAACAAATTTACCTTCATTTTTAAATTAGCAAACGGTCCAAACATCACATCCATTCAAAGTTTTTAATTAGTGCTTTCCGACAACATGATTCTCGTACTTGACTTTTAACCCAACCCCCACACTATATATCTAACAATTTGACAAAGAAATGTAAATACATTAAAACCAGGCTCAAGGCACCATTTTCTTCCTTTTTTGTTCTTAATCCATCAACAATGGCATCGAATTCAATCAAACTATCCTTCCTTATGTTTCTAGCTATAGTCACGTGTACTTCACAAGTAGAACTTGGTCAACTTAAAGAAACAAAAATGTCAATATATTTTCAAGATTGGTCAGGCGGATCTAATGCAACTATAATACAGATTACAATGCAACAACATCCCAATGAGCATCTTAACTTTACCAAATTTGGAGCCATCTTCGTCACCGATGACCCAATAACGAAAGGTTTTGATGGAAACTCGACCCAAGTTGGACGAGCGCAAGGTATGTATGTGACTTCGGCTTTAGATGGATCTAATACACACGTCCTTATATCAATTGTCTTCACTAATGAGGAGTACAAAGGTAGTACTCTTGAAATACAAGGAAGTAGTGCTCAGTTTGATAGAGTGAGAGAAGTGGCCGTGGTCGGTGGCACTGGAAAATTTCGTCTTGCACGTGGTTATGTGAGTTTTGAGACCATTTATTATGACCATGCAATTTACTACACGGTTGTTCAATGTAATGTTACTGTATTACACTATTGATTGGCATAAATGATGTTTATTTCTGGTCGTTTGAGCCGTAATAATATATTTCTTAATTCAGTTTCAAATTTATTTTAATTACAAAACAAGTTATTTGTAGAATGTTCGTTGAAATCTCATGCAGATAGGTTTTTTAATTTTTTTTTATCGTTTTCGACCTTATTAGTTCCAGTCAAAATACGTTGTATGTTATTATGATATTTATTAAACTTCTTAAAAAATTTATTTTAAGATGAGGCAACGAAATTTCTCTTAAAAGGACAATCTATAAGCCATAAGAGACATTTTCATATTGATTCCAGCTTCTCTATTTAACTATGTACAACTGTGAAGTAAATTGATTAGCATTAGTAACAAACACAAAAAGGCATATTTCTTAGGTTTAGAACTTGGTAAATTGATTGACTTTAGTCAAAAAAATTTGTGAATTTGGACCTTTCAAATTATGTGGGGGTCTAGACTAAATTAGTGAAATTACCGATCCAAACGTGGTATGAATATAAATAAAGGAAGTGAGCAACACGTCAAAGAAAGAGAGAGAGAGAGAGAGAGAGAGAGAGAGAGCTTATGTGAATAGCTACCTGCTGAAAGGAATACATACAAGTATTGAACCGTAAAGTAAATCGGCTGACGGGGAGAATTGGAAGGACTTTAATATATTCTAATGAATTTTGAGGGTGATAAATATAAATATCAAGCTCTTTAGGGATTCCATCCCAACCGCTCATATTTTAATAGATTTCGAGCCTACACATATGAAGTCAAATTATTTATATCTTTGACAGATATAAAATAAGAAAATATAAAGATAAATAATAGTAGTAATAAAATATCTCATTTTCAATTCTCATTTCGAAATTGACTTTTCGTTCCTATTGATTTTTTTTTTTCCTGGGTAGCAAACGTGTAAATACGTTTTGCGTGTAATTTTTGACACTATAATGAAAATGTTTCATTTTTAGATTGAATTAAAATTTTGATATGTTGATATTGTTTTTCTTGATTTTGTAGTTTATAATTTTCTCAATTTTTTTAGATGGATGTGAACTTTATAAATGTTGATATTTATTTACTTGATTGATGATTTTAGTTCTTTCAAATGACAAAACTAAGAATCTTTTGTAATAAACAATTGTCATTGAAATAAAACAATACATATAAACTAAATATTTTCTCATTTTATATGTATTTTGTTTAACATGGGATTGAGTAATATTTCAATAATCGAATCTTATCATAAAGTGAATAAAAGGGATAAGATAAATCATGCGTGCCTCAATCCAATCATTACACAAATTTACAATTCTTAATTGTAGCCAAAAGAAATACCTAAATAAAATAAAATAAAATAACGAGATTCAAAGAAAATGCCTCGATTCCATAACATATATAAATGTTATTTGCTCATTTGTTAATGAAATTTGGACACATATTTAAATTAGTATTGATTATCTTATATCCACGAGCCAGGATCTTTCAAAAATGAATTCACATTCGAAGAGTGCATGACCGCATGGATAAGTTCACACTAACCTATCAATTTGTGATCTATTCAATATTTTTCTTGGGAGCATCAGGAATGAACTTGAATGGACTAAGATTGATTCATACAGGAAAAAAAAGTTCTCTATTGATTCAAACATTGTACCTATGGGATAGGGATAGATGATGACGTTTTTATAGTCGAAATAAACTCAATTGGATTTTGAAATTTTTTTATTAATTATTTCTTGACTCGTTTCATTATTTTAAATGGATTCATTCATAAATTTTTTTTTATTGATTCAAGAAATAACTTTCTCTTCATTCCGGGAAAATTAATGATAGATAAAAATATATTTGTGTAGATTATTTCAATAATTTTTTTTAAAGGTAATTTACAGATTAATCGAGCATTTCTTCTTTTTAATATTTGTTATTTTCTAGTTTTTTAGCATTTAACTTATTTTGTTAATCAAGACATTGAGATTGGACTTGTAAATTAATTCATAACCTATTGAACACAACCAATATCTATTCGAACTCCCTTTACTTGTAGGAGTGCGTCTTGAATATGTAAATTGGTTAAATCAGGAGAAGTTGTAGATATTATTGTAGGACAATCGATTGGAGAATCAGGTATTCAATTAACATTAGGAGCTTTTTGTATTAGGCAGAGTATTCACGAGGCTATTGCAAAAACATGGGTGGGCCCCTTCTAATGGAAAAATTAAATTCAATGAGGATTTGGCTCATCCGACACGTACACGTCATGCACATCCCGAATTGCTATGATATATAAATTTGTATATAAATATTGAGAGTGAATATATTCTACACAATGTAAAAACTCCATCCAAAAGTTTTCTTTCCGTTCAAAACGATTAATATGTAGAATGAAAAAGTTAGAGACAGAATTATTATAATAAGTTAAAGTTGAAGACCTTAATTAAAATTGAAAACACAGTACAAAAAATAAAAATCGCGATGTGATATAATTATCCTGAATATTAAGTTCATATCTGATCTAAAGAAAGACTAATTTTTTTTCATACTCATTATCTATTTAATTCACAATTTTTTATTTACACATTTCATCAACTTATATTAAAATTGATTTTTAACTAAATTAAACACAAGGAACACGTGTTCCGCGTCATTTTTTTTTTCATTTAATTCGACGAGTAAAAATTTCCAAGCACCCTCAGTCCCTATTAAAGACCTACTCAACTCCATTATTGATCTTCTCCACTACAATCAATAATCCATTAATGGCCACTTCTTGCAGGTCATCAGGCCTACTTTATCCCAATTTCTCTAAAAGTTTTCAGCCTTTGGGCTCCGATCGGTTACATTATAAACCAACAACACCAAATCAGCAAAATGGAGGTTCGTTTCTGGGAGATCCAAGTTCGAAATATACTCAAACCTTACGAAGAAACAACGGATCGAAGAAGTACGCTTGCGTTTTAACTTTGTTACTTCTGGTGTTGTATAGTTTGATTTGATTGCAAGTTGTGACTTGTATTTTTTGCAGAAGGGACTTGGTTGTTGAAGCCACACCAGATCCAGAAATAGGGAATCTTCTTTCATTTTGGCCCTCTGATAATCTGTGGTAAATAATATAACCTAATTATCCTAACTTTTTACGATATTTATTAAGTTTTGTATTTATTGATCTTACAAATGTTGTGATAGGATCGCCGCCGGGGTTGCTGGAGTTATGGTAACACTTCCCTTTTTTGCCCAACGGTTATTAACGTTGACAAGTAAGGATCAACGAACAACATTTTCAATGTTAATGAGTTTAATATTTTGTTGCCGATTTATAATTTCTGTACTCGTGTACAGGAGAGGTGGATCTGGCGGCCGAGACGGTGGAGAAAATAGCCGACTCCGTAGGGAAGGTGGCGGAGGAAGTTGATAAAGCAGCGGAAAATATAGCGGAGGCACTCCCTGAAGGTGGCCTAAAAACTGTTGTTAATTTAGTTGAAGATCTGGCTGAAGAAACAGCGAAGGATGCTCAAAAAGTTGAAGATCTGATGGACAAGGTAAGTTGGTTTCAGCTTAATCTTCTACTTTTGATACAAGAGTTCTATAATCGAATGAAGTACCATTTTTAAAAGCTCTTTTGATCGAATGAAGTACTTTCAACAAATGAACCTCGATGGATTGTTCAATTGGTCAGACATTAGGTTTGCTCCCTAATGGTCACCAGTTCGAGTCCCCTCAGGGTTACTGGAGTGAGTACCCGACCGTAAACTGCAGGGTTCCATGGAATTAGTCAAGGTGCGCGCAAGTTGGCCCAAATATCCACGGTTATCAAAAAAAAAAGTACTTTCAACAAATCGTTGAAACAATTTTAAAAATAACTATATAATCTCAAAAGCAATTTTTAATTTTAAAAGCCCTGCCAAATGAATTCTTACGTTAGTTTATGTTTAGCAAATGAAAAGTCATCACGTGAAAGGTGATGCTACAATATCGACGTGTTGTTATTTGCTAACAAGAGCTAATATGTCGGCATTTTAAAGTTTTAGCAGGTCAACTTATAGAATTTTGCTCATTATGTAGAAAAGGGTTGCCCACTTGGGTGATCGACCCTCACAAGAGGGTGGGACCGACGTGGGGTCCGGCCGAAATAAAAAATGAAAAAAAAAAGCCCCCCTCCCCCCAATGTGAGTAATCTGTCGGGGGGGTGTCACTCCCCCCCGACAATGTAGCTCGGTCCCAACTTACAATGTACAGAACTTTTTAACAGATATTGTATAGACAACACACAGGTTGTGGGGTCCACACAATTTTTTTTAAATACATGTGGGGCCCGGCCCCTGTGAACAAATCCTCTTGTTCTAAGAATATTGTCTCAAGTCTTAACAAGTTGTTTTTTTTTTTTTTTAATTTCAGGTCGAAGAATTGGATAACAAAGTGGAGGCATATTTTAAAAATCAATCTAAAGACAACCCAACTACCTAAAGATGGTGGAATAGAAGAAGAATTGCTTTTCTATCTCAAAGTAGGTCATGAATATATCACTTTAAGTTGGAATCTTTTTTTATTTCTTTCTAATGTTCAAAACTATTAATGCTAGTGTGTACTCTATTTAATCGTTATTACTTAATTTGAGAATTTTGTAGTCTAATTCGTCAAGAAAGACCTACAAATTCACAATCTTGTTTATGTTATATGACGAGGATTGTCGATAAAAGAAGAGTTAATTTAAATGAAACTTTACTTCTAATACTCTCTATCTTAATTAAAGACACGTTATGGAACTTGATTTTTAATTGTTTTTAATCATTGTTGTGATGGGCTATACCATAAGGAACGGGTTCTCGTCTTAGTTTACTCTAAGAATATTGCATGTTGCGTAAAAAATTGAGTAATTTTCAACACTAATCTAGGGATTGTAATAGATTTTAGTGAATTTCGAGTCCATGATATGAACATCAAGAACTTTTTCAGTATAACCCTTGTAATTTAAGTGGAATTCGTACCCTCAAATATTAAGTCAAATCATTGTACATTTGACAAAAAAAAAAAATTTAATTAAGTAAAATTAATTTAAATATCTTATTTTCAATTTATGAATTTAGTTCTTTAAAATGACGAAAATATGAATTTTCTGTAATATATGATAAGTTATGAACTTTATTTTGAAATTAAAAGGTTGTTTTTCTTTTAATTGATCTATTAAGAAGTAATATAATTTATTTGTAATCATAAGAAATACAATGAAATTCAACAAATCCATTAGAATTATGTTAAAATATTATAAATTCATATGAATATTTAAGAAATTTGTTAAAACTCTTGAATTAATTATATTTTTATTTACTACTTAGAGTTAAACGTGCATTACACGTTATTTTAAAATATTTTAATTATTTCTACTTCTCGAGGTATAATGACACACCGAGAGGTTAGACTCGAAGGAATCGGCGAACAAATTTTGTATTATACATGGTAAGTGCCGTAAAAGTGATATTTGATATCAATTTGTTGGAAAGATTTGATGAGTTTCAAACGAATTAAAGAAAATAAAATATAGGATATAAATTTAAGAGAGGAAATTGTACTCTCTAAATTCAACTTTTAAAATTCAAATTTTTTGTGATAATGAAACACTACGAATGAACAAACATTTTTGTACTATATTTGATACATAAGAATTAATTGATAATACATGAATTTAAGCACTCATTAAAATTTTTAAATATATTAATAGAAATAAATTCATCTATAATAACTTTAAATTCATGTAGATCAAGATTTATTGAATCTAGATTAATGTGAATATCAATTAATTAAGAATTAATAACACGAAATTAATATATGACGAGGATTTTGTAATATTTATTACATATTAAAAAACGAAAAGTAAGATATTATTGAAATGATTTAATTGTAATAGGGTTAAAATCGTCCAAAAAATAATTCTTAATTGATGTGATATTTAATATATTATAAATTTATTATTTGTATATTCATATAATATCCTAATGTTTAAAGGGAAGAGTTCACAAATCAGGTATTAACTTTTGACAAATGTAAAAATCAGGTGTTAAGTTTCAACCTTGAAAAAATCAGGTAATTATTGATTAATTAAATATTTAATTGTAATATAATATAATTAACTCACCTCCACCTCCACCTCCACCTCCACCTCCTACTGCTCCGGCGACTATTCCGACGATCGACAACTACTCCAGCTACTGTTTCTCAACCGAGATTATTTTCGACGACTGCACGTATTTCGACAATTGTTAATGTCACAATTATATGCAATTTGGTTACAAATATTTAATTAATTAGTTAAAAATTAATTTTCGATCACAGTTTATTTGCAGGTCACAGATTTCCAAATCAGTTGGTCATAGATTTTTTTAATGGTCATATATAAAAAAATTTGTAGGTCACAATTAATTTGTCAGTCACAAATTTCAAAATTTATATGTCACAGCACAAGTTGCCAAATTAGTTGGTCACGACAACCAGTACCAACACCACTGTCGCAACTACCACCACTATCACCGCTGAATCCAACCACATACTATCAACACCACCAATCAGATCTGAACCCACCACACACCACATCTGCACCACAGCTGGCTAAACACCACTACAACCTGCATCATCACCACCACCACACCCCAACGCAACACCATCACCACAATTCCACCCCGCCACTGCGCACACACCCACAACATACACACACACACCCATCGGCAGCTTCGCACACGGCAGCGTCGCGACGTTGCTGCCATTCGCGACGCTGTGAACTGCAGTAGCGTTGAGACGCTATTGCGAACGGCGGAGTCGCAGAGAGAGGGGGGGAGGGGAAAGGAGGAGCCGCTGCACAACGCTGTGACCAGTAACAGCGTCGCGACGCTGCCACCACTCACAGCTGCGTCGTCGTTCACATCAGACAGAGAGAGACGAGGGGGAGGGGGAGGAGCCGCCGCATAGTTGGTAGAGAGAGACGAGGGAGAAGGAAATGAGGGAAAAGGGAGGAGGAAGAAGGTAAGGAATTGATAAAATTAGAGTTATTAATATTATGTTTAATAATATTATTATGTTAATTAAAATATAAATTTATTACTTGATTTTTGAATAATTAAACTTTAAACCTAATTTTTGAAAATCAATTTTTAAACACCTGGATTTGTGTAATTTCCACGTGTTTAAATCTAAACATAATCATATACTAGGCTGGTCTTAAATACTTGGGCTTAGCCTGGATAGGTTGGGCTCGATCTGAGCATCACGGGTTCAATCGCTAACTTTTTTTAAAAAATAAAAAATAAAAAAATGAAGAAGTTGACCATGAATGAGCACCTTTTTGGCCCAATTAATTATTTAACTTCAAATAAAATTTTCGAAGCCTAAATAATAATTATTGGCACGAAATGATTATCCACTTCTTTAGTCAACTCAAAATTTAGAAAAATTGCAAATTGATCCCTAAGTCGGACAAAAATTGCAATGATGATTCTAAACCTCAACTTCCAATTTGTAAGCGTATGATCCCTTAGCATGGTATACCTTGCATATGAAAACTCAAAAATTTCAACTTTTTCTTAAATTACAACTTGGTCCTTCGACCTCTCAAAATTACTAAATGGTTTTCTCGCAACTAGTGACCCTACTTTTTATTAGTTTCACTTATAAAATCTTATTCTAAGCATAATGAAACTTTACAATTAAATATTTGAGCATAAACTTCGAGGTATTACATAACACTTCTACTCATGAGTTAAAGACTATGTACGATACTTTCGAGTATGTACATGGCGAGATTGATGGCGTAGGAATTGTCTAGTAGGCTTTGGTGAACGGTCTCCAATTACCAGTGAGAACACGCGACTCGTGATATTTAGAACGTGGATGAGGTTGCAAGAGATTTACTAGTTTGCTTTTGTTTTGATATTTCTTGTACTCCCGTCTACGAATGAGATAAGAATTACCTTTTTGCACTTTAGTTGGAAATGAGACCTTTCCCTTTAATTTGTCCACAAAATCCTTGTTCAAGGAAAAATAAATGAGATTGAAAACATTTAAAAAAAAAAAAAAATTACTTTTCTATTTGATAATTGAGTTGGTTTTTAGAACATTGATTTTTAAAACATCAATACAATAAAATAAAGATTTGCTCCAAGTTATGTTTGACATCATTGTTTTCATGAGAGAGTCTAGAAATGTGCTAGAATGTTCAACAGTTCGTTGCATAAACTATCGCTGGATTTCGAAGGTTTAAATCTTTAGTGAGGTACTTGTAGATCTATTTTTTATAAAATTACTTATTTCTGTCCTGAATGACAAGATCTTTAAACTCCATGGTACATTCTACCATTTTTCAAGGGGATTGAAGTTTGATTAATATTGGCTGTCGTTTTGAGACAATGCTAAGCAATAGCTTGACATTACATTTGAAGAGCTCTAGGCCCCAAAGGGCACTAAGCCAAATATATGAGCACCAGGTCCTTACATTCTAACTTGCCTGCTAGACGCTCTCCTTGACACCCTCCGACCCTCGCAGATTGTTTTTATTTTTTGTTATGGCCAATTACTGAGTATATTCGCAGTGCACTTGAATTTATCCATTTCAAAAGAATTTACTATTGACAATTGGGCGTCTTCCTTGGTGTTTAAGATAATATATTAAATTTTTTGACTCAAGATTTCTTTTATAACATATAATATAACCATGTAAGGTGGTGCGACAAGTAAGATGTCGACTGCAAAGAAAGTATGGCTAAATCGTAGAAAAGTTCAAAGTAGTTAAACCCCTTATCTATGTGTCAATTTCTATACGTTGTAATAGTAATGATAACCCCTCTACGTATGCCAACAATAAATAAGAGAATAACGAACGTCTCTGAAAAATACTATCGCAGGACTAATCGTCCTACTGGGTGCTCTCGATTAGAAATGAGAACCACGACATTGATGCACATACCATTACTAGTTTCAACCGTATTTAGGAAATTTATCTATTACGTTGCCGCTTGTAGAAAAACCCATCCGTTCCATCACTGTTACTAGGAAGTCCCCTTTTGCTCCTGTTAGCTAAAAAAAAATAAAATAAAAATAAAGAAAGAAAAGCAAAAGGAAAAACCTACAATCTGAGGAAACCCCGCGGCCGCGTATAAATACAGAGAGGAAATACATTACGTTGAAAAAGATATTAGGAAGACCGTAGAATCGGTTCAAATATCGAAATACTCACCGATATACCACATCCTACCACAATAATACTCTGCCCCCAAAGTTTTATCTGATATTCTTCTCCGCCGATTCTTCTGTAATTAATAAGTTGATCGAATTTAATTTTTAAGTTGATTTTCTTTGGTTTTATCTACGATCGTCCAGCTTTTGCTGTTTTTGTGGTAAGATCTGCGGCTGCTTAATTTGGATGTTATGTTTTATTTAAACTTCAATGTACGAAAAAAGAGAAGAGTGCGCGCTTTTCGGATGATTAATTACAGCCCATGTGATGAGCTGATCGTTATGATATTATGTTATTTTATTTTTTCGTGGATTATTACAATATGGCCTTTTATATTGGATTTTTATGTGCTTCATTAAGTTTGATTTTTCTTCCCATGTTTTTTTTTTTGGGGGCTAAAATCTATGGTTTTCATCCATACAAGAAAGAATCTGTCTGCAAGTATGTAAACATCGGCGAATTTTGTTAAAAGTAGTATCTTTTATATATTTATTACTTTTTAAGAATGCTGCTTTTTTCCTTTTTTGCTCTCTGGGATTTGCAAGGTTAAAGCTAAGTATTTCTTTCTTACATATGAAAATTTTGAGATTCTTTAGTTCAGTTCTGTCCTGATAATTACAGTTTGATTCACTTCCAGCCTATGCTTGTAGAACAGCTCAATTCTTGATTCTTGAACAGCATTGTCCATGAACTCTTTTACCAGTTTTGGACGAATGGTTCTTTGTTCCATCATTCTTCGATTTCTTATTCTTGTTTGGGTTATTGACTACTCTGGACAGATGGTGAAGTGTTGAGTGGGTGTGATTTGCATGGGTGACGATGCCAGAGTTGCGAAGCGGAGCACGGAGATCAAAACGGATTAGTGATCTTCAGCCTGCACCTCAACACCCTGATAACGAAGAAACTTTCGTGGCACCCACTCAGAATAGAACCAGAAGGAGAGGAAGAGGGAGAGGCAATGCAGTGGCTGTAGGAAAAGGGCCTTCAGCAGTGACACCCTCAAGGCCAACGGCTGTTGGAAGGGGCAGGGGCACTAGGTTTATAGATATAGATCCGGAGCCTCATCGTGAGGTTCTTCCTCAAGCTGTTGCCCTTGGGGCTGGGGAACGAGTTTTTAATAGAATAGAGGGAATTGCAAATAAGGAAATTGCCATGAAAGGTGGGAGTGCGGACAAAATAATGGGAGCCGAAGAAGAAGCAAGTACAACTCCTGTACCTGAAAGGGTATTTTGTTCCTCCTTTTTTTCTGATTCTGTAATGTTTCGCTTTTTGGAAATCTCTTTAGGACACCATGGATGGATGGGCTTTGAAAGTCTTTAAATTACTGAACGTTATCATTTCAGTTAATCGAATTATTGCCTGTTGATGATCTTCTTGACCTTTAGTACCCCCGGTTTGAGTTCCTAAATAAGTCTCCTCATGTCATTGGTGCAGGTACAAGTGGGTAGTTCTCCCGTGTACAAGACAGAAAGGAAGTTAGGCAAGGGTGGTTTTGGTCAAGTTTATGTTGGTCGAAGGGTTAATGGTGGCACCGAAAGAGCAGGAGCAGATGCGGTTGAGGTATCTTATTGCATTCTATCATGGAATTTAGATATCTGCAATTTTATTTCATTTTCTGAATTTATATGGAAATTTTTTTTCAATAGGTTGCATTGAAGTTTGAGCACCGAAATAGTAAGGGTTGCAATTATGGCCCTCCATATGAGTGGCAGGTGTACAAGTAAGGACCATGTATTTAATTTGAGAATCTTCTCACTCTCTTTGGTGTTTAATACTTCCACAACTTGATATTCATCTTATTTGATGTTTCATGAAAAGTAACCTGAACGGATGTTATGGGATCCCATGGGTTCACTACAAGGGTCGTCAAGGAGATTTTTACATCCTGGTGAGTTTTGATATCGCCTTTTGCATGGAGATTTTTATCATTACGTTTAATGAAAATTCTGTTTCAGGTCATGGACATCCTTGGACCCAGTCTTTGGGATGTTTGGAATTCTTTAGGCCAGTCGTAAGATATAGCATCTCCCTCTCTCTCGCTTTCTCTCTCACATGCACACACAAACTATCTTTGGGGTGAAATTCTCTAAAATATCCTTGTCGTTGTATTTCACTTTCATCGTTTAATGGTGAGCACCGAAACAGGATGACTCCCAATATGGTGGCTTGTATTGCCGTGGAGGCTATATCAATTCTTGAAAAGCTTCACATGAAGGGGTAAATCATTTTGATCTCCGATTTTTCTCTCTACCATATTCCTTCGCCTTTCTACAAAGATGTCATTAATATTTTGAATCTTCTAGCATCCTTAGTTTTTTTTTTTTGTGCTTTTTCTCTTTGAATATTTATCACCATTGGTTCTCTCTGTTACTTACCTAGGTTTGTGCATGGAGATGTGAAGCCAGAGAATTTTCTACTTGGTCAACCTGGAACTGCCGATGAGAAAAAGCTATATCTCATTGATCTTGGTTTGGGTATGATGCTACTGCTATTTTTTACTCTCTTATTTGCATCACTGCTTCCCTAACCAGGCATGTTGAAACACAATGTAGTGAAATTTCAATTCTTTGCCATATTTTTATGCGTCTCTGCTGCTGATATTTTTTCCTTCCCTTGTTTTTTTTTTCTATACCTCTTTTGGTTAATGGAGTTTGCTACTGTTCTAATGTGTTGATGAGGCAGCATCCAGGTGGAAAGACGCATCTTCTGCGCAGCATGTTGAATATGATCAGAGGCCTGATATATTTAGGTTGGCAAAACTAATTTGTTTACTGTTTGAAGCAGACTAGACATGCACTAATAACTCCATCTACAGGGGCACAATAAGGTATGCAAGTGTGCATGCACATTTGGGTCGCACTGGGAGTAGGAGGGATGATCTTGAGTCACTGGCATACACATTGATATTTCTCATTAAGGGAAGGTTACCATGGCAAGGGTTTCAGGTGACTTGATACCATTGCTTTTATAACATATTGTCCGCAACTTGTCTAAGCTCATAAATTTTTTAACTGTTTCTCCATTCGGTTTTGAATGATGGCAGGGTGACAACAAGAGTTTCTTAGTTTCTAAAAAGAAAATGGCTACTTCTCCAGAGTTGATGTGCTGCTTTTGCCCTGCTCCTTTCAAACGGTTCCTTGAGGCTGTTACAAATATGAACTTTGACGAGGAACCAAATTATTCTAAGTTGGTAGCATTATTTGAGAGTCTTATCGAACCATGCACATCAGTAAGACCAATAAGAATTGATGGAGCTCTAAAGGTTGTATAAATAATATACTTGTTGGTATTTATTTTATGGGTGTATGTCCCTATGCGTGAAAACCTTTTATGTTGAATTTGTCATATATTGCATGAGCAGGTTGGCCAGAAGCGTGGAAGGTTGCCGATTAACTTGGAAGAGGATGAACAACCAAAGAAGAAAGTGCGACTAGGTAGTCCAGCTACCCAATGGATTTCGGTGTATAATGCACGTCGTCCTATGAAACAAAGGTAATTGTTGATACTTGTTTCGTTGGTTTGATATGCTCTTATGATGTGTTAATATGTGTCATTATTGTTTAGCAGCCAGTGTGGATTTACTTGTCTCTCCACTATGGTTGATTGTTATTTTGTTGTTTCTTTCCATGGATTGTGGATGGCATATGGAAACAACTTCCTGTACCAACTTATTAATTCTAAAGAGGATTAAGTGCCATATTTGCACTTGGATCACTTGAATACTTGCAAAGTCTTTTATTACCTCATTTCTTTTTTCCTTGTCTCCTTTGGTTGGACACCAGGGTGTGTGCATATGACTTTTTTGGGTTTTTCTCTCACTTCCCTATCCCATCATCCATTTTTATCTTCTTTTCTTGTGGATGCTCCAAAATTTTGAATCTTCAAGTTCATGTATTCTGTTTTGTCATGTACTCATGTTCTTGGATGGATGAAATTGATCGATACCGTGCAAGAGGATGGCGTTGAGTCTGGCAGGAAAATCCATGTACAATCTGTCATGTCACATGCAAAAAGTAATAATATAATATCTAAAATCGAACCTAATTTATGTTTCTTCTCCTTGTTCGACCTTTACATTCTTTCTGCATACCGCTTCACCCACCACACAAATGTTGTCTCTAATTGTTATGTGGGCCTGAGCTTAGGGTTTATAATCTGCATTTGGAGATCCGTGGATGTGGAATCTTCCAAAATATTTCACAAGGATTTTGCTATGTTCTTGCACAATGACAGTGGGCATGTAGGTGGTGCATTTTTATTTTTTATTTTTTTTTCAAGTGAGCTCCAGATATTCATACGCCATCAAATACTATGTTTAGCATTTTCTGTACACCAGCTGGCATGGAATTTTCCAAAATAGTGCACAGGAATGTGCCTATGTTTTAAATGTGTGGGCAGGCAAGTAGCCACTCACGTTGTTTTTTATGTGTTTGCATGCTCATGAGCTGCATATGTTCAGGCCGTGTTAAATTTTCTTAGATTCTGTGAGAAATGCTGGAAACTGCCTTTTAGACCAACTCAAGATGTCGTATAGTAAAATATATTTTACTTAATTCTTTTTTCTTTTCCTGTTTTGTGCATGTATTTCTGCCCAATTAACCCTAAACTGATTTATCTTCCCACAGATTCTTGGGATGATGAATGTTTAGCTTGTGCATTTTAATTGTTAGAGAAAAGCTAAATGAGGAATCTGACTAAAAATATTGGAAAAAAAAAAGTTAAATTTGGAAGTGACGCCTGAAATAAATCTTTCTTGGATAATCAGCTGAAAATCACAAGTTCTCTGCCATCCTCTTATGGACGCTGACAGGACCAGCAGATCTTTTCTGGTCCAATTATAGAAAATAATGCAATTGTTTCCTCAGGATGCAAGAACATATTTCCGTTTCTGAAATTTAGGTTGGCTTTTAGCTGTTCATTGGATTTGGTTACTAGGTGTGCATGGGTCCGAGTTTATGACCAGGTTTCCCATTTGTTGGGTTCATAATTTTGTATGACACGTCTAACCAAAAATATATTGTCGAGTGTAAATGTTTGTGAATGGTGTATCTTTTAGTTGGAGATGCTTCTGTCTCTGTGTGTTCAGTGCATAGGGTTTATTGGTGCCTTTACTTTTAGTTATCTTCTCTGAAATTGGATTTGGAACTTGTTAGCAAGAAGACAGTCCTCTGGAAACTTGTTAGAGCTAGTCTATAGGGTTCATTGGTGCCTTTACTTTCAGTTATCTTCTCTGAAATTGGATTTGAAACTTGTTAGCAAGAAGACAGTCCTCTGGAAACTTGTTAGAGCTAATTCATTTATGTTGTCTTTCCTTTATTTATACCGCGTGTGATCATTGAGGTTCAGACAAATGATTTGTATTCCTAACCGTAGAAAATGGCTCAACTGACAATTGTATATTCCAGCTCTATAATTTTATAGGTTGGACTGCATACCTTGTCCTGGTGTGGGTGACAAATATGTTGTTTGTTGTATCTGTAGATATCACTACAATGTTGCAGACTCAAGGCTCTTTCAGCATGTAGAAAAGGGTACCCAAGATGGTTTATATATCAGCTGTGTGGCTTCAGCATCAAGTCTTTGGGCCTTAATCATGGATGCTGGAACAGGTTTCACTTCGCAGGTGTATGAGCTTTCAGCCGTCTTCCTTCATAAGGTTGTTTTTTTGCCATGTACATGTACATTTACATTTCAATTTATTTTCGTTTGGCATTTCTGGGTGGATGCACGTATCCTATTAATACCCTGTGTTTCTCATCAGGATTGGATCATGGAACAGTGGGAAAAAAACTATTACATCAGTTCAATAGCCGGTGCAGCTAATGGAAGTTCCTTGGTGGTTATGTCTAAAGGTTCGTCAACTAACAAGTCTCTCTGTATATGTGCGCTGTAGAACTTTCATCTTTTCGCCTGCCTGTAAATCAATTATATCTATTGTATCGGGTTGATGATCTCCATCATATTACACCAGCTGTCTTGATGTCTGAGTTTTTTCCTTTCAAGTGGAAAGAAGGTTCATATGATTGTCTGTATCACTGTACCCATCCGATCTCAATCATATTTATACTATTCTTTAGGTTTTCATTTGTGCATTCACCAATTCTCCAGGAACTCCTTACACCCAGCAGTCCTATAAAGTCAGCGAATCCTTTCCTTTCAAGTGGATTAATAAAAAGTGGAAGGAAGGCTTCCATGTCACATCCATGACTACAGCTGGCAGTCGCTGGGGTGTTGTAATGTCTAGAAATTCTGGATATTCTGAGCAGGTAAGACTAGATTATATGGTTTTAATGAGCAAATCTTTGTGGAATTCCTCATTCCTGATAATACGGTTGTTTTCAAATATCCATAATCACCTTGGACTCATTGATGTTATAGGTTGTAGAGCTTGATTTTCTGTACCCAAGCGAGGGAATACATCGCCGCTGGGAAAGTGGTTATAGAATAACTTCCATGGCTGCCACTGATGATCAAGCGGCCTTCATACTGAGTACACTAAAGCGAAAACTAGTGGATGAGACTCAGGAAACTCTTCGTACTTCTGCTTTCCCAAGTACCCATGTAAAGGTAACTTGCTTTCACTCACTGTCTCATTCAGTATGGATTTCTTAGTGATGTGCAGCATATGTATGAATACTTAAATAAAAATTTATTTTCTCAACATGTCCCACTTCAATTTAAATTCAAATTTAGAGCTTGCTGTTTATCTATTTTCATTCTACTGCAGGATAAATGGTCCAAAAATCTCTACATTGCATCCATTTGTTATGGTCGTACAGTGTGCTGAAGCTTTTGTATGTATTTTTGTTGGAGTGAATGGGTTGACTTTTTGAAAGCTGATTT
Source organism: Fraxinus americana (assembly GCA_035079005.1). NCBI lineage: Eukaryota > Viridiplantae > Streptophyta > Magnoliopsida > Lamiales > Oleaceae > Fraxinus > Fraxinus americana. The sequence goes on along the minus strand of CM068706.1, from coordinate 52,122,127 downwards.
ATCGAGCCCCGACTGGGCGAAGTACCTTTATCATTCTACGGAAGATCGTGTTATTTGTTGCCCCCGTGAAATGTACTTCTTAAACTTTTGTAAAATGGTACGAAGACCTGAAGAGCAACACACAAGTTGTAAAAGGGCCGTCTGCCGAGCGTACAAAAATTGAGGGAACCTGTATAATTGATGCTAGTTATGTCTATTCGCCCTGATTATTCACTCCCTTGAAATAAAATGGCATATATTTATGTGAAGGAAAATCCATAAGAGGTCACTTCAAAGGCCTTGGGCCCTTTGCCCATTATGATATGCTCCGCTGCTATCTGACTGGTGCCTGAGACCTGTCATCCTCGACCGGACGAAGGTCTTTTTAATTTTTTTCCAAGAAAAAGCAGTGCAACTACTATAATAATAGTAGTTCTGCTCTGGATGAGGTGGTCAGCTGTTTTAATTTTAGTTTTTTCCAAAAAAAAAAAAAAACCCTTAAAAAAGCTCTATGAAATTCATTTTTCGAGCCAATTTTTCCACTTCTCTCATCATTTCTAGTCATTTTGTCACATTTCATTTGTTCAGTTTACTTCATGCATATTTAGTTATTTACTTACATTTATTATAAATATTAAGACCACACTACATATTTGTTTTGTAATATTTTTTATTCTTTTAGATAAAATATTGGAGTCACGACCACAACCGAACTTAGAGCTTGTTTGGGAGAGATTTTTGGGGGAAGAATTGATTTTGAATAGTGATATGATGGAAAATGTGTGGCTGAAAAAGAAGAAAAAATTATTGGTGTGATGGAAAATATTATTTTATTGAAAAATGTGTGGTTGAAAATGAGAATTGATTTACTGTAGAAAAATTTAATTCCTCCCAAACAGGGTCTTAATTTTCCAACTTGATATCACATGGTACATTGTTCTAATTTTTTTGATACCTGAAAGAAATGTCAAGACTAGGTTCTAATAATCTTTCTTCTTCATATGATTAGATTATTTTTTGCACTATAAAAGTTTACAATTTGTATATTATTGTATACAAAAAAGCCCATGACGCCTGGCCTGTTTTGGCTCAGCCCGCTCTAGATCCAGCATGTGGAGCGAGATGAGATGAGAAGTTGAGAACTGCACACAGCTATAGGTGGGCTTAGACAGGCTTCTCGCTAAGCTATCCCAGGCCCATAGCAGGTTAGGTTGGTACGACTCATTTAACAAAAATAATGTTATTTAGCACTATTGATGCAACAACACCAATTTAGGTGACGGTTGAGTTATATGTTCAATGAAATGTGGAATTAAATGATTATTTAATTAAAATCACATCAAATTAGTGTCACGTGTTTTAATACTAGTGATGTTAAATACTATTCCTTCTACGACAAAATGCATTTGTAGGCAGTGAAATGCAACGACCTACTTATGGGCAGGCTGGATTCGATTTCCTCGGAGAGAGAATCGCAATTGAGTATTGACATAATCTCAAAGACATCAAATTTCAAAACCTATAATGAGGTTAAGAGGAAAAATTGGAGTTATATGATTATGGGCTAGTTTGATAAAGTTTTAGTTTCTTGTAGAAGAGTTTTTAGAAAAAAATATATTTTATATCAGCTTCCTTTATAAACTCTTATAATTAGATAAAACACTTTCATGAAATTATTTAAATACATTCAACTGTAACTTCTTAACCATATGATGAATTTTTGGCTTCTCAAAAATCATGTCAAATGGACCCTAGCAAAAGAATTGTGACAAATTCGATAGAATTTATGACTTCAAAATATGCACAAATACTTGAAGGGTCGCACGTGCAATTAGTTCAACTAAGTTTGAGCCGAAAGCTGGAGAATAAGTTTCACACTCCCTCCCTCCCTACCTACCGCATTATCTTGTATATACAAGACTAAAATAGAGGTGATATAATAAAAAAGTGAGACTAAAATGTAGTTAAAGAAAATGAAGGATCGGAGAAATGATGCAAAGCTTTAACTTGTATGGGTTATAAGATGGAAATTAATTCTCTAGGTTTCAAAATTTAGAGTCAATTTTCGGGGGTTAATACCCTAAATAGTCACTAAACTTTGTCAAAAGTTCCCAGGAGGTCACCTAACTTCAAAAATACCCTAAATAGTCACTGAACTTTGTAAAAAATTCCTAGAGAGTCATCGAACTTCAAAACTTATCTAGATAATCACTCAACTTTGCAAAAAATTCCTAAGGAGTCACTGAATCATTGATGCATAAGGTCCCAATTTGCAAAGTTCGATAACCTCCTGAGAAGTTTTGACAAAATTTAATGACTATTTAGGGAAGTTTTGAAGTTCGGTGACCCTCTAGAAACTTTTTGCAAAGTTCAGTGACTATTTATGGTATTTTTGAAGTTCGTTAACCTCCTGAGAACTTTTGGCAAAATTCAGTGACTATTTAAGATATTAACTCCAATTTTGGGACTGAAACTTGAAATTTTGATTAGTTGAAAGTAAATTAAAGTTTAAGTGATATAATTCGATGAGAGTTAGTGACATAAAATAAATTAACCTCTACAAAGTGGATTAATGTAGCAGTTGGTTTTGAAAAGTAACCACCGCGCAACCTTTTCTTTCATACTAATAGATTCCTTTTGACTGGTAAACAAAAGGTGATGAAGAAGTCATAAGCCAACTGGAATGACAAACGCGTTTTCTATGTGTATATATATACATATGATCATCCATCCCCGACAAAGTCAATTTCCGGAACGAAAGAATCCATTAACAACCGTTGACATCTAAACTTTCAGAAATGTGTCCTCTGAGGTTCATCTTGGTGTTTTTCTCGGCTGCGTTGGCCGGGTATTTGGCTTGGAGGACGGTGAGCTCCCTTCCTTCTGAATCAGAGGATTCAACTCAAGAAAATAGTTCTACATCTACTCAAGGGAAACATGAATTGGGTTTTGTTAAGGTGAGAAGAAAGAAGAAATTGCCAGATTCAATGTCTGAGGTTTTTCGTATCTCTTCTAACTTTTTGCAATTCTTAAATTTTTTAGATTATTCAGAATGGCTTCTGGGTGTTCATTGACATGGCGAGTGGGCGCTACCTGTGGAAGAACATCAGACAATTGAAGAATGAAGGGGAAGCAAAAATGCACTAAAATCCTGTATTCAAAGGCATTCTTCTTGACATTTTTTCGAGATCATAGTACATGTAAATTTTTTATGATACAACAGTAAATGTGAATTCATTCATATTTCCCCCACTCCTAGAATCCTTGCCTTAGCTTCAATCAATGAACATATAAACATGAATAATTCCACACCTTCAGTAATTATCGCATTCACAATTTTTACATCATCACAAGGGCGTTTTTCAATCCAACTTATGTTTTTACCTCTTCTTTTGCGATCTTATTTACACAAAGAAATGAATAAAAACATATATATATATATATAAGCACAGCAGTCGGCTTTAATTTAGATCAACTTGTAGCTTGATTGACATGTACAAAAGAGTAAGAAGAGCACCTTGTGGAAGTGGAGCATACCTTGCTAGATTTGAACCAAACCACATGGCAACAACTACAACAGCAACGATGCTGCTGCTCGTTTTGCCACAAACCCAACTTGCAAATGATAGGAACACTGTAAGCAAAATGCCACCTCTTCCTCCCAATAGCCATGCAAATACATAACCCACCTTGTACCCAGTGTCCAAATTCCGGTCAAGCAAAGCCATAAGGCTACTAAACGTGAGAGACAAGTGGGTACCTACTGTCTGCATCAGAAACATGGAGAGGAAAGCTGATCTAAGCACCTCAACAAAGGACCCTCTCTCCTCAGCTGTGTTTTCTTCTTCAGATTCCTCGTACACTTCATCATCATCTGTGTGGTATTGTTCCCAATATTTCTCACGCTGCATTTTCCGCCTCAAGTAAGCCCACCTATAGATCCTTTGTCCATCTTCATGTTCAGGGTTAAAGGCCCAATTATCCTCTGATGACCCGCCAGCATTTTCTTGATGTTGAAGCGTCCGATCATATTGATTTCTTTTTTTTTCATCAATCAGTATCTGCACAAGATACAGTTTTGATTTCCCGTTAATATCACAAATTTATAGCTGGTCTATTGGATAAACACGTAACAGGGGGAAAAAGCGACAGCCAGGTTAACAATGTGAAAGAGATCATAAACAATGCAATCTTTGATGGTACCAAAAGTTATTTGGGATTTTCAGTGGAGTTTAAAGAAACGTAAAACCATGTCATGGTTCACATCATCAGAAATGGAAATAATTAAAAAGTCCACCAACATATAGCATGTGAAACTCCTTTCCTCATTTTTCTTCCACAAAAGTTTACAGAAATTAGCAAAATTCCAAGATAAACTGCATAATCACAAACTTAATAGTTGAAGCTTCACCATACAAAATTTTGACAATATATTTTGACTTGTGAATGTTCTATCATATAAAAAGAACATAAACTGAAGCTATTCTAAATCTCATTCAAATACAATCTACAATAAAATCACCTTGGACACAACAGCAGTCTGATGGAACATGTCTGAATTCAATTTGCAAAACTTAAATCAACTTTAATCAAATAAAAATAAATAAAATTTAGGGTGGAAAATATTATCGGGTATCCGTTAGTTAGATTACATAAATGCTTTCTATGTATGATCCCAAAGAATTATGCCTCTGTTGGACGACAACTATTTGAAAACTCTTTCACACATTTAGCCCCTGTTTGGCCCCCATTATTTGACATTTTTTAGGGTTGAAAATTTTTGGAATAATAATTGATGGGAGAATGTGTGGTGGAAAAGTAATGAAAATTTTTAGATTTGTGTGTAATATTATTTTATTTGATGAATGTGTGGTTGTAACGAACAGAAATTTTTTTTTAATGTAATGTAATTTAATTTAATGGGGGCCAAACAGGGGCTTACACAATAAAATATTCTAGACCCGAAACTTTTTATCTACTTTTTAACCCCACATTCTCCTAAAATCACTATTCAAAACTCTATTTTTTCCAAATAATGGTTGTCAAGCCGGGCTAAAGAAGAAATAAAACAATAAATTAACAGTATTCAGAAATTTTCTAGCCGTGCTTTTCTCAAATAATCTGCCAATGAACTGAGGCTATATTGCATCATCACGTGGAAGATTAATTCCATATATTTTGAGAAGGAATAACTACAAATTTATTATAAATTCTTAAATCTCTTGATATTATGGGGGAAGCTAGCCTACACACCTCCATTGAAAGAACAATCTTCTCACAACTGTTAAATAGACAAAGACGCCCATTTTCTTGTTTTTTAAGTTTGCACTTTATTTGGAGATTCAGTCATTCTCCAAATCTAATATTACACCGCAGCACACCCAAGCCACTGCTGCACTCAAGGAATTCCCAATACATCCATTTGTCCGCAGCACCCGCATTACAGAATTCCACTTGGCATCTTTTCCAGATAAAAAAACAGAGTGATGCAAATGGAACTAATCTTCATTCTCTTCTTCACTGGTGTTGTGCACTGAGAGGATCCTAAAAACACTGGTCATGAATCTGGTTGAGTTAGACCTCTAAGGCCAAATTTTGTTCCCGCTGGAATAGGTTGGGAATTCCAGGAAACCTTTCCCGTTCTCTTGTTTGGTAACGCTTGAAAATAGTGGGAAATCCCTTGCAAATTAAGTCCTAGAATCTTCATTCCCTTGCCTCAACTATGGAACCCATTCAAGGCAGAGAAGAAACAAAACAAAACAAGCTCAAGTCTCACCACCTATGTTCAGAATATATGTGAGGATGAACAACAAGAAGGAAGGTTAGTGTTCCCCCTGATTGTGTACGCATTTATAGTGAGAGAGAAAGAGCAGGAACCACCACTTGGATGGATTTAACAATCATCTGTGATTGCAGCAAATTTATCTGTTTCAACATCTTATTTTAATTTTTTTTGTCCTTTTAGCGATTCGAAGAGTATAAAAGAAAATAATGCAAAATATCACAATATTACAGATGACACCTGGTTTGTGAATGTAGCAATCATCACATAACCGGGTAAAAAAATTATAAATAACACAAGGAAAAGATAAGAATTGCTCACATCATATGCAAGACGGACGCTCTTGAAAACCTCATCAGCTCCTAATTCCTTGTTAACATCAGGATGATACTGCCATTATAAATCAAGCATAAAATATATTAGAATAAGCATCATGCAGCATCTCCCTAAGAGTGTGTAAGGTCATATAAACTATTGTGACCATGTGTCTGAAAAAAATGCAAGAAAATAATTGAGCAAGACTTCTTATCTAGCTACATGGGCACACTGATGCATGTGCAACTAAAGAAAAAAGTGCAAATATGATGCAAATACAAAATAAAGAGGAAGCAGATAATAATCAGGGGCATAGGCACAATAGAATGTTGGCATAATGTCCTAACAACATATAAAATAATCGATGTGATTCACATTATAAACATAAATAACATACAACCAGAGGAAAACAATCATTATCGAAATATATCTCACCTTTTTTGCATGTTTTCATGCTCATGCAGTTGGGAATTTAGAAGGAAAGAGAAAAGACTTGTAATGGATTGAAGAACTTGGGAGAAAAGAGAAACTGATAAGTCTGAAATGTAATGGTTTGAAGAACTTGGAGACCGGACCTGGCATTTATTGGAGATTTGAGGATTGTAGTTGTGAGAATGAAAAAGGGGTGATTATTTAGTGACTCAACCACAAAATTTAAAACTTTAAACATTAAAAACTGTCGAGAAGTTGAGCTGAGAGGATACAGGTTATGCTGCATGATAGCGCAGTTTTCTGGCATATTTGTCCTTCCCTCATGTTGAGAAGCCAATACTTTATCTGGAATTATTTGGATGAGGAAGTTATTTTTGGAATTCAAAAATATGATGAGACTTCAAAAATTAGAGTTACATTAATGCCACTCCTCTAGAATGCTCTCACTTAATGTAGTACAGATGGAGCAAGAATTACGCACAGTTCATGAAGTAAAATTCTGAGAAGTAACGTTTTGTTAACAAGCATTGTCACTCGGGAAGCTCCGCAAATATAGATGCCCTTCACTCCCAAATTACTCTATCAACAGTAGAAACGGGAGAAATAGAACAAAGAAAAATGAGAAAAAAAAGGAACTAACCCTTTCAGCAGACTTGTGACAACACTTATCTGCTAAAAACCTATTTAGATTAAAGAGAACATCCCAGTCTTAATTACAGTGGTTCAAGGAAGATAACTAAATACACTGCTGACTTTGAAATTGCTAGAGATGTATGGCAGATGATTCTTGCTACTTTGTAGAATCAGTGGAAAATGTTTATTATGTTTGGCTAACTTATATGTTTTAAAAGGCAACTGGATTAGAAAATCTACAGAAAAATGGGCGGTGATAACAAATCATATATACTGTAAATGCTGTGCAAGGAATAAAAGAGAGGATGTTATAAAAATTAGAGGCTTTGGCCGTACAGGATGAGAAAACCCAGCTTGGAAACATATTTGTAAAGGTTAAACACTAGTGATGATTTAGGCTGTTTCAGTCTCATTCGTTTGGTATGATATATTCCTTTAGAAAATGTCAAAACCCCGATCCTTTCTTTTCCCTCAAAAAGAGGAACCTTTCCTCTCCCCTCCCCTCCCCAGCCATTTCATTTCGGGTGAAGATGTGACAGCGCGTTTATCTTTATAAGAACGGTGCGTTCCGAGGTGTAAGTGGGAGAGAAGGGATGTCATAATTGGGGTTTACATGGGTTGACAGCATAAGGCACTTTCTGAAATCTAATTTTTACATATCCAGAAAGTAATGTTATGCATGTCAGCCACTCTGATGCAAATGAGAGTATTATTTGGTAATATATTACAAACAATTATATTCATATCACGCCTCAGATGTTTTCACATTGCATGGAAGGTATCACTATGTTAATGTAGAACCCAAGACACTACGTTTCGTGCGAGCTGATGTAGACAAGACCACGGTTTAAAAACGCGAAACTAAGTAGTGAGGCGGTTTTTCTTTATGAGGCTTGGCGTAAGCCTCGAGAGGGATTGAGGCGTAAGCCTCACAAAAAAAAAAAAAAATTTAAGTAAAATAATTATAAAATAATACAAAAAAATCAAAGTTGGAGCATATATTAAATAAGATATATAGTCCTTAGCATATTGAGATATAGTTCACCTAAAGAAAGAAGATGTTTAGCAAAATAAAAAGCATTACGAAAGTTAGAAATCACTCAATTTGCAATGAAAAAATGGAAGTAGCTTAAACTAAAAAAAAGCTAATTGCATGCAAGATTTACTGAACTCTAAGAAGAAAAAGAAAAAGAAAAGAGGAAAAAATACCTGATGAAGAAAACGATACTCTTCTTGAATTCTGACTTTTGAATTTCTGTTGAATCTGTTCTCTTTTTGGTCCTCTAATTTTTTGCTGCCGTTTAGTTTTTTTAGGTATTTTATTGTTTTGTTTGGGGCCCAAAATGCCTTTTTAAATGTGCTTTTTTCTTTTTTAAGAAGGTCATTTCTGATTTCTTTTCATACAATTGGAAGATCAAATTTTAAATGAGACGCTCACCTTGAGGCGTGAGCCTCATATTTTTAACCTCAAAAATACCGCCTTGAGGCATACTACATGCGCCTCACAGTGAAGCAGGTTTCAAGGCGAGCCTCACTACTGCTTTTTTATACCACAAGACAAATTAACAAAAACCTCAAGTGAAGAAGATTGATGTAGGGAAATGCAACCACTTTTTCAAAAAGCTATATCTAATAGGAGAGACACAATCAAACCCTATAACTCAAGCACTTTTTTTGGGCCTTTCCTCTAACCGTCCCTTATGACATAGGCTCGCCATAGTGTTCATGTGATGCTCCACATCAAAGATGCTCACTGCCTCCATTCTCCATGAGAAATTTGGTTGATCACAAAAATGTATTTGGCAAGATTTTGTAGTATCCAAACAAAAAACACAAAAGTATACAATTCTCCATTCATACATACAGTCTCCTAATCAGGGACAGACCCAGCACCTGGCCAGCCCCCGCGGCCGCCAGTGCTGGGTCCGCCCGAACTTCTTCAGGTAAGGTCTGCCGGGAAGAGGTGAGGAATGAAGAAGACTGATTTTTTTTTTTTTTTTTGCTTGTTTAACGTTTGGGCTTATAAAAAAAAAAATTAAGGCCTAGCCGATAGCCGGGCCAGCCCAATCCATGGCCATGGGTTTTGCTTGCAAGTTGCCAAATCCGTCAATCCCTAAATTGAAACCGGCAGGCAGAGAATGAGGAGCCGATGAGGGAGACGAGACGAGCACAAGAAATACACGAAGCATCTATGGTGATTTCGTATGTCATGAGTACGCTCTTTGTTCGGATTAAGATCCCAGGTTATCTCCGTTGAGTTACTTTTAAATTCTGTGTTTTGCCTTTTCTTAATTCAACACCTTCCCATTAGACATGTGAGTTGGGAGAAAAAGAATCAATTACGGAACAGTGGTGATTATATGCTATATTGTGTTATTGTATTTGTTAGTTGTTCTTAGTTTTCTTTGGTATAATAATAATAATCAGCGTGGTTCCATTTCACATAAGGAGACTCGTGAAAATTTGAACTATAGTTTTTATCCATGGTCGTTTTCAATCTTAATACTTAATAGTGCAATGCAGTAGCCTTGGATTTATTTTTGTGTACTTCAGTTACAAGGGATCGAGTCTGGTTGAATTTTTGGTGGTATAATGAAGGATGTGGAAATACCAAAGTGGCTTAAAGGATTGGCAATGGCACCTGAATTCCGCCCAACGGACACGGAATTTGCAGACTCAATTGCGTATATATCCAAAATAGAGGAAGAAGCTAGTGCTTCTGGAATATGTAAAATAATTCTTTCATTGCCCAAACCTTCAAAAAAGAATGTTCTTCGTAATTTGAATAGGTCCCTTTCCAAGTGCTCGGAACTGGGCTCGGATCTAAATCTCATGTCAAAAACAGAAAATGTTGATAGGGGAAATTGTAATGGTGGGGTGAGTAGGGCAGTTTTCACTACTAGGCACAAAGAATTGGGTGGCGAGAAAGGGAAAAGGGTGAAGGGGGGGTGGGAGGTCAAGTATCCGGAGCTCAAAAGCAAGTTTGGCAAAGTGGGGAGGTTTACGACAGGTAAAGCTGTTGACCAGGCTGCGCAGGTGCTTTGCTGCACAATTGTGGTCCTCGGAATTCAACGTTGATCCGTCAACGTCCGCCCGGGCTGAACTCAAATGCTGGGTCCGTCCCTGCTCCTAATGCAGTCTTCAGGAGCCTATTTCCCAAGTCCTAACCACCTTCTGATAAAAGATTGATTTTTACAAGTAGGTACATGGAAAATATTTCCATGACACATACAAATAAATTGAATTTTATGTGGCTCGGAAGAGATATCCTCGACCAAAAGAATTAGTAATTATTTTTCAACCTTGGAATCTTACTTGAAAAAGTAACAAAATGTAAGCATTTGCCCCCAGAGATATTCTCCTTTTTGTGATGTTCCTTTCTCGAACTATTATAAGCATTTTATGGTATATTATGTCCACGTTCAAATCCAACTTCTTTCTCTAAAGCAAAAACAATCAACCACATACTGAAAAGAACAATCAATCCATTATTTATTCTCTTTTCCCAAGTTGAATCGATATCAACAGTGTCAATACCGTAGCCAAAACGTCGATTTGTTCCCGGGGAACAAAACCCATCGCAAAATCAAAATGATGAAAATCCCTTAATGTAAAGGTACCTTGAGAGCAAGAAGACGGTAAGACTTCTTAATATCTGAGGAGGAAGCATTTGTAGAAACGCCCAGAGTGGTATAGTGATTTTGGAGGCGGTTGATGGTAGCAGACGTCGTGAAGCGACGGCAGCGGCGGCTAGGGAGAGCTCGCCATGCCCATGGACCAATCAAATTGGGCGTGCCACCGCCGTCAAACGACGTGGGGCCCAAGAGAAGGTAGCCGTAGGTCTGCAAATTTATGGGCATGAGTGAGACGGGAAGATGGAAGCCGCACCAATCTTCTACAGTGGTCGGTCACTTAGAGAAACAATTTTAGTTAAAAACTCGGTAAATTTCACTTTTCGTCCCAATCTTTGAGAAAAGTAGCAGACCTACCCGAAATATTTGTTTTATCTAGTTTGTAGTCCACCTTTAAAATATTAGCAGATTTAGTCCCTACAGACAGTTTTGTCTAAAAATATATTAATTTTGTATAAGATGAAAATCTTACTCGATCAGTCGATCTTACTCTTGAACTCAAATAAAAGTAGTAATGAAAAGCACTCAAAAAGAGAGAAAAAAAAAAATTAAAAAATTATTTGTATTTTTCTTTTACCTTTTTGCTATTGCCTTTTTTAGTTTATTTATTTATGTTAAAGGTCAAAATAGTCATTCAATATTAGGGTTAATAAGTGATATAGGTTAGACAAAATAGGATATGTGATTTTTTTGTTGTAAACTTTATATAACCCAAACTTTGAGCTTTCTAGGCACCTCAGTGTGACCTACAAATTTGAATAAAAATAATTTAACAATTTGAAACTTCTCTCTCAATAATTGATATGAACAAATTAAGTACTAAGAGAGAAAGAGATTAACACTTCAATGAATAGTAATAAATGAAAGCTCAATTGTTAGATAACAAAACTTTGATGATGAAGATGAATGAAGAATTTGATTCAATCAAATATTTTCACTATAAATGATTTGATAATAAATAAGAAGTAAGATTAATATAATTTTGCTCAAGAAGGTCTTACTTTAATGCTCTTTTAAAAGTCTTACAATGAATACAAAAAGTGAATATATTTAAAGAGTTCAATAAGCAAAAATTTCCCTGGAACCAGACAAGCAATCAGACGTTTGCTTTCGTGTTCAAACGTACAAAACTAGCCGTTGTGTATAGAACATCGAGATGGTCAAAAAAGTGATCGTTACACAAACCGGATGTCCGCATGAACGATCCGGACATCCGAATTATTGGACGCTCTTTTAATTCTAATGAATTACAGCAAAGGAAGATAATGTAATCTCACATTGAAATGAACCTCTATAAATCGTTTTGGTTCTTGAGTGTTTTTTCTGTAATTATATTGCTCTTGATGGTAAAAAGTTAAATAGTTCCTAATTTTCAACAAGATTTATCTTTGTTCTTGCATGTTACAACTTCTAATGCACTTAACTTCATATTCACAATACCGTATCATTCTATTATATTGATCTTGTAGAGTAGCATTATGAATAATTACGAGTATAACACTTTTTAGGTTGAAAATTAAATCAATCGAACACATTTAATTAATAATTTTCATGTAAATAAATTATATGCAATTCAATTGTCTAGAACTTGTTTTCTTTCCATACTTGTAACAAAACACATCCTAAATGATTTTGCATGATGACGTTATCTTGAATATTAATTAATTTCTTCCATTATATTTATATTCCGCAAGTCGATTCCAAAGCGAAATAGATGAATGATGCAGAGAATGTTTAAAACAACGAAATTTGTTATCTTCCAAGTGAATTGAAGCATGACACTATAACAGTTAGGTAATTGGAAAAAAATGTAACGCTGTTAATTGCATCTAAATCACGAAGCCATTTTTCGCAATTCTACACATACGAATACAAATACGAGGGTGCATTAGATTCATCAAATCAGCCAGCCAATTGAGTGGGACACGAAGATGATATGTTGTTAAATCAGTCGCTTTCGATGGCTAATACAATATCTGCAAAAGGAAAGGAGAGTGCTCTCACTTGCTACGCTTGAATCTTGAAACAACTCATATTTAAAATGTTGCGAATCTTTTTATTTGAGTCCAATATTCCGATCTCTTTTTACGTTGTGTTCATTGGAATTAATCTTATAAATAAATTATCATTATACTTTAATAAAGTTTATTCCTCACAACTATTGCCTTTTGGGGGTGTTCTAGTGGATAAAATAGTAATAATCTACCCTAATAAGGACACTTTTCCAGGTAGGTACATGGAAGCCACAATCAACAAGTGCTTCGCTATCATTTTATAATTTTAAGCAAACACAAATTTTGCTACTATATTGCCACACATTACAAACAAAATGGTACAACACTCTCACAACAAGATTCAATGTCTATGTTTGCTCGTTCCGTCAAGCACCGTGCACACAAGCAGTTGCCGATCTGCCGATTTCAAGCCAACACCCCAAGTTGCCGAACGATGTCAAGAGGGCAACATCTGATCATCGCACATTGGCAAGTACCCGATGCTGACAAAATGGCATGAACATATGCCTAATTCGCCAAATACCATTTCTGGTAGCAAGTCTCACTCTTGTATGATGAATACACAACACTCGATATGTGTTCATACACAGCACTATGAACAAATATTAACATTTTATACTACAGGATGGCCTTATTAATGAGGAGATAAGTAATGCTGATAAAAACAGTAATTCTGCCCTTTCAATGAGCCTCATGGTATCCACCAAAGGTAGCATGTGCACTAGTCAGGGGAACTCCTCTAACAGCTGATATTGCTTCGTTTAGCTTACTTGCGTGGTGAACGACTTGCTTGATCCTCTGTAACCACAAAAGATCGTGATATTAATCCGTTTTAATCAAGTATAGAGATTTCAAATGTATGATCTAACATTCTTGAAATCTTGATTGAGTGAGAAACAGGGATTCAGTTGATAAAGCTGAATTGAGGTACATACCTTGTCACTTGTATAGATTTGAAACTGAAGCTTCTGATTCTGCTGTTTACTCTTTTGGTGACTCCCAAAGATGATGATGGAGACAGTGGCGGCCGCAACTCCAAAGGAGCAAATAGCACCAATTCCAGTTAAACTCCATTTCCATATATTTAATCCCCAATTATTTTCCTCCATATCCATCGCTGAATCACCTTTTACTTTCGATGCACAACTCTTGCTGTCCAAAGCGTCCACTTTATAAGCCTCTCCATTTTCTTCAAACGGAAAAAAGCCTGTACCATCAATCTGAGGCATGATTCCACTTCTACTAGACATGGGTGACTCCACTTTTATGTCGACAAATTCAGGCTCCTTCATTTTCTTGAAGAAAACTTGGGAAACCGGGTCTTCATCAGCTTCAGAAGCCGATCTGGTATTAAAAGGTTTGATCTTCTCCGGTGAAACTGATGGCATGATCTTAATCTCAGCGGGGACTTGCTTAGGTATCTCCTGATCACACGGCTTGATAATGGTGGGATCTAAGTGAATTGGAACTGGTAAAAGTTGATTGGTTGTTGTTTCGACGAATTGTGGACTAGATTTAGGTGGACAGACGAAGTAATTCGTCTCAAGAACACTAGTTAGAACACTACTATACTTCCGAGAGTAGATTTTCTTTCCTCCGTCATCATGGATTTCGAGAAATCCATCATCAGGGAGAAGTTCCCACTCTTTAAGATCCATTTCGTTTAAGGATTTCATTGAAGAAATAATGATTGATATAGGGCTCAAAAGGGTATGAATCTTGGTGTTGTTAAAAGGTGGCTCTCATGGAGTGTAGTGTGGAATCCAATTGAGATTAGGCCACCCCCTTCTCCATGTCTTGTTGCACTTGGAATGCTGATGGTGAATCAGCTTTTGGGAGGAAAATAATGAAATCTTATCCTCGATAAGCATACGACTTGAAAACCGTCCATATGTCCCACCGAGGAAAACCCTTTCTTTATTGATTGGATTGGGCTACTACATACTTTATTTTACAAATTTCTCTTTGATTTGTTGAAGGTTACTTTGTATAATAAAGAAAAAGTCGCCAATACACAGTAAAGTGGGGATTCTTATTTTAGTCTCACTCTTAAATAAATATATTGGTTGCTTGGTAAGTTAGAGAGGAATGATATTGATGGGGAAGTGGACCACAAGGAACAAAAGGACAAAAAGATGCAATTAAAAATCAACAATCCTGTCCATTGTTTGGTATCTCAATTGATTTTTTTATCGTTGGATCGAGCAAATTAGTCAACGGTTTTTTTAGACATGCAAGGCATAATCATACAAGACGGGTAATCTTAAAAATATGCACATGAAATTTTCCACCTTTTTCTCTTACCCCAAATATGCATACTAAAATAGAAACTTTTAAATCCTATTTGATGGCCATTATTTGCCAAAAATAAAGTTTTGAATTGTGAATTTCTCAAGAATGTATAATTAAAAAGTACGAAATTTTTTTGAATTTGGATAGAATATTCAATTGTGTGAATATTTGTTTAAAAATGAGTAGATAAAAAAACGAAAAAAAAATTCAGGAGCAAAAGATATCAAACAGGGGCTTACTTGTACAACTAATATGCAGATACAAGAAGAGAGAGAGATAGAGAGACCTTTTAAACACATGATAAATGATCCATTTTGTCCATTTCTTAAGAATCCAAAATGCTGATATTCATGCATCATACCTTTTCCAATAAAATATTGTGTTTGTATGGCAAGGATAAGATTAGGGGATTGGAAACTAAAGTTTTGCTGGAGTGAGGGCCATGTCACTCCAGGGGCACCCGCCCCATGTTCGTCCAGGGCCACGAATAGCAAAACCCTGCATAATTGAGATGGGGGCCCCCAGAAATGCATTTTTCAAATACTAAATATATTCTTCTAGCTTGCAATTTCAAAATCAATACTAACAAAATAATATTAAAAACCTCCCTGCATAAAATGGTTTTATACACTTGTTTAAACCAAGTGCAGCAAAATGGTAGTCCAAGCATTCTTCAAATTGCACGGTAAAGAAACATAAGCAGCAAACTCAGATTTTTTTTGACATAAAAGAAGAGCATAGAAGTGAATTGAAAGAGAGAACAAAACAGCATCCCACAGTCACACCAAAGTCTACTATGAACTCCCAAAAAAGCATAAACCACGCAAAATTGCTTTAGAATATCATATCAAACTACCAAAAACTCAATAAGAGATAAAGTCATCAGCGAAGCCTCCTTGCCTCCCTCTCAGATTCGAGTAAGGTGAGTACGTCACCCTCCCTGACAGGTCCCTTGACATTTCTCATGATGAATCGATTCTGATCATCAATGAATTTCACTCTCACTTGGGTGACTTGACCTCGAGAACCAGTCCTGCCCATGATCTTCACAACAATGGCATGCTTGATCTGTGAATCCATTCTGCAAAAGAGTACGGTCCCAACAGTTCAAATCCACATTTCAACACAGGGACAAGATAATGTTCTCAAACGGATTTAGCAAAGCTATCCACAAAAACCTATCAGGTAATAACATTGAGTTGCCTAAATTAGCAAAGGTAATTAATTCTTCATCACATCTATTGAATGAACAATCAGCATTCTTCTTCATTATATATGAAAAGTAGACTAGTTTCCGAAATAATGAACAAACTATAGTTGACAATTAGCATGAAGAGGAATGTAATCAACCTAAAGGAATAACTCAAGTTGTATTCACTAATTTGATTGCACTCTAGCATCTAATCTTCCAGCTAAACAATATCCTTGTGCTCATCCTGTCTTTGATTCCTATCTTGCTTAGATGCAGAAACCTTAGTGCGGCGTATTTGTTGTGTTTAGGTACTTTTTACAGATCAAAGACACAGAGAACTTAGATTCTGATAGCATGCATCAAATTAAAAACAAAAACAAATTAAAGGGCGAGTATGATTATACTTCAATTTTACAAGACCATTTATAAATAAACAAGATAAAAATATTTTGCTGCAGTCTTGATTATTTAATCAAAATTTCCAAATCTTCCTCAAACATAAAAAATGGACTAGCAGCAAATAAATAAATATTGACAGTCAAAACAATATAAAAAGTTCAAGATTCTGTCTCTAGATTCAATTCTACCACGAAGAAAAAGGGACATTCTAACTTAAATGCTTACAAGAGCTGAACTAGCAATTTCTTAATCTGAAACGGGGATCCGAATGGCATACAGGATTACATTGTCATACAAAAACAATACAAAACTACTCAAAGCATACAATAAAGAGAAGCGTATAAAATTCAAAAAAGAACCATCAACGACGTAGAGATTGAGAGAAACTACAATCTACCTTCAATTCAACAAACGAACTTATTTAGGGAAAATAAATACACATACAATCAATTGGAAAGGCAGGAATCGATAGAAACCTGAGAATGAACGAAGTGGCGGCAGAGAGAAAACTTGATGCGCAATGGAGCTCGTAAGTACAAGTAAAACCCTAGCAGGAGAAAGTCCTCTTTAAAAGTCCCCTGTCCAGGCCCGAATTAATTTTGTTCGCTTCTAATGGGCTTAAGGATTGGGCCATAAACTAAGAACTTACGAGAGAAATAAGACAAATGACAATTTAAGAACTCTTTTGCTTGCTTATTTACAAGGGTAGAATACATAAATAAGGTGTTTACTTATACACATTTCAAAAATATCAAAATATGTTTCAAATTTCAAAATTCAGGTTTCTTTTAAATTTTTAATTATGAAATAATAATTATTAAATTAATTTATTATTAATATTTAATTCTACTATAAAATAATTAACCCACCCTAACTTCCACCACCCCTACAACTCCGGGGGTATTCCGGCGACCGTTCTGGCCATCACTCTTCTCCGGCGATTGTTCCGACGAGTTTTCCGGCGATTGATCCGATTCCGACGAATATGTTAAGGTCACAAATCTGTATAATTTGGTCACAATTCAAAATTTTCGTAGGTCACAATTTGTTCATCGGTCACAACTTAAAAATTTAAAAGTCACAATTTTTTATCGATCACAAATCACAAAATTTATAAGTCACAATACTTATTCAGGTCACAATTTATCAATTTATTGGTCACAATTAATAATTTTTAGGTCACAATTTATCAATTTGTTGGTCACAATTAATAATTTTTAGGTCACAATTAATAATTAATGGTCACAAACAATCACCACCATCAAAATCGTTTGTGACCACCACCAAAACGGTTTGTGACCACCACCAAGTCACAAATCACGCGCCGAACACACAACCACCACTGCACACTACCACCGCCTGCACACCATCTCAAAAATCAACACAAAACATGCCACAAAATCACCACAGTAAATATATTGAGAAAAGTTCAGAATGGCGCCACTGGAAATCTGTGATCCGCCGTAGATGCTAGGTAAATGTAACGCCGAATAACCCAAGTACAAAACCACCACCCTCACTGTCGCCGCCACCGCTAGATCCACCATCACTGCCGCACCTCCACCAACACAACAGACAAAAACCACTAACATCAATGCCAACACCACCATCACCGTCAGCATTCTACCACCGCACCACCACCGTCAACATCTCACCCAACATTTTGAAATGGGTAAAAGAATTACCACTACCACTACACGACCACCTCCACCTACAAGCTACAACCGCCAAACACTTCTACCACAAACTCAGAGGAGAGCAGACGACGGGGAGGAGAATCGACGACAGAGATGTGCCTTTTGGGCGGCGGGAGATGTGCCGTTTGGGCGGCGCTTGGGCGGCACAGAGACGGAGAGTAGAGGGAGCGTCATTTGGGCGGCGCAGAGACGGAGAGTAGATGGAGCGTCGGCGGTTGGACTGCAGCGGCGGTTTTCTGAGAGAACGGGGAGAGAGAATGGGTACGAGGGGAGAGGATGAGAGGGTAGGTCGAATGAAAATTAGGGTTTGATTTGGGTTATTAATTGGGATGAAATTATATGTTAAGGTCGAACCCTTCGATCGCCGGTGAGAGAGTGTAGAAAATGGTGAGAGATGTCGAGGGGGAGAACGTGGCGGCGGCGGGAGGAGAAGAGCAGTGGCGGCGGCGGGAGGAGAAGAAGAAGAGCCTGAGAGGAGAAACCGACTGGAGGAGAAGACCTAATTAATTTTAGGTTTGAGTGGGTTATTTTAAATGTGATGAAAATATATATAATTAATATTTAATTAAAAAGAAAAACCTGATTTTAGAAAAGTTAAATTAGTGACCAGTTTTATGAAATTGGTATCTTTAAATACCTCTCTGGGTGTAATTTCGTCTATTTTAAATGTGATGAAAATATATATAATTAATATTTAATTAAAAAGAAAAACCTGATTTTAGAAAAGTTAAATTAGTGACCAGTTTTATGAAATTGGTATCTTTAAATACCTCTCTGGGTGTAATTTCGTCTATTTACAAATAAGGGAAGTCATGGTTTGATCAGGTCCCACAACGACTAATTTTCAAAAGGTCAAATAATAAATTTTTAAACTTTATTTAAAAAATAAAAAACAAAATTGTTGGTTCATAGTTCAAATACGTATATAGATGCACAATTTTCTTAATTGCAATTATCTCAAACTTCAAAGAATAACCAGACCATAAATTCCCTGTAGTGAACCCTCACAATTCTCATCAAAGTTCACAAAAAAGTGAAAAGATTTGCTTCTGGGCAACTGAGAATGAGATCCAATTCTACAAACTTATGCTAAACAGTGAGAATTTTTTGAAAATGAGCCAACTTCAACATTTATCAACTGTAAAAATTGAAAGGGCAACATATCAGAAGAAAAAAAAATGAAAGATCTCTTTGATCAACTCAACTGCACTGGTTGGGTTTGATTGCATAAATAATAAAGAGGAGTAACTTTATTTAGTACAAAATGTATACAAGCAGTTTAGGATACAAATCATACAATTCAAAAATGACCGTAGTAGCCTGTGCATCCTGTCAATGGTTTGCTGATAGTTTTAGAGCTGAAGTCTCCAAATTGTACCTGACTAGACCTCACAACATAGACACCATACATCCTACCATTACACAACTACTTGGGTTCATAATAAGCATAAAAACTAAAACAAGCTCTGAAGTCATTCAAGATGGCTGTCATATCCTCACACACTCCATATCAGATCTGCAATCATCTTCCATTCCACCATCAAAATCGAACAAGCTGCTTGTAAATGTTTCTTGACTAGTTCTTGTTCTTCAATTTTCTTCTCTTGAACACCCTGATTATTTTGAAATAGTCAAAAATCAGTGTCGCGAGAATTTATATTTTATTGTTTCACCAAGAATGCTCAGAGAATTGGCTCCACAAACTTGAGTTCCTGGAGAAGAATATTGTCAACAAAATAAATGTTGTAGGAAAATCAGATAGCAATGCGAACATTTCTACACGGAATTTTTTTTTCCCAAAAAAATGTAATCCAAACTACTCTTCTAGAATTGAAACTCAAGTGTCGATTACATGACTAGTATTAGTTTTTTGACATTCAGAAGGGCACCCAACTGAGACTTAGGCTAGGGCCAAAAGCCTATGGGACCCTGGTTTGAAGCTAAATTTTCACTTCTATTACTATACCATAGAGAAACTTGCCACTTATTTTGAGCACTATTGTGCCATTATCAGAACTAAAAATTACATTTGTAAATAAATGTACATATTCTTTTAACAGCACAATAAAATTATGTTACACAAAATACATATAACAAAAGTAAAGGAAAAAGGTAGAATGGGGAAGAGAGAATGGAAGAGAAGAACATTGAGATTAATATCTTGGTGTCACCAGTCACTTAGGCAATAGACCAGGCTATCAGCCTAGCTCGCCCAGGTGCTTTGACTACATTGAAAGAACTAGTTCCAATTCATTCATAGAAGTGAAGATGCCATCTTACAGGCTGCACCTACTTAGCGAGTAGGGTTACCTGTAAAGCTCTTACTATATGGAGTTGAAAAATTCCAAAAGAACACAGCAGATTTTCAAGTGTATTAGCAGTGGCCAGTGGGGTTAAAAACTAGCTCCAGCAACCTATCAACTATTCAATCCTCATTGATTAATAAAACAAAGATATGAAGAATGAATTGCATCACAGTTATCTTCACTTACCTCAAGATGGTAACTCTTTTCCTTTTTCCACAAATTCTTGCTTCTTTAACATGTCAACCGTCATCAGAACTAACTTCTGCTTCTGAATCATAGCATTCATCAGCCATTTCAATTTCTTCTTCATCAGATTCTTCTTCTGCATTATCATTCTCAGCATTATCAACCAAATTGTCAAGCTGGGGTAAAAAATCTGCAGCTTTATTTCGATAAACCAACCCAGTTCTCATTACATAGTGAACCTTATCCCTGTGGCGAGCAAGAGGATGAGGGTCCACCAGTCTTCCCCTACGATACCCTTCTCTCAATGCCACAGTTGTTGTCTTGCACTTCAGTGAGAGGTAGAATATCCCAGGGTACCTTGTAAATATTCGAGTAAACTTGTGCGGAAGATTCAAATCCTCCCTCAAGCTCCTCAAGTAATTCCTTTTAGTTTTCTTATAAATAGACAAGCTCAAAAATTCGTGCAGCACCCCAACAACCCTTTTCTCCATAAGCTCACTATTTGGATCAATTCCCCTTGAATCCTCATAAGGTGAAATATACGGCAACTTTTGAAACTCATCCATCCATGCCTTCACCTTCTTCTGTGCTCCATAACCCCTTGGAAAACTCATTGGGAACTCTAACGCCGCCTTGCCCTTCTTAAATCTCCCATAACCAACAAGACCAATACTACTAGCATTATCTGTGCTCAAGGGTACGCTCTTCTCGTTGATCTTCTGTAACATAGAAACTGAGAATTCTTCCTGCCACTGAACAAGTTTCAAACAGTCCAATCCATTTCTCCCCTTAACAACCGTAAATTTTTCTGGATACTTTTTAACTAAATTGCGGTCAAAGTCATTAGGCAATCCCAAGTCCCATTTCAATGAATGTAACGATTGTACAGGCACCTGTAAACATGTAAAACCATAAGGTTACAAATCCAAGAAATAAACAAATAAATCTTGTATTTTTTCCCTTTAATAACACCGATAAAGCAAAGCTTCCTATATTTTCCGGCTCTCTGATATAGTTTCATAATTAAGTATTCACGGAAATTTTACTTTTGTTATATAAAAATGTTGAAGGGACTTTATGGTGTCATAACCAAAGTTGTTTCACTATGTTCACATGCGATCCAAGCAAAAATATTATAGTTGTCAGACTCGACCCGGACACAGACCCGGACAATGCAACGGGTCAATGGGTTAGTGGTTCAACCAGTGACCCGGTGGTTCAACCGGTGGTCATTGCATAAAAAACTAAAAAAAATATATAAAGTATAAATTTTGTTGTAGAGGCAAAATTAAAATTTTTAATTTATTTTTTATTGATTATTTAAGTCTATAAAATAAAGTATAAGGTTGAATGAAAGTTTTTTTAAAAAATACTTTTATAAAACCTATAAATTATTCATTAAATAAATATAAGTTATTTCCACATAAGTAATATTAAAACACTCTATCTCAAGTGGTGAGGAACCTGTTATTTTCCTTAGAGGTCCAAGATTCAATTCCCTTAAACCTTAAAATTTTGTAAGAGAATTTTAAAATTCAATCAAACCGGTCAACCAGGCGGGATAAATCGCCGGTTAACTCAATCAAAGCCCGATTTTGACCAAGTAGTGCATTTCCTGCCCGGCCCGGTTAAGGGTCCGGGCCGCCAGTTTTCCTGGCCGACCGTCCGGGCCAGGTTTTATAACTATGATAAATATTAACTCATGCAAATCACTGAGCTAAGGCTACTTTTTCTCTCATTTCTCAATTACTTCTTCTTGACTACCATAACTTCAAAACAAAAAGGATTCACGTATGAAATGAAAGTTTGGAAGATAAAAGGTCGAAGGCAACATTTTACCCAGATGTTTTTAAACAATATTCTGCATTTTCACTGAGCACATTGTACATAAATCATATTTGCAACTCTCCAAGTTCAGCTAATGATGATAACACTCTAAACACGGGCAAAAAATGTCACTACTAGGTTTGTAGGAAAGTCGGAGAAATATGCAATGCTTCTTACTCCAATAGCCAAAATAACAAATTGTATAAACCCCAAAAGATAAAATCTCTTAGCAGTTCTAATTAGACATCGTTATAATAGAATAATACAATGCTTACACAAAATGGAAAAAAAAAGGCGGGGGGGCGGCGCCCAATTTACCACTTTATTCTGGGTCATCATGAGCACTTTGCAAAGCCTCTCCACAGTATCACCTTCGCACTCCTCAAACACTCTCATTTCTCTCTCTTGCAGAATTTGAGCCAACTGTGTAAGCCTGAAACAGGGCAAGGAAGGATATTTTGGGCTTATTTTAGTCTCACTCTTAAATAAATATATTGGTTGCTTGGTAAGTTAGAGAGGAATGATATTGATGGGGAAGTGGACCACAAGGAACAAAAGGACAAAAAGATGCAATTAAAAATCAACAATCCTGTCCATTGTTTGGTATCTCAATTGATTTTTTTATCGTCGGATCGAGCAAATTAGTCAACAGTTTTTTTAGACACACAAGAAATAATCATACAAGACGGGTAGTCTTAAAAATATGCACATGAAATTTTCCACCTTTTTCTCTTACCCCAAATATGCATACTAAAATAGAAACTTTTAAATCCTGTTTGATGGCCATTATTTGCCAAAAATAAAGTTTTGAATTGTGAATTTCTCAAGATTGTATAATTAAAAAGTACGAAATTTTTTTGAATTTGGATAGAATATTCAATTGTGTGAATATTTGTTTAAAAATGAGTAGATAAAAAAAAAATTCAGGAGCAAAAGATATCAAACAGGGGCTTACTTGCAGATACAAGAAGAGAGAGAGATAGAGAGACATTTTAAACACATGATAAATGATCCATTTTGTCCATTTCTTAAGAATCCAAAATGCTGATATTCATGCATCATACCTTTTCCAATAAAATATTGTGTTTGTATGGCAAGGATAAGATTAGGGGATTGGAAACTAAAGTTTTGCTGGAGTGAGGGCCATGTCACTCCAGGGGAACCCGCCCCATGTTCGTCCAGGGCCACGAATAGCAAAACCCTGCATAATTGAGATGGGGCCCCCCAGAAATGCATTTTTCAAATACTAAATATATTCTTCTAGCTTGCAATTTCAAAATCAATACTAACAAAATAATATTAAAAACCTCTCTGCGTAAAATGGTTTTATACACTTGTTTAAACCAAGTGCAGCAAAATGGTAGTCTAAAGAAACATAAGCAGCAAACTCAGATTTTTTTTGGCATAAACGAAGAGCATAGAAGTGAATTGAAAGAGAAAACAAAACAGCATCCCACAGTCACACCAAAGTCTACTATGAACTCCCAAAAAAGCATAAACCACGCAAAATTGCTTTAGAATATCATATCAAACTACCAAAACTCAATAAGGGATAAAGTCATCAGCGAAGCCTCCTTGCCTCCCTCTCAGATTCAAGTAAGGTGAGTACGTCACCCTCCCTGACAGGTCCCTTGACATTTCTCATGATGAATCGATTCTGATCATCAATGAATTTCACTCTCACTTGGGTGACTTGACCTCGAGAACCAGTCCTGCCCATGATCTTCACAACAATGGCATGCTTGATCTGTGAATCCATTCTGCACAAGAGTACGGTCCCAACAGTTCAAATCCACATTTCAACACAGGGACAAAGATAATGTTCTCAAACGGATTTAGCAAAGCTATCCACAAAAACCTATCAGGTAATAACATTGAGTTGCCTAAATTAGCAAAAGGTAATTAATTCTTCATCACATCTATTGAATGAACAATCAGCATTCTTCTTCATTATATATGAAAAGTAGACTAGTTTCCGAAATAATGAACAAACTATAGTTGACAATTAGCATGAAGAGGAATGTAATCAACCTAAAGGAATAACTCAAGTTGTATTCACTAATTTGATTGCACTCTAGCATCTAATCTTCCAGCTAAACAATCTCCTTGTGCTCATCCTGGCTTTGATTCCTATCTTGCTTAGATGCAGAAACCTTAGTGCCGCGTATTTGTTGTGTTTAGGTACTTTTTACAGATCAAAGACACAGAAAACATAGATTCTGATAGCATGCATCAAATTAAAAACAAAAAAAATTAAAGGGCCAGTATGATTATACTTCAATTTTACAAGACCATTTATAAATAAACAAGATAAAAATATTTTGCTGCAGTCTTGATTATTTAATCAAAATTTCCAAATCTTCCTCAAACATAAAAAATGGACTAGCAGCAAATAAATAAATATTGACAGTCAAAACAATATAAAAAGTTCAAGATTCTGTCTCTAGATTCAATTCTACCACGAAGAAAAAGGGACATTCTAACTTAAATGCTTACAAGAGCTGAACTAGCGATTTCTTAATCTGAAACGGGGATCCGAATGGCATACAGAATTACATTGTCATACAAAAACAATACAAAACTACTCAAAGCATACTATAAAGAGAAGCGTATAAAATTCAAAAAAGAACCATCAACGACGTAGAGATTCAAAGAAACTACAATCTACCTTCAATTCAACAAACGAACTTATTTAGGGAAAATAAATACACATACAATAAATTGGAAAGGCAGGAATCGATAGAAACCTGAGAATGAACGAAGTGGCGGCAGAGAGAAAACTTGATACGCAATGGAGCTCGTAAGTACAAGTAAAACCCTAGCAGGAGAAAGTCCTCTTTATAAGTCCCCTGTCCAGGCCCGAATTAATTTTGTTCGCTTCTAATGGGCTTAAGGATTGGGCCATAAACTAAGAACTTACGAGAGAAATAAGACAAATGACAATTTTAGAGCTCTTTTGCTTGCTTATTTACAAATAAGAGAAGTCATGGTTTGATCAGGTCCCACAACGACTATTTTTCAAAAGGTCAAATAATAAATTTTTAAACTTTATTTAAAAAATAAAAAACAAAATTGTTGGTTCATAGTTCAAATACGTATATAGATGCACAATTTTCTTAATTGCAATTATCTCAAACTTCAAAGAATAACCAGACCATAAATTCCCTGTAGTGAACCCTCAAAATTCTCATCAAAGTTCACAAAAAAGTGAAAAGATTTGCTTCTGGGCAACTGAGAATGATATCCAATTCTACAAACTTATGCTAAACAGTGAGAATTTTTTGAAAATGAGCCAACTTCAACATTTATCAACTGTAAAAATTGAAAAGGCAACATATCAGAAGAAAAAAAAAATGAAAGATCTCCTTGATCAACTCAACTGCACTGGTTGGGTTTGATTGCATAAATAATAAAGAGGAGTAACTTTATTTAGTACAAAATGTATACAAGCAGTTTAGGATACAAATCATACAATTCAAAAATGACCGTAGTAGCCTGTTCATCCTGTCAATGGTTTGCTGATAGAGTGATAGTTTTAGAGCTGAAGTCTCCAAATTACACCTGACTAGACCTCACAACATAGACACCATACATCCTACCATTACACAACTACTTGGGTTCATAATAAGCATAAAAACTAAAACAAGCTCTGAAGTCATTCAAGATGGCTGTCATATCCTCACACACTCCATATCAGATCTGCAATCATCTTCCATTCCACCATCAAAATCGAACAAGCTGCTTATAAATGTTTCTTGACTAGTTCTTGTTCTTCAATTTTCTTCTCTTGAACACCCTGATTATTTTGAAATAGTCAAAAATCAGCGTCACGAGAATTTATATTTTATTGATTCACCAAGAATGCTCAGAGAATTGGCTCCACAAACTTGAGTTCCTGGAGAAGAATATTGTCAACAAAATAAATGTCGTAGGAAAATCAGATAGCAATGCGAACATTTCTACACGGAATTTTTTTTTCCCAAAAAAATGTAATCCAAACTACTCTTCTAGAATTGAAACTCAAGTGTCGATTACATGACTAGTATTAGTTTTTTGACATTCAGAAGGGCACCCAACTGAGACTTAGGCTAGGGCCAAAAGCCTATGGGACCCTGGTTTGAAGCTAAATTTTCACTTCTATTACTATACCATAGAGAAACTTGCCACTTATTTTGAGCACTATTGTGCCATTATGAGAACTAAAAATTACATTTGTAAATAAATGTACATATTCTTTTAACAGCACAATAGAATTATGTTACACAAAATACATATAACAAAAGTAAAGGAAAAAGGTAGAATGGGGAAGAGAGAATGGAAGAGAAGAACATTGAGATTAATATCTTGGTGTCACCAGTCACCTAGGCAATAGACCAGGCTATCAGCCTAGCTCGCCCAGGTGCTTTGACTACATTGAAAGAACTAGTTCCAATTCATTCATAGAAGTGAAGATGCCATCTTACAGGCTGCACCTACTTAGCGAGTAGGGTTACCTGTAAAGCTCTTACTATATGGAGTTGAAAAATTCCAAAAGAACACAGCAGATTTTCAAGTGTATTACCAGTGGGGTTAAAAACTAGCTCCAGCAACCTATCAAGTATTCAATCCTCATTGATTAATAAAACAAAGATATGAAGAATGAATTGCATCACAGTTATCTTCACTTACCTCAAGATGGCAACTCTTTTCCTTTTTCCACAAATTCTTGCTTCTTTAACATGTCAACCATCATCAGAACCAACTTCTGCTTCTGAATCATAGCATTCATCAGCCATTTCAATTTCTTCATCAGATTCTTCTTCTGCATTATCATTCTCAGCATTATCAACCAAATTGTCAAGCTGGGGTAAAAAATCTGCAGCTTTATTTCGATAAACCAACCCAGTTCTCATTACATAGTGAACCTTATCCCTGTGGCGAGCAAGAGGATGAGGGTCCACCAGTCTTCCCCTACGATACCCTTCTCTCAATGCCACAGTTGTTGTCTTACACTTCAGTGAGAGGTAGAATATCCCAGGGTACCTTGTAAATATTCGAGTAAACTTGTGCGGAAGATTCAAATCCTCCCTCAAGCTCCTCAAGTAATTCCTTTTCGTTTTCTTATAAATAGACAAGCTCAAAAATTCGTGCAGCACCCCAACAACCCTTTTCTCCATAAGCTCACTATTTGGATCAATTCCCCTTGAATCCTCATAAGGTGAAATATAAGGCAACTTTTGAAACTCATCCATCCATGCCTTCACCTTCTTCTGTGCTCCATAACCCCTTGGAAAACTCATTGGGAACTCTAACGCCGCCTTGCCCTTCTTAAATCTCCCATAACCAACAAGACCAATACTACTAGCATTATCTGTGCTCAAGGGTACACTCTTCTCGTTGATCTTCTGTAACATAGAAACTGAGAATTCTTCCTGCCACTGAACAAGTTTCAAACAGTCCAATCCATTTCTCCCCTTAACAACCGTAAATTTTTCTGGATACTTTTTAACTAAATTGCGGTCAAAGTCATTAGGCAATCCCAAGTCCCATTTCAATGAATGTAATGATTGTACAGGCACCTGTAAACATGTAAAACCATAAGGTTACAAATCCAAGAAATAAACAAATAAATCTTGTATTTTTTCCCTTTAATAACACAGATAAAGCAAAGCTTTCTATATTTTCCGGCTCTCGGATATAGTTTCATAATTAAGTATTCACGGAAATTTTACTTTTGTTATATAAAAATGTTGAAGGGACTTTATGGTGTCACAACCAAAGTTGTTTCACTATGTTCACATGCGATCCAAGCATAAATATCATAGTTGTCAAACTCGACCCAAACACAGACCCGGACAATACAACTGGTCAATGGGTTAGTGGTTCAACCGGTGACCCAGTGGTTCAACCAGTGGTCATTGCATAAAAAACTAAAAAATATATATAAAGTATAAATTATGTTTTAGAGGCAAAATTAAAATTTTTAATTTATTTTTCACTGATTATTTAAGTCTATAAAATAAAGTATAAGGTTGAATGAAATTTTTTTTAAAAAATACTTTTATAAAACCTATAAATTATTCATTAAATAAATATAAGTTATTTCCACATAAGTAATATTAAAACACTCTATCTCAAGTGGTGAGGAACCTGTTATTTTCCTTAGAGGTCCAAGATTCAATTCCCTTAAACCTTAAAATTTTGTAAGAGAATTTTAAAATTCAATCAAACCAATCAACTAGGCGGGGTAAATCACCGATTAACTCGATGAAAGCCCAATTTTGACCAAGTCAAGTGCATTTCCTGCCTGGCCCGGTTAAGGGTCCGGGCCACCAGTTTTCCTGGCCGACTGTCCGGGCCAGGTTTTATAACTATGATAAATATTAACTCATGCAAATCACTGAGCTAAGGCTACTTTTTCTCTCATTTCTCAATTACTTCTTCTTGATCTTGACTACCATAATTTCAAAACAAAAAGGATTCACGTATGAACTGAAAGTTTGGAAGATAAAAGGTCGAAGGCAACATTTTAGTATTTTACCCAGATGTTTTTAAACAATATTCTGCATTTTCACTGAGCACATTGTACATAAATCATATTTGCAACTCTCCAAGTTCAGCTAATGATGATAACACTCTAAACACGGGCAAAAAATGTCACTATTAGATTTGTAGGAAAGTCGGAGAAATATGCAATGCTTCTTACTCCAATAGCCAAAATAACAAATTGAATAAACCCCAAAAGATAAAATCTCTTAGCAGTTCTAATTAGACATCGTTATAATAGAATAATACAATGCTTACACAAAATGGAAAAAAAAAGGCGGGGGGGGGGGGGGAATTTACCACTTTATTCTGGGTCATCATGAGCACTTTGCAAAGCCTCTCCACAGTATCACCTTCGCACTCCTCAAACACTCTCATTTCTCTCTCTTGCAGAATTTGAGCCAACTGTGTAAGCCTGAAACAGGGCAAGGAAGGATATTTTGGGTGAGGATACTCCTCGAACAGCGTAGGGTACCGTCGAATGAAGCGTAGAGTTGGGACAGTGAGGCCCAACAGCTTTTGGGAATCAGAAAGTGATTTTGCAGTTAAGTATCCTGTGGAAGAGCGGGTAATAGCATCTTTTATTAGACATGCGGCCTTAAGGTCTGTTTGGACGTCGATTATATGGTCCAGTGAGCGGTTTTTCACCCATTTTAAACGCACCTTTACTATTGTACGGTGGTGTTGGAAATTGTAATGGGCTGATTTTATGAATGAAAGGATAAAGTTCTTTCCCAAGTTCATGAGTATAATAGTGTGGGTGTGCTTCTGTATTATGCACATATTAGTGCATGTTCAAGCGGATTTCTGTACGCCTGTACTGATGGCAGAATGAAGAGGGGGAGGGGGAGATTCTGTAGATGACGAACATCTTTCATGGGTTATGCAGCAGGCTGGCTACGTTTATATTTGGGCGTGCTATTTTGATGTGATCTGTATCCAAACTTCGGTTTAACGAGCAGAGGCCCAATTTGAGGTTTCAAACAAGTGAGTATCAAAGCTTGCCGGCTCTCTTGATTTTGCAAGTTTTAAAATTGAATTTCATGAAACCACAATGACATGCTTGATTTGTGAATCCTGCAAAAGCGTAAATTTCAAACACATCAAATGCACATTTCAACAAGTGACAAAATAGAGTTCTCAAACTGATTGTTCAAAGCTATCAACAAAAAGGTATCCTGTAATAACATTTGAGTTACCTACAATTAGGAAACAATTAGACAAGTACTCATCATCACAGCTATTGAACGAATAATTGGCATAATTAGACAAGTACTCATCATCACAGCTATTGAACGAATAATTGGCATTCTTCTTCATGATCTATTAAATATAAACTAATATTCCGAGTTTAGAACAAATTGCAATTGACAATTAGCCTAAAGTGAATTGTAATTAACGAAAAGGAATAATTCTAATCTTATACTCCAATTTGACTTACTCTTGCATTTGTTGGGCACTAGCATTTAACCTTCCAGCCAAGCAATCTCCTTGGACTACTAACACAGGTAGCACGGTAGATCTGCTGGCCTTGGATCATAGCTTAAATAGACAAGGAAATTTAAGTACCATGCATTTGTGGTGGGAAGGAGATTTTTCATAATTTAAAATTGTTAAGAGATATAATCCCACATCGAATAAAGGATTGAGCTACTCCTCTTAATAAAATTGACCTTCTAAAATGGAATCTCAATTATTAACATGATATCAGAGCCCATTAAGTTCTAACGAACAATTCGATCCGATTAAGACTTCAAAAAGTGAGCATACGGATTTCAAGATTGTTCTGTTCAAATGAGCCAACATCTTGCGAGGGCATGTTAAGGGATATAATCTCACATCGAATAAAAGATTGAGCTACTCCTCTTAATAAAATTGACCTTCTAAGATGGAACCTCAATTATTAACATAAATCATCCGAGAGAAAACCCAAATGTAAACTTCCATGAACTGCATTTAACATTAAGTAGTTGGGTCTTCCAATATGGATTAGAAATAATTTTGTTCAAATTCAAATTACACCGTCTTTCTGTCACTAAATTGGGGCATTGGGTTAGAAATTTATTAAAAAAAAAATCATTTCTAATTCTGATTTAGATTTTACAATTTCATCCCACCAAACAAAGGTTGAATTTTTCACCATTTCGATCCACCCAAAAAACGTATTCTACTTCAATATTCAGAAGATGAAAACCACAAGTTGCACAAGTAACAAGTTATCAAAATTAAGAAGAATAAAAATAAAATATCCAAACCTCGGTGGTCAGCTTGAAGTTGCCAGGTGTGGTATTAAGTAGGTTGTGCTGCTCTGTACTCCGGCAGCTGGAACTTGGAAAAGGAATAACTGGATGGGCTAACCATATAAAACAGTGAACATTAATTGATGCCCAATTTGATTTTTGAAAGGGAACAACAATTCAAAAATACATTTCTTTACTTTAAGAGCATGTTTGGCCAAGCTTAAAATCCAATTAAAATTGAAAATATAGCCATTATTGGATCCCACTCGTCTAATAAAAATCAACAATAACGATTAATTTTTCAATTTTAATCCAATTTTAATATCTATCGAACATGCCATAAAATTAGCAAAAGTAATTATAATTCTTCATCACATCTATTGAATGAACAATCAGCATTCTTCTCCTTTATATACGGAAAATAGACTAGTATTTGAAATAATGAACAAACTATAGTGGACAATTAGCCTGAAGTGGAATGTATTTAACCTCAAGGCATAATTCTAGTTGTATTCACTAATTTGATTGTACCCTCGCAACTAAGTTCTAACCTTCCATCTAAACAATCTTCTTGTGCTCATCCTCGCTTTGATTCCTAGTTTCCTTAGACGCAGAAACCATAGTGCCGCATATTTGTTGTGGTAAGGTACTTTTTACAGATCAGAAACGCAGAAAACAGATTCCGATAGCATGCATCTAATTAAAAACAAAAACAAATTAAAGGGCGAGTTTGATTATACTTTAATTTTACAAGACCATTTATACATAAACAAGATAAGAATATTTTGCCGCATTCTTGATTACATTTAAAATTCCCAAATCTTCCTCAAACAGATAAAATAGATTAGCAGCAAATAAATAAATATTGACAGTCAAAACAATATAAAAAGTTCAAGATTCTGTCTCTAGATTCAAATCTACCACAAAAAAAAGGGACATTCTAATTTAAATGCTTACAATAGATGAAATAGCGATTCTTAATCTGAATCGGGGATCAGACTGGCATACAGATTTACATTGTCATACAAAAATAATAGAAAACTACTCAAAGCATACAATAAGAGAAGCGTACAAAATTCAAAAAAGAACCACCAACGACACAGAGAAACTACATTCTACCTTCAATTCAACAAACGAACTTATTTAGGGAAAAAAATAAATACAAATACAATAGATTGGATTATTGGAAAGGCAGGACCCAATAGAAACCTGAGAATGAATGAAGTGGCTGCAGAGAGAAAACTTGATGCACAGTGGAGCTCGTAAATAGATGTAAAACCTAGCTGGAGAAGTTCCTCTTTCTTTGAAGTTCCCTATCCAGGCCGAATTAAGGCCGATGACCATTATCGTGTAAAAATTATGTTTTGAATAGTGATCTTTTTTAGAATATATGGTTAAAGTGGATAAAAGTTTTGGGTTTACGTACAAAATGTGTGGTTAAAAAAATGAAAATTTTAGAATTTATGTGTAATATTATTTGATTGGAGAATGTGTTGTTAAAAAGAGGAGAGAGAAAAATGCATTTTTGATAAAATGGAGCCCAAGCAGAGGCTTTATTGCGTAAATGTGTAGTTAGAAATGAGTACGAGAAATAAATTATTTTGTTTTAAAGGGAGTCAAAGAGGGCTAATTTTGTTCCTTTTTAATGGACTTATTGGGCCATATCTTAGAACTTATGAGAGAAACAAGACAAATTACAATTATCCCACAGTGGATTTTAATTAACCTAACATAATAATTCTAATTTGACTTTCTCTAGCATTCGTTGGGCTCTAACATTTAACCTTCCCGCCAACCAATTTCCTTAGACTGCTAACAAAGGTGGCACTGTAGATCTGCTGGCTTTGAAATTTGAATCATAGCTTGAACAGACAAGGAAACCTAAGTACCGCGTGTTTGTGGTGGGAAGGTATTTTCCTCGATCAGGAAGTGTGATTATGTAGATTTGATCGCATGGTGGGAAGGTATTTTCCTCGATCAGGAAGTGTGATTATGTAGATTTGATCGCATGCATCTAATTTAAAAATAAAAACAAATTTAATGGCACATATGAAATGAGGAACTTCATACTTTAATTTTATATATCCATCTATACATGGGAGGAACTAGAGTCAGTCAACTCTTAGGGGGCCAAAAATTCAGAGAAGTCAATAAATAGAATCACTTTCTTCAGCTTCTTCAATTTCATTAAAACACCTTCATCCTCACTTCACAATCCCCTTGGATTTTGCTCCAACTATTAAAACTCCCATGTTCAATGCTATAAGCCTAACATGAGCAAGATTACTAAGAATCACTAACAATTCTTTGAGCCAATCCTTCAGCCACCGCAGTTTTACCCACCCCAGACCAATGTTGGTTCATGAGAACCAGAAATGGCCCCATTGGTCCAGCGGGTAAATTTGACAGGATTCATTGTGGGAATGATATTTCTAGTTCCAGACATTGCTCAAACACAAGAAAGCAACAATACCTTAACCATAAAAACAGTAGGCACTGACAAATTTAAATTTCAGTACTTTAGCACAATATTCAGCTGCCCAGGTGGTTTAATTACAAGAAGAAACATTTAATCATGAATTCATAACTCTTGGTAACAGTTTAATCTGCATCAAATTAAAAAATGAACTTAAAATAAAGACTCATTGTACAAGGCAAACTCAATAAAATTTTATAAATTAAAGCATTAAACTTTATATTCCATTTTAAAAGGTCAACTTGTTAACATGGATAGCCCAAATCGTTATGTGTTATTTATAATTTTCATATTGAAGCCATATGAATTTTTACCTACGATTTAATCTGAAAGATAGTGACTTGTTAGAGAACACCAATCTTCGAATCCGATTGTTTATTTGAATTTTAAATGGTCGAATTGCTTGTTTAAACTTTTCGAAATCTAATATTATACTAAGTCTTGAAAAATCTTATTAGGTGACCTCTTAGACCAATCTATTTATTGATCATTATTTTCATATTTTAAGTTTTAACCTTTAGAATACGAAATCACGTTCATATCCAATAAGAAAAATGCAATAAAATCATATGATCGAGAAATATTACAAAATCCAACACCTCTTTCAACGACCAGTCCTATATTTCTTCAATCCCATACACCCTAACCCTCTAAAAACTTGATCTACAACACAAATATATGAACAGAACTTCTGTTCAGTAACCCAAGCTTAACACTTTCTTATAAATAAAAAGATCCAAAGTTTCATATAAATTCCATTAAAAAGCCTATAGCATGGAAAAAATCTTACTCAAAGAATAAAATACACAGAAAGGAAAACATTATTCCAATAACTACAATTCTAAAAAACAAGCATTCGATCGATACATTACTCAAATTAGCAGACGCTTGTGCAGACAATAGATACCAAACATACGTACAGAAGCCAAAATGCAAATTTAAATCAACTGAAAGAAAGCCCAAATGTAAACTTCCATTGAACTGCATTTAGCAACAAGTAGTTGGATCTTCCAATATGGGTTAGAAATAATTTTGTTCGACTTCAAATTACACTGTCTTCCTGTCACTAAATTGGGGCATTGGGTTAGAAATTTATGAAAGAAGTTTCAATTCAAATTTAATGTAATCATTTCTAATTCTGATTCAGATTTCAAAATTCCATCCCACCAAACAAAGGTTCAATTTTTCACCATTTCTAATTCAATATTCCAAAGTCCAAAACCCCAAGTTGCATACGTTATCAAGATTAAGAAGAATAAAAATGAAAAAAATAAAAATAAAAATCCAAACCTCGGTGGTCAGCTTGAAGTCGCCGGGCGGGGTATAATTGTATAAAGTGGTTGTGCCGCTGTGTACTCCGGCGGCTGGAACTTGGAAAAGGAATATAAACTAGACTAGGCTGGATATTACTTTGGGTCATTTCACTGGGCCTACAGAGGTAGGTTTTTGAGAAAATTACCATGTTTACTTTTGACTTTCAAAAAATCAGATTTTTAGTTTATTTAATCAAAAATCAGGTTTTAATTTTACAATTAATATTAATAATAATATTTTTAAATTAAATTAAATATATACCCACCCTACTACCTACCCCACCAACTTTATAAATATAAAACCCTAACCAAACATAATTCATTCTATTTCATCTCTTCCATTTCTACCGCCGCCTCCACCGCCACCGTCTGCCCCGGCCACCGCCCGGCGCCGCCTCCGGCCGTCCACCCTCTCTCTTCTCTCCTCCCCCTCCCTTTCTTTCTTCCCCCCATCTGCTGCGCAACGCAGCAGCGTGTCTCGCTGCGTCGCGCAGCGTGGCGACTGATGTGCGACACCGCCTTCTGTTGTGCGACACAAGAATGCACAAATAGCCGCTCGTCGTCGTTGTTGCCGTGCGACACTAGCGAATGACGACAAGAGAAAGAGCAGCAGCCGAGCTCCGCCGCCGCCATTGTTTTTTTTTTTTTTTTTTTTTTTTTGCGCCATTCTCGCCGCCGGCGCATTTTTTGTTGTTTTTTTTTTTTTTTTTTTTTTTGTAGTAGAATGGCTGTGCTGTGGGTGGTTGATCTGTGCATGTTTGGAGGCGAATCTGTGTGTGGGTGGTGGATCTGTGAGTTGGGTGGCAGATCTATGTTTGTGGGTGAACGGGTGGTATGTTTTGGGCGGTGGTGGTGGATCTGTGGACGGTGGTTGGTTTTTTTTTTTTGTCTGTGACCTAGTTATTGAACCGTGGTGGGATTTTTTTTTTGGTCTGTGACCTAGCTTTTTTAATGTCTGTGACTTAGATATTGAATTGTGGCGGTTTTTTTGTGTCCGTGACCATGCTATTGAACATGTGGTGGGTTTTTTGGTGTCTGTGACCATGTTATTAAACATGTGGTGAGTTTTTTTGGTGTCTGTGACCTAACTATTGAACTGTTGTGGTGGTTTTTTTTGTATCTGTGACCTAGGTGGGCGTCTGTGACTCACTCTGAAACAGAGTCGTGACATGTAAAATTTTTTTTTTTTTCAATCTGTGATCTAGGTGGCTATCTGTGACCTCGAAATTGCGACTATGACTCATTGAGATAGAGTTTTGACTAGTAAAATTTTTGATTTTTTCAACCTGTGACCTGTAAAATATAACCTGTGACCTATAATTTCGAACCTTGTGACCTTAAAAAATAACCTGTGACCTATTATTTTTTATCTGTTTTAATCTGTGATTTCGAAATAATCCGTGACCAAATTGTATATAACTGTGACCTTAACAATTGCCGAATCGGAGCTTGATCAGCGAATTAAGCGCCGTGAGAATCAGTCGCTAAGTAGTCGTCGGAATTAAGTACGGCCGGAGAACAGTCGCCGGAGTAGTCGCCGGTTGCCGGAGTAGTCGCCGGAGCAATGGGGGGTGGTGGGGTGGGGTGGGGTGGGTTAATTATATTATATTACAGTTAAATATTTAATTTAATATAATAATTGTGAAATATAATTAATTAAATCAAAAGAAACCTGATTTTTGCAATTTCAAACTTTGGGACCTGATTTTTAATTTTTGTAAAGTAAATGCCTGAACCATAAATTTTTCCCTTTTTGAGAAAATGGATGGGCTAACCATATAAACCAGTGAACATTAATTGAAGCCCAATTTTAGGTATATATTTAGGGGAAAATTCATATCTCAGGGGTAAAGTAAAGGTTAATTCAGATAATAAATTTAAAATTTTCAAATCTCAGATGATAACTAAATAAATAAAAATATTTAATTAAATATATTAAGGTCACGGTTATAAAATTAATGGTCACAATTACATACTTATATGTCCCAATTTATTTATTAGTCACGTATTATCAAATTAATTGGTCACAAATTATTTTTCGATCACAAATTAAAAATATTATAGTTCACAAAATTTATTTATTGGTCACAAATCGCAATTTTTATGGGTCACAACTTATTAAAGGGTCACAAATTTTCAAATTAGTTGGTCACAAATTATTTTTCGATCACAAAATATATTTTTCAATCACAAATTACCGAATTTTTAGGTCACAATTAAATAGTGGTCACAAATAACCAAATAATTAGTCACATACACCAAACACTTCACCCCATCCTCAATCCCAATCCACTAAGTCACCATCCTCAGAAGAGTAGCTTAAACCCTCCTCGGTGGCTCTCTTCACGGCTATGGTTATGGATAAGAAAAAACTTGCGAGCCGTAATAAAGAAGGAACTTGCGAATCGTAATAAGGTTATAGCAGCTTTACCAAGCAACAATGTAAAATCGTGGGAGAAGAAATTGGGCATGGCGGTGGAGATTTCGATCAGTGGAGAGG
The DNA here is from genome assembly GCA_035079005.1 of Fraxinus americana. NCBI lineage: Eukaryota > Viridiplantae > Streptophyta > Magnoliopsida > Lamiales > Oleaceae > Fraxinus > Fraxinus americana. The sequence continues at coordinate 52,084,386 of CM068706.1, read as the reverse complement.
GAGGAAGAAATAGTAGGTATAGAAATGAATTAGGGTTTGAGAGCTTAATTAGGTGGGGGATGTGGTTATATATATTAATTTAAAACTATTAATATTAAAATATTAAATTGTCACCTGATTTTTGATTAAATATACTTCATATCTGATTTTTGAAGTGTGGTTTTTAAATGCCTACTCTAGTATAATTTCCACATATAAATTATAAGGGAAAATTTCATATTAAGAGGTTAACTATAATCCATTTCAAAATTAAGAAATAAGTTTTAAAATTTCAAAAATTAGATATCATTAAATTTTATTCATGAAATAATTAATTAAAATATATTTTATTAATCAAATATATTAAAGTCACAATTCTCTACAATTTGGTCACAAATTATTTTTCGATCACAAATCAAAAATTCTATAGATCACAAATTATTTTACTATCACAGATAAAAAAATTTATAGATCATAATTTATATATTGATCACAATTTGTCAAATTAATAAATTACATATTAATTTTAGGTCACAAATTTTGTAAATCACAAATTATTTCACAGTCACAAATTATCAAATTAATTAGTCAAAAATTATTTTTCGATCATAAATTATTAAATTAATCGGTCATAACTTAACAAATTGTAAGTTACGACTACATATTTAATTAAAATCTCACATTTTTTAGGCCACATATTATTTATTAGTCACAATCAATCAAATAATTGATCACAAACACTTTTCTTTCTATCTCACCCCCAAACGACCGCACCACCATCACAGTCATGACCACGGCACCAATGCCACAAACTGCTAACATAACCAACAAAACCCACCCCAAAAAACAACCAGCGAAGCCAACATCACCACCACCTCAGAGCGCCACCAACACGACCATAGCTTGCACTACCACCAGCTGCACACAACCAACAAAACCCACCCCCAAAAAACAACCTTCGTCGCCAACACCACCACGACCACAGCCACCACTAGGGGTGGGCATGGGTTGGGTCGATTTTTGCCTCAACCCAACTAGAAGTGTTAATCCTGGTGGGCCGAGCCGGGTCGGCCCGCCAATATATGAGCCCGATAACGGTCTGCGTGAAAAAAAGTCCGCCCGCTATGGGTTCCGGGTCGACCCGCAAATTTTGGACTACAACCCAGCTTCCCCGCTGACCCATACGGTCGCAGTTTGCGGGTCGCGAGTTGTTCCAAGAATTTTTTATATTGATAGCAATTTTTTTTTTTTGTTAAATGTAAACTAAAAATTGAACAAAATGATAAATTCATATTTATACCAAGAAATGTTTACATAGAATTCAAATTTAATAATTGAAATTTAACAATTAAATGCATTTCTAATTACGTGAAGGTATATATTTATAGTAAAATACATCTCAATTATGTTCTCACCTACTTAAGTCTCAACTATTAACTATAATTTAGTTGTCGAAAAATTATATATTTGTTTCTCAATCAATCTTCATGAACTGTAAGATTTTTGAAGTTTTCAGCAATATCATCATTAATTTTATCTTGCATCATTCGATCCGCGAATATCCAACCTTTCACACATATGAGAGTTTCCAAAATATCTTCTTTAAATCTAGATCTTCGTTCATCCAGTACCCTGTTATCTGCACTAAAAGCAGACTCGAATGCCACCGTTGAGACTGAAACTGTTAGTATATCTCGTGTCATTTTAGATAATACAGGGTATGACCGCTCATTTAATTTCCACCATCGTAAAATATCTAACTTATCCACTTCATCTTCAAGTATTAAACTACAGATGTGGTATGCGGATTTGCAATTGAAGTTGAAGTAGTAGATGAAGAACCAAGAATATTACGTTTTTTAGCTATTATGGAGAAAAAAGAAGATTTGCTTTTAGAAATTGTACTAGAGATTAGAGAATAAGACATATTTTCATTGTTACCATATTTAATAAAATAGTTGTTATACATTTCATTAATAAAAATTTTCAATTGTCGATTTGTAATATTTATGTTAAAAGCCAATGTTTCAGAAAGTGATTTTAAAGCACAATGAACTCCAAAAAACTTTATGCGAGGATCCAACTCGCATTCGTTCCTGTGAATAAACAAAATTAGTAAAAGTAACTGATCCACTAGCATTAGTAAAACCAGTAATCTGAGTTTGTCTATGATCCAAATTCCCGTTTCATTTAGATGTTTCTCTTTGTGTCTCCGTAGTGTGCCGGTGCCTTGACCATATCTCCAAACATAATCTTTTTTCAGATATTGCATACTGTTTTTCCATCATTTTCATTTACTGTAAACATTTGCCACACATCTAATGTTTGTTTTTTTCTTGCATTTTGAGATAATCCAACTTCTACAATATTATCATCTTCTACATTTATTGGAGAGCAACTATCATTGAAAATAGGATTTTGAGAAGAAGAATCGCGAGAATCCATAATATAGTAGGATTAAAAAGTTTAGTAGTGACTAATGTTAATTGAGAAGAAAGAAATATAATCAAGATAATGATGATATTTGCAATTGAATAATTGTAATTGTAGTAAGGTAGTAACAAGTATGAACTATGAAATATAAATGTATAATAATTAATGAGAGGGTATTGTAAAAATAATTGTAAAAATAAATTGGAATTTATAGATAAAGGGGATGATATTACCGTTATAAAAGTAATATTACCGTTACTTAAAAAAATTTTAAAAAAATTTTTGACCGCCTGCATGGCTTGCTGCAGACACGCCTGTTGTTGAGGAGACAGCCGTTTGGCTCTCTCCCCCTTTTTTTAAAAAAAATTGTTTTATTTTTTTTTTTCAATTTTTTTTAAGGGCCGCTGGGGTGCAACCCGCGAAGCCCGCGAGTTTCACCTCCTTAGCCCGTGAACCGCTCGCACTGGTCACGGGTCGGCCCGCGGTCCCGATTTTCATGGGTCTAGCCGGCCCGTCCGTCTTGACACCTCTAACCCAAACACAACCTAACACGATCGGTTTGATCATAATTTATCTCAACAAAATTCGTGTAAAGGTTGGAACCCAACTCAACCAAATCCAATCAAGTATCGATCGGGTTGGATTGAGTTGGTCTTTTTGGGACAATTTATCAACAAAAATTAAAGTAGGCAGGTTGGATTGAGCGAATTTATAATTGATCCACGAATTATATAATATTAGGTCTCTATAGTTGCAATGAACAAAAAATCTGAATTATTTTGGCACTTCATGCCCGAAAATGTTACATGGACAGATTGATATTAAATTATATGAAACCAAGAAATGTTTTTGGCAATTAAAATATTTTTGTGTTGAATGTGTATTTGCTTTTACTATTTTTTTGTAAAATACATTCTATCCAAGTTTTATAATATTATTCAAAGTGTTTTCATGTCTTGTGCCATATTCAAGACTTCTCGTGTATCGCGTTTACATATATAGAACCTAGTTAATTAGTAATATATGATTTGCGTATGGTTTCCTAAAACTTTTCAACTATCACACAAAATTTTCCCAATAAGAAAGACATTTTAATCCACATTTATCTAAATATTGTAGCTATTGGAGGTTGTGTGAAGAAATAGAGTAACTCAATTTCGTCAAAACAACATTATAATACTTGTAAAGTTCATAAATATAGTCGGGTTGGGTTGGATTAGGCGGGACGGCTTTATTCGATTTTCATGAGTTAACCTAACCCGCCTATACAACCAATACACACAACCCGTGTAAAAACAACAAAAAAACCTATCCAAACTGATCGGGTTGATTCGATTTGGGCGATTTTGACAGGTTTGGTCGGATTTTGCCCACCTCTAGCCACCACCACTTTGCACACAACCAACAAAACTCACCCTAAAATTTTCGACACCAGATCATGACCGAATTTCCCCAGATTGAGACTAACAAAACTCAAGCATTCGCCGCTGCAGCAACCAAGTTTTCCCCATATCCTCCATCTACTCCGTTGGCAACGACAATCAGCAGATGCCACTGCGCACTTAGCACAGCAGCTGCTCACACCGCACTACAGTGATGATGTCACACAGCAGCAGCAACACGTCATCGTAGCTACGACATTTGCGGTGATCTTCGATAAAATTTTCCAATAGAGAGAAGGAAGATGTTAGAAAAAGAGAGGAGATAGGTCGATAGAGGGAGAAGAGAACATGAAAATGATGAGGATTTTGGATGGTTGATTGGGTTGTGTGATTTTATATGTATATTAATTTAATTTTGTAATATAATTATTAATATTAAAATTTTGAATTAATATATGATATTTGTATAAATAAATTTTAGATCTGGTTTTTGAAATTGGATCTTAAAAAATTTGGTTAGATGTAATTTCCACTATTTATAATACAAAATATAGTCCAGTTTGATTCTAATTATTTTTAAACTTGTTTTTCCTCAAACATATTTTTAACAATATATTTTCACAATAAAAATATTTTTCAAGTAAATTTAATAAATTTTCTTATTTTTTTAACCCCACATTCTTATAAAATGTCATTAAAAAAAGGACATAGATGAGAAACTATTTTAAATTTAATATGAAAATAATAAAAACGATATAAAAGTTGTTTTTCTAGTTTTGGCATCCAATACATACTCTACACGTTTATCCTAACTGTGTCACGTTAACAGGAATATTTTCTCTGAAATACTGCCAATTGCATATGGAAATTGATGAGTTGTAAATTACGTGGGACACTTGTATGGGCATGCAGAGAGTCAAATAATTCATGCCTGAAATAAGCCATGGACTGCGCAGAATTAGCTTTTGCAATCTTTCCTCGAACTGTCCAAAACCCACGTGTCACTTTGCAAAGTTACATGCATATCTGCAATTTTCATTAATTTACCAGTCGACATTTTACATTACGAAATCTTTCAAACGTACCTTTCCCTTTTGATTTGCGAGCATTGGAAGCCATTGGATTTCTGGGTTTCTGCTTAAAGTTTTCTTGGGATTCAATTAATGTTATTTATATTACCAGTCACATTAAATTTATTGCAGTACATATTTCACGGTTTCACTAATATCAAAAATGGATCTCCTTCAATAGAAAATCTTGATATTTGGGCAGTTTAGTGAGTGGGATTTTGATATTTTTGTGCAAGCTGTTCCGATTTTGCATTGGTTTTGGCCTCTGGGGATTGATTAATGGATGTGAAAACGCCATTGTTGCCTGTTGAAGAACTTAAACTCAACAGCCAAAATAGTCGGAATTCAGTCGATCTTCTTAAATGCGATTTCTTGTCTAAACTACCTGAGAAAATAAGGAGAGGTCTTGATCCTGAGGCTCCTTTCCGCTATGATTTCCCTACAACTGTTGCCTTGTCAAAAGGTATGCCAAGTGTTCATGTTTTTGTCACAGTATACAATCTTTCAGTTGGGAAAATTTGTTGTTTCCTCAGACTTCTTGGACAGGAAATTAGACTTGATTACGTTTTCAGTCTTGTTAAGGTTAGACAGAATAGAAAAACAAACACTAGTTTGAAATAATATACCTTCATGGTTATTAATTGTCATGATTATATATGATTGCCTCTCATCCGTTTCGATCATACTTTGAAACATAAATTAACAAGATATAGTGTCTATTTCGTCTTTCTCAATAATTGGCATGATTTCATCTTGTATAAGGCGAGAAAGAATACTATGAAAGACAATTTGCCACCTTGAGGTCCTTTGAGGAAGTTGACTCAATTGATTCCCCCAATGTCATTGATGAGGAGCTAGACCGTCAAGAGCAAGCTCAACATGAAACGGCGATGAACATTTCTAATTTGGCAAACGTCTTCCTGCTTGCATTGAAGGTACATGTTCCATAGATTTAACAGTTTCTCAAGTTATCCTGCATCACACCCACTGCACAACGGTAATCAAACATTGTTATACAGCACTCGCTGGATCAAGTTGTACTAGCAATAGAACTCTAACTTGCTTTCTCTAGTTTTAAAGAGCTAGTTGTCTCACTAAATCAAGTATCCTGAATAAATTGCAGATATATGCTACGGTCCAAAGTGGCTCCTTGGCTATTGCAGCATCAACGCTGGATTCTTTGCTTGATCTTATGGCCGGCGGAATACTATGGTTTACCCACTTGTCGATGAAAAGCATAAACATCTACAAATATCCTATTGGCAAATTAAGAGTGCAACCAGTAGGCATTATCATTTTTGCTGCTATCATGGCAACTCTTGGTAGGCAATGATGCCTCTTCTCTTGGGCTCTTATATTTTGATAACTAACATCTTAATATCTAAAAATGAACAAAAGTTTGCATAAAGCCTGAACGTCCCTAGAATTCCTATAATCACTTGCAAAAGTGATTACTACAGAACTCGTTCCACTATGCTGCGTTTGAATATTATTTCTTTCAGGCTTTCAGGTGCTTGTACAGGCTGTTGAACAGCTGATCAAAGCTGAACCTGTAGGAAAAATGACTTCAAACCAATTGGTGTGGTTGTATTTCATCATGCTGACAGCGACTGTAGTAAAACTCATTCTTTGGATTTACTGCAGAAGCTCTGGAAACAAGATTGTTCGAGCCTATGCAAAGGTCTTTTGCTATTGCTAAGTATTCACTTTCAAAGAGCAAATGGGTGCACATTATTTCCACTCCTTTATTAAGTAGTAGTTCTCTGTACTCACCCTGTTTTTTGATTATGACATCAGGACCATTATTTTGATGTGGTGACAAATGTGGTTGGTTTAATTGCTGCTGTTTTAGGCAATAAGTTCTACTGGTGGATCGATCCTTCTGGAGCTATAGTTCTTGCTTTCTATACTATTTCAAATTGGTCAGGAACTGTGTTGGAAAATGCAGGTTTCTCCTCATCCTCTTCTTGTGTAGTAATGAGAGAGATAGACTAATTCAAAAACTTTAGACAGAATTGTGCTCATATCATCCAAAGGCTTTTCATGAAATAAGCTAAAAGGTGCACTTAGAAGGTTGACATAATTCATATCTATGAAATTTGAGTGGGTGAAATCTTGTATCTCGTACTGTTAGGAAGCAATGACATGGACATGAGGGTCACATATGACATTTACGGACACATCTACATGCAATTTTTACACCGATATTGTTGTTGTTGAATTTCAATAGCAAAATCTAAGTTGACAATCTTTTTTTCAAACCTATATAAATTGATAAGAGAAGTCGAGTTGTATTTTATAGTGTGATGTTAGTTGCTTCCTTTCGCAGTTTCGTTGGTGGGACAATCAGCTCCTCCTGAAGTACTGCAGAAACTCACATATCTTGTCCTAAAGCACAGTCCTCAAATTAAGCGGGTTGATACAGTTCGCGCTTACACATTCGGCGTTCTCTACTTTGTTGAAGTAAGCTTAATCCATGTTGGTTCCCTTTCATCACCTGTTTGTACACTCTCTTGAACCTTAAGAAGTAACCTTAATTCAATTCATAGCACCGTTTCTATACCTTATTGAATTCTAGCAAGTATTCGAGAAATAGTTCATAATCTTTAACTTCGAAAAATATAATAGGTGGACATAGAGCTTCCCGAGGATTTGCCTTTGAAGGAAGCCCATGCAATTGGAGAATCGTTGCAGATAAAGATTGAAGAACTTGCTGAAGTTGAAAGGGCTTTTGTTCATCTCGATTATGAGTGTGATCACAAGCCAGAGCACACTATTCTCAGTAAACTCCCTAATACCGAGCCTTAAATTCAAATGCTCTAATCATAAAAAAGCACAGTTTGTTGCTATTATCATCCATGTTGCAATGAGATAGACGTACGTATAGGGGCGAATCAATGGAGATAGAGTAACTTTGGGATAAATAAGAAAAGGAGACTTCATGGATGGAATTCATTTCTCGAAAATAAGTTAAGAAACCTTATTAAAACAATAAAGATTTATTTCTTAAACTTTCAGTTAAACAAATTTATAATTTTCATCCGTATTATCATATTCCTCCCTAGTTGTTTTTTTAGGTAAATTTCAGGAAATTTTAATTGGATCACTGAACTTTCAATTTAATTTTAACTAAGTCACTCAACTTTGATTTTAGTTTCAATTGAGTCACTAAGCTCTCTGTGTTATTTCAATTAGTCACTGAACTTAAATTTTGGTTTCAAATATAACGTTGAGTAACCCACCGTATGGCAGTGGATCTTTCACGTAATTATTGTGAACATGCCAACTCTACACTCGATATAAGTGTGTAAATAAAAAAAACATCTTTAACATTTTAATATAGAGGCATTTTAGAACCGTCATTTTATCAATTTTATTTAATGGTTGTCACGTAGTGATTACGTGGAAGATCAGTTATCATATGCTTGTCAATTAAGCTATTTTTATTAATTTAGAAGACATTAAGTGAGGAAATGTGATAAAATGATAAAAGTTGAGCATGACTGAGTAATTTTTACAAGCCTGATTTCCTACCCTAATGAACATGATGAAAATGTCGGACCTTTGTTTTTAATTAATTTATCAAAAGAAAGAGACTTGGGATATTAAGAGTTTGAAGATGTGTACATCTCATCTCATAAGGATAGTGCAACATCTGAAAAGATGCCTGGGGTGGTCCAAAATCCAAATTATTAAGCTTCAGTTTCAGACAACAACATTAATATATTATACTAATGTTGTTTTGGTGCCCATCGAGCTTTTAAAGATTCTCCAATATTGAGTTCATCAATGTTTGCCCATGTTTTTTTTTTTTTCCGACAAGTATAAATATTTAGCTCATATTTGGTTTAACTAAAAAAATTGATAAAAACTTAAATCAAAGTCAACAATAAATAAAAAATTTTATGGAATCCACAACTTTTATCAACTTTCAACCACACATTTCATAATTTTTTATTAAAATTTGCTAAAAATCTGATTCTTAGCAAAATCAAACATGAAGTTAATGTCAAGAAAGAAATGAAAAGATGGGGTATTATAAATTTGTAACCATACGATGGCTACATCTAATGTCGTCTACAGATTCTACACCATGCACGCATGAGAAAACTAATATTGTTCGAATATTTAGGTAAATGTAATGTCTCAATCGATTCAACTCGTTTGATCAACAAGAAAACGCTCATCTTTTTCGTCTTCATTCAACAAATTAACACACCAAAATCAAGAAGAAAAGAAGCAAGCAAAAATGCCAAATTTAAACTCTTCACTAGTTAAAGATAAAGAGAATTAGGGTTCCAATGGATGGTGACATGACAGTTGTGGTGGTGATGCTCGACAAAAACCTATCTCACGTCCACAAAGTAAAGGTTATGTGTAAGACAAAAGTTAAATTGCCTAGAGAAATTTCAGATTTTACATGTGCATGGGTTGACTTAGTCCATGTTTGATTTTGTTAAAAATTAGATTATTATTTTTTTAATATTTTGATAAAAGTTGATAAAATATGGTGTTGAAAAATTGATTAAAGTTATATGTCCTAAAAAACGTGTGATTAAAATTAATTATGGACTTTGATTTAAATATTTATACAATCATGTTACATGTACACTTCACTTAACATCAAGTTTGACATTAGGTCACGTGTTGTGGCATGAGTGGACAATTTTAAAATAAAATACACTTTTCCGCCCATTTGCATTTGAAAATACATGGAGTGTCAAACTCCATGTCAACCAATTAATCAACAAGAAGCTTTATTCATTTTGATAAATGGTGACAACAACACTTGTCTTCAAACCATAAATTATGTGTAACATAAACACGTAACATGTAAAATTCATTCATTAAATTTGAAATATCTTTATGTAAATTCATACATGTGAGAAAGTATTCAATTCTTCTAATTCAATCATGATTGCATAGCCTGTAATCGTCTTTCGATCTTTTTATAATACCTATGTCCCTTATTGCTTGAACTCGACGAATAAATCTCCTCCCGATCTTAATATTTTCCTTAAATTAAATAATTGGTATCAAACAATTTAATGCAATTAAACATAATAAGAAATTAACACTTAATCAAATTGAATTAAATAAACATTAAACCTAAGCCACATCTTTCATCCTAACAATCAATTATTTAGTCAATCATATAAATGGAATTAAATAACAAAAAAGATGAAAAATATCATTCGGGTTCAATACAAGGAATAGAGAAAAAAATAATAGCAATTTTTGTTCTTTGACACCCAACTCCCAACAATGGATCATCAATCTCCTCTTCAAAGCTTATATAATTCCTGATCAATTGTGTTTTTCAACCTTCAAATCCTAAATTGGGATACACATCTTGAGGATTCTATGAATTTTATGTGTAATTTAGCTTCATAATTGTATCTCTAGCCTCTCTTTTTGTTTGAATGAAAGATTCTTATCTATAGACCTAAATTAGATAAAAAAAAGAGTCCCAACAAAATTGAGAACCATAATATTAGTCAAATTATGATATATCAAATTGCTGAAATTTAATCTTTCTTTGTGCCATATAGTCTTGTTTCCTTGTTTAATTCAGATTGAATCCTTAAATATTATTTTTGAGGTCCTTCAACTTCTAAACGTAACTCTTCGTCTCCAACTGCCAGAATAAGTCCAACTTTACTTATTTTTGATCAATTATTGCTCATTTTCATCCGTTCTCGTCTAATTCAGAGTTGTCTCCTAAAATAAAGTTAAGTATCCCATTTATAAAATTTCAATCAGAAGTCATTTTTTATGGTCAAAATGAGTGTAATGTTTACATTTATCAACAGTCAAGAAAAAAAAAAGTGAGTGTCAATTTCACTGTGTTGCATTTTAGAATGAAAAATTGAATTTGCACACGAGTATGAAGTATGTAGCCAACATTGTCAAAAGAGATGACAGGGGTATGTTAACGGTAACCTTGACCTTTATTTGCTGTATATTAATATATTTATTTCAAATTTATTTGATATGTTGCATTTATATGCTCTCTATTATTTTCAAAAATATATTTTTCTCTCTTTCATTTTAAATCATACATTTTTCAATAAAATAATATTATACGTAAATTTAAAATTTTTCCTTATTTTTTAACCACACATTTTTCATCAAAATACTATTTTAAAATGCATTTTAGGCCAAAAAAAGGGCTCGAACAAGCTCTTAAACAAGCCAAATCCATGTAATTTTGGTCCCCAAACAATGGTTTTGGTGAGGAGATTTCCAGTTTGATGAAATGTTGCTGTCTATCCTTCCATTAAGATACAAATCTACAAAATCAGGAACTATATTTATAAAATCACACGAAGAGAAAGAAATGAATTTAAATTAAATTAATATATAACTTTCTTGAAATGTTCCATGCATGAATGTAGCAGACTATTGTGCAAGATTACCCAAAATATGCACATCATTTAATTGCTATTTCTAAATAATACTCTGCAGACTCACAGAATGCTCAGAGTTTCTCATACAAACAACAACAAATATCAACACCCCTGCACCCTCACATGACCATAATTCCTAGCCAAGAAAAGAGAATTTAATTGAAATTATACAAGTAAGAAATTGATTTTCAACCCTACTTACAAAAGTTGTACAAGGTATAAATATGATATGATGACGTAAATATTGCGGAAGTAGTTAAGCTGAACAAGTTAAAAATTTTATCAGTGTCCAGTACTTGGTATCTAATATTTCAATTAAAGTAAATTTTCTTTTTTGTTGTAAACCGTTTAATATGTGAAATTCTTGAATGTTATTAAGACTGACTTCCATAGTAAAATATCAGTTTTATTAAGATGAGTAGTGTAATGACCCGACCTCACGTCGGAAACGTTATCATATCGTACGTACTTGTCCACTTTAAGAGAGTCTATACCCATCTTACCTCTCACGACTTTCTGACGCGTCCCCCAAGATTCGAATTCAAGACTTCCATCATATGGAAGACTTAAGTTGAAACCCGGTACCACCCAAAGTGGACAGTACGTACGATATGATAACAGCTCCGGCACGAGGTTTCAACTTAAGTTTTCCACATGATGGAGGTCATGGGTTCGAATTTTGGGGGACGCGTCAGAGAGCCGTGAGGAGTAAAATAAGTCTAGGCTCTCCCAAAGCGAACAGTACATACGATATGATAACAATTCTGGCGCAAGTTCGGGTCGTTACAAGTAGTCCATGTTTGCATAGACATCTCATTTCATGTGATATGTTGGTAACATTTTAAGGACCACCTTGCAGAATTAATGGCTCCTTCAATTGCTTAAATAAGTTAACAGCAAAACCAAGACAGCAAGTACTGTCAAATATTGTATGTATGTAGTATGTACCAGCTGGTCCAGAGGGTTTCACCCACCAATAAACTCATCTTTTCACACCTCTCTCTCAATTAATCCTTTTTAACCATATGAAGTAATGTGCTTCACAGCATTGCTTTCTGATTATCAGACAATGATATGGACAACTATTAACAAATGCCAGCTCATAGTGAGAAGTTTATCTTGTTTATTCGGAGAAAATCTTACTTATAGCTCTCATGTTTAAAGAGAATCATGAGTAATGTTCTTATGCCACATTAGTAAGTGGACAATCTTATCCCGTCCACAGCAGAAGGGAGAATGGTTTTGCAATTATTAATTCAACATTAACATAGAGTAAAACGAAAATAGAAACCAAGAAATGTAAGACAAAATCCATTCTCGTCTAAACATCAAAATTTAGGCCATATCCAAGGAATGGTTGAGGCTCCAATTATGCATGAGGTCCCACCATACCCTCTCTCAAGTCCCCTTCTACAAGACATTTTTCTCCCTCTTTCACATTTCTCTCCACTTCTCCTTAAAACATTTTACAAACTGTACTCCAGATAAAAAGGTTCGTACATCCATGGAGAAGAGCGAGAGCGAGACTCGCGACTTCATGAACGTCGAATCATTCTCTCAGCTACCCTTTATTCGTCCGGCTCCAGTCAAAGAAAAGGCCATCAGGCTCTTTGGTAAAGAATTTGTAGGTGACTCATCAGCTAATGATGAATCCGAGCCCAGTGAAATTATTTCTCGAGAAGAGACTAAAACCAACGATAATGGGGATGGCGGTAGAAAATTCGAATGCCACTATTGTTACAGAAACTTTCCCACCTCTCAAGCTCTAGGAGGCCACCAGAATGCACACAAGAGGGAGCGCCAAAATGCTAAACGTGCGCATCTTCAATCTGCACTGATACATAATGGCCTATCTGACCCTCACGTTTATGGTGTCATGAATTATCGCCTTGGCTCAGCACCACCTGCAGCCATGGCTTATCATCATTCTTGGAGCAATAGAAGCAATTATTCCTACGCTAGTGACTCAAGATTAAACGGTACTCACCATGGATCCTACACGCAACCACCTGTCAATGGGAGTCCCTCGGCCTTGTGGAGAGTCCCATCCCTTCAAAGCTCCCCTACTTTTATGCATCAGCTCCCATCGTTCTATGACGGTCACTTGAAGCCATCATCAAATGGTAACCCTAATTCCCGAAACCGGTTGGGATATGAATCGAAGCCAAGCATGCAAGAGGGTCATGTGAGTTTGGATTTACATCTCTAGTAGTAATCTTCTCAACAGTATTGTTCCTTTTCTTAATTAATTAAAAAAAGCATCTTGATAGTGTCACTAATTGCTACTATATGTGAATGACTTATCAGTTGGCTTTGCAATTAGCTCATCTATTATTTTGACTGAGCTCATTTAAATATTATGCAACTTGTCACTTCTTCCCTCGTAAATATTATATTTATCACAGTTAAGTGTTTTCCATGAAGAATGTATTGAAACGACATCTATATTCGAAACTGAATCAAATAAACTCGATATATTAGTGATCCCATGATATAAACGTCTTCTCACGAAGAATTCTTATGCAGTCATATGTAAATTAGATAATTAGTAGAGTATGGACAGATGGGGACTTGCGGAAGATCAACTGGAATTTGATTCAATTCTAGCGAAAGAGACTTTTGTGGATGAGTGCACTCGTGTTTATCTATTTCATCGAAGATCTGATTTTTTTTTTCTTTTTTCATTCAATTAGATTTCTATTGATGTGGCTGATCGCTGAACCACACAATACACGACAATTGACAATTTTTTTTTCATCGTCTTGTCCTTGGTCCTTTCTAGCCATGTTCAATTCGAAGTGCCAAACATTCCATATATGTTAGCTACTCGTGTCTTCGCTTTGAAGTAGTTTATCAAAAATGGCTATTACAAGGATGAAATGTCATTAAGAGTTGCAGTGCTGCATTGATGATGGTACTATTAAGGACTGCAAACTTTTCCACAATGTAAATGTATTTTAGTCAGCTTCATTTTACTGTTATTCTACCCATTTAACTGTGACTTCTACAGTATTTAGAAAGAAGAAATTAACATCATGAGCACGTAAGAGTTGACACAGTAATAACACAACACAACAACGAGAAGACCCACAAGTTAATACATTTGACAAGTACACAAATACATGTACAGAAAGGCTGATAAATAAGGGGCAGTAAACAGAGACATATGAAGAGTACATGCATTAATTGTATGAATCTTAGGACCACAGTGCCTCAAATAGAGACCAATGTAATTTAATAAACATCGGTCCACAACCCGATAAAGCTAGGAAACGAGGTTGACAGTTTGGACAGTGGGCAGATATGGTGGTGGGTTAACTGGCTGGAGCCTGGAGACTGAGTGGGTGGGTGGGTGAGAAAGCCAGCTTTTATGAATAGAGATATATAACGCGGTTTACGCATAAACTTGCGCACGTGAACTGTAATATGTTTTTACGTCCTATGTAAAATAGTGTGCGTGGAGAATGCAAATCTAGGTACTCACGCTCATAAAATGTTAGAGCTGAAAAGTAGCTAGGCATATCATGGGCAGAGAGACAAAAAGATTAAAGTGCATAGTTTATAATGTGTCTAATGGCCTGTGAAAATCCATTAACACAGGGACCGCCGGAAAATATCGAGAATATGTATATAATGTATATATAAGAAAAGAAAGAAGCGATGCGGATGGGCCTATTGCCCATTGGCCCTAAAAGATTAGGGGTTGTTCTCTTCTTGTTTCAGTTTTTAGATTTGAATTCATTTTGAATTTTGTATTTTGAGTGTTCATTTTGAGATTGCTGAAAACGCTTTTTTTTTTGTCATTTTAAAAAATTATTTTCAAAAGTAAAAAAATGAAAAACACATTTACTTTCTAATTTTGAAAAATTGATTATTCCATATATATATATATATATATATATATATATATATATATATAGTTTTTTTTTTTTACTTATATGACAAAGCAAAAGCGGCTGTCATTGTGTTTAAGGCATTGAAATTCCATGTTGGTGATCCGTTTTCAAATATTAGCCACCTACCAATTTATTTGAAAAAAATTGTACTGTGCATATAAAAAGAAAATTTAATTTCTTTGTATTGAATTGTGGTGAAACATAATCGAATTCGTGAACTTCAGAAAATTTGTGACTCTCCCAACTAAGCTACCCTGCTATTCGCAAAATTCGATCGTTTTTCGTGTTTTGAAGTTTTGGTTTGTTTTTTTTCCTAAAAACAGTCAAAACAACTTTTTTGGCGTTTTTCCTTTTTCATTGTAAATTTTAAACTCAATTTTGGAAATTCGTTTATGAAAATAGGTAAGTAAATTTTCGATTTTGATCTCGATAATATAGGGGCTTGAATGTGTTGACCCCTTATAACTATTGAATAAAAGTTTTTACTTCTTCTTAATCAAGAATCCAGGTATTTTTTTTTTTTGCTTTTAAGTCCTCCTATCCTATAATAATTGGGAAAATCGTATAGAATATTATGGAATATTGTAGAAAATATTTGGATGGAAATGTGTGTCCTTCCATATGAAAATCATGACTTTTGGTATTTTCAATGGGTGTATCTCTATGTATAGAGATAAATTTCAAGATATGTGTCTTTTTGTAGGGTTGTGTCTTTTGACACAAACATTTTCAACATTTCATTCATTTTTTCATCATTGCATTATCATGTTAATGCATATTCACTTCAACATATTTTGAGCATTATTTGGAGTCGAGTTTCATATAAAGAGTGTTCAAAACATTAATAGATTTGTTGGTCTAAGTAATTTAGAGGCTCCTATTGCGAGATGTAGTCATTGTATATAGGGATGCAAATGCCGAAAAATCGTTAGCACCCGTGCGACACATTATAGTCTTAAGGACAAAGAGTTCAACTCTTATCTAGACCAATTCATTTTCATGCATTTTTTCTTGTTACTTTGCGTATTCAATAAGTCAAAACTTTGTTCAATTTCACGCACTACGTTGTTGGAACATAATTTATGCACGTTTGATTTAAATTTTCCCAACAAGCTTAAGACGATAATTGTTGTGCATTTTATATTATGTTTTAGTGCATAATTCAATATTAAAATTCTGTTTAGAATCATTTCTTACCGTTATTGGGGTTGACTTCTGATCTAAAATGTATATTAAATGACAAAGGAAGGTTTAAAGAATTGAAAAACCACCTTTTTGCATGTGATGGATATCATTAAGTGTGTTCAAATATGTCTTATTTTATGGGAACACATGGTGATGGAAAAGAATTTATAATCGTATAATTTACATGAAATCCATACAAACTTAATTTATATGGTTGGATCGCTGGAATGAAAATGGTTTTTTGTTTATGCTATTGGAAACGTCTTCTCTCAATCCAAAAACTCGCAAATGCACTTTCTTGTCAGCCATGGAAGGAATAAATTGGAACCCATGTGTTCGGTTCCATGGAAGGCTTCTTTGGGACAGTTGAGAACAAGCTCATGGCCAATTGGTGGTGAGAGGCGGTGGAGGGAGTTGCCCAACCATTAGCGACCGTGCGGTACATTATCGTATTAAGCACAAAGAATTCTACTCTTGCCTCGACCAATTCATTTTCATGCATTTCTTGTTGTTACTTTGTGTATTCGGTAAACAAAACTCTGTTCGATTTCACGCATGTCAATGGTACGTTATTGGGATATAATTTATGCACGTTTGATTTAAATTTTCCCAACAATAATAAGGATCAACTAGAGAAAACTGAATTCCAAGAATTCATCAAAAGATGTACTAATCCTAAGACCTAATGTCTAAATTCATAACTATTTCCACTTCATAGCTGCTTTAGTTGTAGTTTTTTCTTCAAAATCTTTTACCCATAGTCTTAAACTAACATAGTGAAGAAATCCTGAATTCAATTAGGTGGCCAAAGTAAAAATTTCACTGATGTTACCGCCATTTGCAAAGGTACTGAGACTTGGATTTTATCTTAAAAAATCAACACCATTCAAGTTACAGAAGACAAACCTATATAATTCCTAAAATATGTGGGTACAACAACAATTCCATTGTGTAGAATAGGAGGAATATTCCACTCCAACTCTTTGAATTTTCTTTTTCCAACACAATTCAACATAAGGTCTTTACTGATTCAAAACATGTATGGCATGTTTAGCAAGGAAAATTGCATGGCATCATATAGTATAGGGTTTTTTATATTATGATGGTGTTGGAGCTGGACCGGGCTAATTCTTGTGCAATTTTTTTTTTACGTATTAGCCCGGTCTGTAATCCGGTCCTGAATCCATCCCTGCATTTGGGCTTCTATTTCCATAGCTGCATTGGTTGGCCCAAAAGATCCTCTTGTGTAACCATCAATATGACGTTGCCATGTACAATAGATTCATTCTTAGAAGGAAACCATCCTAAAATATTTAGTTTCTCCATCGGCTATCAACGTCGATATTTTATTATGTTCACTTATACACCTCCTATAGTAAAACAAAAGAACCCTAGATAAGAGCCACTTGATGGCATTTTGCACTTGGATTGTCAAACTTAATCCCTGTTCGGTGGCCATTATTTACCAAAAAAATATTTTGAATAGTAAATTTTTGGAGGATGTATGATTAAAAAATATAGAAAATTTTTGAATCTACGTGCAGAATATTTTATTATTTGAATATGTGATTGAAAATGAGTACGTTGAAAAAAGTTTTGATTTAAAGGCAAACAGGGGTTGGAATGGTATACCTCCTATGAACCTTTATTTATCTCAAACTGCGAAAGAGAGCCTAATATCATTCTAATCAAATAATGAATTCCAAGCAACGAAGATTTGAAAATTCCTTTCGTAGCCTAATGCACCAAATTCTAAATCTTTGACATTTCAATTGTTTGAGAACTAGGAAAGGGATTTCATGTCTTCGTTGCTTCCTTCTCGAAAGAGTAAAAGAGAGATGTTTTAAACCACTATACAATGTATCGATTTCTCCATTTTTCATTTGTCCTTTTATGTTAATTCTTAGCTGTGTAAATAAAAAAAAAAGACACACATAATCGAGCTTGAAGAAAGGAAAATGTAGAATTCACTCCATGCCTTAGATTCCATCTTAAAATATTAATAATGTTAAGATGAGTATATGTGATCAAACCCTTAGGGCCTGTTTGATAGCCCAAGATTTTCCATGAAAAATGGAAAATATTTTCCAACTTTACATTTTGTCTTGTATCAGAAAAAACTTTTCCATAGAATTACTTTTCTTGATTTGCTTCACACGGGTGCAATTTCCTTGAATTGGTGGAAAAGCCAACTTTTTTTTTTTTTGGCAACGGAAATAAATTCTATCCACAATTGTGAAAAAAAATTTCCCTTTAGTGGACAATTTCTATAAAAAACAAAGTCAAACGAACACCAAATGATCCAAAATTTGAACATTTTTCAGGTGAAAAATTATACCAATCAAACACAATTAATTACATTCCAGTAAAACAATTTTCAGGCAATTCAATTTCCTGGAATTCATTTTCTTTTCACCAATTTTTCATATTTGCACTCAAACGGATCCTTATATATTTGGTATTGTTGTTATATTTAGTTGATGGGAATTGTACCTTTAACATACTTATATAAGATGGTGGCTTGTTTGATAACATCAATCTTAAAAAGGGGTTGTTAGTTTGAGTATAGATGCATCGAAGTGCTTGTTTTATTTTTGTGAACTTAATACAACATCAAGACTATGGTTCTATTTTAAAAGACCTTGTTAGAAAGGTAGTTCAAATCTCGATACGTTTGTTATTTATTTTTTCAGAATTTCTCTTTGACACTCACCATCTTTCACACTGGAATGTCCGGAAAGTCGTACTAACTTTGGATTGCAAGGAAAATGCATCATTAATTAAACCTAAAAACATATAGGATCTTATTAAAATTTTGAAAACATCATTAAATTCTACGAAAATATCACTTGTAACAATAATACAAGAAGAAGAAAACGACATTATGGGATATTCCAAAATTTATATCAAAGATTGGGGACGGTAGCTGTACTAGGGGCAGATCAATAATGGAAGACATAGACATTGTACTCTACAGTGGCATCCCCAGTTTGTAAATTAAAATGGTGAGTCTTTGCCTGAGCGTAGCCACGAGCAAATCGGAAAAGCCCACTACCGCCGACAATCGGCATCTCCCTCACGGCGGAGAACACATTGTTCCTCCCCAACACACTGAGGGTACTACCATTGTACTTGCCTTCAACAAAAACAAAGTTCAAAACCATCAAAAGCCCTACTTCATCCAAATCTGCCGATGCATAAATGCCTTGTGCCCTTCCAACAAGTTTGGAGGTCATGTTTGGGCCAACTGTCAAGCGATCATCGATCATCGTCACCAACCCGAACAAGGTGGAAGAGGTGTTAGTCATGGCGGCCGAAGCCACTTGGACGGCGGTGGGATTTCGGCCGCTGAGTATGTCATGGAAGTAGAAGTGGAGGTGGCTTAGTTTTTCTCTTTTGAGGCCGAACTCCTCCTTCGATAATTTTCTTGAAAATTCTTGACAATTATATCCGGGTATTATTAAGCTTGAAAGAAATAAAATGGAGGAAATGAGTTTTAGGGCTGCACTGGCCATGGTGGAAATTCAGGTTGGTTATGTAGAGAGGAATTTCAGGAGATGAGAAAGTAAGATGGCATTAGTTTGAAGGTTCCATTATATATACAAGGAAGATTCAGCTTCGATACTTTTCGAAAGGAAAGTTCATCCACGTACGCGACCAAACATTAATAAGTCTTCGATGACGGGACTATTCAAATTTTCGTTTAACATGTCATGTACGTGGTCTTAATATGTTTGAAAGTAATATTTTACTTCATAACGCAGAACATACGAAGATCATGTGACGATTTAATAGAGATTTATGTAGTTTTATCGATAAGAATAATTTTTTTTTTCTGTAATATAATATATGATTGGGTTTATGGAGCTTACCTACAACAAAACTATAATTTTTATTGGTTTTAGTATAAATATTATTTCATTAAAAAAAATAAAAATGTTGCATTTATTAATGTAACTAAAGTTTTTTAATCGTGGTCCCATGCATGTATCTATTTTTTATGCCTTATTTAATCAATTATAAATAGAGTTGTACTGGTAAACGATTAATTTCCTCCACATGAATCCACTAATTTCTTCAGTTTTCGTTTTCAAGAATAGTATGCTATGCCGATCTGGCCGTGGAAAAGTTTTGGAACCAGAATGTTACGCATAATATTGAAATTTTGGATATTTTGGTGTTCGTTTGACTTTATTTTCCATGAAAATTATCTATTAAAGGGAAAAAAAAATTTACAATTGGAGATAGAATTTGTTTCAATTGCCAATAAAAAAAAATGGAAAACCATTTTCCCCCATGGATTCAATGAAAACATGGAAATAGAGGTCACGCGAAAAGTAATATCAAACGGGACCTCAGTTTCAATTTTTTTCAAATAATATTTTGTAAGAAAAAGGACTGAAACGCACAACATAATGCGGAAAATTCTACCAAATAATATGGAGTTTTTGTTTGGAAAATATATGTTTGTCAAGGAATATTGGGTCGTGAACGGTCGCCCACGCAATGGACCAATTGCAAATTTAGAATTTTGCAGAAAAATAAGGTTAGGTCCATGGTACGTCTGGACTGGGCAGCGGACCTCCACAATTCTACAAACAACTTATTATTTGTAATGTCTATTCCAAAAAATTCTTTTATTGGACATAATATTTGAAAGTGATGTATCAACGTATAAATTAATATGTAGTACTAATCAGTTTCTTTTTCTTATTTTATATTATTGTTTATTACTATGTATTCGATCTTAGAAAACAAATGACCCAACAAATTTTAGATATAATTTGTTCAACATAACAGTATTTAATTATAATACTTTCCTCTGCTTGATTTATTTATTAATTTTTGTTTTGGTAAAATCTTTTCATTTTCTACAAACGGATCAGCCGTGCCCTCATTCGCGTAGACCGGGGAGCAATCTAAGCATTCATTCGGTCTTTCTTCTATGACGATTAGTCATAGTCCATTTCTATAAGAATCTGACACCTTTGTCTACGATAGCTACTATTGACTTTTTAATCTCAAATTACCACTATTAAAAAATAATAATAATAATAATAAATCGATCAGAACAAGTACAAAACTTTCAACCCAAAAAGGACGATTAAAAATGGTGTGACACATCTTAACCAATTTTTGATGATTTGCTAGGTTGTATGGCATGAAAAGATTTAACAAAGCGGGGGAATTCAGGCGACCGCAAGCTAAGGGCTTGTTTGTCTTCCTTTATTTGAAAATATTATTTTTTTACAGTAACATTATCTACCACACAGTCGAATAAGAAAATATTTTACACACAAACTAATAAAATTTCTTTAAATTTTAACTACACATTCTCCAAAAAATATTATTCAAAACTCCATTCTTTCTCTCATAATGGGAGACAAATAAGGGCTAAGTTGGGTGTAACGATCAAAAGATTTTTCGACGTGAAATTTAATGGTAGTGATGTCCGTGGGTCGGTTCGGTTCGGTTCGGTTCGATTCTGAAGAGACCCGAACCGATCCAAAACTTTCGGGTATTTAATAAATGGACCCGTCAGGTCCAAATATAATTATGGACCCGTTCGGGTTCGGTTCCGTTCGGGTTTAGTTCAGGTCGGTTCCGTTCCGTTCCGTTCGGTTCCATACTATAATTAAATTTTTTAATATTTATAACAATACTACATAAATACAACTAATGACATTTCATTTGTAACTTTTACAAATTAACGTAGTCCAATTCAAAAACATATAAATAACTAGCCGTCCAATAAGATTAATTCAATGCATACAAATACCAAAAAGTAGATATTAATATTATAACAAAACTACATAAAATATATTCATTTACTTCAAATTAAAATGGACTAATGGATTTTAAAAATGATTTGTGTTTCAAAATTAAAATTATGAAATAATCTGATTTATTTAATTAATTTGCTAATTTGTATGAAAAAAATAAAATAATTTAATTAATTCAATATAAAAAATAAAAAAATTATTTAGTTTCGGTTCTTATTCGATTCTTCAGTTCTTGGTCTAGACCCGAAACCCGACCCAAACTCATCGGTTCTCGATTCGAGTACCCGTTCGGGTATTTAATTTATGAAGAACCGCTCGATTCGGTTCGGGTTCGGTTCGGTCCGGTTCGGTTCGAGACTTTTGGACACCCCTATTTAATGGGATCAAAATGAAAAAGTAGTTCGAGGAGAATGACTATGATTTTTATCTTGCCCTTTTCGATGAAGAATGCACACATCATATAGCTAGAGAAAAGTGGTCATCACTTGGTCACATCAATCAATCGTGATCGGACATTGAGATTCGAGCTATCTCATGAGATCCAAAACTTTTTAACTACATATTTTATTAATATTTAATAAAATCTACTAAAAATCTGATTTTAATTCCCACTCAACAGAAGTTAATGGAGGGTGGCCTGCCAAAGCCATCATAGGTAGGAATGTTGAGCGGGGCTCAGCTCGTCTATTCTCAAAGTCAAGTCATGACGCAAGTTGAGTTGGATTTTTCCTACAAGCCACTTGTAGGCTCACACATATTGGCTCATTCGGAAGATGATATATAAAAAACTATAAAAAAAATAATGGAAAAATAAAAACCATGCTAGTTTCTCACCCCACCTAGGGCAAGCTGAGCCACATTATCTTTAAGCAGGTTAGCCCAAACTTTGTATAGGGATGACAACGGGGCGGAACGAGAGGTCGGGGCAACCTCCCCTGCCCCCTTGCCCCGCCAAATCAAGCAATTCCCCGCCTCGTCCCATTACCCGTTTAAGGCGGGGCGGGGCGGGGCGGGATCTTTGCCCCGTTTACTACCCCGTTTAAATTTTTTTTTTTTTGATAATTTATTTTTATTACCCACATTCATTATATTTAGACAAATAATTTTAGTTGTCGTTTTCTATTAGAACTAATAAAATTTCGTGGAAATTTTCATTTAAAATATTAAATTCGAAAAAAAAAATTTTAATGGGGCGGGGTACTCGTTACCCGTCCCCCGCCCCAAATTTCCTATTAAGCGAGTTATCCCCGTCCTGTTCGGGGTGGGGCCTCGCTGGTAACGGGTTTGTCGAATTTTTTTGTCATCCCTAAGTCCCTAACTTTGTATATTAGTCTTTTGACAAAAATGCCCCTTCAAATAGAAAACAAAATAAGGGTAATTATATTCCATGAAGAAATCTCTCTCTCTCTCTCTCTCGGCGATATCCATTCTAAGGGACTAGTTGTGCCAAAAATACAAAGATTTGAGATCATTTGCGCCAAATTTTAAAATTTTGGATAGAAAAACACATGTTTGGGACCATTTGCATCATTTTTCCAATCATATTCAGCCCCTATTTGAGCTCTATTGTTTTACATTTTGATGAGTGGAATCTTTTGACAATATCCATTCTAAGGGACCAGTTGTGCCAAAAATACAAAAGATTTGAGATCATTTGCGCCAAATTTGAAAATTTTGGATTAAAAAAAAAAACATTTGGGACCATTTGTGTCATTTTTCCAATCATATTCAGCCCTTATTTAAGCTCTATTATTTTACATTTTGATGAGCAGAATAGTAATTTTTTGAAAAATGTGTGATTGAAAAAGAAGGAAAAATTTTAGATTTACGTATAATATTATTTTATTGAAAAATGTGTGGTTGATAAAAGAGAAAAAATAAATTTTAATCTAATGAGGATTAATCAGGCGCTCAATTTGTTGAGCCGGTCCATTATCAGGTCCGTGTTTGTTTCAAGTCCAATAAGACATTGAGGATTTTTTGGGTTGACAGGCCTACTGAAAAAATAGCTAGCCCATCCTAAAACCCTAACCACCACACAGATATAACAACCTCTCCCTTGCAAATTATCGGTCGTTTTCTGCTTGGCCAAACCATTAACAATGCCGGCGGGACACGGTTTGAGGTCGCGAACTAGGGATCTGTTCTCAAGGCCCTTCAGGAAGAAGGGTCCAACACCACTATCTATCTACTTGCGGACCTATAAAATCGGGGATTATGTGGATGTCAAGGTGAATGGGTCCATTCACAAGGGCATGCCCCATAAGTTCTACCATGGCCGCACCGGTCGGGTCTGGAACGTAACCAAGCGTGCCATCGGCGTTGAAGTCAACAAGCAGGTCCGTACAGTCTTTACATACACAATCTGTATCAATTTCGCATTCATTGTACTAGGAACAACGTTATGTATGCGTTTGCATTTGTAGTCTGCTTGTCTACTACTGGTTGAGATCTGTTGGTATTAGATGACAGTTTTCTAAAGTTTGCTCGTTTTATTTTATTACATCAATTTAGGGTTAGTGTAGTTGAATATGATATTGTTATTTTTTATTATTACGTTCTGTTTAGTATGTGAACATAATTTGGCTGAGATATTACGTCTTTAATCTTATAAATAATTCATCGACAGGTGTAACGGTGTTCATTTGCATTCTTAGATAGATGCGCATCAGTTATCTGTAAGAATTTTCTGTTTATCTGTGTAGCTTTTTTATTTGATCTTAACATGTTCGTACCTCCTTTATAATGCATCTGCATCAGTTATTTCTGCTTTCCACAAATCCATTATTTTGTTAATTAAAACCATGTTTGGGAGTTGTTTATAATTGGTTTAAATTATAAGTAGATATAGAAATTAGTGGTGGATAAATGGGAAGTATTTGTGGGTACTATCTACAAGTGGATAAAAAGTGGTTTGACCAATTATAAAGAGCTTATAAACCGTAGCCAAACAAGGGCTAAGCAAATTAACCAAAAAAGGAACCTTGATTTTGCTGACCTAAGTATTTCATTTAATGACCAGTATGATTTTTGTCCAGTTCAATGTAGAACTGCAATTTTTGCTTTACAAGTTGTTAAATGTTCTGCATGCAATTGCTCCTGGGGTTGTAGTTCGTAATTTAAAGATCCTTCTCTCTCCCTTTGGCGTTGCACGATTTCTTTGTTTTATTTGTGATGTGTTCGTATGCATATTCAGTTTCCGTCCACCTATTTTTGTTGGTTTTACCCTCACAATTTTACTTTGATTTGTCATTATACTATACCTTGTAGACTATAAAATATAAAGTTATGCTTGTGAATGAATTCAGGTAGGTAATAGGATAATCAAGAAGAGAATACATGTGCGTGTCGAGCACGTTCAGCCTAGTAGGTGCCACGAGGAAGTCCTGCAGAGAATCAAGAGGAATGATCAGTTGAAGGCTGAGGCAAAGGCTCGTGGAGAGGTTATAAGCACCAAAAGGCAGCCTAGAGGACCAAAACCTGGCTTCATGGTGGAAGGTGCTACTTTGGAAACCGTAACACCTATTCCATATGATGTGGTTAATGATCTTAAGGGTGGCTATTGAGTTAGGCTGTCATTTTCGTCTATTCTCGTCTGTCTATTTTTTTTATGAACACCTTGTGCCCTTGATATAGTTTTCCGGTTCATTTTACAATGCGTGAGGCACTTCTTTACTGAAATTTTGTATTTGAATGACAAAAAAACATTTTTTTTTATATTCGATGTGTTTGCTTTTATGGGTTTTTACTTTTTAGTGTTTTGGATGCTTTTGTAGGTTTTCTTTTTGTTATTGGCCCCTGATGTGCCTTGGATCAGTTGCTCATTATATAGTTTGAAACAAGTAAATTTTGTTTTTGTCATCCTTTGCCTCTAGTATATATTTTCTTGTATTTCCCTGAAAGGCCCTTTTCAAATGTTTTTGGGCGGTTAGAATGTTGTTGGCCGGTTGATTGAAGTCATCAAGTGTTGGTTCACATTATTTTTTTCATTCTCATTCTTCAACTCATTTTCAACTACATATTTTTCAATAAAATAATATATTTTATCACATCAATAACGTTTCCTTCTTTTTCAACTATACATTATCTATCAATCTACTATTCCAAAATACATTCTTCCAAAATATATTCTTATCCCTCCATACTTTTCTATTTTGAAAATTTTCGACAATTTAATCAATAGCATAGATTGCCAATATGAAGTGTGATGTCACCGAGAAACATTTAGGTCCCGTTGGATAACACGTATTTTTCATAATTTTTTTTTTTTAATTTTCCAACTTTTTTAGTGTTTGATAGGCAAAATGTTCTCGAGAAATTATTTTCCAACTTTTCCAATTTTTCACATTTTTGAGGAAAATAAATTCATGATGTTTTGATGAGTAAATATTTTCCAGTTGTTTTTTTTTTTTTTTTTTTTTTTTTTTTAAAATTGGAAAAAATTTTAGACACAATGGTAAAAAAAAAAATTCACTTTTTAACAATTTTCATGGAAAATAAAGTCAAATGAATGGTATTCGGTATTGATATTTTTTTTTCAATTTTTTTGGCAATTGGAACAAATTCTAGACCAAATGGTAGAAAATATTATCACTTTAATGGACAATTTTCATAAAAAAAGAAGTCAAACGGATACCAAACTTTCAACATTTCCATGAAAAATTATACTAATCAACACAATTAATTACAATTCCCAGTAAAACAATTTTTAAGCAAATCAATTCCCTATAAAATATTTTTTTTACCAATTTTCTATCATTACAATCAAACGGACCCTTAATGTAAAATAGCTTCAATGCTCATCAGGAATGGAAGAAAGATTGATCTTGGGGAATTTGTTGTTCTCATTGAGCTCCATGATGCTTGAATATGATTTAGGTACAATTTGTGAAAGCTCTCCAAAGTAATGGATTGTGATTTATGTATATTTTGTTAGGGATAATTGCAGCAGAAGCTCTAGACTTTTGAAACATTAGCAAACTTTTCTCGAATTTTTGATTTGTTGCAGTCATTATCCTTGACCTTTCCAATGTTGCACGTGAGACCCTTTTGGATGGTTTTCATCCATTTCTCCATTAGTTGACCGACAAAATAAAAAATTGACCATTTTCTATCAAAATAGGGAGGACAAAATGGTAACTTACTCTTTTCCCCGTAGAGTAATTAAAAAGTTATATCAAAAACTTCAAAAAAAAAAGGGGGAAATGTATTTTCTTTACCCCCCACAAGTCTAACCCATCAACCCAAAATCAGAAATTTGCCACGGCCACGCGTCGCCATTGACCACCACCATTACTACCATGAACACCAATTCTTTGTTAAACCAAGAACAATCGCTCCAAGAAATGAATAATAATAAAAAAAATGAAAAGCCTAAATGGAGTTAGAGCCACCCTTCACCACTTTAACCACCACACTGCCGCCTCCAAAGCCATCAGAAAAATATCTCCCACAACGATGGTATCATACCCTCAAAAGAAAATGGAATCTCTTCAGAGAAGAATAAAGAATCACAAAATGTGGTAAATAACTTGATTGTTTCATTTCAACAAGAACTATCAGATATTATAAATAAATGTCTGACTATCTATTTCCATAACAAACCTACATTTGCAAC
The DNA here is from genome assembly GCA_035079005.1 of Fraxinus americana. Taxonomy (NCBI): domain Eukaryota; kingdom Viridiplantae; phylum Streptophyta; class Magnoliopsida; order Lamiales; family Oleaceae; genus Fraxinus; species Fraxinus americana. The sequence goes on along the minus strand of CM068706.1, from coordinate 52,056,631 downwards.
AATGGTTTCAAATGGTACTACAATCCTCTACAAGATTTACTTAAAATGCTTCTTCTGTACTAAAGACAGATGAAGCCAAAAAACTTACTGCACTTCTTCAAGTTTTTCGACCACTTACATTCTCCAAAAAATTATTGATCTTCGGTGAGTGTTGGCACTGGTGGTTTATGTGGGTTTTAGAGATTTTCGCCTGCGCCGATGGTGAGAGACGAATTGGAATTAGGCCCCTGTTTGACATTCATTCTCTTTTTCATTTTTTTCCTCTTTCTTCATTTCAACTACACATTCTATCCATAAAATAATATTACACATAAATCCAAAAAATTTTCTTACTTTTTAACAACATATTTTTCTCATCAATCACTATTCCATAATTTATTCTTCTCTAAAATGGGTGCCAAACACACCCTAGGTGATATTTTGTTTGGGTCGATTCTGTGGGTTAGGAGTGAGGGCCTGTGGAGTTAAGTTAAGGGAATGGGGATGGGTAAATAAAATGATGTTTACTTTTCTTTTAATTTTTTTATTCAATTATCCATTTATTTAATTATTTTAATAAATATTTACTATTTTGGCCCCTTTTAATTTGATTAAAATATGGTCAAACTTAACTTTGGATCAATTGACGGAGAAATTGATGGAAACCGTTCAAAATGGTTTCACTTCCAGTGTTTGAAAATGTTAGGGTGACGATTGCAACAAATCAAAGGTTTGGAGAAAGTCTACTAAAGTTTCAAAAGTTTAAAACTTTTGCTGCAATTTTTCCATTTTTAATAATTAAAATTAACCAATACTGAAAAAATGCGAGTTAAAATGTCAATTATATTTTTGTTAATAATCTTAGCTATACTTTATATATCATAAAATACAAATAATTATTAAAAAAAAGTAATAAAAAATTGAGTGCATAAATTATGAATTGTTAAAACTAGATAAAACTTCAACATACATTCGTGGGTGGGAATTAACAATTAGACAGGTGAACTAAACTTATCCCCCACCACCGCACAATCTGTGGAGGATTTTAAGCTAAAATTGCCTTCCATCTATTTTCTTTGATTCCATTAAAAGCAATTCCAACCTTTGGCTTCCTTTTCTCTATAAATCAATTCAAATTTTGCATAACATTTACGTCTCATTGTTACAGTACAAAAACCTTCCAGTATTGTAATTTTCCTTCATATTTAAGATGCACGTACAGGTGCACGGTTCATAGGGATCTCACAGGTCCTCACTGTAGTGGGTGGGCCCCACCTGTATTAAAAAAATAAAAAATTATGCGGGCCGCACTGCTGTGTGTTACCTGAAATAGGTCCCTGTACGTGTAGAGTCTTTCTTATCTTCAATACACTAATTTAGCTTTCTGGTCTGACCGACCGATCGGCCGGCTCGGGCAGGGTTTTATAACTATGCTTTTTAAGTTTTTAAGAAAAAAAAAATAGTTAAAGCTGGAGAAAAATCGGATTTAAAAATAAAAATAATTATATATAGGAAATAATAGATTATAAATTTGTAACACTGAAGAAAGTCGCACACAGACACCTCTCCTTCCCTCCTCTCATATTCTCCCACTCACTCTATTTGTAAAACCCTTAATTGATCAATCGACCACTTCAGTTCTTTCTTTCTAAGTTTCTATGCTGCAAAGTTTACATGCAACACATACGCGAATCGATCGATTCCCTCTAAATTACTCATTCTCTGCATTTCGATTCAATTCCCTTCAATTTCTGTAGATCTTCACTAGGCTATATTTGTTTAATTATTCTGAATTTTATTATTTGGGGTTTTAACACAGAGAGAGAGAGAGAGAGAGCGCAAGTCTGGCGTTCGGCGCCGCAGACAGGTGATGGCGAATACGCCACAAGTCCGCCAGCTTTTGGTGCTTGAATATTTGGTTTTTGCTTTCTTTGGGGTAGGGTTCGAAGGAACGGTGGCGGGAGAAGAGTTTGTACCATTGAAATCTAGAGAGCTTTGTGGAAAATGTTGAGTGTGCTTCGGTTGCACCTTCCGTCGGACATTCCGATAGTGGGATGCGAGCTGACGCCGTTCATGCTTTTAAAGCGGCCCGACAATTCTGTCATCACTGAGGATGTAAATGAGTCCAATCCCCTTGATGGCCACTTCTTGAAATACATATGGTTAGTTTCTTAGAATTATTTTCTTATCGTGAACTTTCCTTCTTAATCGAGTTCTTAGAGGTATTTCCATTTGATTACGGGGTCTCTTGTTTTGCTGTGTACACGCTCGTCGAGCTTTAAAGCACCCGTCTTTGCTGATAATTTTTTTTTTTCTAATTTCTTGAAACTCGGTAACTTTGTATGATTAGTTTTTGATACAAGTCAGACAGCCAAGAACGTTTATAACATAATTTTTTATTACTCGAGAATTCATATTAGAAAATGAGTGAAGATTGTGGAAATTCATATGCCGTTAATTCCAATCCGGTAGATTATAGGGAGACACAGAGACAAAAATCATGATATCCGACTGGGTATTCAGTTGGAAAAGCATACCCTGCGACAATGGGTTAAGGGTTTTTCAAATTGCTTTTTCCTGTTTATATTTTTAAAGCTCTTTTTACTGCAGGTTTCCATGCTTTCAATTGATAATGTGTTGCCTTGTCAGTTATGGCTGCTGCTGCCTAATTTTCATTTTGTTGGTTTTGCCTGCTGTTGGGAAATACTTTCACTTGTCTAAATGTCTGCAGTTAATATCTTGTGTTCTTTCCTCGGAATATCTATGCATGTGGTTTTTATACTCTCTTATATCTTCTTTTGGACTTCTATCTCACACTATGTTTAAACACAACATAATGATCTTCATAGAAAAGATTAACATAATAATTTTTGTTAGCTACATCTCAGTGCTACTGTTCATACTCTTGTTGAGAATAATGTGTAATTAGTTCCTAGCATAAAATTTTGGTGGCTTCAATAGTTAATGCGGATTTGTAGATAGTGGCTTTAAATAGACTTATGATGTCCAACATTTACTGGAAATGGATAATTGCTATTTCATTTCTTTGGGCAACACTCTAGCCACTAAATATTCAGCTCCAAAGAAAATTCAATCGCTAAATGTATGGAAATGCTATTCTTCCACTTTTTCATATCATATATCATTTTACTATCATTGACTTTTTGCCTTGTTGTATTCATGAATGGGTCTGGTTTATGGGTCTTGATACATATTGGTGACGGAATCAATTGGGTCCATATTTTATGTGTGGTGTTTCATGATAGTAGCTTGACGTACAAATAAATGGTTTATTATGCAGGTACCGCGTACAAAGTGATAAAAAGGTTGCAGTCTGTAGTGTACACCCGTCGGAGCAAGCTACATTACAGTGTATTGGATGTGTTAAAGCCAAAATACCGGTTTCTAAAAGTTACCATTGCTCGTCCAAGTGTTTTTCAGATGCATGGCAACATCATCGTCTCCTTCATGAGCGCGCTGCAAATGAAAATGGAAATGAGGAGGAAGAAACTTTTGCACGCTTTAATGGTCAAGGTAATACAGGAACTGATGTGGTTAGTATGAGCTTGTCTGCATCACAGTCAAGTTCCAGCTTGGAGAACAGCACAACTTTGTATCCTGCTGCTATTCAGAGGAGTGGTGGTGAAACACTGTTTGAAGTCGGACGCTCAAAGACTTATACACCAACAGCTGATGATATTGGCCATGCTCTTAGGTTTGAGTGTGTTGTTGTAGATGCTGAGACAAAATCAGCTCTGGCATTTTCAAGTACAATAATGACTTCCCGTGTGATTCCAGCTCCATCTCCCAGTCCCCGTCGCTTGATTCTGGTGAGTGGCATTGATGCGCCAGGGAATTTAGATATGGATGGTCGTATTTCATCTGTAGGAACATTTAAGGTGCTCACATACAACATTTTATCAGAAGTATATGCTACAAGCGAATTATACAGTTATTGTCCTCCTTGGGCTCTTTCTTGGACTTACCGTAGGCAAAATCTATTGCGAGAAATAGTTGGCTACCGTGCAGACATTGTTTGTCTTCAAGAGGTACATAATAACATGAGAATTTGCCTTGTGCTTTACTGAAGCTCTAGAAATACACTTCACGAGAGATTTAAGTACTGTTACAATCATAGCTGGTGGAACACTGGAAAAGGTTTTGTTGCAAGAATTTAAAACTTAAGAAGAAAATGCGGCGCGTGTTTACAGAATACACATTTAACCTAGTTATATTGTAAACTCTTTGCCGTAAACCTCAGGATCTTGTGGAATTAGTCGAGGTGCACGTAAGTTGGCCGGACATGACATCCACGGTTATCAGAAAAAAAAATATTGTAAAATCTTTGGTTTTTTGTTAGGCATTTGCTACTTGATGATATAAATGGCGTGCTTTTTACTTCTTCTTCTTCTTTTTTTTCTTAATTAGCAACCAATATCAGTTCAAAAGATGTTATAACGTTATAGCATCCACATGATTTTGAATGTCAAATAATAATCTATGCCATTCTTGTTAAGCCATTCTATTGTAGTTGAGTAGTCATTTTCAGTTTTGGAATGAAATTGAAACATGCACTTCCTATCTTTCTTGTACAAAATTTAAGATAGCACTTCTACTCTCATTCACTGAAAGGCAAAACCAAATATTTCTTGACTAGTCTTTGCTTAAGCTTTAATTAAATAATTATTTTCCAGAAACCCATTTTCTCAGGTAGAGCCAATTTTCTTCTATGTAGAGATGGCTTCTCCTCCATGTTAGTCTACAGGAGTATTATTTTTGCACTTTTAAGAGAACATTGTGGTATGTGATTTTTTTCTTGTCATCCATGCTGAAAATTATATAAAGATGATGTGTGGTTTTGGACATTATGTTTGTCAGGTTCAAAGTGATCACTTTGAGGAATTCTTTGCAGCTGAGCTAGACAAACATGGCTATCAAGCTCTGTTTAAAAGGAAAACTGCAGAGGTTGGTGAAACCATCTATTGACTTGTCACATGAAATTTTTCTATAACTGACATATGATGCTATTGTTGTTTGCAGGTTTATAGTGGAGATATCAACACTGTTGATGGTTGTGCTACCCTCTTCCGCCGGGATAAATTTTCACATGTCAAAAAATATGAGGTGGGAACTATTACATTTGTATTGTGTTAATTAGCTCCTTTCTTGTCGTTTTAATCATAGGTATGCTGATATCTTTCGTGTAGGTTGAATTTAACAAAGCCGCACAATCTCTGACTGATGCTGTGGTTCCAAGTGCTCAGAAAAAAACTGCCCTAAATAGATTGGTAAAGGTACGGTAACGTGACTTTAAAAGCTCATCTGTCTTCCCCTAGGCCTTATAGTTTTGCCTATTACTTTTAAATGGAAATTTCTGACACCTTTTTCCATATAGGATAATGTTGCACTAATTGCTGTTCTAGAGGCCAAATTCTGTAACCTGGGCATCGAGAACCCTGGGAAACGCCAGCTGGTTTGTGTGGTAAGATATTGGGAATGAATTTCTGATTTTGTCATTGCATTTATATGTTTACCCTGTGTTACTGATTTGTAGCCAATCACGATTCTTCAATTCTTGCTGGGCTCGACTCTTCAGCACATGTTGTCTAATACTGAATTAGGGGGGACCATTATCTCCATCTTGAAAAGAAATATTAAGCAAATAAATGAGAAAACATACTGGATTACTTCGTGGCTCTTTTCAGAATAGAGGGGTAGTGGACTACTCACAAAGTGGGTCAATCAAAATTTCTAATATTTTTGTATGTCCACATGTAAAGCAAAGTAAATTAGTCTGGAGAATTAAAGAGTGTGCGTCTCATAATCAATGCCTTGAGGCGGGGCCTCCAAAAAGTTCCTTATGATCAGTGCCATGAGGCTTTTTTTTTTTTCCCCCGTCTCACTCTGAGTTGAGTCTGAAGACGGGCATCAATTGGGATTTTTAAAACAATGCTTTTCCTCAGGCTGATGACATGTTAAGCGGGGTGCGGGAGACAATCTCACATAACAAAAGAAGGCAGAAATATCAGCTAGAATGCCATTTAGATTCTCTATTGTTCTGCCTAGTATATTTTGTGGAACATCAAAGTAAATTTCTTTTCATCCTGGTACTATTGTAATAATAGCTTAGGCTTACTATTTGTGTTTTAGTTCTCCAAATGCCGTCCTCTTTGTTGGTTACTTGTGTTCTTAAGTTGATAATAGTAGCGAATATATTATTTCTTGCAGTGTTTGTTTCTCTCTTAGCTTTGTAGAGTTTCTAGGAAATTTTTTCCTACAATTCTTTATTGTTGTGTCGATTTTTTATTCAAATAATATGTGATTCATTAGTAACTTCCACTTCTACATCAGTGTTCAAATTTTCTTTGTATCCTCATTCTTGTTTAGTTTCTACGCCATGCACATTTTATACGAGTACTCGAGCATTTCATGACCTGTATTTTTCTTACTTTTCTGAACACAGGCAAACACACATGTAAATATGCATCAAGATTTGAAGGATGTGAAGCTTTGGCAGGTCTTTTCAACTAGATCCTTTAGTTGAATATGTCGTTAACTCCAGTTAAAGTTTAGATTTTGAAGTCTCTATTTTTCTCATTCATATCAGGTTCACACACTATTGAAAGGATTGGAAAAAATTGCTGCCAGTGCAGATATCCCAATGTTGGTGTGTGGGGATTTTAACTCTGTTCCTGGAAGGTGCGTTGCTGTTCACTTTTTGACATGGTCACCTTTGGGACTTGCATATTTTCATAGTAAATCTAAACTAGCTTTAATTACTGTAATTTGTTCAATCCTAAAATGCAGTGCTCCTTATGCCCTCCTTGCCATGGGGAAAGTTGATCCACTGCATCCAGATTTAGCACTAGATCCACTTGGAATTCTTCGCCCTTCTGCAAAACTAACACATCAGCTGCCATTGGTATTGGCTTTTTGAAATTTTCAAATTTTTGATATTCATGGCCATGACATGGATTTATGTGCATCTGCTTAATTAGTCTCCTTGTTACATTTTACTCCACAGGTAAGTGCATACTCATCATTTGCAAGAGTTGCAACTGGTCTTGGTCTAGAGCAGAGGAGGAGAATGGATCCTGCTACGAATGAGCCCCTGTTTACGAACTGCACTAGAGATTTCATTGGTACTCGTGATTACATATTTTACTCAGGTATTCATGAGATTTATTACATCTTTTTGATGTTAAGTATTTGCACTGATAATGTTACATGGTATTTTGTTGCTTAAATTGTTAAAATTTATTGTCATTTCGTTTCCTCTGTTTTTATTTTTTTCATGTTCAACCTTCTGAATATATGATTTCTCATTATGGTGAACATATGATATTTATTAAGAGCTTTTGTGTGCTTTCAGCTGATTCCTTAACTGTGGAGTCTCTACTGGAGCTTTTGGATGAGGATAGCTTGCGAAAGGATACCGCACTTCCTTCTCCTGAGTGGTCTTCAGATCATATTGCACTCTTAGCTGGATTCCGGTGCAAGCCTAGAACTAGGCGTTGACAGTAGGTAAAATAGTTCTCTTTCTTTAAATGGTGTGCCAAATTTTTTTATTAGCGTTCGTTAGAATCTTTACTGTTTGCCATCCTCCCTTCTCCTGCATTCCTCTTTGTTTTGCAACTGTAAATAAATCTGGCGGAAGTTTTGACCTGGTTAGGCGTGTCAGTTTGTTTTAAATAAGAACCAAGAGTCAACGACTGGAGTTTTTTTTTTTTTCAGTTGCTGATACACCCAACATGGAAGAAGGCTTCTAAATTACTTTCAACAAAATAGATACAGCATTTTTTTTTTTGTCAATAAATTGTTCAGGTTCCTTGTGGAAACATCTGAAATTATCTAGACAATATAGACAGTAATCAAAACCATTTTATGAACTTTCATCGTTCTTTTTTGGTTTATTTTTCCTAGTGCTAGTTCTACAAACAGCCTAAAGCTTGCATAGTAGCTCAATTGTTGGTATTGCATCCTTTTAACATTTTTCCCCTTTAAAACGAATAGAAATTTTTCATGGTGTAGTCCAGTCTACTTAGGCAGTGTTAGCGAGTTTCCCGATATCAGTCAGGTGTCGAAAAATATAATCCTTGACACATCACCCCATTCACCAGAAAGTTTTCCACTAATGAGTATTATTTGGTTCCCGCAGGTCTGTCCAAAGAATAATTTCGGAAATGGTAGCTCAGAACAAAGAAAGTGATTGTAAGAATCATAGGTCATTCTCCCCTGTGCGTGTATCCCCTTGTGGGGTGTTTTGCTATGAGCTCCTTTGTATCTTGCGACCGGGGTCTCAGATAAATTATGATAATGCTAAAGTTAGTTTCATCCATTTTTCTCCTTCAAATAGAAATATACATATGGGAAAAATTCACTTTCCCTACTTTATCTTTATCCTATTTCAAAAATAACAAAACAACTTTTATATTTCAAAAATCAGAAATTTTGACCTATATATACACATATATATATAAATATTTATTTATTTAAATATATATAAAATTAACCCACCCCCAGCCCCACCACGCCGGCGACCGCTCCGGCGACGTCTCCGATTCCGACGACTTCTCCGGCGACCACTCCGATTCCGGTGACTATTCCGGTGACCGTTCCGACGACTACTCCGATTCCGACGACTATTCCGATGACATGAATTTTTTGTACGGTCACAGTCCCGGTCACAAGTCACAGTCCAGGTCACAGCCTAGGTCACAGGTCACAACACATGATTTTTTGTTTATAATAATTGATAACACAATAATGCTCACGTCTCACATTTTTATTAATAGTCACAGATTATTTTCAAGTGGTCACAGCACAAGTCACAGAATATATTGCACCCGGCTCATGATTTTGTTCATAGTCCTATTTTATTTTCAAATGACTCAGATTTTGGTTGATAGTCACAAGTTTATTTCAAATGGTCACAGCACAGGTCACAGAATATTTTTTGGGCATTGCTCAGATTTTTATTGATAGTCACAGCATCGGTCACAATTATATGGCTCAGGTCACAAAGATTGGTCACAAGACAAACACCACAAAGAAAAATCGCAACAAAACATGTCGACCAATCACCACAAAACCCACTGCACAACGCCGCAAGCCACCATAGAAACATCCACACAAAACCACCGCTACCACACGCACAACCCCCAACCACATTCCACAACCATCACAAAACAAGCTGTGCAACGACGCAAACCACCATATAAACATCCACACAAAATATCCCCAAATTACACCACAACCACAACATCCACTAAAAAATACCCAAATCCACCACAAACAGCAAAAAATCCCCAAATTACACCACAACCACCAATAACTTCCCGACTCCGCCGTCCCCGCCGCCACTGCACAACTCAGGACACCGTGGGTTTCCATTTAATTGACCGAACGGATGCTGATCGGCGCTTCTCATCAAGTAAAACCGGCGGCGTCGCGACCGTCATGACGCTGACAGGCGTCGCGACACCGCCAATTAGGGCAGCGTCGCGACGCTGGAGGGGGGAGGAAGAAGACGGGAGGGAGGGAGGGAGGGAGGGGGAGAGGAGAACGCTGCTGCCGGAGAAGCCGCGACGACAGTGGATAGAGGAGAGGGAAAGACCGTCCGGCGATGTGGAGAGATGGTGGAGAGAGAGAGGATAGGGTGAGAAAATGAATTAAATTTAGGGTTTCAAATCCTATATAATTTATTTTTTATAATATTTAATTAAATATAATAATATTGTATCTATTTTAAAAAGTTCTGATTTTTGAAAAAATAAAGATAAAATCTTGTTTTAGAAATTGGATCTCCAAATGTAGGGATAGGTGTAATTTCCACTATACATATTTTAGCACAACGAGTAACAGTAGGATCGGCTGCTGGAGATCAAAATTAAGTTTTTGTTCTAATGAAATTCAATATTCACATTTATTTTATAAAAGATGTCTTTTTGGTAATTTGAAACTCAACTTTTTGATTGTTTTTCAAAAATATTCTAACGGCATAAATTGTCATTCGACTGATCTTTATTTTTGAAAATCAAATTTAATAGGTTACTCCAATTTAAACATTTATTCAAATTAGATCGGGTATCAATTTTTAAATTAAAATTATGAAGTCGTCCCATTTCGATTTCTATTAGGGCCTGTTTGATTCAAGTTATTTTTCATGGAACTTGGAAATTATTTTCCAAGTTTCAAGTTTTTTTATTGTTTGATGGCAAAAATTTTCTTGGCGAAACTTTTTTTAGGTGTTTTTTTTGCCCACGCAATGGAAACAAATTCTATACCCAATTGTAAAAAAAAAAAAAAAAAAAATCCCTTTAATGGATAATTTTTATAGAAAATAAAGTCAAATGAACACCAAAAGATCCAAAATTTCAACATTTTTAAGGTGAAAAATTATATCAATCAAACACAATTAATTGTCTAGACTCATAAAAAAAAATTGACAATTTTCAGGAAAATAATTCTAAGCAATTTAATTAATTGGAATTTATTTTCTTTCCACTCAAATTTCACTCCTGCGATCAAACGGATCCTTAGTGTTACCTAATACACAAAATTAGTTTTAGCATACATTTATTATCCACCAACTGCTTTAAAATCTCAGTTTCTAATTTATTTGATGGCTTGACAGTTTTTTTTTTTGTTCTCCCCTTGTAGGAAATTCAATAAATTTGGATTACCGATTATCAACTTTTAGTTAATAAATTGCATATGAGATTTATAACAATCATATTTTATTATTTTTTTTTTTTTAAGATATTTTTCAACGATTATATGGCAATCTGAGTCATCAGTCATTAATTTTTTTATTTTTTTAACTTATTGTATTGTTATTAAATTTAATCAATTTCAGAAGTTTTCTTCATATTTTTTGAATAAGTTATATATAATATCACAAAAATGGTAAATTTGAGTTGACAATCAATATTTTTTTTAGTAATTTCTTTATTGCCGATTGGAATTTATTGGAATCACAATAGATTTCATTAATTTGAGAAGCAATTTCCATACTATTTAAGTACCACACAAATAAGCTCAATGTACAACATCGATTATCCAACAAAGAAACAACTGAAAGAGTTCATGCATAAGACTTTTGTGAAAGATGACCAAGTTTTTTTTGTGTTCATCTTTGTGGGTTCTTCTCCTCGTCCTTTCAGGTTTGTCTTTCTTTTACAATATTGCGTACTAAACATGACAGATCAATTATAATTGAAAAGAAATTATAAAATTCCTTTCTCTTCATATTTTCAGTAGCATTTGTAGCAGTTGAAGTGGATGCCCTGAAAAGATGCAGAACAATACTAAATACTAATGGGTGTGATCTTGATACTTGCAAAAAGAATTGCCTTCTATCTTATTTGGGAATGGAGTGTGCACTTTTGCTGGCATTTTTGGCTCATATATTTTTTCTCAATTTTACAATGGCAATATTTGAATAACTACACAGTAACACAAATATCATGACATTGAAGCATCTTAAATAAAATTACTTCTCGACAATTACTGCCACATGTTACAAATATCATGTATTCGATATCAAGACTAACACTAATCTATTTAGCGCATGTTTGGCAAGTATAATTGACTTAAATTATAAGCAGAAATGAGCAATTAATAAGTTCGTAAAACTTGAGGATCCTGTAAAATGTGTAGATGAAAAGTAAGTTTGACGATGAGAAACACATTAATCCAAGTGAATAAAATGAATCAAAACAAAAGGATTTGTTGTTCCTTAATTGTGATAGTTCTACTTGTCTGCATATAAGCTCCACAAATCAAATAAAAATCATATATAAAAAACTACATTGGAGGACCTCAACCTTTAGTTTTCCATAGCATTTGGTTCCCAATGTTACTTTTTTAGCATTAGAGTCCTATTAGTCTTCGAATATACCTTTACAACTTTGAGAATGTTCACAGGCCTGCAGGTTGATAGATTAAAAAGAAAAAATAAAAATAAAATAAAATTACATATTAAGAGAAGATGTGAACCAGAACAAGTATATTTAGCAAATCGCTAAATTCCAAGTTATGGAGCTCTGAGAGTGTTTTTAGGAGCACTTATCCATGGAGTATCAGCCATTGCAAATCTCCACAATGCAGTGACATGCTCGGGTAATGCATACTCTATTCCAACTCTTGGACCAACTAGTATCTTTTCTGGCTCTGGTCCATCTAAGAGTTCCAAACCACCTAAGCCGTTCTCTTTCAGTCAGTCAGAATCCTTTAATGCATATTAGTTTGGAAAGAAATTACAGATAGCTTACCGAGTGTAAAAAGAGGATGGTTAGACCACTCGGTTGAAATTCCTAATGCTTGTCCAACCTAGAAAAGGAAGTGAAATGGTCAAATAAAAGCAAGCATATATTACACATGTTTACAAAATTACCATCTCCTGAACCAAAGGCATTTGTCGAATGATTCTTGCATAAAGATATGAACAAAACTTGTACCTTTGAATTGCGTGCACACTCTAATTAGTGCCTCCTAATGAGAAATAAAATAATCATAGTCCCCCCACCCAAATAATGTATTATCATTATACATATACAGCTAATGATAATGCTCATATAGGAGCAGCTAAAACAGAACAAGGACCAGAACTAAGGTGAAAGGACTAAAGAACCACCAAAAAGAATGTGACAATGGTAACTGTCACTTTAATATAGAAGGGATACAAAATAAGTAGCATATCAGGTGACTCAATTTTCTTCCGTTAAATACTTTAAAGAGCAATCATTACATCCACTTTTACTAGCTTGCATAAATCAACCCAAATTTAATTGCCTTTGTCCATGATAATCTGTAGGGAGAAAATAATCCTTAACATAGTATGTTACAGGGAAGAATACATTCAGTTGCATTTACATGAAGAATTGACTAGAACAGAGAGGAAGGCACTGATAAGTTGTGTTTCTTGATCAGCTGTTACCAATGATTCGAGGACTCATTTAATCCTAAGTGTAATCCTAATGAAAGAGTCTCTTAGCTGGTTTAAAAGGTGCAAGAGTGCTTGAAACGGGGTGGATGTATTGTTGCTATATGGGAATGGCCCAATAGCGCCTTCCTAAGGTGTTCTTCAAATTGAGGCACAAACGAGTGGGCTTAGGGTGGATTCTTATGCCTGATTCTAGGATATATAGGGTGGATTGCACCTCCCAACATCTATAACTTTCGGGCAAAATGGTTGCAGCTGGAGGTCCCATGTTCGAGTTAATGCTGAAGCATTTCCATTGAGTGGGTTTATAATGCTCCTGCATATTTGAAACGGGAATGGGCCTATTGTCGCTATATGAGAATGGCCCAATAGTGCTTTTATAAGGTGTCCTTTGAAGCAAGGGCAAAACGGAGTGGTCTTGGGGCGGATTCCCGGGCCTGCTTCAGGGTAATATATGGTGGATTGCATGTCTCCATCAGCTATAGCTTTTGTGCTTAAGTGGTTGCATCTCCCTAAAACTCAAGAAGAAGAAAACCAGCAACTTCCGCAACAATTTATATGTTACCACTGGTCCATTGCATGATTACTGATAGATGCAGCATGAAGTGACTCTAGTAAAAAATAATGACGTATGGGAATGATGCCTCAATAATTGCAAATCAGTTATACAATTTGCTGCTTGGTTGAAGACAAAATATTATGTGGCTGAATCAAGAAGCAAACACATACGAAGATAAGGTCATAATTCACCTTTCCAGGCCCTGTAAGGAGAACCGGCTTCTCACTTTTTAAACCACGACGCTGCTGAATTGTTTCCATTCCTTAAATAGAAAGAAATCCATTATTGAAATTTTAACCATGCAATTTTATCAAAATAAGATCTGGAAATAATGAAAACTTGCAGTTGCAGACCAGGAACTTTTTCCAAGGAGAACCAACATCAGTTAAGATTTTATACAACATTAAGATACTGATACTTACCTGAAATGAGATCCATTAAATAGTTTCCCATATTAGTCAGAAAGTCATTGAATATAGGATGTCCATAGTTCATGGCATTGATTGCCATGATGCAACAATTTAGGGAGAAAGATGAAGCAGCATAGGCAAAAGGATGCGAAAAAAAAAAAATAAAATTAAAAAAAAAAAAAAAAAAAAAATATATATATATATATATATATATATAATGACTGAATTGCTTATCCAAAATTACCACTAACAGGAGCACATGAACGAACGAGGACAGCAGCTCCAACCCCTTCCTTGTCTGCCACAACATTAAGCATGGTATGGAGACCATAACAAAGATAAACATATGTGTGTCCTCCTGGTCCAAACTATTACAGTAAAGAATTAGGATATAATTAGAAAATTTACCATGTATGTTGATGTAATAATCAACCTCTTGTATGTCAATATAAGTCATTTCTAATATTGTTGTATCAAATACTTCTCAGGGCTGATACTGTCCTGAATTCCCATGTTCTGAATTATCAATGCGGCATATGCACACCACAATTAAGAGTGACCTTTATGGCCTTAAATGAAAGCTTCTGATATATTTTGCTTTCAGTTGAATTTATCTGTTTCTGCAACCATTATTACCAATGAGAAGAAAAACACAAAAGACAAGGAAAGTATAGCATTTACATATTTACACTGTTCTCTGTGCCATTCATCTCTTGGTACCAGAAGTGCTATCAGGGGATCAATTGTTCCACAATCCTATTAAGTCTAACTGATTGACATTGTATATAAAAATAGAGTTTGGGGACTCAAAGGGAGACATTAGAAGTGATACTTATTGGTAAACAACAAAAATAATTTAGGAATGCAATTAGGCAGGCAAGGATATTTTAGCATCATAGCAATGTTCAATAGAAAATCAAGTGACATGATTGATCATGATTGAAATTCACAAAACAATGTTCAAAGACATATAAAGATGAGGAACCCAAAGTAAAAGCTTCAGCTATAACTTATTTCCAACTTAATCAACAGCTGTTTAGCATTGTTCAGCTCATGGCCTTTGTGGCCATGGAAGTGGCACTACTCCTATGACAACTCAAAATACCCTACACGGTGAAGCAATTAGCAATCTAAAACAATGTTGAGATGAAGCATTTGGAATGATTGCTTTCCTTTTCCTATTCCGTTCTGTGAGAATATGCAATTGCAAAGAAATTTGGCTCAATTCAAAACAGTCACACATAATCAATTCTTTCAATTCTCATTCTTCCCTGGAATTATCCATTTTGAACATCATGACTGCACATTTAGGGTCCCTTCCCTTTAATTTATCACCTCACTGCCAATTTTGAGACTGTCATCGTTCAAAAAAGAACAGAGACCAGTACTCATACAATCTTAACCTTTTCTCCAGCAGAAAATCTGAACTCTTCCACAGAACTTCGTTTGTTAACATATAGCTTAAGCATTTAGGTCTCATCGAGGGGCATTTGTAAGAAATCATTGTACCATCCCTAGGATACCACCATCTGTAGCCATCGACCATATATAAACTAATAATGCAGTAGGCCATTTTCAAAATCAGCCCAAACTGTCTTCCCCTAATTATATATCTAAGTAAATGAAGAAAAACAAAAGTAAAGCAGAATGGAAATAAGAGGAGTATCATCTTACAACAGGGGCAGTTCTTGATGTAATGCCAAATCGGGCATGGCAAGCTGAATCATTAGGCCTATAAGCTTCCACCTATTGTATACATTAAGTCATTAACCCATACATACATATATATACAATCACGTTAACCCGAGATCAATTTAACAGCCAATATACGCACATATATACATAATTAGTCAAACAACCCGTTTAAGAAGGGAAAAAATAAAAAGTAGAATATCACCTCGGTTATCTGAAGAACAACTTCATCTTTCTTGAGAAACTTGCCCAGCAAACGTGGGGCAAGGTCAACGGCATCAATTTGGTAGAAATCAGGACCCAAGATTGCCCATTTATCGTAGCATAAAGACGATGGGGAATGTGATGATGGAGGTATCATTCCACCATTTTCTTGAATTTTTGAATTGTTCTTTCGTTTTGGTTTGCGTTTGACTTTTATGGACTTTTCGATGGTTTTTGTGGAATTTGTGAGTTGTGTTAATTTGTTGAGACGTTGAGGGGCTTTCCCCTTGTTCATTCGGTGAAGTGACGAAGAAAAACAACAGAATTTGTGAACAAAAGGCTGGAGACTTGTGATCTAAAGCTGAAGGTGGAGCACATAGAGATGAATGAAGGGTTTTTGGCGGGTGTTGGTTAACAAATTACACACCCTGTCGAACGAATTCTTATTTTTTTTTTTTCACTTCTCTTTAAAAGTCAATTTTTTTTTATGTATAAATTGACCACTTTCTTGGCTATCTTGCAGCGTCTAGACTCAGGTTCTAGCAGTGGAATTGCGTGAGATGACAAAGAGCCAAGATAGCCTCGATTTGAGTTTTCGTAGTAGAATTGAGTGATGTGTAGAATTGAGTGAGGTGATAGAGAACTAAGAGCTTTCGTAGAATTGAGTGATGTGTAGAATTGAGTGAGGTGATAGAGAACTAAGAGATTTCGTAGAATTGAGTGAGCTCACAAAACTAATTTTAAAAATCCTTGCTACTATGTTGGGAAAAATGGAACGAAAGTCATGATGGCTTGGTCGAGCGCACCTGGCCGAAGAAGGTTTGGGGTTTAGGTTGATATGGTCAAATCGCAAAGTTCATGATAAATCTTGTTTATTAATTTATAGAGATTACAAATAGAAGGGAATCTATCAATTTGGAAAAAAAGAAAAAGAAAGGGATACCATAACAATCATATTATACAACCTTGTATCACACAATCTTGATACAGTCAAACTCCAAAGTGTGTGCACATGTACAAGCAAACAAAATACTACAATTTAATCACGAGTCCAAACTCTGAAGTAGCAGTCATTTGTACATGTTAAAATGAAAATAGTGTATACTTAGAGAGATATTTCGGAACTAGTAGCATCAGCCACTACTCCACCGCTGGCTGCAACCGTGACAGGAGGCAGCAGCGGCGGTGATGGCAACACGTTCACAAGAGGGGCACATTGAGAGGGTAGTCGTAGTAGTAGTAGGAAATTGCATGTGGAAGGTTGGGAAACCTTCAACCCTCTTAATTCTTGAAACTCCTTTTGCCGCCTCCTATTCTCCTGTCAGTGTCTCACACCATTTCTTTAGATGCACATAATCTACCTCTGTCTGCTTCAACTTTGTACTGCGTAATCGTATATCCACTGAATAATTGTTTCAATATTGCACTCTCACATGAATAAACAAATGTCACATAATTAATGAGTGTTTCCGTGCACATAGGTATGTATCTAGCTCTTCTATTTTGGAACTAAACTTCCACTTGGCAAAGATGAAGATTCAACAGCTTTGCAAGAGAAATCTTTTGTTTCTGCATATGAATTAGGAGAATATTAGTACAAACTAGTGTAATCCATGCCATCTGAAATACAAGTCATTACTTGAAGTGCAGCTTTGGTACGCAATAAAATAATGAACACAATCTTAGCTGTTCTCTTTTTCCTCCAATCTTCTTGATCAAACATGCCACAAACGTACCCACAAAAACATACATGCATTTGCATTATGCGACTTACAGGATTGAAGATGTTGTGTTCTTTGATGCTTTCTCCAAGAGAAGCATACATTTTTTTTGGAAGTCATGCCATTCTCTTCCTCATCACTTGCCCTTGTAGAACCCCGTTTATCTGCATCAGCTTTGTCTGTTGTTGTTTCAACATTTCCTTTCCCCCTTTTACTTCTATAAATTGTAAAATCAATCTGAAAGGATGAAGCTGTGCTGTTTGAAGATGAAACTGCTTCCCCGCACACAGACTCCATCCCAGCGAGTCCCCAGTTCACATCCTGCAGCCCTTTTCCCCTTTCAGGAACTACTGTTAGAAACTCAAAACAATTCTTAAGATTTAAACTTAAACTTCATGTTCAAGACTGGACTAAACAGTATTAAATAAAATAAAATAAAAAAGATAAAAATCTTGTTCATGCAACAATTTTAAGTGAGACTGCAAAACAATGGAGGGAAAGGAAAAAGATAAAGCTTGGACTGGTGGATCAGACAGGCCTCGTCTCCCTCTTTCATTTTCTATGGTTTCTTTGCTTCTGCTTTCACCTTCAGTAGTACTAAACTTCCCTAAAGCCATGCAGAACCCGAATGGCTTTGCCGCTTTGGTGTGTCACCTGAGCTCAAAGCCAACTCCATAAAAGAGAAATTTGATGAAAAAGGAGAAGAGAAAGGGAGAGTATTGTAGGAAATGGCTACAGCCAATAGATTAAATGAAGAGACTGTGAGAAATTTAAAAGAAGCTCATTATTCAAATCTTGAATTTTCAAATAGCTTTACCTGGTAATAGTGCTTCTAATAAAATGATTTGCCTGATAATCCATGGTTGACAAAAAGCACGTGAATTTATATAAACATACAAAAGGTTCTTACATGTGACAGTGGATTGATTTTGTCCAAGCAATGGTGTCTAGAAGGATACTAATTCCCAGAGCCACAAATTATGAGAATATTATTTATACTTTCAATTAATAATGCCACTAATATTTTTTCATATGATTTTTCAGATTGTGCCCAATTAGGTCAAAACACAGTAATCTATTATCTTATGAAATCTGCAAATTTAGTAAGTTTCAACATTAACTGTCACGTACGAGTCTGATGGTGAAACAAAACGAGACACTTGCATTAAACAATTGAGAACCATACAGGGTCAAATGAAGAATCTACATAATGATAGTAAAGAAATAACCTGAACACATACATGTTCGAACAAACATATACGGATGCACATAAATGTGGTACATGCCCAAAATGGATGTGCTAGTTTTAACCTCAACAATTAAATTGTGCATGGAAAAAGCAGTAGCCAGTAGGTATTATCCTAAGTAAAATAACAAAAAAAAACATGGTTCTTTCTAGCGCTGCATCGTAATGAAAGAAAATTTTATATATCAGTTGTTGACGCGAAACTATGATACTCTGCCCAAAAAGAGTGACACCTTGGGATGCATCATGTTTCAAACTTCCAGATCCATGACGTTATTTAATATAGTGTAACAGTACGCTTTAGGAAATTCAGTTTATGAAAGTCAGGAAAATCAGCACATCTAAATAGATAGTCCAGATATAAGGAAGATATAAGTCTTAAGAAGCTGCAATGGGCATATATGTTAAACATATACAAGCAAAGCATTGCTTTTTATACAAGAAAAGAAGAAATTGGCAAATTGCACAACCACTTAGTCAAAGAAGCAATTGTTTGTTAATAATGATAAAACCAACCATATGTCAGCAAAACTCAGAACGAGTAATTCAGAATGCACTTCTACACTTTGTATTCCCCCAAACATGAGAAATACCATCATGTCATTGTCAGCTACCCCTTGTCCAAAACCTGGATTTTAATCAGTTGAGGATTATTTCTTTCTGTTTCTTCCTTCCATCATTTTTTTTTTCTTTTCAAGGTTCTGGTTAATTTGGCAGCAGCTTGCTCTCCTCTTTATTATTACAACAGATACCAAGTGGGTAAAGTGACTTTAACAACAGCCCCGATAGAAAAATTCACTTCGGTAGCATAGTGAATATGCAGGTCACAAGAAAATTCAGCTATTAATTTCATTACTGTTTAATTCTGTTTTCAGAAAAACCTGAATAAACATGTTTGAGCGCAAGCCACAAAAGTAAGCAGATAAACAAGAATATGCTTATCCAATCACACCGTGTGCACGTTAGTATTGAAATTTTAAAGCAAAAGCACAATTTCATAGAATTTTTATATTATGCAGCAGTTTTCATCGAGAAAATTAAATATAATAAGCAAAATCTCAAGGATCATTAAGGGTGCTAGAAGCAGATGTACAAATATGACAAAAAAATTTCATGGTTATTTAAGGGCGAAACTACTAAACCAGCCTTGGTCGAGTCTTGAAAATATATGCCACATAGATTGAATTTTAAGCAACAAAACTTGAATGGTTTTCATATATCACTAACTGTAGTACTGAAATTTTCTTGGAACAAACACCAAGGTATAAAGGTAATTTGTACCAATAAAGTACTTGTAATTATTAGAATCCCCACTGCGTTCTGAACTCTTAACAGCAAATCACATCTCAAATCAGTTCAGCCTTCTCCTCGTACGTGCGCGTGAATCTCCACTATCCACGTCAGAAGTTCTTGATGCATCATTTCTTCTTCTGGAAGATGAAGTAGAAAGCAACACTCTGGAATCTATTTCAACAGCATTATCAACTGTCTGACTATCTGAGTGTATAACAGCAGCAATGCTTGACGCAGAATCCCTGTCATCAACTGGTAGGGGCTGTTCAGGATTTCTTTCTACAGGATTGTTTCCCAAATATGAATATTCAGCCATACTCCCTGCAGCTTGACTTTCACCAGAGCTTAATCCAGAAGGGAGGTTGGGCAAGGTAGCAGTTTGATTTGAATTTGATCTACGCCGCAAGTATGATGAAAGTCGGCTTTCCCTTGACTCATAGTTAGTGGGGCGGCTTTCTGGTAAGTCAACCATATCAACAACTCTCCTTTCCCTACGCAATTCTCTAGAAGTCAGAATCCGGTTGAGATATGAGTTAAATCTCACATGTGATTCATGTGGATCACGGGAATTTCGAGGCTGATTCTGGACAGGGTCTCGACTCACCTCAAATGCACTTCCAAGATGCTCAGTCATTTCCTCTATCGGATTAATGGATGCAGTCCTCTGAATTGTTTGCCTCCAGCCCTCAACCCGCAGTGCTTGGGGCCTGAGAGGAATGTTGTTCGGACTAGAATCCACCTCTTGCTCCCGCATAGTACTTCCAGAGCCATTAATTGGGATCACATTTTTCATTGCAACTTCTCCCTTACAAACAGGACACTCCTTAGCAGCCGAGTGATGATGTAACCACCGGTAAAGACAAGGCCAGCAAAATAAGTGACCACAGCAAGTTACAACAGGATCCTTGGCCAACTCCAAGCAGATATTGCAATCAAAAAAGCTCCCTTCAACACCGTTATTTTTTTCACCATTTTCCTTTTTTCCTAAATCCTCATCTTCCAAATATCCATTGCCATTCTCACGAGTTTTGGCCACCTCGGTGTATCTTTCCTCAGCAGCCACACTACCCTCGCCAGGTTGTAATCCATTCCCACCAATTAATTCGAATGCAAAATTGGGATAAGATCCTGAGCCGGGTTCACTAGCATCGCTCCAATTTTCAAGAGGTCCCAAATTGAGATCAAGATTCACGGCAGCAGAGGTCTCATCGGCCATTATAACTTGACGAACCCTAAAATAAAAAACCGTGCTTCTGTTCAGGTCAATTTAATCTTCTACTTTCCTACTCGCAGACTCGAGGATTTTCTGCTATATAAAATGAGTCGAAACGAAATAAATTTAGTCAGTCAGATAACAAAACCCTAATGTATTAAGTCTAGAAATCCTAGCCCCAAATTTTCCTCTTCTGAATTGAATTAAACCGCTATCTTGATCTGGTCATAAAAATAAAAAATCCACATAATTGATATGCTTAATTGAACAATATACAAACTTCTATCTGTGATAACAGATTAAAACCCAAAACAGGTCAACCGAAGGGGGAAAAAACACATTTTCGTCACCAACAACATTACCAGAGAATCATACAGCCAAAACAAAACGCGAATTATTGCAGTAATTCATACTCCACATTGAGAAACGACACAAACATAAGGGTTCTCTTTAAAAGCAACTAAGATCAAAGCTTGGAGAAAAAGACGAGTTTCGGATGACACATTCAGGTTCAGAGTAAGGGTTGTGCTGGTGTCAGATTCTTGTATCGGATATTCCACTAGGATCTTGATGTCACTCGGCTTTGGAATTGGAATTGAAATTGGAATTGAAATTGAAATTGAGGATGGTTGGTGGCCAAATAAAGCACGGGAGTAAGATATCGACCCCTCCATTGGACCCACTACACTGCTTTTACCCTTGAAAAAATTTGGCCCCAATAGAAAAATCTCCATATTACCTTGTGAATTCGAGCATAATCATTAAAAAAAATTCTATCTTTTGTGTTGGCATTGAATTTGTAGCATACTTCATCAAAAAATATTACTAAAAGTTAGTTAAATATTGGGAGGCGCTAAAGCGGTTCTGAGGCTATCCGACTTGAATGCCTCTTTTTAGATGTATTGGGCATCAAGATTATTATGATTCGACCGCCATTTTATGATATTTTCATTTAGATGAAATGGCTCATACTTCACTATTCAGTTTTTTTTTTCATTAATTATGATAACTTCGGATATTAACTAAATATATTTCAGGGTCCTAACTTCTTAATTTTGCAACAGTCTCAAGTTGAAAGTTTGAAACTTTGATAAAATCCTTAACCAAACTTCTAGCATATAATTTGGTGGATCAATCCTATGACACATTTGTTAAAAGTGTAGCGTTGAATGAAATGAATGAAAAATTACGTGTAAAATGGATTAGAAGTTAAAAGTTAATTTGCTAGGTATTACTTATTAGTAATAGGCATAAAATTGTTGAATTCAATTTTGTATACAATAAAACAATAAATCCTCTTGGTCTTGGAGATAGTCCAATTAAAAAATAAAATTAACAAAAGTGCAGATAGAATTTGATGAGTATACGTGGTCAGTCCATATGTTAAAGAATTTACAAAAGAGAAAATCATGATTAAAATTCCCGAGAAATTTTAATCGAGATTTTAATTAAAATTCTAGCCGTTAACTATCAAATCAGCCACCATTTTTTACTTTCCCTCTCACAGGTGGGACCCACGGATTGACTATAACAACTATAATTTTGATTAAAATCCCACAAAAATTGCTCCCAAACACTCTGAATTTGGTGCATGGAGATGCGGGGGATCGAACCCCGTGCCTCTCGCATGCAAAGCGAGCGCTCTACCATTTGAGCTACATCCCCTAGTTGTTGTCCAGGTTCTATTTGTTAAATATTGTACTTGCGGAAGTCACGGAAAAACCCAAAAACTATTTTCCCTCCAAAGATAACAACGTTCTATTGTGTTGATCAAAAAAAATTTTAAGGCTTCAAAAATTAATCGAATGGAATTTTTATTTAATACATTAGTCTTAAATCTTCGCTGTCAAAAAAAAAAAAAAGGAAAAGAAACACCACATGCAAAGGAAGAATCCATCTGAACAAAGTTATAGAACTAGGCTAGCAGCAACCTGTCTGATCATTTGTATTTGATCGATTTATGTTCTTGATTGATTAATCAGAATAGTTATGTAAATTCTCCTTTTTAGCACGGTGGCTCTCACTTGCTGCTGCATTGTCTTTGCATTTGAGCCTTCACCATTGCAAGATTTCTGCGTTGCAGATCCGTCTGGCTCAGGTAATCAGGCTTATTAATTCATCCACATTAAACGATGTATTATGTAGAATTTCAACGTTTGTATGGAAATTAGAGTAATTCTTTTTGGGTTTCTTTTCAGCTAGAGCAATATATCGTAGGATTAAATAATTTGTCATTCTATCACCATGTCCCCAACTTTGCGCGTCCATGTTCACCACACAATTCGATGCTAGCTTTCTTTAAAGAAATTTAAAGCTTTCTTTAAAGAAATTTAAAGGTATCTCAACTTGTGCAAAGTGTTAAATTGCCTCTAAAGCTCCCAGTGCAACCTTGAAAAAGTGTGCACGAGTGCAAGGCGTGTGGTTTGTGCTAAGTGACGATACTGATAAATGCTATTCATCTAGAGTCTAGATGATTAAAAAGTGGAATCACTATCATATAGACCAATGATCATGTAAACTCTAGATGAATAGCATTATTCGATGTTAGTAGTGCAAGTGCAGGATACGCTGCACCAATCTCAATACTTCTCTCTCTCTGCTTAAAGATGTACCACCTTTTATGTTTTCTCACTATAATGGGAAACACTAATCCGAATGCTACTAGCGTCCAACATGTAAAGAAATCATCCTCAGATCAACTGCTGAGAAAGTTTGCTGAGGTGGGTTCTGAATCAAATCACAAATTCTCAGCTAAAAACGAGTTAAGACTGGCAAAATGGGCAAAAAGAACCATACCTCTTAACAGTAATGTTAATGCTCCTTCGGTGCTACTTCCTCCATCAACATCTCAGACTGGGTAAGGCCGAGATCACAGTCAGGGAGCTCAAGAACAAGTCCATTCATGGGTACCGTTAAGAAGGTGATATTATTTGACTCTCTCTCTCTCTCTCTCTCTGTGTTGAGGAGTATATATACAATATACTGAACTTCTCTTTTTGTATCCATGAGCAGACATGGAGTATAACGATTGCAGGAGCTTTGAGGGTCTTATGGAGAAGCATTACAACTGGCACAAGCGTCTAACTGATGCCAAATATTAGGTCATGTTGCTACACTTTTATACTATAGCTTCTTACAACCATGAACCATCACTGTCTCATTTCAATTTTGCGGCATAATTGTCATAATTTTCTTGAACTTGAATAGTAAACTCATTGGCAATGCAATTTGGTTACAGACTGACATTCAGTCATCCAGATTGCAAAAAATTCACATTAACTGATAGTATATGACAGATAAATCCAACGGATAAAGAAATAATGTAGAATCAGAAATGGGACAATCCCTTTATCTTAAAGTAAAATCGCGACAACATTTTAAAATACTCTACTCTTCTACCTAGTTATGTAAATAGGAAAAATGAATATTTGGCAGGATTATTGTTCAAATCTTGAAAAGTAAAGACTTAGGAAAGAACAAAAACAGAATCATAAGGTAATATGAATGAGAAAGCAATTCCACAAGAGTTCATATAAATTCTTCCAACCATCTATTATTGGAAAATCTTGATTTAGAAGCATTTTCTGTGAACAATCGAAGGGCCAGACTCATCATATTCTGCTTTTGCTATCCACATCTGCAGTCACATAAACAAGACAAGTCTCTCGTCAAAATTTATTCAGGTTCCTACCCAAATAGGCCTTAGCATTCAGAGAATTAAACATTAGCAAAGTCAACCAATTAACTACAAAGCACGGACACTCTTACTGGAGTGACATGTCCATGTTAGATATTTGTTGGACCTCAACACTCACTACGAGGTTCCAACACTCTGGGACACTTCCCAGATATACATGGAGCACATCTAGGGAAATTTTAGCTTGTCTTTAACCCTTTGGTAGCAGAAATACAGCAACCTAGACATTAATAAAGCAATAGGGAGGCTGTTATGAAATATACCTGTTGGAATGTGCTTAGAGAGGCCAAAATAGAACCTCCAATCCATACACTATACTTCCTCTCCGGTGGAGCCACCACCTTAATCTTCATGCTGCTTGGAGCTAATGCAGTAATTTCCTTGCTCATCCTGTCAGCAATGCCTGCGAACATTGTGGAGCCACCGCTGAGAACAATGTTGCCATACAAATCCTTCCTAATATCAACGTCGCACTTCATGATAGAATTATACGTGGTTTCATGTATTCCAGCAGCTTCCATTCCAATCATTGATGGCTGGAACAGGACCTCTGGGCAGCGGAATCGCTCAGCACCAATAGTGATCACCTGTCCATCAGGCAGTTCATAGTTTTTCTCCACAGACGAGCTGGTCTTCGCTGTTTCTAGCTCTTGTTCATAGTCGAGAGCGATGTAAGCGAGTTTCTCTTTTATATCCCTTACAATTTCACGCTCAGCGGTTGTGGTGAAAGAGTAGCCTCGCTCTGTCAGTATCTTCATGAGGTTATCTGTAAGATCGCGCCCAGCCAAATCCAGACGGAGGATTGCATGGGGGAGTGCATAACCTTCATATATGGGAACTGTATGGCTGACACCATCCCCAGAGTCAAGAACAATTCCTGGAAATAACATTAGTAAAGCTCATATTTCTGTAAATAGAGAAAATTTAGCAGATATATGATGCATCAACCTAAGCTTAATCCACTGGTTTCTGAGGCATTAAACTGATCAGGAGCTGACGGTATATAGCATGCAAGTGGTTCAAAAATTTATAGTAGCTTCAGTTACTCTATTTATAATATATGGAGTGCAAATATCAATGTGTTTCCTGTTTGTCGACTTACTTTTCAGTTGAGAGGCAAACAGAATATGGAAATGGATTTATAACTGGGAATCCGAGTAATGCAGTGCCTATTACCATAATAATGCAATATCTGCTTGTATGCGTAAAAGCATATTTTTAGGTAATATTAAAGGCAATTATTTTCTTTAGAGGGAAGGGGTATATTTAGCTCACTGTTTGGTAGAAATTAAAATTAGATTTTTAGTATATTTTGATAAAAATTGATGAAATGTGTGGTTGAAAAGTTGTGGGTCCCATAAAATGTGTGGTTAAAATTAATTATTGACTTTGATTTGAGATTTTAATTGGATTTTAATCCGATCCAAATAGGGGCTTAGTTTGATACACTAAACTAAGCAACTTTATGTGCTTTCTGTGATGCTGAGAACATTGCACGTGTCTATTACATCATTAATCTAGTTAATGAACAATTTTATATTAGTGTTCAAAAGAGAAAAAAATATAAAATTGAACTTACCAGTTGTACGACCACTGGCATAAAGGGAAAGAACAGCCTGAATGGCAACATACATGGCAGGAGTATTGAAGGTCTCAAACATGATTTGAGTCATTTTTTCACGATTGGCCTTGGGGTTAAGTGGAGCTTCTGTCAAGAGAATTGGATGCTCTTCCGGAGCCACACGAAGTTCATTATAGAAGGTGTGATGCCAAATCTTCTCCATATCATCCCAATTGCTAACAATTCCATGCTCAATTGGATACTTGAGAGTCAAAATACCCCTCTTGGATTGAGCTTCATCACCAACATAAGCATCTTTTTGGCCCATGCCAACCATTACACCAGTGTGACGAGGGCGCCCTACAATGCTCGGGAAAACAGCCCTTGGAGCATCATCCCCAGCAAATCCAGCCTGACAATTTTAAGATAAAATAACGATCGTGAATCAATGCACAAATCTCTCATCTCATCTTTTGAAGGATACGTATTGGAAGTGTGGAGTAATAAAGAATTGATGTCAGATGGTTACCTTGACCATTCCTGTTCCATTGTCGCATACGAGAGGTTGAATATCCTCAGCTTCTGCCATCTCTTAATTCACTGTGAAGAAAAACAATTCAATTTTATGCAGAGAAGAACTATTTTATAACCATTAATTTTATTTTTTTTGCATTTGATGTTATCAAACCCAGCATTTCTTAATATTTTGATCGAGATAATTTATCCACGGATCAAGATAGCATAAAGAGATCGATAACATAACAAGAAGGAAACAAAACCAATTCTTTACACAGATCAAAATTCAGCAATGAAAGAAAGCAACAAAATGACAGATATTATCACAAAGCAAATCTTTTTGAAAAATGAGAAAGAAAAATCAAGATTGTACCTTTGAGGCTTTCTTGAAAATGGGTCTCTCTTTTGTTATGAAACTTCTCCTTGGCTGAGGTACCCGCCCTCTTGTTTTGAATAACGGGAAATGAAACTGTGTGTATCCTGTGATAAATGAAGCTCAAATAGATAGTTGCGAATATCAGGGCCGTTTATTAAAAAAGGTTGAACCACAACCTTGAGGGTCCCCACCAACCCTGCCCTGGGCCATTGTGGAGGAGCTAAATCATATCAGGGCCGTTTATTGCTATGACACCATCATGTTGATATAGCTGGATCATTTTTGCATTCACTCCTCTGTATGGACAGATGTACCCCTCGCTTCTCCCTTAATTCCCTATTCGTTCTTGATAACTTCAGAAGAAAAATAGAGGGAAATCTCTCCCACTGCCCCCCCAAACATTACAACTTGTTGCACTTGAATGCCCAATAATTTTTTTGTAGCATTTAGGTCTCTAAACTGTCTTTTTTTTTGTGTGCATACAATAACAAATGGATTAAATCAATTCATTTCTTCAAACAATCACTTGAAAGAATGGGAAACTTAACTTAATTTATGGACAAATAGAAATACCCTAAAAGAATGGTTCACATTCGAAATCTTTTATTGATTAAGCGAGAAGATCGATCTATTTCATTAAAGGAAAAGGGGATTCGCAAGCAAGAAGTTTCTTCTCGAATGGACTTTCTTGTAAGGAAAGATGGCTTTTAAGTTATTATTTCACTGAATCTATTCGTTCTTGTCTGTACAAAAAAAGATAATTTGGAGGACGGCGATTGAGAATATCCGTAATTAATTTTGGTGGTAAACTAATATGAATGAGCAAAAAACCTTAGTTTTTTTTATAGTAAAATAAAAATTCATAAATGATCCACAAGGGGGACAACAATCTTACGTCCAATATGTAAAATCTAGAGGGCAAGTTCGTCCGACCACGCCAAAAAGTTGAAAATGACTTTATTTTGTCCAACTTTTTCTCTTTTTTCTTTTATAATTCAGTTGCGGAATTAGTGGACTGCAATAATATAAATACGTGGACATTATAGAATTTGTGTGGGTCCAGTGTCAGCTCATCCAACAGCCTGGAGATGCTGTCGCAGGATTTTGTGTCCACCCAAACGTGGCCAAGTTCACCGGTTGATCCGGTCAGCATGATACATCTATCGCTCTGTCCTAACGTGTCATTACACTATTCTTTTTCTTACTGGTTGAATTTTCATATAAAATAAAATAATTTTTCTAGCCTACACTATGCCCCCTTCTAACTAATAATCAATTTTTTAAATTTTGATAAAAAATGATGAAATGTATTATTGAAAAGTTAAGAGAAATTATAAATCCATGTGGTAGGAAGTGAATTGAAGGAAAAATGCCTTTTAAAAATTGGTACAAACATGGACTTTAAGTAATCCACTTTTTCGTGGATGTTCGGGTCAAATTGCGCGCACCTCGACTACTTTTACGGGACCCTAAAATTTACGGTCGGGTACTCACCTCAATGGTCTTGGGAGGACTCGAACTGGTGACCATTGGGGAGCAAATCCAACTTTAAGTAATCCACTTATAATTACAAATTTATCGATTAATTAATCAAACAATTAAAGTAAAAAATTATTTTATGAAAAAAAAAATGACAAGGAATTGGGTATCAAGTAAACGATATATTCTTATATAAATTAATACTCCGTGTAGCAATAGTAAGGAAAAAAAAATTGCTAGGATTATTTAGTTTCCGTTAAGAATGTATGCACATAACTCAAATTGCAATCGAGAATTATTTTTTCCTAATTTGGTTAATAGAGATTCACACTTTATTTTAATGAAAGCATAGAGTTAGATACTTCACCAATTGGGATAAGCAATTTATCTTGATAGTAATGAACATTCCATCAAAATATTGACACTTGTACGTAGTGTATAACTTGGAGTGTATTGGACGGGACCATCTTGTAAATTATATTTCATAGCATGACATTGCATACAAATTGATTTACATCTTCTGAATTCACTTATTCCACTATAGAGTTGTTATTCGTGAACTCGATTTCATTTGGTGTGCCAATGAGTGAGAACAAATTACACAACCAAAACATCGATATGTTGGGAGCCGATATGAATTAGTAGTGAGCACATATTCACATTGAAAATATATCACGCCGTTAGATGGGTTGATAGTAGAAGAGTTAAATGATAATTGATGAAGAGTTTTACTTGGGGTACATAGGAGATAACATAGGGGTTGACATAATACTCACATGGGGTGGGGCCCGCTTTTAAAATGGGTCCCACCTCATGTGAGTATTATGTGTACCATTATGTAGAAAAATTATGTACAAGTAGCATTTTTGATTGATTAATTTTCATTTGAGTTCTCCAATCACCTTTCTTTTAAGTATATGCATCAGTAAGTGGGTGTTCATGAAAATATCTTTTGAATTAAAATCATCGCAAAAGTATGGTTCGTTGAAAAATAATAAAGTGAATTTTAAATTCAAGTATCATCCCACAAGAATTGATTTATTTCAATTTTAATTATCACGACCTTAATCAAAACACAAATAATATGGTGTGTTTGTTTATAACAAAATTATGAGTAAAATAATTGACTTATGCAATTGTGAGTAAATTAACTAAATGAAATGCAAATTGATGTGTTTAATAAATGACAAACGCACTAGGATCCCAAATTTCCATGCAATAATCCTTTTTAAGCTCGGTTCTTCGCCTTAACAACACGATTGAATTTTGATTAATCAATAACCCGACTATATTTCAACGACGGATGCGAATATATAAGAATGCGTAATTTTTATAAACACTTAAAGATTCACCTAGAGCATATCGGTATATTTATATTCCCTATCGAACCCTATTACGATTTACACTATATCGAAGCTATATTACGATTTACAATATTTTTGAACCTATTTTTCTTGTTTTGAATGCATAAAATAAGCCACCAAATTCATACAATTACCGTGCACAATAATCGTAGAAAAAAGTTAATCATGTAAGTCATTCAAAATCCAAAAACGTGTTTTCAACATCATGTATATAAAATTAAAGATTAAAAATTCATATTACAAGATTCATCGTTCTTCTAGCACAAACAAATATTGCTTAACATGTTATGAAGAATAAGACAAAATGTATAACAATTGTTCATCACCAAAAAATTATTGAATTCAATCTTCAAGTTCTTGAAATTGAATCTTGATGCGTTCATTGCCTCATTTTGCAATTAATTATTCACACCCTAGTTATGTTTTGAGAGTTTGTATATATATCCTCTTTAAAGAGTTTCAAAATATCTCCAAAAATCATGCATTTCATAGTACAAACGAAATTTTTTTTGTTAGAATTGAATTTTGAATAAAATGGAATTTTCTAGCCGAATTGGCCTGGGCACAACGAGGGGATTGTCGTATACTAAATAGCCAGTTAATCAATGTTATGGGCCAGGCGGCCGCCCTTATAAAAAATTCTCGAATTTTCCTTTTAGTCATTTTCTTCATCATTTCTTCCATCTTGGTCATCCACATTAAATTACTTTGATTTTAGTACTTCAACATTTACTTAAATACATATTAGTCCTCAAACTTTTACCCATTAGCCAATTGATCTTTCTTTATTTTTCAATTTATTAAAAATGGTCCAAAATTGAAATAAGATAAAATTAACACAAGTTAAATAAAGTCCAATACTAAAATGATACAAAAACTTAATAATGTGGCCCGAATAAATGCACAAATATGCATTTATCAGTGGGTTTTTGTAAGCTTATGCAAGTAGATATGATATTTGATAATGAACATACAAAATTTTACTTGCAAAAGTTTAGGGTATTACAAATTGTCCCAATCGTTTTACAATCATTGCGCAAATGTCTCTATCATTTTAAATTTGTCAGTTGCACCATCATTCCAATATTTCCTTCCATCTCCTTCCGTCAAATATGAGTAATTGGTGCAAAATGTACATATAGCTTGCCTTCATTGTGCAAAATATCCTAACAATCTATTTTATCAAAATTACTAATTTACCCTTGTATTTAAATAAACAAATAGAAAATAAATAAATAATATAAAAAATAAGTAATTGCAGCTAGAATTCCATTTATAAAAAAATTTACAAATAAATCTCGTGTAAAACAATTTTAAAATACAAATAAAAAATATATTTTATCTTCCCAATTAACCCCACTCATCCCTACCCCTACCCCCATCTCCTCCTCTCCGTACCACCAAAATCATTAAAAAGATAATTAAAAGTATAAAAAAAGTAAGAAAATAATAAAAATAAAAATAAAAATAAAATTTAAAAATAAACATAAACATAAACATAAAAATGGTTCTTCTACCTTATCCAATTATGCACATTGCCACTGCCCATTCTCCCCATCTCATTGCAGCACTATCTAGGGATTTAGCTATTTTCTTGTTATGAAGTTTCGTGTTTTAATATCTTTTTATTGTAACACGTATAAGCACGGCATTTACTTTGCTCTGATTTTGTTCAAATTTATTTTACCTCACAAAATGAAGTCTGAAGATGGGATTTTTTCTTCCATCAAAGGGTTAATTAGAGATCTTATTCTAATTCCAATCCTAACTGTTCTAATCGAAACCCAGCTAAGAGGAAAATAATTTTCATTTTGGGAAGATTTTTTTTTTTTTTTTTGGGGTTAATAAGTTTTAAATTATTTCAAGTTGAACTCGTTTCACTATTTGAAAATTTTAGGACTTTGACTGCAATTATTTATTTATTTTTATATTATTTCTCTCTTTTTTATTTGTGTTATTTAAAAATGAGGATAAATTATTTATTTTACAATTTTTCAATGGAGAAAATAAACGGTGGGAACTTTTTAAGCAATGAAGGCAAACGATGAGAACCTTTTGAGCAATGAAAGCAAATGATAAGGACATTTTGCACCAATTACTCATATATGATTAAAAAAAAAAGGTTAAAATGAGGGTATAAATGCCAAATTTGAAATAATATGGACGATTTGCACAATAAGTGCAAATGATGGAGACGTTTTGTGCTAATCACCCAAAATTTTATATTGAGTTTATGCTTGATTTAATGATAAAGCTGTTGGAATTTTATTATTTACCTTTTTAAAGTCAAGGTGTTTTGATTCTTTTCGTTTCTTCTCTTCCGGTGGTTTTGGAGAGCAGTTTACGGCTTTATGCAATGGGCCAAACCGGTAAATATTACTTGATTACTGGTGCAAATAATTTTTTCTTAAATTAGATTTTTAATATATTTTAATAAAATTGATAAAATATATGATTGAAAAATCGATAAATGTTTTGTGAAGATGATGAGAGGAATATGAGAGTATGTTCTAGTTGTGCATTTGGTGGAAATCGATACTTAGATGGAGTTATTATGTCTCGACTTATGAGCTAGGTCACATGGTAGCCAATTTTTACGTTTCGACCTATGGTGGAAAGGTCAGCACTTCGTTGCACTCCAAGAAAGCTACTTCATGCTGATCTATTTACCATTACTAGTAGGGGTGGGCGCGGGTCGGGTCGGTTCGGTTCGGTTCGGTTTTTTTCGGTTCCAGAAATTTTCGGGTATTTAGTAAATAGAACCGTCGGTTCCAAATATAATTTTGGAACCGTTCGGTTTCGCTTCCGTTCGGTTCTGTACTATAATTAAATTTTTTAACATTTAAAATAATACTACATAAATACACCTGAAAGTGGATACCAATATTAATAACAAAAAGTAGATACAAATACCAAGTTCAATCTTAACTTTTACGAATTAACGTAATCTAATTTAATAACATATAAATAATAAGTTGTCAAATACAAATACCAAAAAGTAAATATTACTAATAAAATTTCGATATTCATATCAATAATTCATTTGTTTCAAACCTTCAAGTCTACATAAAAGTGAAATATAAATTAGAAGTCACAAAGATAAAATATTTTAAAGTATTGATAATACTTACCAACTATTTAATGTAATCATCAGTTGGTTGACTTTCCATACTAACTACTAAGAAACTATACAAGAAAAAATTGAAAAAAACACAACTAACAAAAATAAATAAACTCTAAATTGTTCAACTAATAAGATTTAATAAGAAAAAAATTATTAATTTGTTTAGAAAAAATAAAAGAAATTGATTTATCCAATATAAAAAAAAAAAGTTCGGTTCTTATTCGGTTCTTCGGTTCTTGGTCGAGAACCGAGAACCGAACCAAACCATTCGGTTCTCGATTCGGATACCCGTTCGGGTATTTCATTTTAAAAAACCCGCTCGGTTCGGTTCGGTTCGATTCGGTTCCGGTTCGTTCGGTTCGGTTCGGACATTTTGCCCAGCCCTAATTACTAGTTCTCTAATTTTTTTCATGTGTAATTAGCACATAACGTTTATACTTTTTATTGTTATTGTGGAAAACGTAAACTTTTTCAATTTTGACATTTTCAGCTTTTATTGTGCAAAATGTCATTTTCATCTATTTTCTCAATTAAAAATTGTGAAATAATGAATATATCCTTCTCTTTATATAAATTAATTGCAATCATAATCCCAAATTTTAAAAAAAAACACAAATAAGTCCCAAATAAATTATTAAAAGGGTAATTAATACATAATATCCCCACATTTCACTATTATAGCAGAAAACGTCACTATCTTTTTTTTTCACCTTTAATTATTTATTTTCATCCAATTTCTCAATAAAGAACTGTGAAATGATGAATATACCCTCTTATTAAATTTTTTTTAATAAAATTAATTTTTTTATTTCTAATTTTTTAATAATTTATCCAGGACTCGTTTGCACTTTTAAAAAAACTAATTTCTAATTTTCTAATAATTTATTTAGGAGTCATTTGCACTTCTTTTTTTAAAAAAAAAAATTAATTTTAAATTTTTGAATAATTTATTTGAGACTCGTTTCTACTTTTTAAAAAATTTGGAACTATGGTTGCAATTAATTCTTAGCTTTTTATTTAAATAAGAAGGTATATTCATCATTTCACGGCTCTTTATTGAGAAATTGGTTGAAAATGGATAGAAATGATGGTTTGTGCAACCAAATGTGTAATTAAGGACGAAAATGTCAAAAAAGAAAGGTAAAAACGCTTTTCGCAATAATAGTTGAAGATATGGACGTTATGTGCAAATTACCCTTTGAATAATTTATTTGTGACTCATTTTCTCTCTTTTTAAAAAAAACGGCGACTATGATTGTAATTAATTTTTTCTCTTTATTTTTGTTATATTTAAAGAGAATTGTATATTCATTATTTCACAATTTTTAATTGAGAAAATTGATGGAAACAAATTATATTCCCAATTGTAACAAATTTTATCTTTTTAATGGACAGTTTTTATGAAAAATAAAGTCAAACGAATACTAAAAGATCCAAAATTTCAATATTGTCTAGGTGAAAAACTATACCAATCAAACACAATTAATTGACAATTTCCAGTAAAATAAGTTCTAGGCAATTCAATTCACTGGAATTCATTTTATTTCCACCAAAATTCCATCATTGCCATCAAACCTACCCTAAATTCATTTGAAAGCAAAACCGTACTGTCATATTTACAAAATTGGGTAGCTAGCTATGATAGATCGTAATCTTTTTTAGCATACTGCTAATCAACTAGCGAAGGGGGCAGGTGCACAATAAATTAGACTGGTTGTGAGGATGATTTAGAGTGTGTTTGGTAGGGATTTTTGGGGGAAGAATTGATTTTTGAATAGTGATATGATGGGAAATGTGTGGTTGAAAAAGAAGAAAAAAGTATTGATGTGATGGAAAATATTATTTTATTGAAGAATGTGTGGTTGAAAATGAGAATTGATTTACTGTAGAAAATGAAAATTTTTACCAAACATGCTCTTATATAACTCTTGTTTGAACTCCATTATTTGACGAAAAATACATTTTTGAATAGTGGTTGATGGAGAATGTGTAGTTGAAAAATAGAAAAATTTTTGATTTATATGTAATTTATTTTATTGAAAAATGTGTGATTGAAAAGAATAGAGATAAAAATGTATTTTGTAAAGAATGTGGATCAAACAAGGTCATGGTCGACTTGTGTTTTAAATTTACTTTTAATTAATATATTTTCTATAAAAATTTACTTGTTAATTTAAATTTTCTTTTTTCCCACTATTCAAAAATATTAATTTGATATTTTAATACATTTAGCCCCTGTTTGGTACACATCAAAATTTTCATTCTCATTTTTAACCACACATTTTTCAATAAAATAATATTTTCCATCAAATCAATAATGTTTTAAATTTACTTTTAATTAATATATTTTCTATAAAAATTTACTTCATAATTTAAATTTTCTTTTTTCCCACTGTTAAAAAATATTAATTTGATATTTTAATACATTTAGCCCATGTTTGGTACACATAAAAATTTTCATTATCATTTTTTTACTCATTTTCAACCACACATCTTCAATAAAATAATATTTTTCATCAAATCAATAATTTTTCCTTCTTTTTCAACCACACATTCTTCATCAATCTACTATTCCAAAATACATTTTTTCAAAATAATGTGGCTTAAACATTAGAGTGAAGTTAGAAATAGGTATTTGAACTCCATTATTTGACAAAGAATGCATTTTTGAATAGTGATTAATGGAAAATGTGTGATTGAAAAATAAGAAAAAATTGGTTTATATGCAATATTATTTTGAATAAAGCTATGTATACACAATTTTTTACAAAATGTTTTACACCCCCTCACATGGAGGGGGGCCCACACATAATAAAATAATCGTGGGCCCCCCTCCATGTGAGGGAAGTGTAAAACATTGTGTAAAAAATTGTGTGTACACATAGCACCACTCTATTATTTTATTGAAAAATGTATGATTAAAAAGAAGAGAGAAAAATATATTCTGAAAATAATGAAGATCAAACAAGGCCATAGTTGACTTATGTTTTAAATTTACTTTTAATTAATGTATTTTGTTTAAAAATTTACTTGTTAATTTAAATTTTCTTTTTCCCACTGTTTGAAAATATTAATTTGATATTTTAATGCATTTCGAGTGGAGTTAGAAATGGGTATCTAAGGGCGTATTCGGTAGAGATTAAAATAGGATTAAAATTAAAAAATTAGTCATTATTGTTGACTTTTATTAGACAAGTAGGACGTAATAACGATTATATTTTCAATTTTAATTGAATTTTAATCTTTACCAAACGAGCTCTAACTTATTTTTCAACAAACTAACTTAGCTTTTGACAATCATTATTTAAAAATTCTTTAAATTATCATATTAATTTTAAACCACACATGAACATAATAAAATACGTAAATGAAAAAAAAAAATCTCTCTTCAGAAATTATTATTCCAAACTTCATTTTTTAAAAAAAATAACGACGATCAAACGGCATAAAATAGTGCTCAAAAAATAAAAATCTCCCATAATCCTATCTTCAGTTGGCCCTGTCATTCAGTTATCAGTCCTCACACAGTTCTCTGTTGTTTTTCAATTTTTCATCTAGAATTATTTTCCGTTTGAACCCAAAAATCTTTCGCACGTTGTATGTAAACCTGTATCTAGAGCTAAAATAGCTTTAAAAGGCCTCAGTCAATTTTAGTCAGTAGTGATAATGCTGAAAGCTATACAGATTCTTGGTTCATCTTCATTTGGGTTCGTTTCCCTTCCTTGCAGATTTAAGAGGAGGCCGCAAGCAAATTGTGACCTCTATTTCTTATCAAGAAAACCCATAAAAGCATCAAATTTATCGTCATTAAGATCAAAAGCATCTTCTTTTGCTTTTCGGGTTCGCAAAGGTCGCGATTCTATAGCTTCACAGATGTCCCACATTCATTCCGATTCAAACCCGTATGGTGCTTCATCTTCTTCCTCTACATCCACACCAGTTCAATCAACTGTGAGAATTTTTTTCTTCGTAATTTTCTTTGTGTTAATTATTGGGTTTTGGTTTGATTTATTGATTTTCCAATAGTACAATCCTGTTTTGGATGGATAATGTTCAATTTGTGGTTTGTGGGCTATGTAGTCAAGCGGGTAATATCGTTCCTCGATATTGCATGATTAGATTCTTGGTTCTCTGTTGTTTGTATGAATTCCCAAGACTGATACTATAGGAATTTCTCTAGTTTCTTCAATATAATGCTTTGAATTCTCATTTTTCTCTTCATGTTAGTTTCAGAGCTAGTTTCTGCATCAATCTGCAGCAAGGAATTCTTGAATTTTCTATTTGTGAGTTTTTCTCACATCTTGCAATATTATCTTGGATTGGTTCAAATTAAGCCCTAGAGAATAATGCTATCTATCATCAGCAATGATCATCATAGTCCAATTGACAGCGGAACCCTGCTTCTTTGTCAAATGCATTAAATTGCATGACAACTTCATTGGCTTGTGATCTTTAAACCAAGAAATATTTTTTAGATGCGATAAATCTTAGAGGAATATCTAGGACCACGGAACGCATCTTGTTAAGCCCCTGTTTGAGAACCATACTTTTGGAAAAAAAAGGTTTTGAATAGTGATTTTTAGGTGAACGTGTAGTTAAAAAATAGGGAAAATTTTTGGATTTATGTTCAGAATATGTTATTGTATAAATATGTGGTTGAAAATGAGAATATAGAAAAAAGAGTTTGAAAAGTATGGTTGTCAAAAAGGGGCTAATATTGACAAACAATGCAGCCACGACTGGCAGGAGAAGGAAGACACATGGAGTCAGGTTCCAACATGGATTGAGATTATTTGTTTCGGCATTAACTTGAGCATGTTCCTTCAGGTGAAAGGCCAACCCGTAGGGTCCTTGAATTACAAATTTTGCATCATCCCACTAGTTTTGACTACAGTCAATTGCATTACCATTAGACCATCTTTGTACCATTTGTGTGGTATTTCTTTTGAGATTGTAGAAAGCGATACTAGACACCTGCATTATATATGAAGATAAGTTTGAGCTGAAAAACATTCCAGTTGCTTTCACTTAGAAGAGTCCATGTTTTCTGACCTTTGAAAAATATTGTCATTTCAAATGACCTCCCTCTTATCTCTAAAAGAAAAGATGGTTAAAACATAAATAAGGATGTTCACGTTATGAACTGAGTGGATCTATTGTTTCTATAAGCAACTGCTCGCCAACGTTTTTCTTAATATCGAGCATGTTGTATGCCTTGTAATTGGCTGGATCTCTTACTCATGGTAAATAAACGTTTCTTTGAGCTGGCCGTTGTTGTGTCTTTTAATGTGCATTTTACAGTTGGTGGCATTAGCAGAAACGTAGGTTATTATCGATTGACAATGATACTG
Organism: Fraxinus americana; assembly: GCA_035079005.1. NCBI lineage: Eukaryota > Viridiplantae > Streptophyta > Magnoliopsida > Lamiales > Oleaceae > Fraxinus > Fraxinus americana. The sequence goes on along the minus strand of CM068706.1, from coordinate 52,017,900 downwards.
ATCGAAACCATGTAACGTTAAACAGTGCTGACTGCATGGTAAATTGTTACCAGTGTGATCCTTCTCTTATTTTATTTTTGTTTCACCTTTTCCTCCTGGCTTTTATGAAACTTTGGGTAACAACCAATGTACGGTGTGGGTTGTCTTCCACCCTTTATCATTCATTTACACTCTTTCCTTTCTCTTTTAATTCGTATCAGTGTCTAACAATCTGCAGGGTAGTATTCGTAAGATCAATTTCTGCCAGTCGTGTGGTGGCCAAACAAAACATGAGATACCTGATGGGGAGGAGAAGATGAGGGCTATTTGCACATCATGTGGGAAAATTATTTATGAGAACCCGAAAATGGTATGATTTCCTAATGATAAAAAGGATTCCAACAAAAAAAAAAAAAAAGACTGCTTTTACAACTATGAAAAGGAAATTTCTAAATCTCGCGCTTCTACTTAAATTGTGGTTCAAATTCAATTGGAGAATTACGTGCATATTGTTATGAGTCAATTTATTTGTCATGTTGTGTTGCCATAGTTGCTAACTCCATAAATTTTCAACTTTTGTAAAATTGCTTTGCATTCATCATGATGATTCCATGGCCAAGGAATGCCTGGAGTACAACAAACAGCATACCAAAGAAAAAAAGTCTGTTTAGACAGCTCACAAGAAATAATGAACACGTGTTCTCCTTTTTCTCTCCTTTTTTGAAGAACTGTGACCCAACTAGTGCTAACGTGTAGTGGCTGATTTAGATGAATTTATCTGCTTCATAATTTTATGTGGTCAAGTGGACATAAATTATGCAGTACTAAAAAACTGAGGAAAAAAATAGACCCAACTAGTCTATATTCAAAAATCCATTTGAATAGCATCCAACAAAAGGGAAATATAACATGACTAAAATAACAATCCTACAATTATTTCTAGTAGATTTCCAAATTCCTAAAATGTATCCTACTGGCATGATAGCAGTTTCATGATTTGATTGTAGATAACTACAAAGAAAATAAAATTTTAACTCATTCTTAATGACTGGAACTTAAACTTCAAAGAATCATTTGAGTAAGATAATGAAATTCTTATTCTGATTTTAACAGATTACGGAAATGGTTTGTTAAATTTAAGTTAGAATGATAATAATTAGGTAAGTGTACTATATTTGTTCAAAAACATAAAAAAGTGCTGTTTTCTCCGGATTACAGGTTATAATACTGTCCTTTATTCATATTAGCTTCATAATTGAAGAGCAGAGCTTTTTAACTTGACATTGATGATTCTAGTTGTTGTTACAATGTTGACGAACAGGTTGTGGGTTGCCTCATCGAGCATGAAAACAAGATACTACTGTGCAAGCGGAAGATTCATCCATCATTTGGCCTTTGGTATGCATTTGCCTGATCCAATTTCACCTGGAAAGGGATAATTTTTTCATGCTATTAATCCATAGTAATAAATTTAGCCTGTGTTTGGCTCATATTTATAAATACTTAACCCACTTAATATCCACACATTTCGAGGGACCAGCAAGTACTATCCTCTTATTAACCGCACATTTCTATCTATTTATAATTTTTAAACAGTTTATAAACACTTCACAAACATGCTTTTAGTTTCTTCATAACATTGCGAATTGCCGAATTGTATGTATTTTTGCATTTAACATTGATATTGGTAATTTGTTCTCCACTTGGCTATTATGTAGGACACTTCCTGCTGGTTACATGGAGATTGGGGAGTCTGCTGCTGAAGGAGCAATTAGGGAAACCTGGGAGGAGGCAAATGCAGAAGTGGAAGTTTTATCACCATTTGCTCATTTGGACATCCCTCTTATAGGCCAAGTATGAGAAATATCCTAACACTAATTTTACATGGATTTCCCTGCTCTTGGCATCTTCATGTACTCCATTGTCTCATGTGGATCAGACATATATTATTTTCTTGGCCAAGTTGAAGAGACCCCACTTTTCACCGGGCCCAGAATCTTCAGATTGCCAGCTTTTTGCTCTTACTGATATTCCTTTTGATTCTTTGGCATTTTCGTCAATGCTGGTCACCTTACAACTGGTAGGGTTCTATTTCAAATGCCATGACAATTATATCAGTTCATTTAATGAACTTTTGCTCACTTCCGTCATGATGTCTTCTTTGTTTCTATAGTACATTGAAGATACAAAAGTTGGAAGACCCATGTTTCACTATGGCATCATCAATAAAAGGTAATTTCAATAAACTGATGTTCCTCAGTGAATTTATGAATGAACTTAGGTGAGTTTCCTTTGAGAGAGAGTTGAGCATTCAGATCTCTTAGGCACACTTCTCGGAAAACTTATTTTCAAATTTGACTGTCTGAGAGAAGGTTTTGATAGCAATTTTTTAGTAGAAAATGATTAAACAATACATGCCGTAATGAAGTCTTTCAATATGGAGAAATACTTGTGGAAGAATATTCGATGATTCAATTCCTTGAAACATTTTAAATTTATGAAGCTACTGCCAGTTAAACTATATATTTGACACTGCCACGTTATGTGCACAATTATGTAAACTATTTTGGTGACCTTTTCTTGTTGCTCTGCGATTTTACTTCATAAGAATTTGTTACAGGATGGCTCCTTTAGAATTTTCATGGGGTTTAATCTATGGCAAAGCATTGTATGTACAATTTCTTAGTCAATTGTAGTGCTCCCTTACCATGTTTTGGCATTTCCTTCTCCTCCTGAGAGTTCATCAAACATATGAAAGGAAACTAAAAATCTCAGCAACAGTGGAAAAATTGGGGAGCTGAATTTTTTTTTTTAAACCACTCGCAATAGAAAGAAACGGCACCACCAGAAGAAACAAGTACCTAAAATTCTGCTCAAGCAAACTGATGAGTGCCATACCTAACTGATCTTATGTCCCTATTACTGACCTAAACACCCATATCCACCTGAACATTAGAAGAAATTTCGGGTAAACTACAGCCACTTCCGGGATGTGCAGCACTTCAGAAGTCGAAACTAAGGATCCGTTTGATAGCAAATGTGGAAAGGAATTCGAATTCCGTGTTAGTTGGAAAATAAAAACCCACAAAACCCATATGAATTCGTTTTCCATGAAAATAAAGAAAATACAGTTTAAAGTGGTTGTACATTGGAATTCGGTTTCCATTTCCACATGCAATCAAACGGTCAAAGTGAAATTCGTTTTCCACGGATGTGACATTTTTCATAGAATTCGTTGCAATCAAACAGAGCCTAAGTGCTTCTCTAAGTGGAAATCAATACCATCATCTTTCAAGCACATCAAATGTACATGCATAGTAGTCAGACTGCCTGAGAACTGAAGTGGTGGTGATGGGCTGTTGGAAAGGTTCCCCACTGCCTATTGGTGTTCCACGGCAATTGTGTTAGTGGTTGTTCCAATGGCCATGGCTGGAGGTGGCATGAGGGTAGTAGATAAGGGGAGAGAGAAAGTTGCGGTGAGCAGGTGTAATTTGGATAGGGTTTGGAGCCTGGGCTGCAGCGGCTTGAGATAGTTTTGGTATGTGAACTACTTTTCTAACTAGTAACGAGGAACATTTTGCAAACAAAGGGTTAAAAAGTGTTCATTTTAGGAAATTTGGCCATTTTTGTGAATGAGCCCAAAACAGAGATAATCCTTCATTTGGTAATGGAGAGACATTTTATGGTGCCACTTCAACAATAGGTCAATGAGTATCTGGTTTCTGAAAATATTATAATAGTATGTAGATTCATAAATTTTTATATCGGGGTAAACATGTATTTTCCCTCAAACGATCCCCTTTGGCACTAACTATTACTTTTCCCGATTTTATCTCGATTTTGAGATAAATACTTTTTAAGTCACATTCTATAACCCTTTTTATTTCAAAAACAAAATGGAAATGTAAATAAGATTGATCAAGAACATCTACATTGTCTGATCATTTTCTACACAGACAGTGCAAGATCTACTCAGCTACATTAAAGAAACTTGTTACTCACCATTATTGGGTTTGGAAGCAGGTAATTGTTTTCATGTCATTTCACGATAACCACCAATATGCGATTTACCCTTTGGCACTTTATTTTTGGTAAGATGAGAGATGGAAGCAAATATTGTTAGTTCAGGGGTGTAGGACAGGTCTTTCTTTACAAGTATTGTTAAATTGGTTTGTGAAGCTACTCCATTAGTCCTGCAATTGAAAATATTGTCCTGCATTATCATGTTTGATTTTGCTAGATCTGTCATGTTATGGATAACAATTATTAAACTTTACCTACACTGTTATTGAGATCAACTGAAGTTTCTTTAGTATTTTGTTCAGAATTTGTACAACAACTTATACTGACCTGTAAAGAATGTAAATCATATTCTTCATGGCATGTTAGGTAAGGTATATTGTAGTTCTAGACGGTATTGAAGAAGAAAAATAAGCTAAAAAATTGAGATGTCGCTGTTCATATTCCTGGTGGTTTTCAACAGGCCCGGTACAAGCCCTTCTGAGATTCATGCCTATACTCTCGATCATCATCTGAAATCTTGACATTTGGAGGATGATTCTGTCCAGTTCTTCAAGGAAATGTTACAGAATTTAGAGTGAGTTTAGCATAGATCCAAGATGTCCTTACTTTTTACCAGCCGTACAAGTTTGCTCCTGTTATGCAACCTGATGATGCCATCAAAATGCGTTTCACTTCGTTTTTCTTTGTGTAACTTTTCTGATTATACTTCTACTGTAATTTCATTCTTTTGGTAATGAAAGAGAATCTGCGCTCTTTGTGCTTCGAAGTACGACTCCCTTGTATGTGTATTATTTTGTAATGCTGAAGATCAATGGCTCTGATGATTCTTGACCCCCTTCAATCCAGGAAAATTGGGCAGAAACCTTTATAGAAGCCATGGAGATGTGCGTACATCACACTTAGTTTGCTTGGTATAAAAATGTCGGATAGCAGCGGGATAGTATAAAAGAAGAAAGAAAAAGCTATAGTCTTGTTCAATATAGTTGTGTCTAGAGAGATTATATTTCTTCCCTCTTCACGACCGATGTACATGCGGTCCATTTTTCAAGTGGGTGACTTACAAAACATGTTTTCTACTTCTCTAGATCTCCTCGTTCGCAATCAAGATCCCTTAAAAATGGTGCTTGCTCCAATACCAGTTAACAACTACTGCAGGATAGAATTTACTTATAAAGCCAGACTTGTAAGAATGAATTACTCAATATACGTATAAATCAGATCTACATGACAAAGTGACGGACAAACTTTTGAGCGAGTCGAAAACAATACAAGTCATTAAACTCGCAAGGAGCACCAAAGAGAGGTGCATTATTTTTAGAGAGCAAACCAGAAGATTAATTATAAAGTGTAAAATGCAAATTCTTGTAAATAGAAGCTGTTAATAGATAAGCATTTTCCTATTGAGTGATGATATGGGTGCATAATTTTTATCCATATGAGTTCACATAACACTCACATGGGGTATTCCTTCCTATTTCGTCCAGCAGGGCCCATGTAGTACTATTCACTTTTGGCAGCTAATGAAGTCCGGACCCGGATCGGTCCGGGTGGCCCAACTTCTAAATTATAGTCTTTGTCGTTCACACGTTTGCAAAGTAATCATACTGTTCTTGCTTATAACTTTGAGAAAATTGCAATGCTAGTCCCTAACCTTTAACGGTAGAATTTTATCCTCTAAATTTGTATCCACGGTTTCAATTTCGTCGTACAAATGGTTCTTGTAGACGCTTTTACTTCCACTTCTATTAAAAATAAATGTGTAAATATTGAGATTAACCTGCTCTCTTTTAAAGATTATGAAATCAAATTGTAAACGTGATAATCATGACGTAATAACTACGGGTAAAATTTATATGTTGCATTTGAACTTTTATCAAAATTTCAATTGGATCATTAAATTTTAATTCAATTTAGTTTCAATTGGATTCCTGAACTTCAATTGAATTTCAAAATTTACTACTATGTCACCTATTGTCTTCCAAATTGATGAAAATTATTTAGGCCTATTTGATAGCCTAGAAAATGGGCGAAAAAAGAAAATATTTTCCAACTTTAGCCAATTAAGGGTGTTTGATAGCACAAATTTGTCTGACTTTTGTTTTTCCCACTTTTTTCTAGGTACGACTCTTTGATGCACATTTGCTTGATATTGTTTTCCCACCTAATAGGTGGGAAAGCAATTTCCACCTTTTTTTTTGGCTTTTTTTTTTAGCAATGACAACAAATTCTATCATCCATTGTAAAAAAAAAAAAAAAAATCACTTTTGTTGACAAATTCTATGTAAAACAAAGTCTAACGAATGTTATTCGATATGGTAATTTTTTCTAATTTAAAATTTTATTATTATTATTATTTTTACTTTTTGGTAATTGGAACAAATTATAGACGCAATGATAGAAAAAATTATCACTTTAATTGACAATTTCATAACAAACGAAGTCAAATGGACACCAAATTTTCAACATTTTTCATATGAAAAATTATACCAATCAAACATAATTAATTATAATTTCCAGTCAAACAAATTTTAGGCAATTCAACTCCCAATAAAATATTTTCTTTCAATTCATTTTTTACATTTACAATCAAACGGATCTTTAGTTGAATAGTCACGTATGTCTATTTCTGGAATCATATCAATATTTGGTGCATTCATCTTAATTAGCAATTCCAACTTCGCATCAATGTCACGATTAATATCGTGGCTAGCATCATTATCGTGCCCCTACGCACCCCTTCTCCAGTCAGAAGTGAGACAGCTAACCTTTGAATGCGCACAAATTAAGCACTGCACACTGCAAGAGTGTGTATCAAAATCTTCTCATTCTCTGCCATCCTCTCTCTCTCTCTCTCTACAGTTCAACTACATATTTTTTACTATTCTGTATAATTTCCATTTTCAATGGCTTGTTCAATTTCAGTTCAAACCCTTTTACTTACCCCCAAACTACGTTCACCTTCTTCCAAATTTTTTCCAGTTCTTGAAAATAACCGAAGTGATAAATTTCGAAATAGAAAGAGGAAAGTTATCAAAAGATGCAGAGCTATGGTTCGGCAGACAGTACAAGGACCTTCGGCCGCTTATGCTAAGGAAATGGAAAGACTCGCCGCTAAAGAATCTCTTCTTCTTTCTGTGAGTTTCTTCAGATTTTTTTACAGAAATTCCTAATTTTATTTTATTAATAATGGGCTTCTCATTACTGCAATTTTCAAGGGAATTACAAATTGGATCTGGTTTCTGTAGATTTTTTTGCTGTAATTTTGCTTAATAAATGTGTATCTATAATCCTGTGCTTCGTGTTCATTATTCAATTTTGAAAGATAATGTTTTTGATGTAATTTGCCTAAAAGTTTTTAACTTTCGCTTAATTGTATCAGTATTTTTTCTCTTTATGTAGTATATAATATTTATTGTTAAAGCTAGTGTACTTAAAATTTAAAGCTTCAAATTGCAATATCAACCTTATAGTATTGTTTACAGTTAGATTTATCCTTAATCTTTTATTAAATTTTGAATATAGAATTGAGAAATAACTCCCATACACCATACTGCAAATCCAGAGTTTGATATTTGTGAGGAAATAAATTTTGTTAAATATTTTTCATTTGCCTTGAATCTTGATGACTAATGGACAAAGTAATGTATTATTTAACTAACCATTATATGTATTTCAGTTCAAGGATGCTGGGGGATTTGAAGCTTTAATAGCAGGAAAAACAACAGAGATGCAATGCATTGACGTGAATGAAAGAATTGTTAGCCTTGAACGACTCAATCCAACGCCTCGACCAACAACGTAAGGTGTTTATTCTTTCAATGCTAATTTGGTGTATGACAGCTTCTACAGAAGATGTTCATTTTGTGCTTTCAGCTCTTCAGGTCTCCTTATCTAGAAGGTCAGTGGAATTTTGAGTGGTTTGGATTAGGAAGCCCAGGGTTCCTTGCTGCTCGCTTTTTGTTCGAGTAAGTTTTATCTTGTTTTATGTTTGTTTTACGATGATTACAAAAAATAAGTTTTGATTCATTTTTAAGTGTTATTTTATTGGTCTCCCTCCTAATACAACTGAGAAATCTCCTCTCAATAGAACTTATTGGAGGGAAAGTAGATATAGGCTAGCATAGTGGAGAAGAGCAGCAGACTTCTTCAAATATAATCAACTTACTAAACATAAGACGAAGAAAATAAGTAGTAAAATAATCTGCGGCTAGAGAACACAATTCTTGTTTCTCAACCTTCCCCTTCTGAATTGAAATTGTGAGACTCCTCTTATGTTATAATATTGATGCAAGTCTCGGTTTTTTGCAGGAGGTTTCCTCCAGCATTGGCAAACTTATCAAAATTGGATATGGTGATCAAGGATGAATATGCAAATATTGCTGCAAATATGAAATTATTGAACTTGGTAATAGATTCCTTTCCAAATCGGCTATACTTCTTTTGTTATGTATTGGACAGCCCTTTCCTTTAATATAAGACAACTGAATAAATTTTTGAGGAATTTTTACCACTTCATTTTGTTTTCTGGGTTTTCACTCTTTTCTGTTTTGCTTTTTTCACTGTGAGAACGGGCGTAACAAACCTTTTAGTGCTAAGAAGTAAGAACAAATGTTCCTTTTTCCTCTTTCAAGAGAAGATAAGCCATTATTGTCTTGTGTTTTGTGGGATGAGACATAATTACATAAACACATACTGACAAGGGGAGACAAGTTGATTTCAGAGACATAACTCTATATAAGCCATCAGAATAGTATCAAATGATTTCTAAACACTATAAACTCCAAATTATTGCATGACACGATGGACATTCTTCTATGTATTTAAACCTGATTCTTTGATGAGATAAAAACTAGTGATAACAATCTTGAATAATAAGCATCAAAATTATCTTGTTTAGCATTTTTTTGGGTCTTTTTCCAGATTTCCCCAGGTTCTTTCCCTAACCTCTAGCACCCCCTTCCCCCTCCAGCAGAAGATAGTCGAATAGAGACAACAATTTAAAAATTAAACAGAGTGAGAGCAAATGAATAAGGAGTGGACTTTTATCTCCATCACTATCTCTAAGTTCACCCAGCCTGTTTGGTTCTTTAGGTATATACATCATAATTCTTAGCAAGACTAAGAGTATAGAACCACATATTGCTTTTTCTATATTTGACTGGCATCATGCTTTGTGTACGTTATTCCTGTTGAAATGCAGATAGAAAGCAACTTTATTCTTTCCACCAGGTTATCTATCGAGGGACCAATGCGAATGAAAGAGGAATATGTTGAAGGGATATTTCAATCTCCAAAGATTTACGAAGAAACCATACCTCAACAATTGAGAAGTGTTTTTGTTCAGGCATCTAGCACAGTGCAGCAACTTCCCGTTTCTATTAGGGACGCTATGGCCAGTGGAGTCAAGATTCCTCTCGGTGAGCATTACTGATATCTGTGGCTTTATATTTTTGTTCCTCTGCAAGTGTAAAAAAAAGGTTAAACTTCTTCCAACGGCTCAAGTCCGTGTATGTTTAAATTGTGTACTGCACATTGTTGTTGATGTCAAAATCTTGATGTTGCTTTGTGACTTTGTGCAACATCACACGTCTAAGTGGCTCTCTCTGACGCGCAGTGAATAATGTCATTAGTAAAAAAGATTGTCCATAATATGAAAAGCTTATGAAGTTGAAAACAGGTAACCCATAATTGTAAATAACGATAGAACTGGTCAAGAATGTTGGGAAATTTTACGATAATTCATTCCTTCATTGGTTCGCAATGTTACAGAAAGTTACAATATGAAGATGAGGAAGTATATTGTAACTTGAAACTTCACTTGAAGGAAATCTGTGGAATGTTGACAATAAATGTTTCTCTAGTTTTGTGCCCTTGTTTATCAAACTTATTCCCAGTCACACTCTTTTGACCTCAGGTGGAACATTTCAGAGGCTTTTTTTGATTTCTTATCTTGACGAAGAGATCCTGGTAAGTCCTAACTGTTGTTATCAACAATTTAGCAATTTAAAAGGTATCTTTTGATACCGTTAGAATCATAAAAGTGCATGTGTAATACTTTTTTATCGGGTCCATATTTGTAAATCCCGTCTTTTTGAAGATTTGTTGATGCTTCACCGATGCTTCGGATATTAGAGGACATGAAAGGGAGATACTGTATTTTTTGCTATAAAATCGAGGAAACAAGCACTTTGAGGAAAATAGTTATGCCTCTCGAATTTCTCTGGAAAAATTGTCAGACTTTTAAGAATCTAAAGAGAGGATTTTCTATCCTTAGCCGATTCTTTACTGAATCAAAGGACCAACATTTTGAAATCATGATTTATACTCTTATTCCTGTTAGAACATGAAACATTCGTCCTTCTCATCACATTTCATGATATTTGAGCTCCCTGGATGCAGATAACAAGGGATACTGCTGGAGTACCTGAAGTCCTTACAAGATTAGATTCCGCACCATTGCCCTTGGTAGATACAATAACAGAATATGAAAGTTGAAGACGTTTAAATTACATTGAGTAGTATAATCACAAGTATCCCGACCTCCTAGTTTAAGGGAGAAAAACACTGCTTCTCTGGCTCTCTCTTTTCCGTTTTCCTCCATTTATGTTTCCCCCTTGGTTTTGTAATAATGCAAATTGACTGTCTTATTCTATCTTTGAAAGAATTTGTACAACTTTCCATTTTTATAAATGCAATTTACACAACTTGGGAGTAGTAGTTGATTTTGCTTGTGGGCAGTTGACTAAGAAAGAATTATGAGTAAATTTGTTCAAAACTGAGTTCTTAATTTATGCCTTTGTCAACATTCTTGGATTAATATATTTCATCAAATAGTTAGGTTTCAGATTTTAAATAATGACGAAGAATAATGAATTAATAATTGTGAATGTAGACTTGAGTTTGTCCCTCAAACTTGGCTATGCATTTTCGTTTATGTAGGTGAATGCATCTATTCTTTGCAGTCGTGTTGACATGGCTGTCATATCCAATCCTACATGTCGCCATCAATACAACCATGTTCTTTCTGTACTTAAATAATTAAATGGAAGAAATAATGAGGAATAAAGATGATGCATAGCATCACTAGAATATGAGGTTCTATCTCGTAAAAGATTTTTGACGATAGATCCAAATAGTAGTTGAGGTGGATTCATAAATCAGTTGGTTAACCTAAATTGAGATCTAATGTTCACTTCCGAGCGTTCCTTCTTCGAACCTTTTGGTATGTATTGCCCCCTAAACTATAGATCAGATCCACCAGACGAGAAACTAAATTCCGCACTGCTGCTGAGTCGTCGGACTTATCCACCAAGGGATTCGTGGAATTTCTGTGGATTGCGTTGGGGGAAATCTACCAAAGCTAGGCAGATAGATAGACTCCTTTCCCGCAGCTAAAGCCAAGTCTTGAATGATAAAGGATTTGATTGCGCCTTGCCTTGCCTTCCCTACTAGTGCAGCTTTTGGAAGAATTGATTGCATTACTATCGAATATTTTGAGCTCTGAATTTCATAATAATGGACTACATATGTGCACGAGTTTGGATACAATGGGGCAGGCAACCTGCGAATTAGCCTTGTTTTAATGTTGTTTGGCATGAACCCCATTATTATGCTCATGTTTGCTTTTGTTAAAAATCAGACTATTTGTAGATTTTGATAAAAGTTGATAAAATGTGTTGATAAAAATGATGGGTCCCACTAAACGGGTGGATAAAAGGTGATTACAGGCGTGCGTTGCCACAAGGATTAATTTCCCGGACACTCTTGACTGTGAGTGATCTCTACGGCCAAAGCCTGCATGGTTTTTAGCTCGGGCAGGCAAGATGGTAATACAAAGATGGCCTCCGGCGTTCCAACTATATGTCACCGACATGTCGAACAATTTCTATCCATGTGATTTTAAACATGTCAATTCGTCAAATTTGAGCTCTTTACGTCTCTGATGATAATTTGACTCGTCTCGCCAGATTGGTAGGTCTATGATTTGTCTGTGTAAAGAGAACTGCATTCTTGTTTTGTCTCTGTGGCTTTGTGCGAGAGAGAGAGAGACATTGACTAAAGCAAAAACTATATCAGACAATATATAGAAACAAAAAATCTATGTGCAAAATCCAAGTGAAAGAAGAATGAGAAACTAATGTAAATAATTCAGTTGCTTAGAAAATCCAGAAGGAAAAACGATAAAAATAAATCAACTGGTATAGAAAACGGGTAACTATCAAATGCAAATGAGAATTGGATATATACTCGATAACTTGAAGCAAGTAAATTTTAAAATTAATCTGATTCTAAAACTCAAAAAATTAATTAAAAGATTGAATAATTAATCCACACCATTCCATTCTTAGGCAAGTTGGGATTCTCCATTGGCATCCATTTGAAGACCTTCCAATGGAAACTGATTAATCTCTTGCATGAACCCCTCAAATTCTGATAAACCGCTCAAGAAACCACCTCCTGAATTTGCACTTCTCCAAATTTCTTCTTCACCTTTTATTCTCTCTCTGAGTCCTGGTGCATCAAATCCAGTTCTGATGGCTAGTTCAGCTGTATTGGGAGCCATAGACAAAATTCTTGGATTCTTATTGCTTGGAATTTTTCTGAGTTTTTTTCTGTTTGTAGGTTTTCCAGTGAGTCTTTGCACCAGTTCTCTGAAGTTTTCAGCATCAGTCTTGATGATCTCTGGTGCAAATACGTGAATTATGCGAATTTTCGGCTTGATGGCTTTGGATATTTTTTGTGAATTACTGTTCAGGGATAGTGCTGGTGGAGTCATGTTTGAGGCAAAAGTTTGTTTTTCCATGGCCCCTTCAATCAAACTATGAACACACACGTTTGTATGCACAAACACAGAGAAAGTAGGAGGAATTTGATGGAGGGTGGGGGTGCAGTAGGGTAGTTTTATTCTTGGAACAGAAGAGAGGAATGTTTGTGTATATATATATAGCTGAGGCGAAGAAAAATTTGTTTATGATTGCATTGGACACTTGAGAAAACTTCAAAAAGAAAATATTCAAGATGTCTATTAAATTGAGGCAAGAATTGTATGAACACTATTCTAACAATTATTATAGGAGAGAGTCAATAAAGTATTTAACTCAATGGTCCCAATTCCACGTAGCGTTTCAACGTGTCTTATCATATACGTTTTGTATTTCGTCGTACTTTCAGTTTCTAATTTTGTGTAACATAATATTGCGCACTATGTATTATGGATTACTCGAAGCAATTTCCTTTCGACGGGATTAGACTATGAGCTTGACGATCAATCCTCTCAACTTTGACTACTTGTAGCTAATGTTTTATGCCCAAATTCGAGTTCATAAGCAATGACAATTGCCTTGTGAAGATCGAGCACTAGATGTGTGTTCATAAGAACGCAAAAGGAAAAAGATTGATCTCACAACATTGGTTTCTTGTAATATAAACGAGTTTCGAGGCCATTATTTAATTTGCTAAAGGGAATAAAATTAAATAAGAAATATAAATAAAGGTGATGTTCATTGCCTTGTCAATATGAGTGAAATATACTTGGCCTGCCCCCCCTCTTAAATTTGATTAAGCAATTACTCGAGTATCTCACTCTGTTTTTTATTTATATTTAATTTTTCCATTTGTCCTTTTGCAGTTATCTTAGTTTGATACGAAATTCCACTGCCGGTTGTACGGTTTTTCCTTAGTAACAATCAAACCATTAGTTGTTTAAACTTATAAATTGATAGCCCCCAGTGCACAACTCCAAGTGGTAAAAAGGGAAGGTGGAAGAACTCCAACTTTGTTTGAAGCTGTCGCGTCAAGAGTTCGAATCCTGAAATATGAATTTGACTCTTGGATAAGTGCAAGTGTACAAGCAGCTTTCCATCCTATACCCTTGAACGCATAACCTGCGATTTAGCTCCTTCACTAAGGTTCAGGGTAGGGTAGGTGAGGGCCGCTAAGGATGCGATTCATCCTTTATAAATTGATAGAAATAAATAACGGATAATTAGTAGATATTGTGAGCTCCACGTATTATCCAACTTAAATTATAAATTTCCAAAGATGTGCATAATTAATATTTCTTTTAGTTAGAATATCAATTATTTTTTAATTTAATATTAATTTTTACATATTTATTTGTTTGGCCCTGACAGGATAATTAAGCATATGGTTTGAATAAATTAATTTGTAATTTACTTTTTAAAGTCAAATATTAATTTTAGCTATATATTTTCTAGAACTCATAAATACTAATTATTCCCGACTCATTTATATCATTTTATAATTTTATCCAGTTGCTTTAATACATATTTTAAATAAATACATAAATGTGTTTTATTTTTTACTATTAAAATTTCTAACATACCCTGAAGAAGGATAATAACCGTCGGATCAGTACCCATCCTGCGTGACGTGATCAAAAATTCGTAAAGTGATGCACACGAGCCTCGTGTGCCAGCTGGGCCGGCTCACGTTGACCCACAAATGATATACAGATTGATTTTTTCTCAATATATTTTGTGGGTTGTCAAGATTCCACGTGGCGACCTGCAAAATCAGGACCATTTCAACGTGCATGCACAACAGCCATGATCAGCCTGGATTCTTATATACGTTTCATTTGTTTGCTAACGTGCAAAAAATTCCATTTTTTGCATTTGTTTGCTTCCTTTCAAAAAAAGAAAGGTTTCGACTGCTCAATATAGCCTTCACACGCTCATAAATTACACGTGACAATGAAAATTCCACAATAACTGACTTAACATCGATATTATCAATTAGATTGAGCCAATCAAATCAAAGTATCGTCTTTATAAACTTGAACTCGATCTATTAACCCATCTTAACCAATTTCTCTTCCTCTTAACCGTTAAATTGCAAATATTTGTCGCACCTTTTTTCTAGGACAGTGGCATTGACACCCTGATTGTATGTTCCAATGTACGAGTAATGTCTAGGTGGATTAAAAGGTAACCAAGATCAGGGGCGGATCCAGCGTTTTCGTTCAGCTAGGGCGGACCGTTGACCGATCAACGATCGTAATAGTCGAAAATAAAATTCAATACATAAGTAAATGCACTAAAATGTAAAAAGTATATACATATGAAAATATAATTCCATACAACCCAAAATACTTACAAAAAAAAAAACAACCCTACTCTGCTGTGATAAACTTAGACAATTTGCATTCTCACGGTCTGTTTTTGAAAACGTTGCAATATTGCCTCATTCTCAATTTGTATAAAAATATCCTTTTCCACGTAAACAGTCAAATTGTCATTCAGTCAATCATCTCCCATTTTGTTGCGCAAGTCACTCTTGATTATATTCATAGCAGAAAATACCCTTTCAACGATTTGCGGTTATACGAGTAATATCAAAACCAAGGTGATCAACCTATAAACCAATGGAAAATAACAGTAACTTCCTGTTTCAACCATCTTCTGAGCTACACAAGATATGCTATTGAGGTTGAAGAAAGCTTCGTCCATTCTCACAAGCATAAGAAACTTGTCAAGTTGAGGTCTAAATAACAAAAGCTCATCACTATTGAAGTCCAAAGGATAGAATTGAGCAAGACGTAGCAATTGCTTTGATCAAAAGCCGCAAATGAATTTCTTGGACTTAAACACGAAATGCAATTAAAGAGCTCGGTAGTTGTTTCTGAAAAACGATCATTTAACTCTTGCAAGATTGAGTCTATCACATGACAATACAAATCAACATAAAAGTGATGATAATAAGTCACCTGCTGTGCTCCACGCCTAGGTCGACCTTTCACTACTACAATATCCTCCAAATTGGGCACTAAAATATGTCTATCAACACAAAACTCAATCACCCTACTCAACAAAGTATCCCAACCATTATCTCTCATGTTCTGCAATGCAAACTTACACAAATTCAATAACCTCATAGCATTCTAAATATCCTGATCCTTTTTCTGTAAAGCTTGTGAAAGGTCATCTGTAATTGCAAGAATTTCAAACATAAAGTGGAGACTAAACACAAACTTAAAATCTTGCATAGTATCCATCTGTCTTATGGCCATTGATTTTTGATCTGAATTTATGCCATCTGATATATTCTCAAGAACGTCTATGATAGCATTAAACATATTAATGAAACGAGTTATTGTCAATAGATGTGAGCCCCATCTAGTATCACCTGGGCGGGCCAAACTCATTTCTTGAAATTGACCACTTCCACTAGCAAGTTCCCCAATATGAAGCTTCTCCAGAATATTAGAATGATAACTTGATCGAAGAGCATCTACACGCTTACATGATGCACCAACCAAATTCACAATAATAGCAAGCATGTTGAAAAAATCACCAAGCATAAAATTCCTACGTGCCACAGAAACAACTGACAACTGAAGCTGGTGAGCAAAGCAATGAACATACATAGCATATGGGTTTTCTCTTAGAATTAAAGCTTTCAAGCCATTGAACTCACCTGACATATTGCTTGCTCCATCATAACTTTGACCTCGTAGGCTAGATATGCTTAATCCATGTGTAGAAAACATTGCATCAATGGCATCCTTCAATGATTGGGCACAAGTATCAGTGACATGGGAGATGCCCAAAAAACGCTCCTTCACTCGCCCACTTTTGTCAACAAATCTCAAACCAATTGCCATTTGTTCTTTTACAGAATTATCACGAGCCTTGTCAACCAAAATTGAAAACAAAGAATCGCCTATTTCATTGATAATAGCCCTTGTCGTCTCTACTGCACAACAATTAACCAAATCCTTTTAGATGTTAGGTGAAATCATTTGAGCATTACTAAATAGTACTTCTTTAACTTCCTGACAACGATCTCCATACCAGTTTAGTAGCTCAATTAGATTTTCTCTGTTCAGAGACTCTTTCGATTCATCATGACCACGAAATGTCAATCCTTGCATCAAGAGGAATCTAGTACAATCTAGCACCGCGCTCAATCTCATCCTATAACTTTTTTGTTGACTACTACTTTAGCTTGAAATAACATAGGAGATACTCTGTTTTTGATTCATCAAGTTGGTACACTTTGCAAAAGCTTGATTATGAGCACTATCAAAGAGATCGACATGATCTTTCAATGTCTGTTTGTGCTTCCAATCCCTGAAGCCGGTTTTAGTGAATATATGTCCACCCCCTTGACCCCCTTTATCTGGCTTGAACAAATAGCAATGCAAACAATACGCCGCATCCTTTTTTGTACTGTACTCCAACCAATGAAATTCTGAGAACCACTCTTTTCGAAAACACCTATTATCATTTCCTATCCGTTTTCTTGGAAAGTCATGTCCATATGGTTGACAAGAACCTTTCTCCAAGTATGTCATCCTAACATCATCTCTGATATTAGGATCGTATGATTCGATAGGGGGCGTTTCCCTGGATCAGATACAAAATCATCGACATTAAATTGAGGCTGGGATTTCGTTGTGTTATTTAATAACTCTTGTGCTCGATAGAATAGTAGCGGGACGAGATGCACAACTAGAGAAAGAAGAACTAGGTATGGATTTTCGCTCCATAATCTGCAAAATGCCCCAATTTATTTTTCAATTCAAATTGATTAAAAAACAGTGTACACATTATTTAATTGAGCCAGACATCTTCTCCATTAATTTTTTTCGCTTATCCCTAAATTTCCTAAAAACCTAAATTCCCAAATCACAGATTCACAATTAACAATCACAATCACAATTCACAAATCAAAATTATCACAACTCATAAATCACAAATCAAAAATTCACAAAAACTAAAAACAAAAAAAAACACTTAAAATCACATAACACAGTCACAATCTCACATATAATTCTAGCAAGTAGGAAAATACCTTTTTCAGTTTTTCTCTCAGACCCAGCACTCGAGTCCAGCACAGAAGCACCTTCACTGCTCCTTCGTTCCAACTTCAAGTCCAGGCTCCACCACTCTCCAGTCCCACTTGTCACCACGTCCAACGGACCACACGCCACGCTTGCCGGTCCACTCCACCGCCCTAGTTCCCCACCTGAATCGCCACCTCTACTGCTCCACAGACCTGAGAGCACAGACCAGATGAGCTCACAGCCTCGCCTTCTCCCAGTTCGCTAGAAATCGCCTGATTCGCCCCGACTCCTCCTCCTCCAATTGATTTCGTTGTAGCTTGTGGGTAATGGGTTGGGTTAATGGTAAGTAATTGGAATTTAATGGGCAAGGTTTTTGGGCTCATAATTGGGCCATATTTTTAAAACTAAAGGCCCAAACAACACAAACAATCAGGAGGGGAAAAAAAATTCAATTTCAGTCGGCAGACAGCAGCTCTTCTTCTTCTTCTTCACCTTCCCAACGGTTGAATGGCGAGGCAGGGATTCTGGAGAATCCAGGATGGGCTGGCCAGGTGCTGGATCCGCCCCTGACCAAGATTCTATATGCCACTTGATTCCAACATAGAGTAATGTTTTTCCTTAATTGTACTTGATAGGGTTTTCAACCACATATAAGTGGTAGTCCGCCAAGTCTTACTCAGTTTTAGGGCAATAATAATGTCACCACGTAGGTTAATATGAAATCTAACGCGCACGCCATGTATTTCTAATAAAGCTCGACCAATTGGCTTAGGATTTGATCCTCTGCCTGTTGTTTTCATGTGGTTGAGTAGATGACCTCGCAGGATCTTGTGCAAAAGGAGATTCCCACAGAGGCGGCAAAAATCCACAAGGCCGAGCGCCAGAAGCATGAAGCTAAAGCAAGCAGAACCGCGGACTACTCAACTGGGACTCAATGATGGTGGTGTGTCCACTACCATCGTGGACACCACCACCACCACCACCAGCTACACCAATACGGTTGGGACTGAATACCCACCTGGAACTATTACTCAGGGTGCTATGGGGTCCCAGTACCCTCCTGGCACAAACACTTGGGGGGCTGGAGTTCAAGAGTCCCAATGTACCAGGACTAGTTATCGACATTATGATACCAATACCTATTGGGGGTAACATCTCACAATTAACATATATAAGAGGGCTGTCAGGCATAAATAAAAAGCTTGTGGTTCATGTTTTGGTTTCCATAGCTTTGTGTCCAGAGTGGACATGTTATTACAGAGCAATTCGACATAAATTAATACCAACTCCTCAGAATTTAATAACTTCAACTCCATTAACCAGTGATGTTTTTACGTGCAACATTTATGAAATAAGGTGGTTATTACCAAGGATGATTTGTTGATTAATTGTAAAGATAGATAAAATTTCTCAAAGACACCTAGCCCTAAACTTGCCCTCATACCCAAAATCTTTACAAATCATGCTGTCACTTCACTTCACACTTTGTGGCCTAAGTTATATGCATCCAATATTTCTCAATGGCAAGCTTCGACGTAAATGTTCATTTAGTCACTAAAAAGTTTAGACCGGCTTACATTCAAACTGCAGGCTACTAGCTTATATACAAGGATGAGCTATAATTTAGACATTCATAATTTGGCAGCTCTCAGTTTTAAAATATTCGTCAACCAAACAGCTATTAACAACAAACATTCCTCAAAAGATGACAGTTACATTCAGCATTCCGCTACCTTTTCACTGAAGCTTTCTCTTTCCCTTTCGAATTGCTGCCACCCCAGTAAAATCTCCATTTTGAGGAGAGTCTTCAACTACTGTATGCTCCTGCATAACCAGACCTCGGTTCCTGCACAATTTTCTTATCGGGGTAGTAGGCAATTCTGCTTGAGCTTCTTCAGACTCTGTAGATGGTTGAGTACTGCTCGATACGTTTACTGTATTCCTGTGTGGCATTAATTCCTCTCCAACCACAACAGATGACAGCATCAACTGATTTAACAGTAAAAAGAAATTTATAAGATACTCAAACAGAAATTATAACACTAAACTGATAATTAAACAATAAAATTTTGGATTCCACAAGTAACGTACAAATGTAAGATCAAATATAACATTTCAAATGGAAATACAGACTATACAGTAGAAAATAAAATTATAGCAATATCTGGATTTTACAAAATAATGTGACATAATTAATCAATTTGAGT
The DNA here is from genome assembly GCA_035079005.1 of Fraxinus americana. NCBI lineage: Eukaryota > Viridiplantae > Streptophyta > Magnoliopsida > Lamiales > Oleaceae > Fraxinus > Fraxinus americana. The sequence continues at coordinate 51,997,881 of CM068706.1, read as the reverse complement.
TGGACACTAGTAAAGAACTGAAATTATATTGCTACTAATTTATCTCTTTGCACGGTTGCACCAAATAAAAGAGCTGGGCATGTATGACACGTAACAGCCTCAAAACAAAGAGACTGGTCATCAAAATAACCAGAATTTCAGAATAAATAACTAGACACACATTTTGAGTGATATCAGGAAAAGCTTCATCTGCTACTTTTTAAAGTACCTTCCAGTCTCTAAAGTCAAATCTGAATATAAAATGGCTGTATGAGACGTCTCCAGCTTGAACTGCATTGGCACCAGGAGCATTCTTTGGAGCTGAAAGAAATAATCACTCAAAGTTAACAAGGAAACAAATGCCAGAAAGAGAAGAAAAATCTACATGAATTATGCACGAAGAATCTTACCAACCATATGGCAGCCTTTTTCATCCACTTTTATTTCAGCCCTTCCATCTTTAACTAGAAAGGATAGAGCAAATAAATTTTCCACAGTCTGTGCAAAGGAGTTCCTGTTTAATATTAAATTTTCAAGATGGACTGTCCTATTCTTCCTTAGGATGTTAAACATCGTTGCCATATTTTTATCGGTGTCCGTTTTCTCCTCAGCAGCAGTTCCATCAAGCTGCAGAATTTAAAAGAAATGTCATGAAAAGCAATTAACTCTCTCATTTAGAATAAACTAAATTTGCTGGTGTAAGTAAAAATAACAGTCATAATTAAACTTCACAAAGTTTACAGGCAACAAGTATTACTTCTTCCTTCCATCTAGAATGGAACTGCTTGAAGATCCAATCAAGAGCAGTTATTACTTTTCAAAAGAGAAGGGAGGTATTGTGACCATCATCACATCACGCTCAAGAAAGAAATTAAAAGAAAGAAACAAGAAGACAGAAATAAATATTCAAAACTACAGCATGCGTGTTGAATACTCATGCAGTAGGTATCAAGTTCTTTTTTGGTCGATGCATAATTCATTTTAGAAAAACTAGATTGATCATCAGTATTTCTCATTTTCAACCAACCACTTCATAACCAACTTGAATGATGATAACTTGAAGGATTACAAGTTCGTAGAAAAAAAAAAGGCGAAGACATTTAACCTCTTCAGGCTGAGCTCTTTCCACTGGTTTTGAGCGCTTCCTAGGAACCACATTCTTTCGTTGCTTCAGTTCGGTATTCATAGGTCCAAGCCTGTCGAAAATATATGGAAACGTATATATCTTTCAATAGTCTGTACAAAAATATATTTGAAAACACGCCTAGGATAGAGGAATATAGGCCCTGTTTGGGAGAAATTTTAATCAAAATTCTAGCCATTAGCTATCAAATCAACCACCATTTTTGACTTTTTCTCTCACAGGTGGGGCCCACAGGTTGACTATAACGACTATAATTTTGATTAAAATCACACAAAAATTGCTCCCAAACACGCTCATAGTGATGCTTACATTGTACGGCACCCATAAGCACTCCTGAAAACATGAGAGACTGCTAGACCAATGTCTTTCCAACATATTGAATTCCTGCCCTCATCTTGGCTACCACCTGGACCACCTTGTTGCCCGAAATCCCTAAGCAAACAACTAACAAAATCTGATGGGGTGACTCCTTCATTGGTATATGCTTTCACGGAGGTTACCAAGGTGTTTGTGATGTCAAACAGGGCTTCTGCATCAGCTATTTGTTCCCTTGGTTTCGTTACTGCACAAAGAATATAAAAAACATGAGTGTAAACTCAAAATATCGTACATTTACTTAAATGGACAAATAAGGTGCCAGCTTATCCAAAAAAAAAGGATTCCATTACTTGTACATAAAAAAATGTACATAATTGATTACATAATATAATGTGAAGGAAAAAATTGGATGAAAAAATTAATTGTGTTTTAAACTGACAACTGATAGAGTGTAATGTGACATTACGTAATACATTATGTAAATTTTGATATACATATAGCAAAATCCAAAAGAAAAATATAAATACAAATTTCTCGTAAATAATTTTTAAAAAACATTCACCACTTCCCTTTCCTAAAAAAGGAAGAAAATTGTGATTTAAACAAATGCAAAGTATTCGTTATACCCAATAAAAAGGATTATAAATTACAAACTTGTTCCTACTTTTCTTTTTTGGCAAGGAACATAAATAGCTATGTATGGAAAATGTAATGAAATTTTAAGATCACAGAAATATATTGGATTCTAACACTGTTGACTAGATAGCTGAATTTTCTAGCAAACCATATGGAACAAAATTTAAGGAAAACCAAAATTTGTCCTCGATCTTCTAACAGATTCCAATCACTCTAAGATGCACATTAACGAACCTTTAAAATTCATATTATAAATATCAGCAAATAAGATGTCAACATTACCTAGCTGATGTAAGCTATCAACCTCTTCAATTATTGATTTGAACTTATCTGAATCAATGTTTGATATATGATCTTTCTCATCTGCATAACAATAGAAAAAAAATCATCAATGAGAAGATATCAATCTAAAACTTACAATTTAACACCATAAAACAAACTTTAACTGTTGATTTTTCAGTCTAAAAAAAAAGCATCAAAGGCAAGGTAGACAAACTCAATTCCTACAACAACCCCATCCCAGTTTCACAGTAAACACCAAGGATTACCATGCGAAATCCTGAAAAATAAATGCAGAGTCACGTTTATCAAGGGAGAGGTAAGCCAGTTTCTCACTTTGCAAGCAGCGAATAAAAATATAATACAGGTACTTCAACCATATAGTTAATTTGTTCAATGAGAGATTTCATCAATTTCTTCACATATATACAAATTAATAAAAGCAAACAAAACAGAGACAGTATGATCTTGTCCGGATATTCAAAATAAGAACCCCTAGAAACTGAAAATGAACAAAGAAATAGCTAAAATCGTGGAAAATCAAATTACCGCTTATCCGATTCTTAACGGTAAGGTATTTCGACCGAAGGACTCTGCGTTGGATACTATTATCTTCGGTTACCACAGAATCGCAATTCTCGTTGGCACCTGATGCTTCGCGTATTTCATGTGCACTAGTTCTGGTGCTCCTACTGTTTCCTCGAGTGTCGATCAACTCCCGTTTTACCGTTCGCACCATTGTTTAATTGTTCTCCGCAAGAAAATTAGGAATTCCCAGGCTACTTGATATGATGAAAATTTTAGGGCTAGAAGAAAACGCGAAAGTAAACAGATAGGGGGAATTCGAACAAAATTGGTGTCTGAGAATTTGAATTTTGTAAGTTCGGGTTAAGATTTGGGGGGGAATTTATGGAGCGAAACCCTTGAATGGTTTTTGTTTGAAAATTTGCAAAACTCTCAATCGGACGCGCTCTCCCCACAAATATCATTTCGGTGAGCATTGAAATGTATAAATTCGACATGCCGCCCACTCTATCGTGTTTGGCTAAACTTTAAAAAGTAAAAACTGTAAATTCGCTTATAAGTAAAATTTCCTGCTTTTCCTAAAGTAGTCATTTTAAAAGAAAAAATGAACGTTCACACTAATCTGATCATTTTAAGCTCCTACCATCATTCGGGAAAAATAATGTTTTGAACAATAATATTTAAAAGAAAGTATAATTAAAAAGAAAATAAAAATTTTACAATAATATTTAAAAGAAAGTATAATTAAAAAGTAAATAAAAATTTTATATTTACATGTAGAATATTTATTTTGAAAATAAGTATGTAGAAATAAAAAATTTTAAATAACGATTATCAAACAAGGACTAAAATATTTGTATAACGGTCTTTTTTTCTTAGCTATAAGCCTATAACTTTTGTAAAGGGGATTTTGAAAAAGCAATATTGAAAGTAAAAAATAAAGATTGAGAGCCCGTTTGGTACAGATTCTCATTTTCTACAGTAAATCAATTCTCATTTTCAACCACACATTCTTCAATAAAATAATATTTTCCATCGCATCAATACTTTTTTCTTCTTTTTCAACCACACATTTCCCATCATATCACTATTTAAAAATCAATTCTTCCCCCAAAAATTCCTAGCAAACACACTCTGAAAGACTTCCTATTTTCGAATGTCTTTATACAAATTTATAACGTATCATTAGAACTCATTGTAATTTTAAAAGCTCATTTACATCGTTTGAATTGAATATTTCAGGATTTATAAAGACTTTTCAATGTCTATAAAAAGTCTACGCCAGTCTATGCCGCATTTGGTGGGAACGAGATCAAGATTTTTAGTAGATTTTAATAAAAATATGAAATGTATGATCGAAAAGTTATAGACCTCATAAAATATGTTACTTAAAATAATTTTTGACTTTAACCTAGATGAAAACCTAAATTCTCATCCCAACCGAGGAAGAACTATAATCAATACCCAAAAAATTCGAAAGAAATTTTAATTTTAAAGTTTACACTGACATAACCTTGTACGTATAGCAAGCTTACTCTAAAATAAGTTGAATTATGCTACTTGTACAATTTTATTTAATAATCTAGATTAACAACTCATACTCGGCGAAATCAAATATGTCCATTTCGAAAACTTTTTTTAAAATTAATGGTTCAAATTTTGATAATACCAAGATTATTAACCATAATTGTCAACAACGATGTACAAATAGGTTAATTAAAGGATGACGAAAAAACTCGTTCAACTCGATTTCCCCAAAGCCCTGTCCCGAAATGGGGCGGGGATTACCCGTCTAATCAGGTAAATGGGGCAGGGTTCATTGCTTCGAAATGGGTATGGGAATCGGAATCTCCGTCTCATTTAATGTTAATTTCAAAATTAAATTTTTTATCAAACAAAAATAAAAGATTTAGCCCCTGTTTGTATAGCGTTATTCCAATAATGAAAATATTAAATTGTATGGTTGGAGCTCCAATTTCTTAGAGAACGTGAGATGCAAGTCAACAAAAGGGGCCAAGTGGGGTCTTTCAACAGTACAATTTTTTCTACAAATGGAGGAATAGTGCCATCCAAACATCATATTCTTATTTTTAAAGATGACGTAAGTTTTTTTAACAAATTTGGAAAAACAAAAAGCAATAATATTTACTAAAGTTGACGTTGAAATTTGCATAGACAAATAGTCGAGGCAACTTAATGGAAAGTAAAGTTTTATTAATGCGAAATGGTCGCAATATTCATATATTACAACAACAGTCAAGGTTGTTTTTCCTTCGACATTGGAGATTTTTGAAATATGATTTAGAGATACGAAGAGATATTGTCGTGCATCAAAAGGAGTTGTCATCTCCCTTGGCTTCCATCCCTTATTTATAGAGGTTGTCTGGTGCCACTACTAATCAGAATTCCAACCGTTCTGGCCACACAATTTGACTTCTTTGTGAGAGGGTGGGCCCCATTTTTTAAAAACTAACGGTCAAAAAAGCCCAGTTTTGCTGATTTTAAGCTGAACCAGACAGGCTCATAGTAAGAAATGTGCATGCATCCGGCCTTCCATGTCTCGTCGCTGTAATTCCAAGCTGAAGAAGTACATTTGTTGTCCCAATTGGTTTGGCTAGCAAGCTCAGAATGTGAGGTCATCATGAGTTAATCTTGCAAGTGGTCCCTAGTAATTAATGAATTACTTAGGGAATAGAGCTTAATCACTTGATTGGTGGATTATGCGAGCGTTGACGTCAGAACTTTACATATGTACTTAGCTGATTGGATATCTATATATTTTGCCGGTGATCTTCAATCATCATGTTTCTTTCAATCTCGATAAACTGCATAAACTTCTTGTGCAAGCAACAATAGCCAACCCGACTTCAATGACTGACCTTAGATACTAAAAGTCGAACCGACCTCACGTTAGGACCTATTCTTCTTTTATAGTAATTCGAACTCAACTGACCTCGGAGGTCGGACACCAACAACTAACTAAAGACATAAAAAAAACAAAAAGTAAAAATAATTTAAAAACAAATAAATAATAAACGGGAAGATGACGAAAATATCCGATGGGACCGATGAAAATGGTTGACCCGCATCGTCGTACTTTAACTGTGTATGAGACTGGGGGAAGATAACAAAAATATCATACGGAATTGGGTGAAAATGGTCGACTCGTTCCATACCCACGCTCGTTATCATTCCCAAGGTTCATTCAAATATATTGAATCATGCTACATGTACAATTCAATTTGACAAACTTGGCCACAACTCACACTTGACGACATCATATTCTTTAATTTCAAAGACTATTTTTTAATTCAATGGTTCGAATTTTTAAAATAAGGAAATGCTGGGTGTACAGGTTGGGGTTCACACGACAACTCACATGAGGGGGGTGGATGGGGTAATTTTTTTGGGTGATGCTACATCTACACCTCATGCATTACACAATCCTTTACACCCCCTCACATGGAGGGGGGCCCACAATTATTTTATTATGTGTGGACCCCCCTCCACGTGAGGGGGGTGTAAAAGATTGTGTAAAGAATTATGTACACATAGCTTTATTTATTTATTTTATTGAGGTGGATCCCACGCGAGAGTATGAAGGATGAAGAACCGTGTAGTCCATGGATGGCTTATTACTTTTTAAGTTCTTTAAATAAAACTTGATATTATTATTTATAAACATCAAGTCAAACATAGGCAAAGTGATTTTTAAAAAATAAAATAATTCAAATTCAAATATTTGATGAAATCATATTATTTTTTTCATTATTATTTTTCTATTTATTTTTAACCACATATTATTCAATAAAATAATATTTTTCATCATATCAATAAGGACAATTCTGGTGGTACATTATGGAATCCATAAGAGTCTACATAATGGACACTTTGCGGCCTACAATTAGTTGGATTTCATAATGTACCACAAGAATTTTCCTATCAATAATTTTTCTTCCTTTTTTCATCACATATTTTTATCACATCAATAAAAAAAATGCATTTTTGAAGAAAAATGTGCACCAAACGGGAACGAAATGCCAAGCACATAGCCACTAATCTATTACTCAAATCAAATTTTAAGCCAGGAGCGGGGAGCCTTTGACACGGTCGGTCATGAGTTAAAGGCGTCCAGCATTCAGCAAGAGCAACGCGTGGACCCCATGCTACATGGGATGTAGACAGCCCACCATGTCAAGGACTTTCTTGTCATTTCATTTAAATAATTGATTCGTGAAAAGAAAACTCCCCTCTTGATTTTCAAAAATTCAATTTCTAACCAAGGAATATTCTAGTCCAATCTACTATTATATCATTAAATTCGACACCAAGTTTAAAACGGAGAAAGTAGATATTTAATTTTGAGTGATGCTACATGTACCCTAATGGTTTACCCGACCCCATTCCCTTCCTTACATGAGGTCGGGTCCCACGCATTTATTAGATGTGGGACGGGTAAATCAAAGTGTATCTGGTACAAATAACATAATTCTTTAACTTTCAATCATGTTGTGAAATTAGTGTTCGATAATACGGATTATTCAGCGACTTAGTAATTGTCATCTGATTGTCGTGGTTACATTTTTCCTTTTATAATTTTAGATGTCAATTCAGCCTGTTCGATGAAAATTATTTGGAAAAAATAATGTTTTAAATAGTGAAATTTTGGAGAATATATGGTTAAAAAGTAGAAAAAAATTGAATTTACGTGCAAAATATTTTATTGGGTGAATGTGTGGTTGAAAATTAGTACGTGGAAAAAAATATTGAATATGTGAAAGTCACGTGATGACATATTTTGACGATTTTTTTATTTGAAATCTAATTGTACAAATATAATTCTTGTTTGATTCCTATTATTTTCAAAAAATATATTTTTCTCTTTTTTTCTACCACACATCTTTTAATAAAATAACATGAATTCATCTTCAACCGATCGATTTGCAATTAAGGCACCGTTTGGTAACCATTATTCTAGAAAAAAATGTATTCTTTGTGTCAAATCACACCTTTTTTGTGGTTGAAAATGAAGGAAAAGTTATTGATGTGATGGAAAATATTATTTTATTGATGAATGTGTGGTTGAAAATTAGTAGAAGAATGAGAATGAAAAAAAGAATGGTTACCAAACGGTGCCTAAAATCAACTAATTTGCGATGAACTAGCTAATTTTCAACCAAAACAAGTAGATTGATAACAAAATTTTGTAATCGTTTATTTATTTTAGTTTCTTTTACTTTTTTTTTAAATTAATATTCTAATTTCTAAAATATTGACGACGAGAATATTTTAAAAGGGAAAATCTCAACGTACGGTACACTAACAAGAGTGACTCACAAACATAAGACAACGTCCCTCCAATTATTTATTGGTCAGATCTTTTCTCCCTTTTTTTTTGATGTTCTCATAATTTTATTTATTAAAAAATCAATTTTACCTTCATTTACACTCTACCCTAACTTCCCAAACAACCCATCAAAAAATAAATAAATAACCTTTCCCCACTCCCCTTTTAACAATACACAATTTCTTCTCCACGCTTCTCTTCTTGTAGTCTTGCCTCCCTGAGCGCTTTGCCTTAGCTTTTCTCTTATATAATCTTCAATTGAAAACTACATGGATCTCTACAAATCTCAATCCATTTTCTAAATCTTTTTTCATCCCAGACGTCTGGCCTTCGTTTTTCTCACCCATATCAAACTTCTTTTCATTTTTCTCTCAAAGATTTAAGCCTTTTGCTTATTTACTTCCATCACTGCTGAAACCATTAATTTATACAGAAAAACCCATCAGATTATTGGGTTTTGATTGGTTTAATTAAATTTTCAATACATGACCGTTTCTACCATTGATGCATGCCGCTGCTATTTCTTATAAAGCCAGCTTCATTTGGTATGTTTATGTCTGTGTTTTCATCTTTTAAGCATCATGTTTATAGAAACATATTATTTCCTTGTGGGTTATGATCAAGATTCAATCTTTTGTGATTTAATTGTATGTACAGTTAGATTTATATATACGTGGGTTGTTTATTCTCTCCGTGAGTTTTTTTCAAGCTTTTCGTGAACTGGATTTATTTTTGTTTGGTGTACTGGGTGTTGTTGTAAGGAAGATTTGTTTATATATTATTTCTAGGATCTTGTGCTGATTTTTGTTGTTTGAGATCTACTTTGTTAGTAATTTAGTTCATAGCAGTTTAATTTGAATTTTGTTTTTGTTTTGTGTTGATTTACTCTTCTGTGTAGTTGTTTAGATATGCAGGTTGGATTTTTCGGTACCGTTTCTCAGTTTTTAACAGTTTACACCTGAAAACAATTGAGTATCTCAAAGGATACGCTAAAATGTAAAATCTTATGATCTATATATTACTTTGCAGATTTTTTTTACCCTTTGTTTAAATTGCTGATTTGAAAAATGGGTAGAGGGAGAGGAAAAGGTAAGAAACAATTGGTTATTGCTGCTCGTGATGATGCTGGAAGTGGCGAGGATGAGAAGATACCATCTAGGAGAAGAGGAAGGCCACAAAAACCATTGAAGAATGAAATTGAGGAAGAAGATGAAGTCGAGAAGATAGAAGAAGAGGAAGAAAAGGGCCAGGATTCAAAAAGTTCTGGATTGAGTAGAAGTACAAAGAATCTAGCTGCTGCAGAGAATGGCCGGAAAAGGATGAGGCCTTCTCAAGTCAATGAAAATGCAGATTTAGTGAAAGAGGAAAATGGCGTGGGAATCAAAACTAACTCTCCTGACTCGATCAAGTCCGTTGGGTTCAGACCAAATAGAAGCAGGAGGAAAAATAAGCCTAGGCGTGCTGCTGAAGTCGGTGTTGAGTGCAAATGAAGGTTTTGTTTCACAGATCACCTTCTTACATGGGGGTTTCTGTATTTCCTTTATCTTTACTGTGTCGTTTTCTTGCGCCTTTCAGAAGTTCTCAAAATTGACGTGTTTTTGCTATGACTTGAGATTGGGGCAAGTCGTTTGTTGCGGTTCTGGTTTTAGATTCATAGCTAGCTTCTCTATATGAGTATTTGGTGTTGAATAACCATAATCCTTTGCTCTTATAACTCCATTATATGTTGTATTTATGTATCCATTTTATGTTGTAATCGGGTGAAAAGCTTCTCTCCTCCAATTCTTTGTCCTGAGAATTTCTAGTTAACATCTGCGTAAGACATTCCCTTTTCTATTATATCGCAAAGAATATGAAAATGTTCTATACTCGGGTAAAGTGTTAGTATTCATTGTTCATTTATGCTCAATGTATTATGTTGAATTTAGACTAGACTATCAATGTGTTTCTAGCATCTACTTGTATTCATTTATGCTCAATATATTCATCGTTCATTTATGCTTAATGTATTCCTTTGAGTTTAGACTAGACTATACTTGTATTTCTAGTATCTACTTGAAGTTCATTGTGAAGGAAAGATCGGATCTTTATACAGTCGGGTTTTGTGTTTTGTGCAATGAAATATTAGTTTCCATAGAGTGCTCTGTTTACTCTGCGATAGTATATATTTCCCCTGTTATTTCTATTTCGTTTGTAGTAGATTATGCTTAAGATTCCGGGAGATTGGTTGGGATAATTCTTGATGCCCTTGCCGATGAGGTTAAGAAAGACTCTCCTATATCCCGTGTGTTTATCCTAGCAGACGTTCACACGCTGTTCTGCAACATTTGTGATTATTTACTTCACATCATGGAGAAGAAACGAAAAATATAAAAACGACTTGCCTGTTTCATCCTATAAACATGCTGGTATGCCACGTCTTTGCTAGAGGGAATGCATTTATCTGTAGCATTGCCCTTGGATACTCTGTGGAACTGCAGATTTTACTTTTGACTTAATGGCATTTAGTTTGAAAGCATCTTCCTCTTGATGGTGACTGCAATTCATGAATTGAAATGTGTTTTAATGCATTATAAAATGGCTTCCTGATTATTCATGCTTGTGCTTTAGATAGTACTGCAAAGTATTAATAAAAAATAAAAAATAAAAAAAATCTTGTTTAACGTAGAGATTATTTCAAGCTCTTGACACTTTCTTACTACACTACAATTTTTCTTAGCATTTGAATTCCTATCATATCGAATTACTTGTATCGAAGAAATTTTTTCAAGTAAAAAATGAATTTTTTTTTTTAGACCGTAGTTAAAAAGTTAGAAAAAATTTTGAGTGTCGTAAATTGTGTGGATGAAAATAATTATGTTGGAATCGCTCCAAAACAAGATTTCAATCTCTCATGCTGACTCCTTTGAGAGAATATTCCTTTCAATAAAGGAATCTACGAAAAAAGTGCTAATTTTGTTATTTGAAATAATCCAATTTGAATATCTTGACACGCCCATTAAGAATCCAACAAATCCAAGAACACGAGTTCATTTGTTGGCACATACTACTACGAGCCCATTAAAAATATCTCCCCGTACATTTCGGGAGCTTTTATTTTACGTTTTTTAGCTGACTATTTCTTCATCTCTCTAGCACAAATCACTGCCAGGTCAGCTCTCTCTCTCTCTCTGCGCGCTAATAGACATAGGTGTGTAAATTCTTGGCCCTGTTTGGGAGAAATTTTAATCAAGATTTTAATCAAAATTCTAGCCGTTAACTATCAAATCAGTCATCATTTTTGACTTCCCCTCTCACAGGTGGGGCCCACATGTTGACTATAACGACTATAATTTTGATTAAAATCCCACAAAAATTGCTCCCAAACACGCTTTTAATAAATATAATACTTGTACATAAAAATGGTACGTAAAGAATGTTGGAATAATATTTCCAAATAAGAGGAAATGAGAAGAAACAAAAGAATATAATCAAGAACTTCAAAGAAAATTCAAAGGCTTAAACATGCAATCGTTATCCAATGCCCCCTTTAGGATTGAATTTGATACTTAAATGAACTCTTTGCAAATGGTTTGCAGGATTTATCAAGTCTTGAAAAAGAATACACACTTAAATACTAGTGAAGTTCCTTTAAAACTCAAGAACGCAAAAAATAAATTTTGAATATGAAATACAGAGAGTTTTAATCTTTGTTATGGAATGGAATGGAATTTGATTTCAAGTGGTTTTTTATGTGTTTTGTATTCATCATTAATCATCTAATTATAGATCTCAACCAATACCACACGAAATGGTGCTAAAATATGATGAAAAAGAGACAAATTTTCATCCAAATGATACGAGGTTTAAAGTTTTAACCCCATGCATATGCATAGTAGAAGCATTTTTCTTCTGTTCCTACAGACTCAAACCATGCGCGTACGCATGGGTAAAAAACTCAAATTTTTCAATTTTATTCCACATTCTATTTTATTGATTTTGAACAACACTTTCAACAATCTCTTACTTGTTCAATATTCAATAAAATCTTATATTCAAAATATTCAACACTTATGCATAAGAATGAGACATCTTTCGATTTGAATCTAACATTAGTGTAATTCAAACAAAGTAAAGTCGAAATTAAAAGTAGTACGAAAGCCTTGAACAAATTTTTCCATGTGACAATACCGGTAAGAACACACACAGACAAGTATCAAGTGCTCTCAAGTTCCTGAACTCGCTTATTGCTAATATGGTCTTGCTTTCGTCCTTTTCAACAAACTTTTAAGAGAGATACTCTAATTCTCTATTGATGCGACACCACATCAAAGTTCATCTAAATGAAATTCTTTCATTATCTTTGCTACTTCTGGAGAGCTTAAAGCTCAACCCTCACTTGAGTAACGACTAGCATTATGTAATTAGGATATGGTTATCATGAATTTTATAGTGTTGAAACTATCCATATATCGAATAACATGTTGTTACCCTTTGAACTCGTGGATTACTTGTTAAGTAATGATGGGTTGCCATCATTAGTGGATCTTTTAGTTTTAAGAGTTTCAACCATCCTACTCGAAGTAGATATTACTAAATCTCTATTTAGAGATTTAGTTAAAAGATCAGTTAAGTTATCTATTGACTTAACATAATTTAGGGAAATTAATCCACTCTTGATTAATTTCCTTATGTAGTCATGTCTTAGACTTATATATCAAAATTTTCATTGTATATCTCGTTGTGTACATTTGCTAATGTGGCTTGACTATTACACATGATAGATATCGAAAATGTATTCTACGGTCCCAAAGGTATCTCATAAAATAGATCTTTAGGTCATTCAGCTTCTTTCTCAATATCTGATAGTGCTACAAATTCAAATTCCAAAGTTGAGTCTGTTATATGCATCTGTTTATTTGATTTTCAAGAAATAGCACCTTCTCCTAGAGTAAACACCAATCCCGAAGTAGATTTTCTTTTACCCGTTCTATATATCCAATTAGCATCGATAAATCCTTCTAATATTGTCGGAAATTTAAAATATTGTAGACCTAAGTTCTCGATTTTCTTTAAATAGCCAATAACTTTTCCAATAGCATTCCAATATTCTTTACTCCGATTACTAGTAAATATACTAAGTTTACTAATTGTAAATGCTATATCTGATCTTGTGTATTAAACTGTATACATTAGATTTCCTATAACACTTACATATTCTAATTGAGCAATTTCTCTTTATCATTCTTTATTAGTTTTAAATTTGGATCAAGAGAGGTACTAAATTCTTTTAAGTTCAAATTTTGAACTTATTAATCACATTTTAAATATGATGTGATTGACTCAAGTAAAAACTCCTAATTTTGATATCCAATATGGTATCCATTGGTCCAAGATCTTTCATTTTGAACGTGGAACGTAGAAACCTCTTCCTTTTTTTGATTCCATCCATTTGATTACTCATAATCAACATATCATCAACATACAAGTAAATGAAGACTATATATTCATCACACACTTTGGAATATAAGCATTTATCTACTCTATTATTTATGAAACAAAATGAATTAATAGTTAAGTCAAATTTCTCAAACCATTTTTTAGGGGGTTGCTTTAAACCGTATAATGATTTCACTATATTGAACCCCTTATGTTCATTTTCGAGTAGAGCAAACCCTTTAGGTTGTTTTATATAAACTTCCTCATCGAGATCCCCATTTAAAAACGTCGTTTTGACATCTACCGATGCATAAATATCAAAATTATTTTTTCTCTTCCTTTTTTTGATAACATTTAACTACTAATCTAGTTTTAAAGTATTAAAAAATCATTAACATTATATTTTCTCCTAAACACCCATTTACATCCAATAGGTTTGGATTTGGGTGGCAAGTCGACAAGTTCCCATATATTGTTTGACATAATTAAACTCATTTCATCTTTAATTGCATCTTTTCAAAAGATGCAATTAAAAAGTCATAGCTTCTCTATAAGTATTATGATCGATTTCCACTATTAGAACAAAATGAATAGTTCTTACAACATTTTTCTCATTTCCCTCTACTACTAAAGTGAAATAAGTTGATAATCAATTTCATCAGGTCCTAAAATTTTTTCTATTTGAGTCGTTTACTTCTTCGGGGTCCACTAGATTCATTAACATCTTTATAAGATGTTTCATTTTTTGTTCCACTAGAGTTTGGGATCTCTTTATGAGTTTCCCTTAATTCATTATCTGAATATAGTGAATTCTCAAAGAACTCAACGTCATTATATCTAATTATCACATTGGTCTCCAAATTTAATAATCTATATGATTTGTTATTATTAGCATAACCAACAAATGCACATTTGATACCTCTTGGAACCAATTCGATCATATTAGGATTCGTATTTTTATAATATGCAAGACACCCATACACTTTGAAGTAATACAATGTTTGATTTTCTTCATTTTCACAATTCATAAGGAGAATCCTTTGTAAAATTAGAAGAAATACTATCTAATATTCTACATACACTCAACAATGCTTCACACCATAAATCAAATGACAACTTAGCATAAGTTATAATGGCATTTATCATTTCAATTAATGTTCTATATTTTTCTTAGCCAAACTATTTCGTTTGGGTGTCCTAGGTGCAAAACATTGATGCACTATACATTGTTGTTCACAAAATGAATTAAAGTCATTTGAAAAATATTCACCTCCTCTATCACTTTTTAGAATTTTTATTTTCTTACTTAAATGATTTTCAACTTCATTTTTATATATTTTAAACATATCAAAAGCTTTATGTTTCATTAAATAAACATAAATATATCTAAAGTGATCATCTATAATGGTAATGAAATACCTATTTCCATCTCTAGTTAACGTACCATTTAACTCACATATGTCCGTATGAACTAATTTTAAAATTTTAGAAGTCCTATTTACACTTTATATGATTTTTTTCTTTTTATCATTTTGAATTCTACACAAGTTTTACATTATTTCTATTCATTATTTTCTTTATAAGATATTAAGTCACATTTTAATATTTGTCTCATGGAACTCTTACCCGTGTGTCTTAAATTTAGCATGTCATAAGTAAATGAATCAATCAAATAAGCAAGCTCAACTATATTATTAATCAACTTGTCAACGGTACAAAGTTTGACAATTCCTTCACTAGAATAATATTTTTCAACAAATATTTCATTTATGGATAGTACAAGTTTACTGAATTTATAAATACTTTTTATATCCGATTTTCCTATGAGATTACCACTAACTAAGTTTTTATTTATATCAGGAACACGTAGTATATTTGTTGAGGTAACTCTCTCGCCAAAAGTGAAGATAATATCTACAATTCCTTTTTCAATCACTTTGGAGCGGCTTTCGTTACCCATTTGAATCTCTTGATCTCCATCCATTTCATAGTAAGTTTTGAATAAAGATTTATCATATGACACATGTATCATACCACCAACCAAGAACCTTTCCCTTGATAACGTTGATCTCACTCACTATAGCTACAGTATTATCTTCTTTGATGGAGTTCACTTGGCATTCAAAATTATTTTGTTTTCGGTGTTAAGGTTGTTTTGCATAATGTCCGGGTTTTTCACATACAAAGCAACCTCATTTGGACTTTTTCTTAAACTTGTCAAAATTTTTAGGAGACTTTTTCTTGTTGGATTTGTTTGAATGTTCGGTCTTCTTTACGACATTGGCATTTGAAATGCCTTCATAAGAATTGTGATTCGTATCTCTTATCCTTGATTCTTCTTCAATTCGAAAATGTTTCTGTACTTGTTCCAAAGAGTAATCTTCAGAACTATGCATGATTTTCTTCCGATATCGTTTCCAAGTTTTAGGGAGTTTTGCAATGATTGTTCCCACTTGGAAAGATTCCGGAGTTTCAATTTCGATCGCTTTCAAATTGTTGACAGAACTTGCAATTCATGCACTTGGGGAAGAAGGAGAATATTTTCAAGGAATTTAAAATCAAAATACCTTAATATGAGAAATTTCTTTGTACCTTATTCTTCGGTTTTATATTTGTTTTCCAAAGCATCCCAAATGTCTTTTGACGAAGATGTGTTGGTATAGAAATCATATAACGGTCGGATAACGCATTGAAAATGTGATCGCAGTTTACGAGATCCTCTCGACTCTTTTGTCTTTCCCTCTAGACTTCGATCTCTTCATTCGTTGGTTCCGCAAGAATCGATACTGGCAAGGAGTATTACCCTTACACCACCAAGAAGAGGCCTAATGTTAACTAGCTCGAGCATCAAACCATCCCAATGTACATGCTTTCACATATGTAATGCACTTTTTGGCTAGGTTTTCTGGTTTTTTAACCTGTCATTTTGTTCCCGGATGTTGAGTGGATAATTCAAATAAATTTTCTATGTTGTACTCGTGCATTTAATTTCTACTTGAGATGCAAATCTCTATTTCGATACATTAATTTATCTAACCGCAGGTATTTTCATCGTTTTAGAGAGAGACTTTGTTGCATAATCAAATTTTAGTGTCATTGAACAAAATGAATTAGGATATTTATCTCCCGTTTGGTTTGGATAAAAAATAAATTTTTTACTAAATATTGATAAAAGTTGGTAAAATGTACGATTAAAAAGTTGGTGAAAGTTGTTGGTCTAATAAAATGTGCGATTAAAAATTAGTTAGAAAAAAAATAATTAAGAAATGAAGACTAAACATGGTCTTAATGTTAGACGTATTGTACACGAAGATTGAATAAATGAAAGAATGTCTTTGATATGTGTTCAACAAGTTATCTTGTCCTAAAAAGATATAAAAAAATTGAGCTTTATTCTTGGATTGTGATGTCGTCATTACTGTGTGCTTCGAGCACGAGGACTCCCAATGCTCTTTCAACTGTGGGATCCATGTGCTCGAGCTTCATCAGTCATCGGGATACCTCGAGGATTTTCGGTGTGTCCGTTTTTGACCATGTATTAAATAATGAGTAATGCTAGACGTACACTCGATGGTTTACACAATGGATTTGAGGGAGACCCACGAATATATATATATATATATATATATATATATATATATATATATATATATATATATATATATATTTCTGATATGAGGGAGGTATAATCCATTGTGTAAATGATTGTGTACATTTAGCATAATTCTTAAATAATATACATATGATAAGCTTTTAATTTCTGTTATGAGGCGTCGTTTTTGACCATGTATTAAATAATAAATGAATTCTCTTGAGCTGTCCTAATTTTGTAATTTCAATTGACGGAAACGGAATGAAAACGACGTTAGTGGGTGAATTCGTTATCGTCTCACTGTCAAAAACGAGGGACGAGGACGACGTCGTTATACACTTATACTTGTACCCATGAATTGTTTGCTTTGGATACCTTGTTACTTGAGCAGAAGTGAGTTGGGGTGGGGTCCAAGAAAAAGCAAGAGAATATGTGAGTATTTCGAGACCTGCGAAAGGCCCCCGCACCTAACAAATCTTCTTTGTCCTATTGAGAGAGAATACACACGTGGGAGCCACATAATTTAATGCATTAAATATTTTTAATATTCACTAAATAGTATAGTTTTTGCATTGGACAATCTAATTGGTACACAGATTATCCCATTCGTACACTTTTTTTATATGGGTTATTAGCACAAAATTAATAAAAATGATGATTTCTACAATAAATGATGGAAATAGAGGTGAAAAAATATATATATATATAAAATGAAACGTAAGGACGTTTTTCACAATGGGCTCCAAACTTAGGGACGTTTTGTTGTTTTGTGCTAATAACCATTTTTTATATAATAATTGACACGTGTAGTGTTATCAAAAAATCAATGGATGTAAAAATTGTGTTTTTTTTTTCAACTATCCAATGAGAAAATGCTATGTGCTTCTTTGGTTGATTATAATTTGTTCGAAAAAATGTTACGAATATTTCACATCAGATTAACACTTAATGATTTTTCAGTTGGAAGTATCAAGTTTCTTCAAAAGAAGAAAAAAAAACACCAAAGAGAGAGAAAAAGATAACTAAATTTCTTCAGCACTCTCATGAAATCAGCTAATGTTGTTGAGTGTCATCTCGAATGTCACACGACTTTATCACCATAAAGTGCTCACGTTGAAAGTATAAGAAGAATAAAATCAGACGTCCCTAAACTGTGTTTTATTTAATGAAATGTGAAATTAAATAATTTATTTAATTTCAACTATCATTTAATGCCACATTAACACCATCTAAACTGTGTTTTCATCTCCAGTGGGGATGAATAGCATTCCTCTTACCAAATAATTGCTGGGTTTTCACTTTGGAATCAATATTTGGAATAACCAGACAAGATTAAAAAATCCGTCCCCGACCTTCGACGGTGGCTCCCATTACCAAATTCAAAGAACCTGCCTGACCCTGACTCCTCCGTCGCCCGTCGGCGAAGCAAACTGGACCCTGACCCCCATCGCCATCTGCCAGAGTGATATGGTCAGTACAGTAACAATTCTGATTTTACAATCCATTCCGATGACTCCGGTCTACTTCTGATTTTTGTGATATCCATAATATGCGAATTTCTGTCAATTTGTGATATTAGCTTCAGTCTTCAATTGCAGTTTGGGGTTCTGATTTTTGATGAACATATAATATGCAGTTTGATTTCAATTTTTGATCTGGTTCTATATAATACTTGAAATCAAGTACGCTACCTACGCCACTTTGACAATTTTGTCGATAATTGGCAGCTATAGTCTGTGAAGAGGAACCTTTTTCATAACTTTCATGTTTGATTGCGTCCCACTAATTCCAAATGTTTGCGATGATAATTGCACATTTTTTTAATAAAATAATTTGTTACGTAAAGTTAAAATGTTTCCTCCCTTTTAACCACACATTTTCAAATAAATGAATAAAATCACTCCTTCTAAAATTTATCCCAAAAATTTGTTAACTTTGCGTGTCGATCTTTTTGCTCGTGGTATTTTCTTTGCCTTTGGTACATGGCTACCAATGGTGGCGTAAGGAGGATTTCCTCTGATTACCGGAAAAGGTGGAGGTATGGTTGTGGGGCTTAAGGCCGAGGTGAGGTGGGACCGGTGTGTTATTTTACTCAAAATTTAACATTTTCAATGGTCAAAATGATGGTTATTGTTACAAAATGATTTTAGATGAGGGCGACAAAACTCTCATATTGAATCGAGCGATTCAGTTCGATTCTTCTTAAGTTAAATGTCAGAATGGGTATCAGAATTAAGAATCGACGGGTTTGATTTGATTTTCGGATTTAGACCCAGAGTCGAATAAAAACCAAATTTCCATAAATTTTTATATTAAAGAGGTCAAATTATTTTTAATTTTTTTCTAAATAAATTTGTCTACCAATTAATTGATCCCAAAGTATCATTTTCATGTTTTCAGCCCAAGCCCAACTTTGTAATTTAAATTTCAAAAATAAAATAAAATTGAGTGATCTAAAATTTTCTCAATCGGTTCCCCATATCTCAAATATTCGAAATTGAGCGGTTGCGTTTCTCTTAATTTTACCCTTTTAATGCCCTGTTCATTGAGTTCCTCCACTTTGATCAATGTAAGCTTCATCTCATTCATTAGTACTATTTTTTCAAGATAGAATTTACAATGAAGAGATTAGAGTCCATGAGGATATTGAGACAAGTAATAAAAAAAAAAAATAATAAAAAAAAAATAAAATATATATATATATATATATATATATATATATATATATATATATATATATATATATATTATATTTTCCTATATTAAATCTTATTAGTTGGATGAGTTTTTATTTATTTATGTTTGCTAATTGTGTGTTTTTTTTTTCAATTATTTCATGTAGAGTTTCTTAGTGTGACAAATTAAACGATGGACGATTAATTTAAATGGTTGATAAGTACTAGCAACACTTAAAAATACTTTATTTTTATAAATTCTAATTTATATTTCATTTTTTTTATGTAGATTTGTAGATTTGAAGGTTTGAAGCAAATGAATCAATGAGAAGGAATTATCCATGTTTTAATGTCATTATTTACTTTTTTGTAATTTGTATATATTGGTGAATTGATCTTATTAGACAATTTGTTATTTGCATATTTATAAATTGGATTACATTATTTTTGTAAGAGTCAACATTGAACGTGTCATTAGTTGAATTTATGTAGTATTGTTGTAAATTTTAAAAAATTTAATTATGGTACATAAACGAATCTGTTCAGTTCTGTAATTAAATTTGGACTCGACAATTTTACTTACTAAATACTCTAAAATTCTGGTTCATTTCTTTTTGGAACCTAATCGAATCGGATCATGTCTAGCCCTATCTCAAACGAAGATCTTTGAAAGGTTTGGAACTCTAAGTTCTAGAATAAAAGATTTAGATCCCGTCGTTACAACTTTTAAAGTTTCAAGATCCAACTGCAATTTATATATTTTTTTTCAACGTTGAACTTACGACATATTTGACACATTAAACTAAAAGTTAGTAAATTGACGAACTTTATATATTTCTTTATTCAAAGCATGTCTAATATTGTTCAATTTGTCTACTGTATTGCAACTTATTTCTCAATTCAGGTTTTGATGAATTTTAAAAGTCATTCTAATGGATTTTGATGTAATTCAATAAAATTTAGGTGTCCCTAGCCGATTTTATTAAAATTTAGGTATTTTCAATAACCCATAGATTTATACCAGTTTCATTAATAGAGTAATTTTAAACTAAAAAAAATACATATAACAAATTCTTTTGAAATTCCTCAAATTTTTATGAGATTCTTATAAATTTTGTGATAGTCAATTCATGATACTCATTTAAATTTATAATATTTTATAATCCATCAAAATCTGATTTAAGAACACCCTACATATTGCTGACTCAAGAATATGGTATTAACTCAACATATTAATTAAAATATTTATTGATGCAGCCAAATAAAAATTCTAGACCTGTAGAAAAATCCAACCCAATTTTTATCAGAATATATAACTTTTATTAAGAGACGATTATGCAATTTAATTGGAAGATAAGCTTAACCTGAGGGATAAGCTTCGGCCCGAAATCCACGTAGGTCGCACGTGCCATGTCCCGACCACAGTCCTCACACGCGCGCTGTTTGGTCAAATGTCAATTAACTCAGAGTCTCAGACAACGTCGGACAGACATACACCTATACATACACTGCCGTACATCTATTCATACGCCTTTATACACCTATTCACCCACTGAAGAATTCACAAAGCAGATTCATCAGATCCCCCCAGACGACTCGATCCTCTTCCTCTGTTTACTTTCTCTCTCTAAAAAAAGGGGGAAAAATAAATAAAGAAAAAGCTCAGCACTTTCTCTCTCTAGACCCAAGACACCTACCGCTTTTACTGTTTCTTCGCAACAAGAACAAAACCCTTATCTTTCTCTTTTTCCTCTGTCGTTTCATTCTGTAACAGAACCTTATCGCCTCAGCTTCGATGAATCCTCTAGGTATATTCAACGCTTTATCTGTATTTGTGCGGCTGTGCCTGTATCTATATATGTATTTTATACGTGTAGTCTAAATAAAGTCATTCAAAAGAAAAACATATGGAGCTACGTTAATGCGTTTTTGGTTTTAAATACATTCTTGGATTGCTACTTGTTGGGACTTTTGAGTTTTAATGTGGGTATTTTTTTTTAACATTATAAAGTTCTAATCCTTTTTTTATATGTTTATTAGTGTATATGGCTTTATGTGTATGTAATTATTTTTGAAGACGAATATGATTTGGTCGGGGTTTACGAATTACGCGCACAAGCGTATTTGCGATTTGAATAAAATCTGCACTTATCGTACACTCTATTTGCTATTTTCTACAGGGTTTCAGCATTCAGATATGAGATTTTGAATGAAGATTTTGGGTTTAAGATATTCATCTTTATAAGGTTGTTTATTCAATTGAGATCTGAAGTATTAGACTCGCTTCCGTAACATTCTTGCTCTGTATAGTTTGGTTCACTGCCTTATTAACTCTCTTTATGACTATGAATATTCCAGGTTATTTCTGCTGAGATCCATTAAGGAGTTTTAGAATCTCTGTCATATTTCTTGAAACCTGGTTCTGGATATTGTGTTGTGTGGATAAAAAGAAACAAGCGAAGAAATGCAGCGACCTCCACAAGAAGATTATTCTCTTAAGGAGACTTACCCCCACCTCGGTGGAGGGAAGGTCACTGGAGATAAGCTCACTAGCACCTATGATCTTGTCGAGCAGATGCAGTACCTTTACGTTCGAGTTGTAAAGGCAAAAGAACTACCGGCAAAGGATGTGACGGGTAGTTGTGACCCTTATGTTGAGGTTAAGCTTGGAAACTATAAGGGGACAACACGTCATTTTGAGAAGAAGTCCAACCCTGAATGGAATCAGGTGTTTGCTTTCTCAAAGGAGCGGATTCAGGCCTCCGTGCTTGAGGTTACAGTGAAAGATAAGGATGTTGTGAAGGACGATTTTATGGGTCGGATTTTGTTTGACTTGAACGAGATTCCTAAAAGAGTTCCCCCGGATAGTCCCTTGGCCCCACAGTGGTATAGGTTAGAAGATAGGAAGGGTGATAAGGTTAGAGGAGAGCTGATGTTGGCTGTTTGGATGGGTACTCAAGCTGATGAAGCATTTCCTGACGCATGGCATTCGGATGCTGCCACAGTCATTGGCACTGACAGTTTGGCAAATATCAGGTCAAAGGTCTACCTATCCCCTAAGCTGTGGTACCTGAGAGTCAATGTAATTGAAGCTCAGGACTTGCTGCCAACTGATAAAGGTCGATTTCCAGAAGTTTTTGTGAAGGCCATCCTGGGAAATCAGCCATTGAGGACGAGGGTGTCAATGAGCAAGAGTATCAATCCTATGTGGAATGAGGATTTGATGTTTGTTGCTGCAGAACCGTTTGAGGAGCCATTAATTTTGAGTGTGGAAGACAGAGTCGCACCCAATAAAGATGAAGTCCTGGGAAGATGTGCCATTCCTCTAGCGCATGTTGACAGGAGACTGGATCATAAACCTGTGAATTCAAGGTGGTATAATCTTGAGAAACATATCACTGTTGAAGGTGAAAAGAAGAAGGATGTCAAGTTTGCTAGCAAGATTCATATGAGAATATGCTTGGAGGGTGGTTACCATGTTTTGGATGAATCGACTCACTATAGCAGTGAACTTCGACCAACAGCAAAACAGTTATGGAAGTCCAGCATTGGGGTTCTCGAGTTAGGTATTTTGAGTGCTCATGGTTTGTCGCCGATGAAATCTAAAGATGGGCGGGCAACGACTGATGCTTATTGTGTTGCCAAATATGGGCAGAAGTGGGTCAGGACGAGGACCATCATTGACAGTTTTACTCCCAAATGGAATGAACAATACACTTGGGAGGTTTCTGATCCGTGCACTGTCATAACTATTGGTGTATTTGATAATTGTCATTTGCATGGTGGAGATAAATCTGGGAGGGATTCACGGATTGGAAAGGTCAGGATCCGTCTTTCTACCCTAGAAACAGATCGTGTGTACACACATTCATATCCCCTTCTAGTTTTGCATCCTTCTGGGGTAAAAAAGATGGGTGAAATTCATTTGGCTGTTAGATTTACATGTTCATCCTTGATGAATATGATGCATATGTACTCGCAGCCACTGTTGCCCAAAATGCACTACATTCACCCATTAACTGTCAGTCAACTCGACAACTTGAGGCACCAGGCTACTCAGATTGTTTCCATGAGGCTGAGTCGTGCTGAGCCGCCTTTGAGGAAGGAAGTGGTGGAGTATATGCTGGACGTGGGTTCTCACATGTGGAGTATGAGGAGAAGCAAAGCAAACTTTTTTAGAATCATGGGAGTTTTAAGTGGGTTAATTGCTGTTGGAAAATGGTTTGATCAGATATGCAACTGGAAGAACCCCATTACCACCGTTCTGATTCACATTTTGTTCTTAATACTGGTTTTGTATCCTGAGCTTATTTTGCCCACTGTTTTCCTCTACTTATTCTTAATTGGAGTTTGGTACTACAGATGGAGGCCAAGGCATCCTCCCCACATGGATACTCGCCTCTCTCACGCTGATAATGCTCATCCTGATGAGCTAGACGAGGAGTTTGACACTTTCCCTACTTCACGTCCTCCGGATATCGTGAGGATGAGGTACGACCGTCTGAGAAGCATTGCAGGGAAGATCCAGACTGTGGTTGGCGACTTGGCAACACAAGGGGAAAGGCTACAGTCTCTGCTGAGCTGGAGGGACCCAAGAGCTACAGCTTTGTTCGTAATTTTTTGTTTGGTTGCTGCCATTGTTCTCTATGTCACACCTTTCCAAGTGGTGGCACTTCTTGCAGGATTCTATGTTTTGAGGCATCCTAGGTTCCGTCACAAGCTTCCTTCCGTGCCCCTCAACTTCTTCAGAAGGTTACCTGCTAGAACAGATTGCATGTTGTGAGCAATCTGTATTTTTTCTGTCTTAACCGAGCCCGTCGTCTTTCAGAAGCTTCTGATAAATAGATCTTTGTTTTCTTCGTTACACCAAGCAGTGAACTTTGGTCCCCTGTAAGATGTGTAGGAGACATCTCTTGGAACTTTAAGATTTTGTGGATTTGCAGTCTGTTTGCTAGGATTTCCCATGTAAAGTTGGTTCTGTAGCGACATATCCATGCTAATATGTAGTCGCACTAGTTGCATTTAATTTAATATGCTCTGGACAATATTTTATCCTTCATTTTTACTGTTAGCTCATTTCAAATGAATATGCCTTTATTTCTCCTGATGCATAGTACTTGGTGAACTTCAATACTGCTGGTTTTTCTTTTTGACACTTGGCAGATGAACTCCAACAATCTTATTTTGTCAAATTTTTATCTTCAACCTTCTAGTAAATCTCATTTTTTATGATGATTCATGTCGAAGTATTTTATTTTTGTACTTCGAAAAGAAGGAGAAATAATTTGCGGCCTTTTCGCCTTTACTTTTTTTTTTTTTTTTGAAAAAAATTATGATAAACAAAAAGGTTACTTTATGTCCTCTGGACAGGTTTTTTTGGATGGAAAGTTATTATTCGAGATGAGTTGTGTCAATTAATAGAGGGAGGCGTAAAAAAGCAATGAGCAAAGATTGAAATTCTTAAATTCAATTAAAATGTGGAGTTGTTTATATTATACTCGATAAAATAAGCTAGAGTGCTTCCTTTCTTTGTAATTTAAAGTCGAAATGATAGAAATAAATAATAAAATTAAAGAAATCGTGTTAATTGATTTTCAATGTTATCATGAACATTAGTAAAGTAGAGGTTGAAAATTTGATCTTTTGCTAGGTTCTTTTTTTTTTTCGTGTAACTTTGTAACATCTTATGTCAAGGTGACAGATGTTCGCTTTTTTTTTTTTTTGTTTTATTCGCAACGAGACTTGCCTGCAACTTGATGTAGACATATCGATGTCCTGAACCTGCTCGATTCATAGAGTAAAATATAAATTTAATCATAAAAAATTAAAATAAAAAGAAAAGGGCCCGCACCCATTGCGATCTCGAAAATATCCATAAAAATGTCGTTAATTGAAATTTTGATAAATTTTAAAAAGTTATAAATTTTAATGAATTCCGTGAATTTAAATACATTTCTACGAATTCATAAGAATCTCACTGAAAATAATGAAATTGTTTAAGAAATTCATTTGAATTATTTAAAAATTTTATATTAATGAAATATTTATAAATAGTTATTGAGATATCTGAATTTTAAAGAATTTAAGGGTCTGTTTGATTCGTGTAGTTTTCCATGAAAGTAGGAAAATATTTTCCTACTTCCACTTTTTTGACTGTTTGATATGCGAAATTTTCCACGAAAAATGTTTTCCTCTCTTTTTCTAGGTACAACCCTTTGATGCACAAATGGTGGAAAATGTTTTTTCACCTAATAGGTGAGAAAACATTTTCCACATTTTTTTTTTGTTTTTTGCAATGGGAACAAATTATAGATACAATAGTAAAAAAAAGGTTTATTAGCACAAAACGTCCATACGTTTGATAGTTAGTGTGCAAAACGTCCCAACGTTTCATTTTTTTGCATTTTTGCCCCTATTTCAACGTTTCAGTGTGGAAAACATCATTTTTACTATTTTTCAGTGTAAAATGACCATTATACCCTCAAATTTAAATAAAACAAATAAAAAGAAAAGAAATATAAAAAAGAAATTGTAATTATACTCCCAAACTTTTTAAAAAGTGCAAGTGAGTCCAAAAGCCTTATTAAAAGGGTTAAGCACAAAACGTCCCTACGTTTGACACTTAATGCGGAAAACGTCCCTATATTTCAAACATGTTTATATTTGCTCAATAACACAAAACGTCCCTACGTTTGACACTTATTGCGTAAAACGTCCTTACGTTTCATTTTTTTTTACATTTTCGTCCTTATTTCAACGTTTCATTGCGGAAAACGTCATTTTCACTATTTTTCAATGTAAAATGACAAATATACCATCATATTTAAATAAAACAAAAAAGGAAAATAAAAATAAAAATAAAAATAAATTACAATTGTGCTCCCAAACTTTTCAAAAATTGCAAATGAGTTCAAAAATCTTATTAAAACATTCAAACTACCAGTCATTTCCTCTTCTCTCAACCTTATCATCCCTCCACCACCTAAACCAGGATTGTAGATGGAGGTGTGATGGTTTGAAAGGTGGTGGGGTCTGATGGTTTAGGTGGTGGAGGGAGGATAAGGTTGAGGGAGGAGGAAATGACTGGTAGTTTGAATGTTTTAATAAGATTTTTGAACTCATTTGCACTTTTTGAAAAGTTTGAGAGCACAATTGTAATTTATTTTTATTTTTATTTACCTTTTTTGTTTTATTTAAATATGATGGTATATTTGTCATTTTACATTGAAAAATAGTGAAAATGACGTTTTCCGCAATGAAACGTTGAAATAAGGACGAAAATGTAAAAAAAAAAATGAAACATAAGGACGTTTTACGCAATAAGTGTCAAACGTAGGGACGTTTTGTGTTATTGAGCAAATATAAACATGTTTGAAACATAGGGACGTTTTCCGCATTAAGTGTCAAACGTAGGGACGTTTTGTGCTTAACCCTTTTAATAAGGCTTTTGGACTCACTTGCACTTTTTAAAAAGTTTGAGAGTATAATTACAATTTATTTTTTATATTTCTTTTCTTTTTATTTGTTTTATTTAAATTTGAGGGTATAATGGTCATTTTACACTGAAAAATAGTGAAAAGGATGTTTTCCACACCGAAACGTTGAAATAGGGGCAAAAATGCAAAAAAATGAAACGTTGGGACGTTTTGCACACTAACTATCAAACATAGAGACGTTTTGTGCTAATAAGCCTAAAAAAAATTTCACTTTTATTGACAATTTTCATGCAAAACAAAGTCAAACAAAGAATATTCGGTATGGTAAATTTTTTTTTTTTTTTTACAATTGGAACACATTTTAGACCCAATGGTAGAAAAAATTATTACTTTAATGGACAAATTCCATAAAAAACGAAGCCAAATGGACACCAAACTTTCAAAATTTTTCATGAAAAATTATACCAATCAAACACAATTAATTACAATTTCCAATAAGACATTTTCTAAGAAAATTAATTCCCTGTAAAACATTTTCTTTCCACCCATTTTTTACCTATTCAATCAAACGGACCCTAATATTCAAACGAACCCTAAGATTCATTAAAGTCGTTTCCGTTAGAATTATCTTTATGCAACCTTGGCTCAAACCGGAGAAATCGGAACGAGGACTGGAGAGGAACTCCGTGTCCCCCAAATTCCAGGGATGACGAACAAACTAGCAGTGACGACGTCGTTTCATCTAGACCGTTCGTTAATTCTACTAAAATTGATGCAATTTCTCATCCGGGTCACTTATAGTTTGTGGTAATCTTATGAATTTAATCAGTTAGCATTTTTTTTTGGGGAAGTTCTCAGCTATCAAATTGGCAGCGTATCCTATTTTTGATTGTGGACCTGTTTGTATTTATGTTAATTGACTGTAATTTTACATGGTTGGTTTCTCTAATCTTTACTATACTAATAATAAGGATCAATTGACCTCCAGTGATGATGGATCGTTCAATTGCAAGCACAGCGTGTCATCAATTTACTGTTGGGGGTCGATGAATATTGTTTTTCCTTGGATATTTGATTTTTCTCTTGTACACACATTGATTTCCCCCCTTCTATTTGGATTCTCAAACAGTTAAAAAGAAGAAAAGTTTACCCATTTTTGTGCATACTATCAGTTATTTACTGAGTATGCACGTTAATACGTGTTCCTGCAATAATTGTTCTTTTCATTCTTAAAAGTTTATTTGGCCATCATGCGTTTGTATAATTATATAGCTCCTTATGGACTTCATCAAGTACATCTTAGTATCATATTTGCATGTTCCAGACCGTTTCTTGATTTGAAGTGTAGTTTTGATTGAATTACCAACAGGAATTCAGGAAACTAGAAATCAAATTAAGGACTCTAACAAGCAGTTGAAGAACTGTACTTGGATATATTCATAAAGTGCCCTCGAAAGTTCTGAGATTGACACAGACGAAATTGACTGAAAATAATACTTGGAGTTGGAAGAAATATGTTGATGCATGGAAACAAATATAACTGAACATTAAAAAAAGCCAGATTGAGACATGGAATAACTAAATTGTAAAATGACTTTTCAGAGCATGCTATCAGCTTGAGCTGGCAAATGGCGGAAGAAATTGATGGGTGCTGAAGGCAGTTTGCTCCTAAATCCTTTTCAGAGCATGCTATCAGCTCGAGCTGGCAAACGGCGGAAGAAATTGATGGGTGCTGAAGGCAGTTTGCTCCTAAATCTTGGATGCCTTAGTAGATACAAGCCTGTTAACATTGTTATTATTTTGAAAGGTGTCACATAAAGAATAACTGCCACACATAGGCAGAAAACTATGAAGACGCTGGTTGCTCTAGGATCTCTCCAGCTGAGCAGAGCATGAAACCTCTCCCCCTGGGTTGCCATGTCTCCTGCTACTGTTTGGATTCTTCCCACCGCACTTCTAAGTCTATCATACCTCATTCGTACTACATCTTGAGGCCTGGATGTGGGGAAAGTGTCGAACTCTTCATCTAGCTCATCTGGGTGAACTGCTTCTGCCCAAGAAAGTTTGATGTCCATGTGTGGAGGATGCCTGGGCCTGAACCGGTAATTCCATATGCCTATCAGAAACATGTAAAGAAACACGGTTGGGAGGATTAATTCTGGATAGCAGATCAATATGCAAAAGAGGACATGGACTAGAATAGTAGTGATGGGATTCTTCCATTGACAGACATCACCAAGCCACTTGCTCATGGAGATCATCCCGGACAAGACTGAAACGATTCTGAAAAAGTTAGCTTTGCTTCTTCTCATGCTCCACATGTGGGAATCTACATCAAGCATGTATTCTACAACCTCTTTCCTCAGAGGAGGTTCAGCTCGCCCAAGCCTTGATCCTACAATGTTCATCGCCTGATATCTCAAACTATCTAGTTGTCTTACAGTGAAAGGATTCAGATAATGCATTTTTGGCAGCAAAGGACGGCTGTAAAGATATATCATGTGTGTGAGAGATAGAGACATGAATCGAAATGCTAGTTGGAGTTCACCGACTTTCTTCACACCAGTTGGTTGGAGGACAATAAGTGGATATGAATGAGTATAAATACGGTCAGTTTCTAGTGTTGATAGCCTGATTCTTACCTTCCCAATTCTCAAGTCCCTTCCAGGTCCACTTCCAGCTGGTGGTTTCTCGTTCCCTCCCAAGTGGCAATTATCAAAAACTCCCAATGTGATCACTGTGCAAGGATCATAAACCTCCCATGTGTATTGCTCATTCCATTTGGGGCTGAAGCTTTCAACAACTGTTCTGGTTCTTACCCACTTTTGCCCATATCTAGCCACGCAATAAGCATCTGTTCTCCCTCGACCATCCTTAGTTTTCATTGGTAGAAGCCCTCGTGCACTTAAGAAGCCAACTTCAAGGATCCCAATTGGCTGCTTCCACAATTGCCTAGCAGTTGGCCGTTGATCACTGATGTACATGGTTGATTCATCTAGCACGTGGTAACCACCCTCTAGACAAGCTCTGAGATGAATTTTTGTTGAAAATTTGAGTTCCTTTCTTCTATCTCCCTCTAAAACTTCGAAACCAAACTTTTCAAGGTCGAACCAGCGAGAATGAACTGGTCGATGATCCAATCGTCTCTCGAATATGTGTAATGGCAAGCTTAATCTCCCAACGAGTTCATCCTTTAAAGGGTTCACTTTGTTTTCAACTGTGAGCACTAAATGCTCTTCAAAGGGCTCAGCCACTACAAAGATTAGGTCTTCATTCCAGAAAGGATTGGTTGTTTGTGTAGGGCATAGTTTGGTCTTAAGTATCTGATTTCCAAGTTGGGCTTTTACAAAAACCTGAGGAAGTTGGCTTTTGTCTTGAGATTCGACATCTTGTGCTTCTATAACATTGACTCTGAGGTACCACAGTTTAGGTGAAACATACACCTTTGATCTGACACTGAAGACACCTTCGCCATGAACCGAAGCAGCATCTGAGTGCCAAGCTTCTGGAAAAGCTTCATCAGCTTGCGTTCCCATCCAAACTGCTAGCATAACCTCTCCTTTCACCTTTCTTTCTCCTGGACGATCTTCTAGTCTGTACCACTGAGGTGCCAACGGGCTATCTGGTGGAACCCTAATAGGAACATCATCCATTTCAAAAACAACCTTCCCAAGATAATCATCTCTTGCTACGATCTCTCTGTCTCTGACAAAAACTTCAAGAACTGATGATTGAATCTTCTCTTTTGAGAATGCAAAGACTTGGTTCCACTCAGGGTTTGTTTTCTTCTCAAAGTGCTGTGTTTTGCCTTTGTAATTCCCGAGTTTCACCTCTACATATGGATCACAGCTTCCCGTCACAGGATTTGTTGGCAGGTCTCTTGCTTTAACAACTCGAACATAAAGAAAATACATTTGTTCAACTAGGTCATAAGTGCTTGTGACTCTGTCACTGCTGATCCAACCTCCCCCACCTCGAACTCCTCCATGTGGCCACTGCTCCCCTAGCTGCGGTTTTGTGTCCTTAATTTTGAAGTCATCTCGGGGATTGAAAGTTGGTCGACTGTTCATGGTCTGTCCTGTTAAGTAATATGCTGGGGGATGATTCTTTACCAAATCTTCAGCAGTTTTTCCAATGCTTGAGGTTAAATGGAGAATTGGGATTTCTCGTATATGGCTTCTAGAGTTGTCTGGTTAGTGAATTTCTTAGTCTGGGTATATACTATCTCTTATATATAAAACCTCGATTTCTTTGTGAACCTACATTTGATAATCTAGAAAACACTAGGTGCATAATTTGGTTTGAGGTTTCGTTGGGGCACTACTAGTGTGGAATGATTAAAAGTCTTTAGGCATTTGCTTTTTGAGAATTCAAAAATAGGTTGAGTTTCTTGCTTTTCAAGATTCTTGGATTTGTTTAGTGGCAAACTGCAGAAGTTCAGACCAGCTTTTATACCTTCTCTCCAAATCTTTATTTAATTGTAGCATTGAAAATTTATAATTTATTGAGTCCTTTTTATAGGAAATGCATTAGCTGTTTCAACAAGGGTAGTGGAACATTGATAAATATAGAAGTAATAATTAAAGCTTATACACGACCCTGATCATACGGATGCTTTTATCCTTTATTCTTCATCTTTATCTGTTCTTTTAGCTCAACTTTGAGCTGTCGATATACTTTCTAGTTTCTTCATCAAAACTTAGAAAGTAAATCTTTGTTTTTGTAGATAATATCTATAGTCGGTTTCTTGTCTGCCTTAGCATAAGATTTGACCTGTTAACGGAGAGTCCCAAAATTAGTTCAAAGACGGCTATCGTCCCAATCTCATCGCCTCATTTGAGTATGAGTGTATGTAAAGATACTAGTTGCAAAGACAAATTGAAAAGGAGATATACCCTCTTGAGATAGCTCGAAATACAGTATACTATCCTCAGATATCTACAGTGAACATAGGTCTCGGCTGTTATAGAAGCTAGAAGTAACTATCCTATAGTTGTTGGCCTAACTAATTGGTCACTAATGCAAAAAATTAGCTTTATGAATTGAATCTTAAGTTGGGTTCTTAATCTTAACCCACTTGTAGACTCGTCAAAGTTAGAGTTTCTACGACATCAACCATCACCTCGACAACTTTTAGGAAATTGCGATGATCTGAATTCTCTTCAAGGGTAGTCAGATTTAGCTTAATTCTCTAATTCTTAAATTTAACAATATATTAGCAATTTTTTGACCCAGTTTGTCTCCCTCGCTGAAAAAAAAAAAAAAAGATTAATATTTGAGGTTGGCCTTCATCAATGTACTATGAAAAAATGATAATATTTACGTCCGTGGCAATCCCAGACATTGATTGCATGACATAGATAGTTGATGACCGAAAATTGGATTGAGTCATTGAGACATCGTATTCAAAGCTTGTTCAGCATTATTTTGGTTCAAATATTGGCTACCTCTTACTTTCAGCTTAATTTTAGATTAGATCACAATAGCAGTATCTTATATAAATTAGAATTAGATGCATATGTAACCAATGGACAATCTCTATACTATTGTGAGAAAATCATGATTCCATTTGGACCAAACAAGTCTTGTACAGAGAATTGTTCTCTCTTGTCGAACTACGTACATCGCATCTACTAGTATTTTAGATTAGACTATTTGACATGAATATTTATCAGAATTGCGTGCATATTGAAGAATGATCCGATGATCCCAACTCAAGATGCCATTGTTATGACGTAATTTATTCAAGGAAGTTTTTACTCAGTATCTTGAACTTTTTGATGGAGTAATTTAATGAGGTCTAAAACTGAACAAACATAGACGATTCAGAGTTGAGCCATTAGTTTAAGTGCTTGTTTGGGAGTTCTAAAAAGCTTATTTTGATAAAAAGGAATGGTAGGTTCTATGAAATGAGTAGTGAAAAAGTGGGTAGTAATTGTGGATTATAAGATTTGATTAAAATCAATTATTGACTTCGACATCAACATTTTAGAAACTTTGTAAGCTTTCCCAAATAGGGTTGTTTACAAAGCTTTTGATAAAAGTTGATGAAACGTGTGGTTGTAAACTGAAATTAATGCATCCTAGAACATTACATAATCCATCTTTTTTTTTGTATTTAATATATTTTAAAACAAAATTAGTATTACATAACAAGATAACTTGAAATAGTTTATTAATGTCTTCAAACAAGCTCTGCATCAGCAAGTTTTATGAATGCCACTGGCTGAAAATGAAGCTGCGTGTCTGCAGGTACAAGTGCAAGTGGAAAATTACCTACTAAACTCTTCAGGGTTTAAATATTAAGTTATCTTTAATCAACTTTTTTGCCTCGTTGATGATTATTTCCTTGAGGAAGCTAAAAGCCAAACAGATTCAATTAAAAGAAATTGGGATAAAATATCCACGGAATCATTTGCAATCCGGCAATGGCGCCCCGCACAAGCATCTGTTGTGAAAATACGATGTGTATTCCAAGTCTTGCAATCTCCCACCTTTCGGAATTGGACCGCAGAGTCTGTTGTAACTCACGTTCAAGCCATCCAATCTCAACTGAGTTAATCCTTCCGGAAGACTCCCTATGATCCTATTATGGTTCAAGTCCAAGAATGTTAAGCTGTACGGAAACTCCACTTCGGAAATATCAAACTGCAACATGTTCCTGTTGAGGTCAAGATATATTATGGTCTTGTTTTTACCCAACAATGATGATACGTCACCTTCGAGCTTGTTTCTTTGTAACTCGATCAGAGTGAAGTTTAAGTCACCCCATCCCCTTGGAATTGTGCCTGTGAACTGGTTGTGGGAGAGATAAAGATATTGAAGACTAGGGGTTAAATTCCCAAATGACTCAGGGATACTTCCTGTGAGTTTGTTGCGATCCAAGCGAAGACCACTGAGGTTTCGGAGTTGGGAAAGTGATGAAGGGATTGAACCGGAAAAATTGTTGAAGGACAAGTCAAGAAACGATAAGTTTTTGAGTTGGCTAAGAAATGAAGGGAGATGGCCAGATACATTAGTCCAGCTGATAATAAGATTTGTGAGCTTAGACAGCTTGACAATGGATGTAGGAATATTTCCAGTGAGATTTGTGATTTTATGGAAGATTAGAGTTTCAAGATAAGGGAGATCGGCAATTTCTTCCGGGATTTGACCGGAGAGATTAGCTGAGACGAGGTGAAGATCATTGACACGATTGGTTTTGGGGTCACAATCCACTGCGTACCAACGGCAACAATCGGTGTCCGGATCCCATGAGGCCAAGTGGTAGGGGTTGTTAAAGGATTGCTTGATTTTGAGGAGCACTTTTTTGTCATTGGGATTGCACCTTTCACATAGACAGGAAAATGATAGAAAAACAAAAATGATAATGCAAAGAAACTGGAAGTTCATACTGCTTTGAACACTGGAAAATTGAGCTATAAGATAGTAGTACTTGAAGAGTGAATTCAGTAAACATTTATAAAGAAATTGTAGGCAAATGTTAAAAGACTTTTAGTCAAAGAAAGTTTGCCTACGTATACAGAAGGAAAAACCCACAGAAAACCCACAAAATCACACAAATAGGTAGGCCATTTTTTTTTTTCTGTACAAGCAGAAAAAATCATAAACAATGGCTGAAATACGTGTCAGATGTTGGCTGAAATGGATAAAGTTTTGTTCTTTCTAGGATATATCATTGCACAGCCAACTTGTAAAATGTAAACGCGTATAGTGATTTCTATGGATTCGAGTATGATTGTATGATAGTAGAGGTGGTGTAAACGCCAGTTTTGAGACCCCGGTTTTGAGACGCTCTGGACGAGACCGCCCCTGACCCGAAACAGACTTTCTCAACTTGTTCGAGACTACAACACAATCCTAACCGACTCTCTGTATTTTGACACCTTTAATATAATATCTTGAAAGAAATAAATTGCGTAGCTCCATATTATCCAAAATTAATTGAGAATCTGCACTAAAAATTAAGCCTAACACTATCAACAAGCATTCTAGTCAATGCCCACTTTATAATCCCTTTACTTGATGGAAATAAAACACAAAACTTTCAATTGAAAAATAAAATTCTACAAGAAATTTTGTACTTGTTTCGCTGGGGAACCTTTTGCATTTTTATACAAGAAACCGCTTAATGACTTCCATTCATCATAGAAGTTATGATAGATATTAAACTCATCATTTAATTTCTTTATCTTTGGAATTGAATGTTTGATCCGAATTCTTTATTGAAATAATTGAAAAATTCTAATTGAAGTGCACGTCAAGAAGAATTCAGTTTGGAATGCTATTGGAGTCCTATGTCAAGTTGATGTTCTATTTTGGAAGCCCTATTGTGAGTTGGAATATGTTTTAAGACTCGATTTTTTGGTATCCTACTTCATCAACAATTCTACTAAGAGGGTAGACACCCCCTACATGTTTCCTATAAATATTGGCTCTTCTATACAATTTTATAATGTGAGAATATTGTGAGAAAATAGATTATTAGAACTTTAGGATCAATTGTATATTTCTCCATTATTATTGGTGCAATAAAATATCATAATTCATTTGCCATATTTTCTCGTTTTCTTTTATTCTTTTACTTGTGAGCACATACGTCATTATTGTGTCATATAACTTCAATATATAAACCTGGTGATTGATTTCATATTAAGTGGTATCGAGTGATACATGATTCTTGAATTCCCAACAATTGGTATCAGAGATTTTGGACATAATTAACACAACAAGTGGTATCAGAGCGATTCTGGTATCTTGTTTGTTTCATAATAAGTGGTATCAGAGACTAGGTTCAAAAGTTCCGCAGAGCCCAATGTTTGATTTGTTTGAGGTTTTTGTTTGTGATGACTTCCATGAAGTATGTCATTTCGTTTTTGGATCGGAACACTAGATTTTCGATATGAAAGGTTAAGATGCGTGCAGTACTTGTACAACTGGATTTGGATGATACGTTGTTGGGAATTGACAAGATGCTTGGAATTTTGACCGCATATGAGAAATTACGGAAGGATAAGAAAGCAGTTTCTCACATTTATCTACATCTATCGAATACCATTATTTAGGACGTTTTGAAGGAGGGTTCAACATCTGCTTTATGGTCGAAATTGGAGTAATTGTGCATTACTAAAAGTCTTACAAGCAAGTTGCATCTCAAGTAGCGTTTATCTCTCATCGAATGACAGAATGATGATCATTGGAAGATCATCGACTGTATTTAAAGAGATCGTCACTGATTTAGAAACTTTGGAAGTATAGTATGATGAAAAAGATTTGACCTTGATCCTATTTGTTCGTTGTCTGCTTCGTTTTCTTCATTTAGAGACACGATCTTGTATAGTCGTAATACTCTCACCAGAGAGGAAGTGTATGATGCTTTGTATTCAAAAGAAAAGATGAAACATCTGTTTCTGAGGCCAGAGATGGAGAAGGCCGGTTGCTCAGGGTGGTTTTGGAAGGGGCAGATCGAAGTGTAAGTTCAGTAATCATATTTGTAACTACTGCAAGAAGAAGGGGCACATGAAGAAGGATTACTACAAATTGCAGAATAAAGAAAGGTTGTCTGCAAGTCAATATGGGAAGCAATCAGATATTTCAGGTGAAACTAACCTCGCAGAGAACATTGTAAGTAATGGAGATCTTTTGGCTATTTCTGATATCAAGTCAAAACCAGAGGAAGATTGGATTCTGGATTCAGAGTGTGTGTTTTTTATGTGTCCTAATAAGGACTTGTTTGCTACATATAAAATCGTTTTCAAAGGTATAGTGGTTATGAAAGACAACACATCTTGTTGGGTTGTTGGAACTGGTACGGTCAGATTGAAGCTATTGGATGAGACAATTAGAACACATGGCCAGGTTCTACATGTTTCGATACATGTTTCGAATTTGAAGAAGAATCTCACCTCGTTGTCTATCCTTAATTCAAAGGGTTATGAGTTCTTTGGTGGAGGTGGAGCTTTAAAGACTTGTAAGGGTGCCAAATTGTATTGGAGGGACATAAAATGTCTCAATTATAAATATTGCAGGGTCGTGCAGAATCTAGAAAAGTCAATCAGTACATGTTCAGTACCGTTGTGGACATTTATTTTGGTACAATACCTTTAGGAGCTCATAAATGGTCGGATTTGAAGAATACTGCTCAGTTGAGTTTAGAAAATATGGATAATGCCGCTTTACCACCATCACCTACGGTGCCATTTTATTCAATTGCTAGGGACGGACTCAATGGTAAAAGGTATGTGGATGCTGATTTTGTTGAGCATGCTTTCAACGTAGTAGAAGGTGTACAATCTAGCAAGTGGTCTCTTTAAAAGCATTTGAGTTTGATTCTACTTTGGAGTGTGTTATGACCAAATTTGGTGAATTTTAGAATCATTATGATTTTTTGGGAATCTAAAGTAATTCTGTAAAGTCGTGTTTGGATTTATTGGAAGAGGTTGAGTATTGTTTGGTTGGAGAAATCAGTTTTGGTTATTGTTGAAGGGTCAGTTCATTCCTTGCAGACAGATTTTCTTCTTCAGGTGAAGAAAATTTTGGAGCTGTGTTCATTGCAATAGAATTCGTGTCAAGGTGGAGATTGTTAAAATTGGGTGTGACCCGAATTCTTTATTGAAATAATTGAAGAATTCTAATTGAAATGCACGTCAAGAAGAAGTCAGTTTAGAATACTATTGGATTCCTATGTCAAGTTAAAGTTTTATTTTGGAATATGTTTTGGACTCAATTTTTTGGTATCCAACTTTATCAACAACTCTACTAAGAGGGTTTGGACATCCCCTACATGTTTCCTATAAATATTAGGTTCTTCTATACTCTTGGCATCCGACCTCCGAGGTCGATAAGTACATTTTATTATATTCGATAAGCTTGTGCTAATATGATGTTGGATATTTGAGGTCAGTTCGGATTGAGATATTTATTGAGGCTTGAAGGGACATAATGATTATTGGTTTCTGACACATTGTACAAACAATCAATCAGTAAGTGGCATATGGACGATCTTACATCAGCGCCCACCAAGTCTACCAATCATATGTTTTAGCTTCATTCCCTAAGTAATTCATTTATTGTTTGGGATCACCTGTAAGGTTAAACTCATGATGACCTGACAAGACAAACTCGTTAACCAATCCAAACATGCCAGTAGTGTACCTTCTTAGTTCGATATTGTAGCTGATAAGATGTGAAATGAAGGATACATGCAGATTTCTCCCTATAAAGGGAAGAAGGAGAAGAAAAGGAAATGACAACACTTCCACTGAAAAATACTCCTACATTTCATATTTCAAATATCTCCTTCAAAGAGAGAAGAGATTATTGGTATATGATTCTTGTAACCTATGACTTACAGTCAATGAAGCTCTTATTTACATTCTAAGTTGACTTGAGTTTTGTTCATATAATTTACAACGTCAACATATATAATTTTATAATGTGATAATATTGTGAAAAAAGAGATTATTAGAACTTTATGATCAATTGTATATTTCTTCATTATTATTAGTGTAATAAAATCTCATAATTCCTCCACCATATTTTCTTGTTTTCTTTCATTCTTTTACTTGTGATCAAACACTTCATTTTTGTGCCATATAACTTCAACATCTCAACCCGGCGGTTAGTTTTATATTAAGTGTTATCGAGCGATACGTGATCCTTGAATTCCCATCAATTGTTATCAGAAATTCTGAACATAATTAACACAACAAGTGGTATCACAGCAATTCTAATATCTTGTTGTTTCATAACATCTTGTTTACTCTGATAGTTCACTTTCTATAAAACAAGATGATAGAATTTTGAGGTACAGACTGCTTAAAAATTCACACATTAACTCCGAAGTTTGTATACAACATAAACATCAATTGCATGCAGGCAATGGAGCTCCACAGATGCATTTGTTGTGGAAATAAGAACTAATGTCAAAGCTCTGCAAGTTCCCACCCGTTGGAATCTGACCACATAACCTGTTATAACTCACATTCAAATACTGCAAATTCGAATTTGTCAAATCCTGCTGCAGACTCCCACTGATCCTATTATGATTCAAATCCAACGATTGTAAGCTGTCAAGAAACTGCACCTTTGACAGATCGAACTCAAACATGTTCCTTGAAAAATCGACTATTTGTAAAGTCTTGTTTCTACCAAACAAGAATGAGATGTCACCTACAAGTTTATTGCGCGAAAAGTCGAGGTCCGTAAAATTCAAGTCACCTAATGATCTTGGGACTGAACCTGTGAGGTTGTTGTGGGAGAGATAAAGATCAGGTACTTTTCCAGTGAACTTTCCAAAGGATTCTGGGATGTTACCAGTGAGTTTGTTCCGGTCCAAGTGAATGGCTTCAAGGTTTTGGAGTAGGGAAAGTTCAGGCGGGATTGAACCGGTTAGGTCATTGAAGGATAAGTCTAGAAAATATAAGTTCTTGAGTTGGCTAAGGAATGTAGGGGGTACTTTTCAAAATGCCCAAGTCAAAGCACCCATTTTCCACTTTGCCCAAAAATTTTAACCATTCACCACAATAGCCTTCTAAGGCTGAAAAGACGAAATTACCCTTAAAATGTTATATAAATTACAAAAAATGGTATTGTTTGAAAAAGACAATAATACCCTTTTTAAGTTATAAAGAATTTCAAACACTTCCTACGTAAAATTTTGAAACCAATTCACTTTCTCCATCTGTTTACTCCAACACAGATAAAAATTTATCAAACGCTCAACAAAGAAATATTTCACAGCCATCAGTGAAATCGGTAAGCATATTTTTACGTATTTTTAATTTCGTTTTGGTTAAGTACATTATTTTAATCTTTAAATCTTATGTATATGAAAATTTTATGATCTATAATCGACTTTTTTAAAACAAAAACGAGAAAAAAATTCATCTGCATGAGATTTTCAGATCTGTGATGGAAGAAGAAAACCAATTCCATACGACCCGGACGCCCGGAAGTCTGGGCCCAGACGCCCGGAAGTCCGGGCCCACTCTCCCGGGAGTCCGGGCCCAGACGCCCGGAAGTCCGAGTAGTTCGGGCCCGGAAGTCCGGGTGTCCGGGCCCGTACACCCGGACTTCCGGGCGTCCGGGCCTAGACTCCCCGGACGTCCGGGGCGGTGCACCCTCGACGGTTTTTTTTTCCACGAACATAACAAATATATATTTTTTTAATGTAGCAGATATGGTTGCAATCCCGGTTCTTTACTTTGGTGAATTTGAAGATAATGGAAATGGTCGATGGGTCTGGAAATGGACAGGTGATATACATGGCTCAATTTCAATTGTATTGACATCGAATACATCGTATGCAGAAATGTACAGTGAGATACAGGACGTGCTTGACATCAATCCCTCTCAGTACGACATGGAATTGAGATTTCTATTCAACAACGAGCATACATCCATTCCAATTCCACCTACAAAGGTTACTTCTAGAAATGGCATCAAAGCTTTAATTGCATTGAACGAAGATCGCAGGACTACTCCTCTTTGCGTAACTTTAGTAAAAAAGAATGTCCCCGATGGTGAACACGAAGATCTCGATAGAGGGGATCATAATGTGAATGATTTTTGGAACACGGTGGAGATAGCTCGTGAGGATGATGTGGTTATTCCCACTACGAGCTTGTTCATCATCATGATTTCACCGTTACGCACAGAATTCCCTCGATAGTTGATGACAACGAGAATGCAAATGAATTTACGAATGAGGATTTGATTGCTTTATCCGGTCGAAGACATGGGTCGGGTTCAGGTACCTCTAATTGTTCTCGTACAGTTCCTGATGATGAAGATTTATATGTCGAGCAACTGTTCGAAACAAAGAAAGATTTGCAAGAAGCTGTGCACCGGATTGCTTTGAAACACAATTTCGAGTTTAAAGTTCAAAAATCGGACAAGTCGACATACACAATCATCTGCATTGACGACAGTGCCATTGGCGTTTGCGAGCGACGAAAATGGACACGAATGAGTTCTTTGTAATCCGTAAGTATGCACGAGAACATACTTGCGAAGTGGGTATTTGTCGAAATGATCACAGACAGGCCCGAGCATGGTTCATTGGTCGACAAATAATGGACAAGTTTCGGGACCCACGAACGATCTACAGACCTTCGGACATTATCAACGACGTCCGTCGAGATTACGGGGTGGTCATGAGCTATCAGAAAGCCCGGAAGGCCAAAGAATGCGCATTGGAGGACTTAATGGGTTCGGCCGAGGAAAGTTAAGCTAAATTGGCTAGATATTGCCACAACATGGAGAAAACTAATCCTGGATCGGCATTTTATATTGATACGGACGACGGGAATCGCTTCAAGTATTTTTTCATGGCCCTTGGACAGTGCATTCGAGGATTTCAGAACGCGATGCGACCAGTAATTCTAGTCGACGGTACAACCCTTAAGGCTAGATACGAAGGCAAGTTGATTATTGCTACGTGTCAAGATCCCAACATCCAAATTTACCCTCTTGCGTTCGGTATAGTCGATGGAGAGAATGATTTAGCGATGCGTTGGTTCTTCACGAAGCTGAGGGAAGTAATTGGAGACGTCGAGAACCTTGCATTCGTAACTGACAGGGGGCAGTCAATAATAAATGGTATCCCAAAGTCTTTCCCGAAGCACATCACGGTTATTGTATGTACCATATACATGGCAACCTCAAGACGAAGTGTCGGGGTAGTGGCATCGTTGCATTGTTTAGAAGAGGTACAGAGACTTACAGTTTTGAAGAGTTTGAAAAGTTCATGGTCAAAATAGAAAGTAAATCACATTCTGCATGAGTTTATCTAACAGAGATGGGGATCGAACACTGGGCACGATCACATTTTCCAGGACGTCGATACAACATGATGACCTCGAACAATGCTGAGTCGTTCAATGCGTTATTCAAAAAGGATCGAGAGTTACTAATTCTAACAATGATTGAGCAAATTCGTAACAAGTTGCAGCAGTGGTTTCATGACCGGCGTGAGGAATCACAAAATTGCATAAGTGTGCTGACTCCGGCTCAGGAAGATAAAATCTTCAAAACTCTAGAGGTTGCGAGGAAGGTATGCGTGGAACCACTGGATCAGTTTCGCTTCTCCGTGAGATGTGGACGTAATATCGGATACGTCGTGGACTTGAATGATAACACATGCACGTGTAGAAAGTTTCAGTTGGAAAGGTTTCCGTGTACGCATGCAGTGGCAGTGGCTATGCATAGAGGGATTCCGACACACGCCTTATGCAGTGTTTATTACACGACTGATTTTTGGAAAGCGGCGTATGCCGAAACGATATTTCCCCTGCCAAATGAAGCCGAGTGGGAAGTTCCCGACCATATTCTCCCACTTAATAATTTGTTGCCACCCGAAATCGGACCACGTGCTCCGGGACGTAGACGTACGTCTAGAATACCATCCACCGGAGAATTTCCCCGACCTCGTAAGTGCGGCAGATGCGGCGCAACAGGGCATACTCGTCAATTTTGTACAAGTCAGATTCCTCTACATAACAATTCAACCGATGTGTAATATTATGTAATAGTATAATATGTATAACTGAATAATATGTTTTTATTTAGTGTCGTTAAATATTAAATATTCAAATATTTATTTAAATTATTTATTTACATTAATTGATTAATGAAATTATTTATTTACATAATTTATGTTAATTGAGTAATTCAAATATTTATTTACATTATTTATTTACATAATTTATGTTAATTGATTAATTCAAATATTTATTTAAATTATTTATTTACATTCATTGATTAATGAAATTATTTATTTACATAATTTATGTTAGTTGATTAATTCAAATATTTATTTACATTATTTATTTAAATTCATTGATTAATGAAATTATTTATTTACATAATTTATCCGCAAATGTAATAGTTAATAATACTTAATGGAATATGAAATAAACATTTAAATAAAATAATGTATATTAATTACATAATTACACAATGTACTAAGGATCACAATTATATTCATACAAATCACAAGTTAGCTTCAACCTCTACATGTCTATAAATGATTGGGAAATTGTATCAACCTTGCGACAAATACTCAAAAATTCTATATACTTTATCGCGAACATCCCACAGTCGCCCCTGCGAGTAAATAAAAATATATTAATTCGATAACATATAGCTAAAAACTAAATTTACAAATTGAAAACTTGTAAATTCTTACGATATTCCTTGTCTCGCCGTCGTCGTGTCCCGCATAATGGCTAATATGTCATTTACTTGAATATCCGCATGTCTAGCCATCATGGGAATGCTCACTCTCATCGGCTCCAATATCTGCTCCAGTTGCCCTTGGGTCAAACAGCTATGGTCGGAGTCGTACACATGTATAGTCGAATCCGCGAATACGATCTCAACTGCAAAGCAGTGTGAGTTCGCGACCTGTGGAATGTACATATGTGTACAATCCGTCCACGGCTGCCCGTATGTCGGCTCCAGCCCAATGACCCACTCCAACATGTACTCGGGCACCACATATCCGCCGCCTTGGAGTAGGAGTGTGTTGTTCTCAATATCAAGGGCACGTGTGAAACTGGAGCTAAGGATGACTCGGCCAGGAATGCCAAAAGATCTCGGGTGTCTCCGAGCTCTATCGCGCAACAGTTCCATAGCCAAGTCGATGTGCTAACACCAATAAAAAATAAATGGTCGTTAAATTAAATAAAATAAAAAATAATTAAATAAAATAACAAATAACAATGAGAATATCCTTACATCATCGGCGAGCCACGCACCCCTCGTCAGAACATCGTCGAACCACTTCTTCGCGTTCGAGATGGTCATCGTCCCTATCTTATAATTGTCCCTACAAAAATCAAAATAGTGAATTGTTACAAAAAGCATAGATGATCTCGTATGTACTTTACGAAAATGATAAAAAACTTACTCATGCTGAAGGGATGTGAACCACAATGAGAACGCCTTCTGCCGAACCGGGTCGACCTCGCGGAAGAGATTGGGAAAGGTCTCATCCAAGAACGTGCGTCTCTTCGCCTCAGCTGTGAAGGGGGAAACGATGTACTGTGACGGCAATCTCGATCTCTTACCAACCACCATCGGTGTCACGTCAACAGCACGCTTAGTACCCTTCCTCAGCTCCGTAGTCCCCTCCGACACAAATACTACGTCATCCGCCTCCACCTCTGCCGGTACCCCCTCCACCCCCTCCTGTGCCCTCCCCTCCGGTACCCCCACCTGCGCCGGTACCCCCCCTCCACCTCTCGCCTCCGCCGTACCCCCTCGACGTGCGTCTCCGCCGGTACCCTCTCTCCTCCGGTACCCCCCCCTCCACCTCGGTCTCCGCGGTGCTCCCTCCCCCCCCTCCTGTGCCCTCCCCTCCGGTACCCCCACCTCCGCCGATACCCCCTCCACCTCCACCTCCGCCGGTACCCCCCCTCCACCTCCGCCGGTACCCCCTTTCGGACTCCATCGGTACTCCCTCCACCTCCACATCCGCCTCCGCCGGTACCCCCTCCACCTCCACCGGTACCCCCACCTCCGCCTCTGCTGGTACTCCCTCCTCGGGTACCCCATCAAAAAATGATTCGT
This sequence comes from Fraxinus americana, assembly GCA_035079005.1. Taxonomy (NCBI): domain Eukaryota; kingdom Viridiplantae; phylum Streptophyta; class Magnoliopsida; order Lamiales; family Oleaceae; genus Fraxinus; species Fraxinus americana. The sequence continues at coordinate 51,952,958 of CM068706.1, read as the reverse complement.
AATCTCCCCCGGCCATGACAGATCATCGTACCCCATCGTCTCGCTCCACCGTCACCATTTCCATCTCGATGACTGTCAGTCCCTCGTAGGGCTGCTACGTCGCCCCGTAACATATTGACCTCAGTACGAAGGTTTCCTATCTCGCGCTGTAGATCTACCACGTCGCGACGTAGAACGAATACATCATTATATACATCGTCGATATGTCCCTTCAGCTCTTGTCGCAGTTCGCCCATCTCTTCTGACGATCGGCGAGCTCTCTCGTCAACTTTGTTGTCCCAACTCTCGGCGCATCGCGCCCATCTCGAATGACAATGCGGAAGGCGATCGTCGACTCGCCGTCCCAACTCTCGGCGCATCGCGCCCATCTCGAACGACAACTGAATGCGATCGTCGCCCTGCCGTCCCAACTCTCGACGCATCGCGCCCATCTGACCCTGTATAAACTCAGTAAGACGGCCATGCAGATCAGTGGACGAGGGAGAAGGAGACCTGATCAGCGACGGTGATGCCCTCGACGGCGGTGGTGAGGCCCTCGGCAGTGGAGGTGACCTCGGCGGGGGAGGTGACCTCGGCGGCGGTGGAGGTGACCTCGGCGGCGGAGGTGATACTGGACGGCACTCCTGAGAAAATAAAGTCCGAATTATTAATTTAATTCAAAAATCAAAACGTTAATCAACATATTATATTCAATGAACATACCCTATGCCGATCAACGATGGACTCGGGCGTCGGATCATCTGACGCGGCCTGGACAGACAAGGAACGTATGTAACTCTGACCCTCCTCCTCTATCGACGGGGTCAACTCAGAGAGGACTTCAACCTATCATATTGACATTTTACCGAGTTCATGACCATGTATCGATATTTTGAAAGGACATACAATATAAATCGCAAAATGTATACTACGTACCTCAGGATCGTCGAGAAGAGCTGATATTTGTTTTGCAAGTGGCTTGTCCTGTGCTCGCCATTGATAAATCCGAGGCGACACGTCTCCACTCTCGTCGCATACCGGCTAGCCAATATGGGGACAAGCCTCGTACACCCATATCTCGCAACAATTACAATTATTACATATAGAATTGAATACTAAAAATAGATAATTCATTATGTTGAACATTTACACCCGCAAAGCCAACGGCGGCCATATGCATCGTACTTGCGCTCGGCTCTATCCCCCTTAGGCATCGAATATCCCCTCCTGAAGTGTCGTAAGGTATCCTCAAAACATCTCTGCCCCCAAGGATAGCTGTTGAAGGTATCAATGTCATCCACAACCTCCAAATGAAAAAGGTCAATCGACGTCTTCTTGTGATGACACCTGAGCACACTCTCGAGGATAAGCACCATACCCAGCTTCAACTTATCAGACATGTCCTCGCATGCCCTGAATGCGTCCGCCAACTGCCCCGGAGTGACCGTCGTCTGCCCGTGAAAATATTCATTCAACAATCTCTTGTTTCTCGGAATACGGGCCCGGACTGCTTCTTCGCCCATACACATCAATCCGGTGATGAGGGCAAACTCGAATATAGAAAATCTAACTACCTTGCCCCCAAAATCAAAATGGAGGGCATCTCCGTCAACTGGTTTAAGCAGCCGACATAGCAACGCATCGAGCAGCTGACCAGAAAACTGTACGCCGAGCAATGAATACAATGGCCATAAGCAGGATCGCCTCAATATGTTTGCGTGCTCCTCGTCCAACAAATTTAATACCACTGTAAAGATGGCAAAGTTACAGTTCGATGTAACTTTGGATGGGATCTATCTTACCGCATCATCTAAGTGGTAATCCATCCTGCAACATTTCAAATGTTAGAATCCTGTGCAAGATATAATAAATAAAACATAATATACGAAAATTAAACTAACTGAATGACATTAATTACTATCCGCAAGAATCAATAGATAATGGAACAACAAATAATGCAATAATGGAACAAATTATTTCATTTAATTGTTAACTTAATATTTCAAATTAATAGAAGAATTTATAATTAAATTTCTTATTTTAATTGTTTATATAATATTTAATTATAATTATTAGAATATTAAAGAAACAATTCAAATAAACAATTTATTTTGTTTATTTAGTTTTTCTATTATTTATAACTAAACAATTAAATGAAATAATTTATTTAAAATTATTGATTATGATTTAAAATAAATTATTTCATTTAATTGTTCACTTAATATTTCAAATTAATAGAAGAATTTATAATTAAATTTCTTATTTTATAACTAAACAATTAAATGAAATAATTTATTTAAAATAATTTATTTAATGTTTTTTGAACAATTTCAATAAGTAATTAAAATAAATAATTTTATAATAAATATTTTACTTGTTCACTTAATATTTCGTTGTAAAAGAAGAATTTATAAATAATAAATTCATTATTTTAATTGTTTATATAATATTTAATTATTATTAATTAAAATATTATAATTAAATATTTATTTTAAGTGAACAAGTAAAATATTTATTATAAAATATTAAAATAATTTTTTAATAAATATTTAATTTTTTATTAATTAATAATAATTAAATAAAAAATTAAATAAACAATCGAAATATAAAATTGAAATAAACAATTCAAAGAAACAATTTATTTTGTTTATTTAATATTTTATAATTTATTAAATAATATTTTATAATTTATTAATTCGTTTCATATTTTAATTTAATATAAAAAAGGCAAAAAAAAAAAAATGCGAAGCTTACGGGCCCCGGGGCGTCGGCTTCGGGCCCCGAGGAAGCCCGAAGTCCTGGGCGTGCCGGACTCCTGCACGTCCTGGGCCCGTAAGGCTGCAGACCGGGTGTGCCTGCACTCGAATTGGGCGTACGTCCCCCTTTCTTCTCCGAAGGAGATCGCCGGAAAACGCCATTTCCGGCGATCTCCAACCCCCAAATGGCTCCCAAAATCACATTTCATCGATATTAATTGATTCTACAACAATTTTTTCGAAAATAATCAACAAAAATTCGCAAACATGCATAATATTGAATGATTTCAACCATGCTTTTTGTAAAATAACATAGAATGGTTTTCAAAATCTCACCTTCTTCAAGAGAAATGACGATTCCGGTCTGGGCGTCGGTTTTTGGGTCGGGCACCACACCGTCGGTTTTTCTCTCCCAACTCTCTTCCAAGTCACGTGAGGGTAAAAATGGGAAAATGCTGAAATGTTAAGCTTTTTTTAGTTTTTCCTTTTTTTTTTTTTTTAAACAGTCAACGGCTATTTTGGAAAAGTGACCGGGTCAATCGGGCATTTCCCACTATTTCCTCGGAATGTAGGGACCGGTCCGGATAAGTTGGTATAGCTAAGTCTAAGCAATCTGAGATTGGTTAATTTTGCAATGGCAGGTTGGATTTGACCGGTAAGGTTGGTAAGTTTTCGGAATACTAAGTTTTCGAGGTATGGAAGGTCTCCGATGGCTGCTGGAATTTGGGCTGAAATGTTGGCGCGGAAGAGATCGAATGTAACAATCCGATTTGTGTTCGGGTCACATCCCACACCATACCAATCTTCACAACAATCTGTTTTGGGATCCCATGAGTTGAATCGAGCAGGGTCTAGGACTTGTTTGACTTGTAGGAGGGCATTTTTGTCATTTGTATTGCACTTTTCGGAGAGAGAAAAAATTGGCAGAGACAAGAAAATAAAGAGAATGCAAAGAATTTGGAAATTCATGCTGTTTTGTATACTTGCATGTTTGATTTGAGCCATAAGATAGTTTAGGTAGAGGATGAAATTTTGACTTTTAAGTCAAATAATTGCTTCTTTAAAATTGATGGCTGAAATGGATAACGTGGGTGACAACTGGTAGCCAATGAAACTGGGGTTTTCAGTTTGTGCGTTCTATTGAATAAAAATGAAACAATTGTTTTATTATTCTATCCTTAACTTGTGACCTTCCTCCCGCCCTCCAGAAAAGAATGGATCGGTGGGCTATTATTTGTTTTGTGCAATAATGAACTATGAACATTGGTCCAACATTTGATAAAAGTAGGGTGGACAGAAGTCCGAACCTGATAAGAATTAAATTGAACGATGCAATTTGATTGTTCTTAAATACAATGTCTGTTAGAATCAATGAATGACGGATTTAGTTTGATTCTTGATTCTAAATCAGAAATGAATAATCGATCTGCACAACCAAATTTGTTATTTTTTTTCTTCCTTCTATTTGTTTTTGATAATTGAATTTGCCAAATTAATTCACCGTTTTAGGAAAAATTCAGCTCATTCTTTTAGTAACCGGACCGTACCACCCTTAATTATAAAGGAGTTCCAAGATTCACTATAACTATTCTTCCAAGAGTTTTGCTCCAAGTACATGGAGCAAACTCACAGGGGCTTGCCAAGTCTCTCACACTGGCGGGTCCCACATGTTTTAAAAAAATATAAAAAAATACACCCCACCCTATTTACAGTGAGTTGCCTGGATTGAACCACCCCCTCCCCTGTGATGCTACACCTGTACGTGTAGCATAACTCTATTTCTAAACCAGCCAGAGTATAATTTGCCCACATATCTAAAATCAATGAAAGATTGGATTTTTACTATAGAAATTTACTAAAGGAGTAAAGCTCCCAAGATCTTCCATTCAGAAAACCAAAACACTATTCATATAGAAAGAAAATTAGGTCTTAATCACAAGTATAACAAATTTGCTAGCTTAAACAAATAGGAGTAAGAATTGATCGATTCAAACTGAGCATTATATTGCTGATATATTGAAATTCATATTTACACCTTGTGTAAGTAGATTTCATCCTTCTTCAAATTTTCAATCGAAGCTTAATAAAAAAAAGTTTTACATAGATGGAATTTGATTGAGTCTAGCCACAGGGAAACAAATCAAAGGATGAGCCTTTGGAAGTGTTAAACCAGGTCCTTCTTCCATATCCACAGTCCCATTCCCTTCAACATTCCACTCAAAGCACTGAATCATGGCAGCTAAGGTTGTCTGAACAACCTGCAATGCCAAAGAAGTTCCGGGACATCCTCTTCGACCACTCCCAAATGGCAATAAATGATAATGTTGTCCCCTTACATCTAACTGTGCTTTCAAATAACCATCCTCATTCAAGAACCTTTCAGGCCGGAACTCCAGTGGATTTTCCCAGTGTTCTGGATCCCTACCAATGGCCCAAACATTGACAAAAAGTCTCGTTTTCGCTGGAACGTGGTAACCTGTGTAGAAGATGAGATTAAAATTTGTATCAGAACTGGACTAAAGACCCGTGTTCAAGTCTTCTACTACCCATTTAGAAAAGTTGTTCACGTGTCAAACATTGTGAAGGGGCGTGTGCATGTTGAAGACAATGTTTAAATACCTGCAATGGTGCAATCTTCAGACGACTCTCGGACAATTAATGGTCCTGTTGGATGAAGCCTTAGCGTTTCTTTAACAATGGCTTGAAGGTATGGAAGGTTTGAAATGTCTGATTCTTCTACAAGTTTGTTTTGGCCAACAACAGAGTTAATTTCATGCTGGGCTCTATGCAATATGTTAGGATGGTTGATTAATTCTGCCAGAGCCCATTCTGTTGTGATTGCTGATGTATCAGTTCCTGCAGCAAATATGTCCTGTAAAATTCCAACACAGAATTTTTAGTTTGTGCTGTTCTCAGAAGGAGATCCCAAATCTGAATTGCGTGAAACAAAATTTTTCATGTAATGAACATTTTGGAATGAGAAAAGGTCTTGCGAGTTACCAGGATAAAAGCTTTTATGTTCTCTCTTGTCAAACTCATCTCCGAGCTCTCATTTGCTGATATATTAAGTAAAATGTCAAGCAAATCTTGTACGCCTTCTCCCTCCTCATTCTCTAGCTTCAGTTTCCGGCCTGGATTTTGATGTTCATCAATGATCCTCTCCATCATCGCGTCAAATCTGTCACGAACCTTCTTAAGCCTCTTTCTGAATCCCTGCAAATCCAAATTCTTACAAAACCATATAAAATCCATCAGATTAAACCTCCCTGTGAGCTCAGCAATCTCTTGAACCAATTTTCTAACATCTCCAGCTTTGTCTTCATCTTCCGAACACCTTTCACCCATAATCATTCTTGAAATTACATTATTCGTCAATCTAATAAGCTCTCCTCCAATATCAACCGACTTGCCTGCACTGGCCTTGCTCAACAAAAATTCCATAAAACTTCTCATTTCAGATCGTCTAACAGGAAGTAACAGTTCTAATGTTTGACCACCAAGAAGTTCAGACATGCATAGTTTCTTCATGAACTTCCAATAAGGTCCATAAGGTGCAAATGAGAAGTCTTGAGAACCATATGTTAGGTAATCGACAGCAAAACTTTGTGGTCGATTGGAATAGGAACTTTCGTATGTTTTCAAGAACTCTTTAGCCATTTCAGGTGAGGAAGCTACTACACATGGGACCGAACCAAGAAATAAGTGAATCAATGGTCCACAACGTTGCGACAGCTTGGCTAAAGCTTGGTGAGGTATTGGGGCGAGGAGGTGGAGATGACCAATAACCGGTAAGGCTAGAGGGCTTGGAGGAAGGCCTGAAGTGTTTCCTTTTTTTAAAAATATTCGTATCAGAATAGTAGAAATAAGCCAAATGAGGAAGTAAATGACGAAGTCTAGGAATTCTGCCATGGCTGAAGCTATGAATGATTACATGTGCTTTCTTGATCTTTATATGATGTACCTATGCAGTTTTGAAATATTTATTTTATTGGTAGGTGCATTCTTTGGGCGTTGAGATGGATGACCTGGTAAACTATAACATTTAACTTAAATCAGACATTGACTAGGTAATAATTTATGACAATAGGTTTCTTCTTTTTACTAATAAAATAGGTCAAATGGACAATGACTAAATAATCATTCTTAGTTTTTGTCTTAAATCAGAATTCTTTTATATGGTGGTGGGATTAAAAGCAAGGCCGGCATTATGAAGTCCCTTTCCATTCAATGACAGAACAGTTATATATTTAGTATTCTGTTGTCATCATATGTTTGTAAACTTTGTTTAATTCACCTTTGAAACCGTTTATTTCAATGCTTGTAATTGTACTCTTTCTTAACCCCTAGACTAAGGCTCCGTTTGAGCCACCTTATTATCTCATTAAAATAAAAAATATGACCGTTAACCATGACATTAACATTTAAATTCAAATTTTCTATCTCTTTTATGGCCCCAATAACGGCTATATTTTTCATTCTCATTCTACAATAGTTTGGCTCAAACGGGGGCTAGGTCTAACTTCCAAGCTGAACAGAAAAACTGGTTATTGTTTAGCGATCAGGTCATTGGTGACTGCACAAATTATTTGGTCTCTTCACTCCAGGTAAGTGTTCCATGTAGAGGTGTAAAAATGACCCAATGTCCCAAACCCGCCAGGCACAGCACAGCTGGGTGGCTTGTGCATTGCCCAGCTCTAGGGGGTCATGGGTCCAAAGAGCTGGAACACTACAACTGCATGGTCCAAACTCTGAAGTCTGTGAAAATGTAATTTTACTAGACTAGGCTCTGTCCAAGCAAGGGTCGCCTAGCACAGATCTACCAAAATCTGGCTGGCGCCACTTTAAACCCATTGCCTCGAGAACCTCTCTTCCTGCTCAATTCAAGACATATTCTCAAGAAAAAAATCCTTGGCAATTTTGCGACTAAAAACATCTACAACGTTAGATATTACCCAAAAATATATCTTTACAAATAGTTACCGACATTGCTAGACTACAACTTAATGCAATCAAGATTGTCAGAAACAGTTCTCATCCTAGGTCGTACTCCGGATCCAGCTCTGTGCAGTTTAACCAATATGAAATGCTGCAACAACTTGTTTCTTTGCACGAACCTCGTGCAAAAGGGCAGGGTTTATTATTTCAGACAATGGTCGTTCTTCACAGAACACCTTCCTGACAAGACCCTCAAGTGTCTTGCCATCGGTTTCTGGCCCCCCATCTGGTAGTCCACCACCAGTCAGCATCTCTAAAAGCACGATCCCAAAAGAATACACGTCACACTTTTGCGTAAGCTTTCTGCCTGCAACTTGAGCTTCAGGTGCAACGCACAAAACAGATGGTGAAGTAGAACTTTTAGGATTTATGATAATTTGGTTTAGGTTCTGGTTTCCCATAGCTGCATTTGTGAGTTTTGAAGTGCCGGCATGAGGCGAGTTAGGCCGAAGCAAGATATATAAGGTTAAAGGTCATTGTCAAGTAGAATTTTTGATGATTTTATGTTGCCGTGAACATTCTAGGGCTGCATTCGTGAATATGAACGAGACCCCGTGCCTGTACAGACCGTTATAGTTAAGTTACATCCTCTGTTGGTTCAGAGATTACATCCTCTGTAGCCAATTATTTGTACTCAATTGTACAGAAATGTGTCAGCGTAAAATCGGAGAAAAAGAGTTGAATTCGAGTCATGAAAAGCATGGAGTCCACCAAGAAATACTGAAAAAGCACAGTAGTAAGCTGGTTCACAAGCTCAGCCAAAAAGGGAAGAAAGAAAAGGAGGGTTGCTGTAGATTGAGATCCAACATAAATCAAGAAATCTATGATTGTCACTATTGTGAAAGCCACATCTTCGTGTATCGCAGCAATTATTACTGTGTGGTTTATTGGTAAGTTTACGTATAGATTCCTTTTTTAAGCTTAGCCATTCGTGCATCCTACCTTCATTTTTTTTTCCTTTTTAGACAGTCTTTAACAATCAGAATAGTTTTGCTTATAAAATCTGATAAATGCTAATTAGTCTCTCTTCGGTTTCAGGGAGAGGAAAGGGAATGAAAATGCTTACAAAATTTTGCATTTAAATATGCAGAGGAGAGAGGGACAGAAAAAGGTTGATAAGTTTTACTATCGTTATCCCTGCAATACACTAGTTTCATTCCGTTTCCCACCACTACCCTCATCCCTTCCTCCCCTCACCTTCCTCTGGAAAGGAATGAACCCTTATAGTTCTTTTTTGTTTCTCATTACTTTGTGGCTAGTAGACAAGATTGACTAGCATGCTATGTGATCTATTGACTAACATGCTATGTATGATCTTCTAGGAAAGGATTAATGACCAAATAATCCAGGAATCAAACATGAATTCTTATAAATCTTAAAACTTACTTTTGTAAATTAAACCTCAATTATTGTAATTCTTAAACTTCACTTTTGTATAATCAGTTTCCAAGCTACAGGTTTTGTTAAACTTTTAATTATCGTCCGAGAGGCTGATAGAGCCTGCGTCAGCAGTAAATGCAGGAGATCAATTCCCTTATCAGTTAGTTAGCATTAGATTAGTTGGTTAGCATTACGGGTATAACGGGGGGTTGAGTCAATGGGGGTGGAAATAAATGCGATTGGGTGGGGGGAAGCTTTGGGGCATTCATTCGGTCTGGAGTTGAGAGAAGTGAGGAGAGACCAGGCCTCTCAAATGCCTTGGATCTGTTCCATTTTCTAGTCTTTCATTTCAGTGAATAACAATTCATTTCTCTGTTTGAATTCCATTTACAGCTTCAGTCCATTACATACATCAGCGTGCAGTTACACTATCATCCTATCACTAGTAAATAATCTATCTATGTGGTTGAGCGGGTCCCTTACCAGTATCGGAAACAACCTGCAGGGGCTTAAACACCACACCATTAGCAGCAGCAACTAGGATTCACAGGTCCATCAGAGCACCAGCAGCAGGGGGTCCTATTACAGGCACAAAGGCTTTTCCCTCTGTTCAGTACAAGGCACTAACGGCACCAAGGCTTTTTTTACTTTTGCCGGACAGGCACTAATGGCACCAAGGCTTTTTTACTTTTGCCCAACAGGCACTAATAATGGCAGAAGCTAACTTTGGTTGGTTAGTCCGATCAGTTCATGAATGATAGGCAAGCATAATGGTCCTAATGATGATCCTGCATGTTTTTCACATATACCTCACCTATGGATTCTATAAACATTGAGAAAAGACTTGGGTTACAGGTGTCGTTCTGGTGGGATAGACCATATCCTTTAGCACAAATGATTATTCTTTGCCTTGCAACAAAATTGGTTATTGGGAGGCAAACTTCATAGTAGGTCTAAGCTTTTTGGATTCTGATAATATGCATGTTCTAGACATGAAAATAACCTTTTACTCTCACTAAGTAATTGCAATCACGAATTAAAAATGTGGCAGCACATTGAGTATGCTAAAACAAAATCATTTTGCTACATTTTAACGCATTGATGATGCCAAATTGATCTAATTTGCAACTAAACAACAACAGCAAGTAAACAAAAGCATCAAGAGAAACAGGAGTAATTCTTACCATGTAGTGCACTGTACAGGCTTTCATTGCAGATGAAATCAGAAACCAGCAACTTCTCATCACTGGCATAGTAATAAGCCCTTAACCTGGCAATGTTACAATGTTGAACCCTGAACATGGCTTCCATTTCGTTCTCTAACTCCTTGAACCCCCCACGTGGCGTCTTCCTCACAGAAACGTCTCGCTGCAACCACCACCGGACCACCCACACCTGCTCCTCCCCCCTTGACACCTCCACCCACCACCAACTTGTACACTATCTCACTCCTACTTTTCCCAACAACATAAGCAGATGCCCTCAACAAATCCTCTAATTCCAAACCAAACCCTTTATCCACCATAACAAATTTACCCTTTTGCCACTCCTCACTCCCGATCCCCACCTCCTTGCTCACATTTTCCTTTCCCATTTCGTCCTCAGCCATTTTCCATTTTCTCCTAGACATCCACGCTGAAACAAACACTATCCCAGCCACCACAGAAAGCCAGCGATCACTGAAAATGTGAGCGACCACTTTTTACCTTTTTACCTTCTGCAAACCCATTTGAAGAAACCCCTGGATTCTGTGGCTTTACCGGGTCGGTGAAAGTTCTTGGATTCTGAGCTTCAGGCATTGTGCATTGGCTGTTCAATGGAAATCCACAAAGATGAGGATTTCCAGAAAATGCAGCTGGGCCCGGATTCATAAGTGACCCCACCTCAGGTATTTTTCCACTGAGGTTGTTGTGCCGGAGATCCAGGCTGACGTAACGGGAAACCGGCCAAATTTCGCCGGGATCTCGCCAGAAAATTCATTGTATAAAAGTCCCTGTCGACTGGGTTAAATTGCTTAGTGTATCATTGAACTTATTTAAAGATAAATCGAGATGAGTAAAAGTTTCCGTTATTTGAAGACAAATCCAGATGAGAAGTTTTGGATGTCTGGGAATTAATCACGGCGAAAAATAAAATAATTTTATCTCGGAATACAAAAGTTGATTGGATCTAAAGCATGACACAACAGCAATATGGTGTGGCGGGGCCTACTGAGATAATTGTATGAGAGGTCAAGAGAAGTAAGAAAAGAGAGTGCACTAATCTCCGAGGGAATGTATGATGTATCCTACGAGATTCTTGTTGGAAAGAGAAATGGAAGTTACCTTTTGGTGGGTGTGATCACAGGTGATCCCGTCCTACTTGCTTGGAGTCGAATCTGAATCAGACCAAAAATAAAGGGATTGTGCTAGATGTACACCCAATCCATTACCTAATGAATTACACCCCCTCACATGGAAGGAGGCTCGCGAATATTTTATTGTTTGTGAGCCCCCTCCATTCGAGGGGGTGTAATCCATTAGGTAATGAATTGTGTACATTTAGGCTAATCCAAAATAGAGAGCTTTTTAATGGTCTTCTGTAATGTCTTCTTTAAGGGCCAGGAGTGAGAGATAGATTGAATTCAACGAGAAGGTTAAAGAAATGGAGAATGTGAAGAAATAAACATAATTGAAGCAATAACGTAGGGATTCTTCATGGTTTATAGATTGGTAAAAATCAATCGTGTAAAAAAAATTAAAAAAAATCAATGTTTAATGGTTGAGCAGAACTTCAACCAAAACCACCACAATTAACTCACAAAATGCAGATAATCAGTTGGAATTTAACAAGCCAAGTTGTGACTATATTGATTGAACCAAACGTGATTACAATAAAGAAGAAAGAAGTAGGGAGATTACAAAGAATTGGGGAAGAAGAAAGATGTGCAAAATTTTAACAAATTTCCACTTCCCCCAATCACTCCGTTTGTTTAAGTAGAAGGAAACATGTTTTGTTAAAAGAAAACGGGTACACTTCTACAATTAAAACTAAGTAAAACGGCGTCGTATGTGAATTTGAATTTGAAAATCCGTTACTTACAAACAAGGAGCAAATGCAATTTTAGTTCAAAGAATTCTGTTGTAAAATCACTTCAATGAATAACTACAAATGATAGCTCAAGTGTTTAATTAAAAACTTTGATAAATATGTAATTACAAAATAGATTCAACCAATCAAAATTTCTCAATGAAAAGATGAAGAAGAGTCAAATGCAATTTTATTTCAAAAATCCCCTCAAAATATTTATCTCTTTTAATGAATAATTGTAATAAATTAAGTACTAAAAGATAAATGAGAAATTTCGATAAATATGATGATTTTACAAGTTTGATTCAATCATTTAAAATTTTCAATGTAAAGAAGTAGAAAGGTCTATGCAATGTAAATGCAAAGATCTTTTTCAAAAATATATTTCTTTTTTAAGATTTATATAAATAAGTTAAGTATAAAGAGAGATGAAAAACTTCGACGAAAGAAATGATTCAAAAAGTTTGATTCAAAGATCAAATTTTTGTCATGAAAAAATAAATGAAATGAATGTAAAAATATAAATTCAAAGAATTTTTTTCACAAACATATTTCACAATAAAGCTCTCTTCTAATTGTTGTAATGAATGCAAAGTGGAGTGGTATGTATAGGAGTCAAAACGCTAAATTTTCTGATCCATCGGACAATCCATTCGGACATCTGTATCCTGAACGGGCAATCAAACTAGCCGTTGTGCATAAAAAATCAAAATGGTTAAAAAATTTACTGTAAAACTGGATGTCCACGTGGTCAATCGAACATCCGCTTTGACTTTTTTTTTTCCCCTTTTTGATTGGGTTGAAAAATATAGACTTTTGAATGACGTTTTCACTTTATTTTCAAGGTAAATAAATATAGTAAAAAGTTTAAATATCAAGTTGAAATACTTACATTTTTTGAAGAATAAAATTGTATGCAAGTGTTTTTATGAAATAATCTTTTCGTGCATAAAACTATTTTTGAGCTTTTATTATCAAAGTATTAGTACCTTTATATTTGAATTAAAAAATTTAGTTTTTTTATCTTGCTTCGAAGTTTGCCTCTCATACTTCTCTTCTTGATATTTCTTTGATGTCGTCTCTCATGTTCATGCTCTTGATCTTTCTTGACGTTTATATTTTAAGTTGTCGTCTCGAATGATTTGACTTGAATGCTTAACTTTCACTTTAATCTTCATTTCGAGTCCGATTTATAATGTTTGATTGATTTTAACATTGAACTATCATAATTCAAAATCAATTGTTAGAAACAATATTAATCTTATTTGTTATGATCAAAACATTGATGATGATGATGAAATCAATCATAGGTCAATAGTTTCTTGTTATGTAGCGAGACATGGAAAACATGATGGATTTTAGAATAATGGGGCAACCTTAATTCATAAGCCACCTGCCCAATTCTTCTAATGATCTGATAATGCCAATAGTACCTAGCAATTAGTTTAGAATTGATCCTGGTCAACCCAGATTGCTATTTGAAAGACTGAAGTTTCAAATAAATCCTACCTGAAATTCCCTCTCTACCCTATGTTGATCAGCATAAAACTTCATTCTTACTCTAGCTTGAGCCAATGTTCTTTTAATAGTAGATCCATCTTATGCCTCTTTTGTACTAACTCTTCTACTACTGTTACATTAGTGTGTTAATACAGCCCCAGTGCTAACTGTTGTGGCTTAATGCCATATAAGGCTTCAAAGTGACTCATCTTGATGGAAATATGGTAGGTGGTGTTATACCACCATTCAGCCAACCACTGCTTAGGTTGATGAAAAGGCATACATCTCAGGTATATTTCCAAGCATTGATTAAGTCTTTAAGCTTGCCCATCAGTTTGTGGGTGATATGCATAGCTTAAGTGCAGTTTAGAGCCCATTAATTTGAACAGACCTAGCCAAAATCCACCAGTGAAAATCTTATCTCTATTTGATACTACACTATCAGGCATCCCATGTAGTTTGTAAATATTATCGAGGAATGTTTTGGCTACAATGGAAGCTAAGAATATGTGTGCCAATGCTATGAAACGTCCATACTTAGTGAACCTATCCAAGATAAATGTTGACAATGGGATTCCAATTCAGAGCTATATACCAAGATATCAAAAAAAAAAAGGAAAACCAAAACAAACTTCCTCAAACACTCCTCAAAAACTTCATTCATCAAATATTGGAAGGTGGTCAGGGTATTGGTGAGTCTAAAGGGCCATCACCTTAAATTCGTAAAGACCTTGGTGAGTTTTGAATGTTGTTTTGTGTATGTCTGACTCTGTCACTTTGATTTGGTGATATCCAGCCCTTGAGTTAATTTTGGAGAACCACCTTGATTTGTACAGCTCATCAATCAGTTCATCAATCAAGGGCATGAGGTATTTATCTTTGATCGTAAGGTTGTTAAGGTGCTTGTAATCTACAGAATCTCCAAGTTCCATCCATCATTTTTACTAGCGACGCAGGAGAAGCAAAATGACTATGCTTTGCTGAATAATTTCTCAAACAACATTTTTACCATTCTCTCCATTTCAGTTTTCCGTATATAAAGGCATCTATGAGGCCTTATTTTAAAGGGTCGTCCACCTTTCAATGGAATCTTATGGTCATTAAACCCGGGGAGTGGCATCCCTCTTGGCTCTATGAATACTTCTGGAAATTGTTAAAGTACAACAAGGGTTTGGTCCTTTTCTTCATCCTTCATTTCTTGTATTTGGGCTACAATACCATAGGGTTGCCTATGGACCCACCGATTCTTTTGGTTCCCTTCCATCATAAAATATTCCTCATTCAGTTGTTCGCTCCTCAGTTCAACTTTCACCCCTTCATGTAAGAATATTTGGTGACATTTTTTTTTCTCTCGCCAAATATATATTTTATTTTTTATAATCCCAATCAATTCTTCAATGAAAATAATACATATATAAGGTGTTTGAGAGATATAATTTCAAAAGTAAGAAAATTATTTTAAAATTTCAAAAATCATATCATAATTAAATTTTACTAATTAAATAGACAATTAAAAATGTTTTATTAATTAAATAAATTAATGTTACAATATTATACAATTTATGGTCATAGTTACGTACTAGTAACAATCATAGAACATTATAGTCACAAATAAAAAATTCTATAGATCACGACTTATTTTTCAGTCACAAATTATTAAATTAATTGGTCATGCATTATCAAATTGTTAGTCACGATTACAAATTTAGTCACAAACTCACTTTTTTTAGGTTACATATTATTTAGTAGTCACAAATTTAGGTTACATTTTTAGCCCATGTTTGAGCACCATTCTTTCTCCTTTTTACCTATTCATTTTTCTATGGTACTCATTTTCAACCACACATTTTTCAAATAAAATAATATTATACACAAATCTGCCTGTTCGGTACAGTTTAAAATCCAATTAAAATTGAAAATATGGCCGTTATTGGGTCCCACTCGTCTAATAAAAGTCAACAATAACGGCTAGTTTTTCAATTTTAATCCAATTTTAATCTCTACCGAACACGCCCTAAAACTTTTAATCACTTTTCTACCACACATTCTCCCATCAATTATTATTCAAAAACTAATTCTTCCGGGGCCAAACACCCACATAAGTTGAATTATCACGGGATTTTTTAATAAAAAACTTTTAAACTTGATTTTTGAATTTAAAAGTAAAAAAATCATTTGTGAGTGTAATTTCTACTTCTTAAATTTATAATTACTTTCTCGTTAAGAGAATTCCCAAAATCTCTAAATTGAGTTAGAATTACGCAAAACAAGATTTGTTTTGTTTACTCGAGTTTTCAGTTGAACAATCTAACCATGCTTGTGCTTACTAAAGTGGGATACAAGGCTAACTTAATTTGTCACGTTTTTCTTATAAAACAATATTTTATTTATCGCGCATCTACTTTTATCGACTTAAATGCCAAAGATTTGGTTTCATTTTTTGTCGCCATCCATTTATTAAAGACTGGGATGTGTTAGGCTAACAAATATAGGTAGACCCTTTTTATGCTTAAACTTTTTAATCTTGCTACATATACCCTTTGGGGTACATGTTGGTTTATCCGACCCCACCATCTCCCTCACATGGGGTTGTGTTCCATACATTTATTTGATGTGGGACCCGACCTCATGTGAGGGAGGAGATGAAGTTTGGTAAACTAAAGTGTACCCCAAATGATACAAATAACATAATTCTAAACTTTTAGATGCAATAAATAATTAATTACATTAAAAGCAATATGTACGCGCATTTTATGGTATATATTTCAGTTTTGCATAAATGACTATACATGCATAGGGATGACAATGGTTCGGGATCTGTTCGGCCAAAACCATAATCACACCACCGAATTTTTTGTCATACCATAACCTCACCATAATCACGTAAGTCAGTTCGATTCCGCTCGGTTCGTATCTCGATTCGGTTAATAACCACGAAAATAAATTAGTTTTTTATAAGTTCAAACTCCAACCGTTAAATTGAAAAAAAAAAACTATGAAGAAAAATCTATAAAAACAAAAATACAATATTAAGTCAATATAGTAAACAATATCCCAAATGAAAATGCAAACAATATCTCAACTTCCAAATGCAAAATTCGAATTTAACAAAAAATATTATCAACATAGGTCAAGACTCTTACTAGCATAGGTCAATCTTCATTCTTCCCCACAACTCTTACTAGCATAGGTCAAGACTCAAAGTTGATTCCTATATAGTAAATAAGAAATGTAATTAGAGTAATAATACAATCATACTACCTAATAAATAATGGTCTTAACTGAAGATTTAAACAAAACTTGTACATCTTCGTCAATTGTCAAAATTGTCCAATTAATTTTAAGAAAGAATAATGGAAAGCACAATTGTCCAATTAATTTTTTTTTAACATGTAATCGGTTCTAGCCTGGGCACTGTCTCTAAATACCATACTCGCCACACCCCGAACCGGGTCATTAAAATAAAAACTATAACCACCCAATTGCACCATCGGTTCGATTTTTTTGGCCCCATTTAGTTGAGTTAATCGCGATTTTCGATTTTAACAGTTCAAATTGTCGTCTCTATACATGCAAAGAAAGTGATGGGTCATCCTACAGATCTAAAAGGAAGCCAGGTTGGTTCCCACACACTACACCTGCCTATTGAGTCATTAGACCAAAAGCCCACAACACCGAGTATGTTTCTTCTTCTGTGCTATTTAGTGCGTGGTTGGAAGTTTCGAGGTATTGATTATGAGCATTTTTCAAAGTATTGATTTTGAACATTTATGAACGAACATATTTTGAGTTATTTTATGAACGAACTATTTGAAAATTTATTTTATCCACGTGTTCTGAATTTTTTTTAAAAAAATATAAAATTATATATGTATATTTCTTAGTGAAATTTTCAATTTATAGTTTCTTGTATGAATTTTTTCACTCATAAGTGATAAAATACTTATATGTAATACTTTTTTACATATAAATTAATATTTAACTTAAAAAGTTAAATAAATTAAAATATTTGATTAAAATTTTAAGTTAGTATTTTTTATTTATAAGTAAACTTTATAATTAGAAGTTAATTTTGTAGTTTTAAATAATTTTAATTGAATTTTTTACTTATAAATGATTTTTTAAATTTTATAAGTAACATTTTATCCTATTAGTAGTATTTTATTTTATAAACACTTGTTATATATATATAAAAGCAATTTTTATCTTATAAATTTACTTATGAGTAATCTTTAATTATAATGTAATTTTTTTAGTTAATATATTTGTATTTACAATTTAATTTTGAACAGTTATATTGGTAGGAAATAATTATTTTATAAATGATAAAATTAGAAGAGAATATGAGAAATGGTCAAAACGATTTGGTAATTTGAATGAATCAGTCAAAATTACAATACACTGATTTTTGGTTGTTTTTAAATTATCCAAAGTCAATGCCTAAAAAAATAACATGTATCAATTTTTTTCAACCCCTATGAATCAACCCATTCAAATTGGGTCAAAATTGAGGAATTTTTTTCATTTTCATCCATATTTCCATATTTTATTTTGGAAAACATTATTTTCTTCTATTTTTATCCAAAATTTCAATTAAAATTTGTAAAATGATAAATATACACTCCTGTTTAAATAAAAAAGAAAAGAAAAGAAAAATAATAAACAAATTGCAATCATACTCTTAATTTTCTTTTCTTTTTTTTTAAAAAAATAAATCCCAATAAATTAAATAAAAAATAAAAAAAGAAAAGAAAAATCATCTTCTTTCCTCTCTAAAAAATCACGAATGGCCTCTCTGCCGACGGTCCCGATCTTGACCTTCCAATTTCACGCGATGACGACGCCGATCTCCATCCGTGCCTTCCTCTCCCACCTTTCCACGACCATACGCCACAACCTCTTCTAGCGTCGCCTCTTTTACAAACTCCTCGATCGCTCTTCCTTTGCATGCCCCAACTCATTATCTAAAGTCGCCTCCACATCTACAAGAACATCTCATACTTTCACGTCAATTACATTTCTCTAACCGTCCTTTCACTTGGTGCGTGGCTTTTCCTTTACATATTTCGTCCTTCAGATAAGCCAGTTGTAATCGCAGGACGCCCATTTTCGCCTTGTGAGATTTTGGTGGTGTCTACCGTTGTTGTGGTGTTCTTTACAAACGTTGGACCCACTGCTCATCTCAGCTTTGCTTGTCGGCTTGATCGTTGTTTGTACACATGATACATTCCACATTCTCGAGGATTTGTTCATGGACATAAGCTGGAGATAAGCTCAAGCAGCCTGCTTCACGAGGCGATTGCAAATGGAAATATCGAACCCTAATTGAGCTTGATGAGATACGCTGGGCCTCGAGGAGTTGACTACGACTGAAAGTAAAATGTCTTTTAGTGAGGTATAGCTATGGGAAGCTAGTTTGATTGAAAACAACTTGAAATCATTGGAGGGAAATGATGATGATGATGATAAGGTAGAGGCGAAGTTCGTGGTAGTCGTGGAGGAGGGTAAGATTAGAGGGGATTACCTCAACTGAGGTCGAGATGGAGTTTCAATGCTGATAAGAAGGTGGTGCTGACGTTGGTGGGAGAGAGCGAGAGGGGCAAAGAAGAAGAATGTTTTTCTTTTCTTTTTTTGATTTTTTAATTTAATTTATTTGAAATTTATCAGTACTTTTTTGAAACACAATTGGAAGTACGATTGTAATTTGTGTCAATTGTTTTTTTTTTTAATTAAATAAGAGGGTATATTTATTATTTCATAATTTTTAATTAAGAAATTTGATGATAATTGATGAAAATGATTTTTTTTTACAATGAAACGTAAAAATAGAAGTAAAAATACAAAAAATTGAAATGCATGAATGTTTTGCACGGGATCAAATATAAGAAATTCTTGTACTAATAAGACATTTTTCAAAATTATTTCTGTTATATATAAACTGACCCTAAGATATCATTTTCAAACTGGGCCTGTGTGTTTGACATACATCAATAATTTTGGGGAGTTCATTTAAATGCCCCAGTCAAAGGAAACATTTATTTATATACCCTATCATCTATCTTTTTTAGTTAGATAGTCCAAAGTTACAAAGAAAATAAAAAACAATTTACAAATTACTAAAATATCCTTGTATGTAAAAAGACATAAAACCCTATTTCCCCATTCAATTTCCATTTAGCCCTAATTCAAATCATTTCTTCCACATTCAAGATTTGACCTCCCTGCAATTATTCTTCTCCTTTTCTTATCATCAACTTCTCTCATTTTAAAACTTTAAAATCTATTGTCATTCTCTTGAACACTAATTTGGTTGAAGTGGGAAACCAATTCTTACAATATTCTTGTTGAACATTTGGAAAAGAAGAGAAGGTAATATTAAATTTCAATATCTATTTCGATTTTATTGGTCTTCTAAGGAATAAGAATGTAGTATGTATTTACTTGTTTCCAAAAATCTTTGGGTAGAATTGTTTAATTATATGCCAAAAATGTGTTTGATGAATTGCATCATAAATGTGTTTGATGAATTGCCTCAAAAAGAGGAAAAACTTATTTATGCCTCTAACCTCCGGATTCAAGAAAACAAGAAAGAACCTCCATCTATGGAATCAAACATGTCGAACACTGAGTCCTAGAATTGCTGGGAAGATAGTATTACAAAAGCGTGTCTCTAGTCTATATCAATCCACGTGACAAAGTTCAACTTCATGATATGGATGGAACTCAAGAGGTATTGACAAAGATCCTTCTAGTTCTAGCTATGAGGCTTAAAAGCCTTATCCAAATCCACAACATTGCCTTACTGATTTCATTAAAGACTTTACTTGCTAACTCGAAGATAGATTCTTATAAGTTACCGATGAAATAATAATATGCCATACCAAGATTCTGGAGAATTAATTGAATTATAAAATCATTGGGTATGTTTGCCAAAAAAATGTTAAATTTCAATATTTGGGCTACTTTCTTTTTCAATTTTTCTGAATCATTTTTTTTATATGTGTTTATGGTGTTCATTTGTTAATATGACTTTGAATTCATTTTATCGTTGAATTAAGTTTTTATATGAGTTGGTTTTCAATTTTATTTATTACCCCTTATTTTTTAGGTGAATATGTTGGTAAACACATGTTTGGCTATTCCATTTATTGTTCTACTGACATGCATTTCATTTTTTCTGTCTAGAACGACTTATATATCATTTTCTGCAACTCATAACGACATACATCGTGTTATCAATAATGTACAAAGTTTGATATTTGATGAAATTTTAAATTTTTTTTTGTTGAATTGCAGTTATGGACACTATGGATATGTTATGGATTCAGTTTGTTATCTAGTTGAATATGAGTAATCAGTTGAAGGAGATTAGAAATGGAAATATGCAGCGAATGACAAAGGGAAAACAACGCTTATTCGTATTTCGAAAACAATTTCTTGTGTGAATTTGTATAATAAAGCCAGAGAGACGTTGAAGGTCGATACAATACTATACGAAATGGAGATGTCAATTGTTGTTCCTATAATGTCTAAGGCTCCAACTGTAAGAAAAATGATCATGTTCGCTCAACTTGCAAGGGCTAAACAATTGGTAGTGAAACTTGAAGTTGTCATATTATCGTGACTTGTAGATTTATTATTTTGTACTTATTGGAAACACAAAATATTTTACAGATTTTAATAGCGACATAGATGTTGCCTAACTACTAGTTAGTGCATTTTTATAATTGTAATGATTATGGATGTTGAATATAATTGGAATTTACATATCTTTCAAGTTTACATATTGCACGTTCAGGGTGTTGATATAATTGAAATTTACATATCTTTCGTTCAGGTGGCATAGAGTATTTCATGTCGTTCAAGTACAAAAATATACTCATTCGAAAAATGATATTAAAAGCCTTCCTGAACACTAAACGATTTTGATATCGTTTCAGCACACATCGCTTCCCTAAAAACTACAACGACATTGATATCGTTCCTATGTTATAAAACAATATCGATGTCGTTTCGATACAAAAATTGCACTCGGTAGCATAACGATATTGAAGTCGTTCTTGAAATAAAAAAACGATTTGAATATCGTTTCAGCGTAAAATACACACTGCTTCCGTGAACAAACTAAAACGACATTGATATCGTTCCTGTGTCGAAAAACGATATCGATGTCGTTTCCATTCAAAAATTGCACGGATTATTGAAACGATATTGATATCGTTCCTTAAAAAAGAAAACAATTTGAATATCGTTTCAGCGTAAAATACACACTGCTTCCCTGATTTTCATAACGACATTGATATCGTTCCTGTGTCTTAAAACGATATAGATGTCGTTTCCATTCAACTTATCGAATTTTCCCTTCACTTACCGGATATTGAAATTATCGGATTTCAACTTACCGGATTTGGCTAAACTTACTGGATTTAAACATACGCTAAAACGACATCTATGTCATTTCAGTTCACATAGAACGACATGGATGTCGTTATGCGTAAAATCGTTATTTTTAGTCAAAACGATATAATTATCGTTTTTCATGAAAAGAAACGATATCTATATCGTTATAGTTATTATTTGAACTGGAACGATTTCAAACTCGTCAAATTTGTATTGAAACGATATATACGTCGTTATGTTATTTTGTGGATTTGATACATAACGATATCCATATCGTTTCAATACAATTGTGACGACATTGATATCGTTTCAGTTTAAATCATAACTAAAACGATACATATATCGTTTTAGTTTATATAAAACGATAATTATATCGTTTTTGCTAAAAACGACGATTCAACTGTCCACGACAACTCGACATGCATTCGACATATGTAGGATAATCGAAATAGGTCATCAAGTGAGTTCGATCCCACTCAAAAGAAACTATGGGAATATTTGTGTTCTCATGACTATATACAACATTCGAACTATTCCAATAGAAAGAGTATATTCGTTCGTTCTTTCTAAGTCATCCGAGTGGCATCAACCCACTTGATGACCTTTTCGATCGTCCTACGTATGTTGAAAGCATATTGGGTGGTTGTGGACGATCGAATCGTTATTTTTAGCCAAAACGATATAATTATCGTTTTTCATGAAAAGAAACGATATCTATATCGTTATAGTTATTATTTGAATTGGAACGATTTCAAACTCGTCACATTTGTACTGAAACGATATGGACGTCGTTACTTTATTTTGTGGATTTGATACATAACGATATTCATATCGTTTCAGTACAATCTTGACGACATTGATATCGTTTCAGTTTAAATCATAACTAGAACGATACATATATCGTTTTAGTTTATATAAAACGATAATTATATCGTTTTTGCTAAAAACGACGATTCAACTGTCCACGACAACTCGACATGCATTCGACATATGTAAGATGATCGAAATAGGTCATCAAGTGAGTTCGATCTCACTCAAAACAAACTATGGGAATATTTGTGTTCTCATGACTATATACAACATTCGAACTATTCCAATAGAAAGAGTATATTCGTTTGTTCTTTCTAAGTCATCCGAGTGGCATCAACCCACTTGATGACCTTTTCGATCGTCCACGTATGTTGAAAGCATGTTGGGTGGTTGTGGACGATCGAATCGTTATTTTTAGCCAAAACGATATAATTATCGTTTTTCATGAAAAGAAACGATATCTATATCGTTATAGTTATTATTTGAATTGGAACGATTTCAAACTCGTCAAATTTGTACTGAAACGATATGGACGTCGTTATGTTATTTTGTGGATTTGATACATAACGATATCCATATCGTTTCAGTACAATCTTGACGACATTGATATCGTTTCAGTTTAAATCATAACTAGAACGATACATATATCGTTTTAGTTTATATAAAACGATAATTATATCGTTTTTGCTAAAAACGATGATTCAACTGTCCACGACAACTCGACATGCATTCGACATATGTAGGATGATCGAAATAGGTCATCAAGTGAGTTCGATCTCACTCAAAACAAACTATGGGAATATTTGTGTTCTCATGACTATATACAACATTCGAACTATTCCAATAGAAAGAGTATATTCGTTCGTTCTTTCTAAGTCATCCGAGTGGCATCAACCCACTTGATGACCTTTTCGATCGTCCACGTATGTTGAAAGCATGTTGGGTGGTTGTGGACGATCGAATCGTTATTTTTAGCCAAAACGATATAATTATCGTTTTTCATGAAAAGAAACGATATCTATATCGTTATAGTTATTATTTGAACTGGAACGATTTCAAACTCGTCAAATTTGTACTGAAACGATATGGACGTCGTTATGTTATTTTGTGGATTTGATACATAACGATATCCATATCGTTTCAGTACAATCTTGACAACATTGATATCGTTTCAGTTTAAATCATAACTAGAACGATACATATATCGTTTTAGTTTATATAAAACGATAATTATATCGTTTTTGCTAAAAAGACGATTCAACTGTTCACGACAACTCGACATGCATTCGACATATGTAGGATGATCGAAATATGTCATCAAGTAAGTTCGATCCCACTCAAAAGAAACTATGGGAATATTTGTGTTCTCATGACTATATACAACATTCGAACTATTCCAATAGAAAGAGTATATTCGTTCGTTCTTTTTAAGTCATCCGAGTGGCATCAACCCACTTGATGACCTTTTCGATCGTCCACGTATGTTGAAAGCATGTTGGGTGGTTGTGGACGATCGAATCGTTATTTTTAGCCAAAACGATATAATTATCGTTTTTCATGAAAAGAAACGATATCTATATCGTTATAGTTATTATTTGAACTGGAACGATTTCAAACTTGTCAAATTTGTACTGAAACGATATGGACGTCGTTATGTTATTTTGTGGATTTGATACATAACGATATCCATATCGTTTCAGTACAATCTTGACAACATTGATATCGTTTCAGTTTAAATCATAACTAGAACGATACATATATCGTTTTAGTTTATATAAAACGATAATTATATCGTTTTTGCTAAAAAGACGATTCAACTGTTCACGACAACTCGACATGCATTCGACATATGTAGGATGATCGAAATATGTCATCAAGTGAGTTCGATCCCACTCAAAAGAAACTATGGGAATATTTGTGTTCTCATGACTATATACAACATTCGAACTATTCCAATAGAAAGAGTATATTCGTTCGTTCTTTCTAAGTCATCC
Source organism: Fraxinus americana (assembly GCA_035079005.1). Taxonomy (NCBI): domain Eukaryota; kingdom Viridiplantae; phylum Streptophyta; class Magnoliopsida; order Lamiales; family Oleaceae; genus Fraxinus; species Fraxinus americana. The sequence continues at coordinate 51,928,075 of CM068706.1, read as the reverse complement.
GAGTGGCATCAACCCACTTGATGACCTTTTCGATCGTCCTACGTATGTTGAAAGCATGTTGGGTGGTTGTGGACGATCGAATCGTTATTTTTAGCCAAAACGATATAATTATCGTTTTTCATGAAAAGAAACGATATCTATATCGTTATAGTTATTATTTGAATTGGAACGATTTCAAACTCGTCACATTTGTACTGAAACGATATGGACGTCGTTACTTTATTTTGTGGATTTGATACATAACGATATCCATATCGTTTCAGTACAATCTTGACGACATTGATATCGTTTCAGTTTAAATCATAACTAGAACGATACATATATCGTTTTAGTTTATATAAAACGATAATTATATCGTTTTTGCTAAAAAAGACGATTCAACTGTTCACGACAACTCGACATGCATTCGACATATGTAGGATGATCGAAATATGTCATCAAGTGAGTTCGATCCCACTCAAAAGAAACTATGGGAATATTTGTGTTCTCATGACTATATACAACATTCGAACTATTCCAATAGAAAGAGTATATTCGTTCGTTCTTTCTAAGTCATCCGAGTGGCATCAACCCACTTGATGACCTTTTCGATCGTCCTACGTATGTTGAAAGCATGTTGGGTGGTTGTGGACGATCGAATCGTTATTTTTAGCCAAAACGATATAATTATCGTTTTTCATGAAAAGAAACGATATCTATATCGTTATAGTTATTATTTGAATTGGAACGATTTCAAACTCGTCACATTTGTACTGAAACGATATGGACGTCGTTACTTTATTTTGTGGATTTGATACATAACGATATCCATATCGTTTCAGTACAATCTTGACGACATTGATATCGTTTCAGTTTAAATCATAACTAGAACGATACATATATCGTTTTAGTTTATATAAAACGATAATTATATCGTTTTTGCTAAAAACGACGATTCAACTGTCCACGACAACTCGACATGCATTCGACATATGTAGGATGATCGAAATAGGTCATCAAGTGAGTTCGATCTCACTCAAAAGAAATTATGGGAATATTTGTGTTCTCATGACTATATACAACATTCAAAAATTGCACGGATTATTGAAACGATATTGATATCGTTCCTTAAAAAAGAAAACGATTTGAATATCGTTTCAGCGTAAAATACACACTGCTTCCCTGATTTTTAATAACGACATTGATATCGTTCATGTGTCTTAAAACGATATAGATGTCATTTCCATTCAACTTATCGAATTTTTCCTTCACTTACCGGATATTGAAATTATCGGATTTCAACTTATTGGATTTGGCTAAACTTACTGGATTTAAACATACGCTAAAACGACATCTATGTCGTTTCAGTTCACATAGAACGACATGGATTTCGTTATGCGTAAAATCGTTATTTTTAGCCAAAACGATATAATTATCTTTTTCATGAAAAGAAACGATATATATATCGTTATAGTTATTATTTGAATTGGAACGATTTCAAACTCGTCAAATTTGTACTGAAACGATATGGACGTCATTACTTTATTTTGTGGATTTGATACATAACGATATCCATATCGTTTCAGTACAATTTTGACGACATTGATATCGTTTCAGTTTAAATCATAACTAGAACGATACATATATCGTTTTAGTGTATATAAAACGATAATTATATTGATATCGTTTCAATTTTAATCTTAATTAAAATGACATATATATCGTTTTGAGATATATAAAACGACAATTATATTTTTTAAGGTATATAAAAAGTATATCTTGCACGTCGTAAAAAGTTTACGTGCGGGTGAATGGGAAAAAATAAAAAAATTAATGGTTGGACCGGTGGACGATTACTTAAAAATATAAAAAAAATTATTTGAAATAAAATTAAAGATTTTAATTCAATTGTCACTAATTATTTATATATTTCGAAATCATAAATTTTGTAGACATTCAATTCATCTTAATTAAAATTAATCTTTCAATACATAATACGTATATAAATTAAAATGAAATATTTAACTATAATTTTTTAAGATATTCAGAATTATAGGGTTATATATATGTTATTGCATTAAAAATAAAAAAAATACTGTTCAATGTCTTAGTAGTGAGAGAAACATCATTTTTATTAGAAGTTGACTGTTTAAATATTTGGATATTGAAAATTTGACTATAATTTTTCAAGATATATGTAAGTTATTGCAACAAAGTAAACAACAATGTTCAATGTCCTAGTGGTGAGGATAACATTATAATAATTTTTTTTTTAAAGGTTGAAGGTTCAAATCCTTGCACCTTGTAAATTTGAATATAATTTGTCAAGATATATATATATATATATATGTTACTGAAATAAAATAAACAATATCTTTCAATATCCTAGTGGTGTGAGGAACTTATTTTTTCTTAGAGGTCGAAGGTTCGAAACCTTAAACCTTCAAAAAAAAATTTAGATACCCAAAATTTTTTATTTATTTGATTATTCAATGGAGGGTAAATGAGTCTTTTAACAGTTTTAAATAATTAAAATTATTTTTCTTTTGTTCACTTTAGTCAAAGGGCATTTACACAAAATGTTTGTGAGAGTTGGGCATTTGAACTCATTCCCCCAATAATTTTTCTTTCTTTTTCAATCACACATTTCTATCAATCTACCATTCCAAAATATATTCTTCCAAAATAATATCCATCAAACACGTCATTTTCTCGATTTCTTTAAATTTCATTGAGCTTATCTTCGAATTTTGAAAATTTATTGTGGGAGACTCAGAACTGGCCGATAGTTAGAGCCCGATTTGAATTTTATTCCATGCTCAGTTTTGGATGATTTCAGTTGGGTTTTGCGTGAAGTTGTAGACACGAAGGTTTGAATTCTGGAAAATCGAACTGTATTGAAGTTATAGGACCGGAATCTACTCAATTTTGGTGACTTAGAAGTTGATTATTACGCTATATAAGTGTTTCTTTGAAACCTTCTTAATGGAACCAAAAGTTGAAGCAACTGAACTGCAATATAGATCCGGAATTTACGGGCCCAAACCCGGAGATATCAGGTTCGGATTCGATGATATCCACGGACTAATCCCCGCAATGCCACAGCCGGAGACCGCCAGCTCCTTCACTGCGCTTCTCGAACTTCCAGCACCACAGGCAGTTGAGCTCTTGGTCAACTCTCCGGAATCCGCCGACGAAGAATTTCCGACAAAACCCAACATTTCTCATTTTCCTCTGCCGCATATATTTCCTTCGAATATTGCCCTCATTGATCATGCTTCGAAATTTTCTGCCTTAGCAATGGCTGATAATTCGCCAGAAAATTACTCAATGCTGTCCGCTTCGATCTCGAAGGAGCTTGATGTTGTCAAGCAAGAGCATATAGACTCGGATTCGAACCCGAATTGTTATTCTCCGGTGGTTTCTGACCAGAATCTGAAGTTCAGTAAGCGAAAGGAAAGGGAGAAAAAGGTAATTCATAACCATTAACGACGATTTTTGAAACCCATTTCATGAAATCTGATGTCTGTAACGCATTGATTATATAGTTAAAAAATCTTTCATATTGTTTGATGAATGGTTTATTTTCAGGTTAAAGAATCGAATAAGAAGAGCAAAAGAGTGGCACCAAATGAAGCCTCTGAAGACGGCGGAGAGAAGCTGCCATATGTTCACGTCAGAACTCGCCGTGGCCTAGCCACCGATAGCCATAGCTTAGCTGAAAGAGTAAATTATTTTAAGCTTATAATCACCAGTTAATCATTTGGCTTAATCTTGATTAGTAATAGTAAAACGTGATTAGCTTTAATATTTAGCCCGTCTGGGCGTGATTGTGCCAATTTCACAGTTCATTCTTACTTCAAATCATCAGGGCTCACGTTTGAAATTTGGTCCATTTTCTAGCTTTTGAAGATTAGAGATTGTCCATTTTACCCTCATTTATGCATAATGTGTACATTTGATAAGGGCAAACATGGAAATTTTGCCTGTTAAGGCTGTAAATGTGCTCTGCAAATGGTCTAAAAAGTAGACACTTTTAATCAATAAAAAATGTGCATTTGAATGATAAACGGTCCAAATTTTAATTTCTATTAGGTTTTTAGCAGGCCGGGGGCTTAATTAGGTTATGTTTATATAGGCCAGGAGAGAGAAGATCAATGCCCGAATGAAACTATTACAGGAGCTGGTCCCAGGATGTAACAAGGTAACCTGTCATTTTCTTTTATTTTATTGGAAAGAAATCCCTTGTAAATATTTAGTAGTTTGGTTCTGGTGATCATGTGTGACAATGAAATTTTTTATGTCAATGAGTGTGATTAGATATTTTGTTCCTGCTTAATAGTATGTCTTATTCCATTTATTTTCAGCTTTTTGCCCTTTTCTTTGGGTCTTTACCTGTCCCTTATAAGGACATTTTTGTCATTTAGTTAGCAGTATCTTTTTCTTTTCTTGGACCATGATTCTCGCGGCCACCAAAAAACTGGGATCAATAAGTATTAATTGTTTCGTTTTTTTCTCTGATTAGCTTGGTTTTTGCCGCTTGAGATCTTCACATAAGTTTGAACTATGTCTTGACATCTAAAAGTTTAAGCTATCGTTCACACTTATTTATCTAAATTTATTTTGCAAAACATGGCTTCTCATGTGCTTTCCAAATTATTTCTTAAATTCCAAGCCCCCAATCAGTGTATAGTTCTCATAATTGGGTGGCAAATGGACTTAGATTCATGCCTTTGCCTTGTTCCAATGACCAATATAATGTTAACCACTCCAACTAAAAGATCGAGTGATTAGAGATTGGACACGTTTATTTATTTGAATTTATGTTTGAGTATGATAGTTATTACATAGGTCTTACTTTCAAATTTAGGTCTAGGTAGTGTAGCTAAAAAGTAAGTAAGATATCAATTAATGTAGAAAGTTATTACAGTTTTCTTCAAGACTAGACATTAAAATATAAATGTTAGGGATGGCTAGATTGTATGCTATATAATTAATGAAAGAAAAAGGAAAGTTTAGACCCCTGTTTGGTTAGACAAAAAATAGTTTTTTAAGTAGATTTTGATAAAAGTGGATGGAATGTGTGGCAGAAAAGTTGTGGGTCCAATGAAATGTGTGGTTAAAATTATTTGTTTACTTTGACTTAAATTTCAATCAACTTTTATAGCGGAATCAAACTGGAGAGAAATTTGATATGGTTCGAAGCTTTTTGGACCCATGCTTAGTTAGCAAGTTATTCGCTATCCGGGTCCTATTTCTACTCATTTTTTATACTGTTCTACTGTTTATTTTTTTCTTCGTCCTTGATCAGAAGTGTATATTTTGGGGTTGACAAGACAATTCAAGACACACTGATTGCCAAGTACAGATGAATTTTTAAAGTTACGAATTTGAGTGATTTCAAAAGGAACAAACAGTATCAACTAATATAGATGGGACTGGGCATTGTATGTTATATAAACAAAGATTGAGGTTATCGTTCATTAGTTCTTGCTCTTTGTGTTACAAGCAGAAAGAGAAGAACCGCTAAAATTACCATGGTTAAATCTTTTTTGGATCATCGATCCTGGCCTTCTAAAATTTACGGAACCGTGTCAATATTAACGTTGTCAGGTGCTGGACTCAAGAAACAGTAGAAGTATTGATAGACTCCTATCAAGCTCTAGAAGGACATAGAAGAATTGAGAAGTAGTTAATAGTAACAAATTCTGTTAGATTTGGTTACAAAATACATTTAAATAGAGAAGAGGTAGAATGTGTTGGGGGGAAATATTGAGTAGTTGGTTGGGCCAATTAGGAGAGCTCCAGGCCTCTCGAAAGCCTTGGAGTCGTTCTTTCAATTTCTGTTTTCATTTCATCGGTTCATCTACAGTTGTAACTTCTTTTAACAATTCAATAAACAATATATTTCATCACTTCTTCTCTTCTATAATCCTTCAGCAAGATGATCACCTGTAGAACCAACAGCAGCCGTCAGGAACCTATCAAAATGATCGGCCATCGGGAACCTAACAGTAATGAAATTTTTAGTAGGTTTTTCTGCCACAATATGGTAGTTTTTTGGTTTACATTGTCAATTGACTGCATAGACCACTATATGGTGGGATCTAGTTACATATATGGGGTCCAAAGTCCTGTGTTATATGTTTAAGAAAGGTAGAGGTAACAGAATCCTTTCTACCTTATAGTTTCTTGTAATTTATGGAATAAAGCACTATTTAATATTTATTGAGTTAAAAAAATAGTTCTTGCGAGTTTTTTGAATTATTTTCCACCAATGGTAATATCTTCATTGATCTAAAAGACTTAATGCCTGATGAACAGTAGCAATGTAAGCATTTATCAATGAAATTTGGTTTTAGCTGTGTGCTGATTTGTGCAAAATCTGTTCTAATAATGTTAATTATAGATTTCTATCATTTCCTAAGGATTTATTTTGCGACTTGTTCTTCCACAGTTGAATCATTTTAAGATTGTATGTGATATTTTGGCTGATTAGTGAGAAATTAAAACTTCTAAGGGAATATGAGCAAAAAATATTTCCAATAGAAAATCTTTTGAAATTACTGATCTTCTTTAGTCAATGCTTGCTACTACTGCAACCAAGGTTTGTCTTCTCAATATTTTCGTCTTACCGGTGCTGAGCATGGCCGCTAACACAGCTTCTTATTTGCCACTGGTTGGCCATGCAGTTTTAATAAAGAAAAAATGATGACAAAGAAAACAGAAAGGGGAAGAAGAAATTTTATTCGAGGAAATCATGTGCAATTTAGAAAATTTTAAAATAAAAAAATTATGATAGAGGAAATGGTAGAACTTAATGTATAATGTGCTACTAGCAATGTCATTAATTGTGTGTGTGTTGTGTATACATGAATGATCTGATGAGCCTCATCTTATGTTAAGCACCGATGAAATGTCATCTTAATTGTAAAGTATTGAAATCTGGTTTTTACCTGATAACTTAAGGTGGATATTTGTCTCGGTAAAATAACTAAGAGGTTGTTAATTTGGTTCTACAGATTTCAGGTACTGCAATGGTTCTGGATGAGATAATAAATCATGTACAAACCCTTCAATCTCAAGTGGAGGTTAGATTTAGCGTCCTTGCCACTTATATATGAACGCTAAACTCAATGTGTCGGTTTATCCTTGTTCTGAATTTCAATTCGAAGGGATATTAAGAAATAAATGACGATTTGAGACTTAGTGCATTTTAAAGACAACATGATTTGACCTTGTCACATTGCTAGGTAATGAAAGTTGATTTTATCCTTCCAGATCGCTGATTTTGATCAAGGAACAATATTAATAATAGACTCAACTTATTAATAATTATAAAAGCTGGTCCAGTCTTGTACTCACATATGTTTTATTGCCTTTGACCATCTGCTGATTGGTAATGTTTCTTTCACTTCAGTTCTTATCTATGAGACTTGCCACTGTTACCCCAACTTTTGATTTCAACCACGACACTCTCTTGGCTGCAGAAGTAAGTTTTTTTTTTCAAGTCCGTAATCAATGTTTGCCAGAAGAAATGCTAAGAAAGAAACTGCTTTCTAGCATTTGGGCATTTGGATTCTCCTATCCTTTTAGAATAATGCTATCTAGCACCAGTGTGCTAGATCACCAATCTAAGAGGCCACACTTGATAGATCCAATTAAATGAATAATTTGACTTTGCATTTAAATGCATCTATCATTTAATGACATCTAGGTGCCACTTAGACCGGTGCTAAGCACCAATGGGACTGAATAACATTACTCTCCTTTTATTGATGTAAAAGGGATGGGGACCTAAACTATACTTCCAGAGTAATAAATTTAGGGGTACTACTCCCATTACAGGCATTATTAACTAGAACAGCAATAATAAAATTTAGGCAAAGCATAAAGTGGAACAACAACTTAAGTCTATTTGTGCCATCTAGCCTAAGGACTTCTTGCCCTGTCCATCCTGCAAATGTCTACTCTATTATTAGTCTTTTATGCAATGGTAGCATATCGAAAACAGTAACGTAAATTTATTTGTAGTTGTGGCCTGATCTCAGTTGGAACTACGAATTTATTTAATAATTTCAAGTAACTTTCTTGTTATCTTCTAAAAATGGCGTAATTTTCCTGTTTGTATTATTTTACAGTGGGATGGGGATTCGAAAGAGGGCTTTTAAATTGCTTGACAATCAGCTAATTTGAGTTAAAACCATGTTATGCCGACACTTTGGATGCATGTCTAACATGGCTTGAAATTAGAAAATATACGTGCCTGGACCTTCCAAGATGAATCCTTGGAATGGGTACCAGAACACTCTTTCAAAATGACAATAGTCCTCTGCTCGATTATCATTTTTTCCATTTTAACTTATATTTTCAAATGTTACCGAACCTGTAAATCTTTTGGTCCAGTGATGAGGAAGTCTAGATAGCTTCAAGTTAATTTGCAGAATTGCCATTGAAAATATGTGCTAGGCATTTGATTTGTCTTCCTTCTCGCGTTGTAATGTTCTTGTATAAATATTTCGAACCTTCTAGTGTGGATCCCCAATGGATACTGGCTACCCGGACATGTTTACTCCGTCATTCTGGCCTGAGGGACAAATCAATGGGAACAGACAACAAAATCAACAGCTGCGGCATTTCGATGGACTTCATCAATCTTTCTGGGTTGGAGAAGATAACAACTCTAACTTCATTACTCCGGAGAACTCCCTTTTAAGGTACGACACTTCAAGAAATACAGGTAAGCCACAATCTGAATCTCTGATGATATTTTAGTTTCTTCCCCACCCCCAACCTTCCCAACCAAAAAAAAAAATTGCTTTTTCTCTGTTAGTGAGCTTTTGTTTTGTTAATTCAATTCGAGGCAGTCTGCAGTCTTTCTGATGTTCTGCATCGTGTTATTTTCATCTGTGGAATGTACAAGCTTGTTTGGCTAAGCTTAAAAGTTACTTTTCTAGAAAAAAGAGTTTTGCTAGTAAATAAAATTTCTTTTAAACATTATATTTGGCAAAATAGAAGCTTAAAATTAACTTTTACTCTTTTTAAGCTTAGTCGAACATGCTATTGAAAAATAATTTAGACTGCGAGATGCTTGGTTGATCATATTATTTTACGTTGCAGGTGCAGCTTCTCTGCACTCAAGTCGGTGAAGATGGAGGAGTCTTGAAGGGAGTGCAAAATTGCTGGTAGCTAGCCTTGTATAGATCGGAAATGTATATAGAAATTATAGGTAGTTGGGGAAATGGAGTGTGACAGAGAATTCTATATCTGCCTCTGCTAGAGGAGGGTTAGCTCGTTATCTATATAGATATGTCAAAACTAGCTTAGATAGTCATTCAGTCTTCATGTGTAATGTATGAGATGAATGCTATAAAAACTGTTTTTCACTGGTACTTAGTAGGGGTGGGCGCGGGTCGGTTCGATTCGGTTTGGTTTTTTTCGGTTTCAGAAATTTTCGGGTATTTAGTAAATGGAACCGTCGGTTTCAAATATAATTTTGGAACTGTTCGGGTTCGGTTCGATTCGGTTCCGTACTATAATTAAATTTTTTAACATTTAAAATAATACTACATAAATACACTTGAACGTAGATACTAATATTAATAACAAAAAGTAGATATAAATACCAAGTTCAATCATAACTTTTACAAATTAACGTAATCTAATTTAATAACATATAAATAATAAGTTGTCAAATACAAATACGAAAAAGTAAATATTACTAATAAAACTTTGATAATTCATATCAATAATTCATTTGCTTTAAACATTCAAGTTTACATAAAAATGAAATATAAATTAGAAGTAATAAAAATTAAAATATTTTAAAGTATTGTTAATACTTACCAACTATTTAATGTAATAATCAGTTGCTTGACTTTCCATACTAACTATTAAGAGACTATACAAGAAAAAATTGAAAAAAATACAACTAACAAACATAAATAAACTCTAAATTGTTCAACTAATAAGATTTAATAAGAAAAAAATTATTAATTTATTTAGAAAAAATAAAAGAAATTGATTTATCCAATATAAAAAAAAAATTTCGGTTCTTATTCGATTCTTCGATTTTGGGTCTAGAACCGAGAATCGAACCAAACCATTCGGTTCTCGATTCGGATACCCGTTCGGGTATTTCATTTAAAAAAATCCACTCGATTCGATTCGATTCAGTTCGGTTCGGACATTTTGCCCAGCCTTAGTATCCAGTATATCGCTACATCTTGAAAAGATTCAATGTAGTTAGATCTTCGTAATGACAATTTATTGGAACTACATCATTTGTATAAACGAGACTTTTTCCACAAGTGTTTCAATTGTCCAAATTATCATTATTTCTTTCGAATTGATCACACGTTGATCCTAGCTTTTATTTGTCGTGAAGTGTGAAATATCTAATAATTATTCTGTTACTTGTCTTTTACTCTTTAAGTTCCACTCGTCAAAGTTTAAGTTTTAAATTATTCAACAAAAGCTGATGGATAAGACTAGAGGTGAATACTTATTTCCTTTTTGTATCTCTGTCCTCGACTTTAATAAAATTACATGTCTCTTTGCTCTGTTTTACTATGATTTATCTATAACCATCCATCAACAGCAAATGTTACATATCGGAAATTGAGACTACCCAAAATAGGAACCGTGAGAATGTCGTAATTAAAAAGTTATATACAAAAAGAATTCCATTTTCAAAAAATTTAAGTCCCAGAATTGAAATTGAAAAATTACGGCATAATATGATTGTCTATAAGAATTTAGAGGATGTTTGGTGGGGATTAAAATTAAATTTTTAATAGATTGTGATAGAAGTTTTTGAAATGTGTGGTTGAAAATTTATGGAATCCATGAAAGATATGCTTAATATTGATTGTTTGATTTTGATTTGAATTAAAATTAGATTTTAATGCGGACCAAGGACTTATTTGGATAAGTAAAAGAAATGATTTCTCCCAACAAATTGATACTGTAAGCATTACTTTCTGCAGATTGTAATCTGATCCAATTTCAATATACAATTTCAACAGAATGGTATTCAAAATTTACATCCAATTACTTCTCCAATTAGTTCTCACCACCCTCCAATCCCACTTCGCCACTTCACGCATCTCCATCCTCCAATCCAACCATCACAACCTCCGTCTCTCCTTCTCCGTCGTCGATTTCGGCGCCACCGGAACTGGCAACGACTATGACACCATCCCTATCCAATCAGCAATCGATGCCTGCGCCGCCGCCTCCTCCGCCCTCCTTGGCTCCCACTGCCTTGTCACCTTCCCACCTGGCAAGTACTTAACTGCAACACTGTACTTGAAATCCAGGGTCTTTTTGAATATCCAAAAAAAGGCCACCATATTGGGCGGCAGTAGATTGGAAGACTACCCTAAAAAACAAGAAAAGTGGTACGTGGTGGTGGCGGAGAATGCGGTGGACGTCGGGATAACTGGTGGCGGGGAGATTAATGGGCAGGGGTGGAAATTTGTGGAGAGATTTGATGAGAGGAAGAATGTGATGGTGAGTTGGAATAAGACTGGTGCGTGTTTGGGTGATGAGTGTAGACCCCGGCTGGTCGGATTCATTGGTTGTCGGAATGTCGAAATCTGGGACGTCAAACTCCACGAACCAGCTTATTGGTGGTATGTCTACTTTTTCACTTTTCTCAGTCTTTGATTGTTCATGGGTTTGCTTCTAGTACTTAGGATCGGATAAGGTTTTGAATAATGCTATTTCACACAATCTTTTACACCCCTCACATGGAGGGGGGTCCACACATAATAAAATAATCGTGGGTCCTCCTCCATGTGAGGGAGGTGTAAAAGATTGTGTGAAAGTTTGTGGGTACATGTAGCATCACCCTAAGGTTTTTATGAACATAGCAAAACGTGCCGCTATTAACTACTAAGTCATCATTTCTTTAATTTATTACTTGAGCAGTGGTCGTCTTAATTTATTCTCAATTGGCGCTGCGTCCACCACTTAAGATGTGTAAGATTCTTGTACACTTCTTTCATTAAAACCTAAACACTATATGGATTTGGCTCCCACGTTGGAGTGAACTTTCATTTTGCTTGTTATTACTCTTGTAGTTGGGAATCCCTAACAACTTGAACTTTGTCCACCTATAATTCTTGTGACTACTAGCATCAAAATATTAGAAAAAGTGCATACCATGTCTCTCTCTCATATAGCGTTTGATCTCTCAACTAAGCCAGCTCAAGCATGTCAAAAGTACTTAATCATAGATGGCGGCGGAGATAAGCTAGGCTTTAAAACTCGAGAACGAAGTCCTAATAAATGGCCGAAGAATACTGCATTCTTTGTCGCTATATAGATGTTGTTTATGACTCTGGTGGCATTAACCGTTTTGATGAAATTATTGTTTGGGAGGTCAATACGATTTCCAAGATATAAACTAGTATTTGCTTTTCCGGTTCTATCATCCCAATTGCTAACAGGTTGTGCGATATCACAGCTTGCACATTGTTCGTTGTGAGAACACGTCAATTCATGACATTTCAATATATGGAGACTTTAACACGCCTAATAACGATGGTATGGATATTGAAGATTCCAATAATACACTCATCACAAGATGCAAAATCGATACAGGGGATGATGCCATATGCCCAAAAACATACACCAGTCCCCTCTATAATCTCACTGCAACCAACTGCTGGATTAGAACAAAGTCTTCAGCGATCAAACTTGGCAGCGCTAGTTGGTATTCATTCAAAGGTTTGGTGTTTGACAACATCACGATTGTGGAATCTCATCGAGGGCTTGGATTACAAATACGAGATGGAGGTACAGGGTTCTGTTTCACATTCTTCTGTAATCAGCTTCTTCTATTTCATTACTGGCTTATGTTGTTTTTTGAAAACCTGATGCCTGTTAGTGTATTCCTTTCGAATATGGTTGTCCATCTCAGTGCTTTATTTATGCCTTAGTTTAATCCTTATCCTGCACTAGAAGAATATTGATATCAAGATGCTGAGACCACTTGCACCTTTTGGAAGCCTATTTTATGTAGAATACGAGCTCAGGACTATCGTTACCATTTCTTCCCAGCTTAAATCTTTTCTCTTAAACTCCGTTGGAAGTCCAAGTATCTGAGTACCTATGGTTTTATGACTAATGAAATTTACCAAAATTTGCTTTAGACGGTCTGTCTTATGGATAATTTGTGCCATTTCAGGGAACGTTAGTGACATTACTTTCTCGAACATAAATATCAGCACGAGATATTATGATCCCTCGTGGTGGGGTAGAGCCGAGCCTATCTATGTGACTACTTGCCCAAGAGATGACAGTTCAAAAGCAGGCTCCATCTCTAATCTCCAATTTGTAAACATTACTGCAACTTCTGAAAACGGTATCTTCTTATCAGGATCCAAAGGCGGAATCCTTAGCAATCTGAAGTTCATAAACGTGAACCTGACTTACACGAGGTGGACCAAATATGCAGATGGCCTCGTAGACTATAGGCCAGGTTGCCAGGGGCTCGTCAATCATAGCACCGCAGGGTTCATGATGGAGCATATAGACGGTTTGGATATTGAAAATGTGAAGATGAGATGGTCTGAGGAGAAAACTGAGCAGTGGAATAATCCATTGGATTTTCGACCATCAACAGTGAATAATCTCTCTTTGCTAAATTTCTATTCTGGATTGTACAATGAGGATGGAGGCTGGAATAGAGAATCGAAAAATGTTCAATTGGCAGAATAAACCGAGTCAGATTGTCGCGTCTTTGAACTATTCTGCATTATTCAAAACTAATTTTCATCAGAGGAAAATTGCATTATGAGAAGGCCGCATTTTCATTTCAAGTTCTGTTGATACAAATTGTATTCATGTCATAAAATCTTCATGACAAAAGAAAGAAGCATTTCTTTTCTGCAGAACTATGAAAAACAAACCATGAATCCCAAGTTGGATTACCAATTCTCCAACGTTAAGTTTGTTTTGTTATCCCTATTTGATCCCTAGATCTTAATTTACTGTTTGCATGTTTGATATGCTAAAATGAACGCTGATGGAGAAGATTGATGGAAAACAAGTAATCATCCCGTTTGACACACTGCATGTATCAAAGTTTGGATGTTTAGACTCTATCAACCAATGTTAACAGGTATAGTTATCCATATACCAAAGTAAAACAGGTAATCAGCCAGATGTGAACATAAAACTCCCAAACATTCAATAGAAGTGAACAATCCCCAAGCTATTGTCAAAATTTTTGGTTCACACGATCATCAAAATTCATATGCCTTCCAACATGTTTGCAGATCCCTTTTTTACAGGAAAGAAAACTACCTCTAAGAGACATTATACCACAGGGAAGAAGCTTTATACTTGGAGAAATCTACGCGGACGGCTATTGGGGACAAGAAACAATTGAACAACTTCGAAACTGGTTTGTCACTAGCACGATAGCTGATAGCACAGTGCCAAAATCTTCTTGTGAATTCGCTACAGGGTTTTGTTTTGAAGGCCCAGTACAATACAAAAAAAATTCGGCATACATGATCAAAATCAGCCTCCAGAGACAACGTAAACATACATTGTTACACTATTTTTGTTCACCAATTGAGTTTCCTGTTTTCACAAAATACTTCTTGCCTAGAGAAAATATCTGCACGGAAATGCTAAGTCTGATATTCATTTGTATATGAGGGCATCACGTCCTGGCCCAATTCCAATGTAGTGAATGGGTACACCAACGAGTTCTTCTATCCTTTCGACATACTGACGTGCAGCCTTTGGCAGTTCATCATACTTTCTGATGGAGGAAATATCGCACTGCCACCCAGGCAAAACTTCATATTCCACCTAAACATGCAGAAGAAAGCAACACCACCAAAAGGACCTTATATAAGATGAGCAAATTCAGAACTCGCAGGAAGAGAGAGAAGTTAGCAGACATCACCTCTCAGAATTCCTGGTACAGAACTCAATATAAATCTATAATAATAATAATTATCTACCACTACTGACTACATCTCACATCCGTGACTGCCATTTGAGGGCATATGGGGTCTTGGGGGAATGAGAATCAGTAAAATTGTATATTTGAGGTGTTCTTTCTTGTATGTTGGACATCCATACCTTCCACCCTTTTAACTTAAATTAGATTAGCAACTCAAACCACAAAAAGGAGAAGAAGAACCCTGAGAAAATCACAGGCCAAAAAATACGAAATGACAAAATTAAAGCTTGCCTTGATTTGCTCCAAAGCACGAAGATCTGCAGGGAATGATTGGATTGATATACCATCAATTTGTTTGTATGAAACGCCCAACTGAATTTCTGGTAGCTCTGACAAGACATCGAGCTTGGTAAGGTTCAATGAGGAGAAGCCATTTATTTGACAGCAGTACTTCAGTGCAACTATATCAAGCCAGCCACAACGACGTGGACGACCAGTTGTTGTGCCAAACTCCTGTCCAGCAAACCTAAGTAGGTCACCACCTTTACCCAAAATTTCCGTTGGGAACGGACCAGAACCAACTCTTGTAGTATATGCTTTGACCTGCATTAGACATTGCCAATCGAGAACAAAAAGTCTAAACAGTTCACTATATGAATTAATGGCACAAATGACACATGGTTTTACTACAACACCTGCAACCTGTTTCATCTCATTTGAATGCATTTCCGAGTAACACGTTTCAGAGCTAATCAAAATAGGACATTCAGGCAACAATTTTCACTAAAAAGCACTTCTGGTTTCATGTTGAAATGGAAGTATTGGTAAGATTCAAGCTTCAGCAGTCACAAAGGGTGGGATTAATTTCTAAGAAAAGAAAACAAAATAGAAAACCACTTACCACACCTACAAGATCACCAACAACTCTAGGAGCGATGCCAAGACCTGTGCATATTCCTCCAGCTGATGGACTAGAGGAAGTTACAAAGGGATAAGTTCCAAAGTCGACATCTAACATAGTTGCCTGACCACCTTCAACTAGTATCTTCTTTTTGCGAGAGAGAGCATCATTCATAAAATGCACGGTATCAGTAATATAGGGTTCCAACCTCTCAGCAAATCTCGTGTATCGTTCAACTTCTTGCCTGAGCATGTCAGGGCCATAGTTAAAACCTTGGAATCTTGAAGCTGCATCTGACAATAAAAGATCAAGCTTTTGGGGAAAAGTATCCATATGCCTCAAGTCACTTACTCTTATGCCATTCCGGATAACCTTGCTTGAATAGCACGGTCCAATGCCTCTTCTAGTAGTTCCAATGAAGGATTTAGAAAGCTCAGCTTCTCTAAGCCCATCAACTTCTTGATGAAAATCAAATAACAAGTGAGCGCGATCAGATACCAATATCCTTCCTTTGCAAGAGACACCATTAGATTCCAGGCCATCGATTTCTTTGAAGAATCCAGGCAGATGCACCACGACCCCATTACCAATTACACAGACAGTTTCGTCGTTGAGAATACCAGAAGGAACAAGGTGAAGCGCAAACTTTTTGCCTTCTGAGTTATAGATAGTGTGCCCAGCATTAGATCCACCCTGCCATCAAATAATTTTGAAGGCTCCGAAATAAACCAAGGAAAAGAATATGGAAAAAGAGAAATTCAAGACAATTTTCTGTGTCAACAACGACAATATTGGGTGGCTTGTTCACAAGCTCTATCTACTGATGCAATCAGGGAAACTAGTTCAAGAGGATGGAAAATCAAGTGCCTACTAGACTAATTCCAAATATTAACGTTCTCTCTCATAATCATATGAATGGAGAAAACAAAATTACTCCTTCAGTTTGTATTTAAAATAGCAGAAATGAAATTTTATTTTAAAAAATATTGGCATATAACAATAAAAGACTACAGCCTCATGTTTCATTTCTCATAAGATAGGACATTGGGTATAATTAAATATACTAACAGCGCAAGTCACACTTCCTGCTCTATAACAAAAGCTTCAACAGGTTGAAGAAAGCATATTCCAGGGGAAGCATTTTTGTAGAATATTATTCAATTTAGTTCTAATAGAGGAAAAGTTCGACCTGTCCTAACTTAAACTATTATCAAAACTTACTAATCCAGCGACTAATAAAATTTGAGAAAGTATTAACGAATTTCAGAAAGTAAATAAGTAACTTAATGTTACTAATTTACTTAGAAATCATCATGTAATTGAAAAGTAAAACATTCCAATGTTCATGTGTGTATATGTACCTGACACCGAGCGACAATGTCGAAGTGCTTTGCGAGTATGTCTACGAGCTTTCCTTTGCCTTCATCACCCCACTGGCAACCCAGCACGCCAGAGACCTGACTCAGTGACTCGATTCGATTCAGTTCCGAGTCGGACTGGTTTACCCGAGAAGTAGTTTTCGCTAACGCGCAAACAACATCGAATCTCTTGAAATCAATAAAATTCCTCTGCAACTGCGGCTGGTTGTGGGGGAAAACGTGAGCATGGGATTGAGATCGGGCGAGATTGTGGGGCCCAACGAAGATGGCGTTGGAATCGTATCTGACAGATGAGAAGTTCATAGCGACAGTGCTGGTGTTTCAAAGAATGACTATGCTGTTCGTAAACTGGGGTTTACACTCCCGTTTTACCCGGTCCCACATGCCCCCTCACAATGGGGGGATCCACGATTATTTTATTCATTGTGGGCCCTCCCCCTCATGTGAGGGGAGTGTAAACGGAGGTGTAAACCTCCGTGTACGAATGATTTTACCCTTCAAGGAATTACACTCGAGGGTCGGCCGCTTCTAAAAGAAAGGACAAAAAATACATCAAAAATAAAGTGGAGATTACACGGGAGGCAGATGATGTTTTATGTTGGCGTGGACGTGGTTCCATTTGGTCGTGGTTCCAATAGAATCGAATCGAACCATTAACTAATGGTTTTTTTATAATCGAACAAAATAGTTTTTTTAAAGATGCAAAACCGATCTGAATCGAACCTAAACATTTGGTTCTGGTTCAATTTGGTTTGGTATGATTCTAGCACTATTATTTAAATTTTCAGACTTGCATCATATCTATAAGTTACTAATATGCACTTAAATAAAAAATATAAGTATAAAACATTTAGCAAGTTCAAATTATCAATAATCAAGATCATACAAGTCCAAACTAACAAACAAAATATAAACGAATGAGTCATTGCGAGTAGGGGTAGACAAAATGTCCAAATCAGAACCGAACCAAACCAAACCTAGCGGTTCTATTCGATTCTAAATAAAAAATTAATAGTTTTGGTTCTTCGAACAAAAAACTATTTGGTTATAGTTTTGGTTCGATTATGATTCTAGAACCGAGAACCAAACTTAATTTATAATTTTATTTTTTGTATGAATTTGATTTTATGTTAATTGAAGTCAGCCCAATAGTCATTATTTTGATACAATCCATAAAACGTGTTTAGCCCATTAATTTTAATTGTATTCAACATTTGTGTTTAAATATCATTTCAAAGCATTATTTCAAATTCAAACCCTCAAAGTCCCAAACACCTCCAGACGCCTTCCTAAATTCCTAATCCCTCAAACCTCAGACAACGCAGCTTTTCTGTGTGAAAATTCCAAGAGATGTGCTTGTCATTCCTGTATCTACAGTTGCTTCTGAGTCGGCATTTAGTACTTGATGGTGCATTCTTGGTTGTTTTAGGAGTTCTTTAACTCCTACAACAGTTGAGGCTTTGATTTGTACCCAAAATTGGTTATGAGAAGAATCTAGGCTTTTGAGAGTAACTCAAGACAGAATTTGCATTGAGGAGATGGTATTCTATGGCGAAATTGAATCTGGTAAAATTTATTTTAAAAAATATTGTTACGTTACATCTTATTGATTGTAAATTGTTTTAATTTATTTTTGTTTATTTTATTTGTATATTTTGAATTATGTTTGTAGAGTTTCTCAAAGTTACAACATAAGTAATGGAGTATTAAACGGTTAATGATTATCTGAAGGTAAGGGCTAAGTTGCTTGGCTTGGTCATTTTGTCATCACCCTTGCGTATTAGTTTCGAGTTTTAATTTTATATTTCAGTTTCATATTTCATTTTTCTCATGTAGGTCTAACGGCTTCACGTAAAGGAATTGATTGGACGGAGGATGAAAATAGAACTCGATATTATTAACTTCTCGCAATGACTCATTAGTTTATATTTTGTTTGTTAATTTGGACTTGTATGATCTTGATTATTGATAATTTGAACTTGCAAAATGGTTGATGCTTATATTTTTTTATTTAAGTGCATATTAGTAACTTATAGATATGATGCAAGTCTGAAAATTTAAGTAATAGTACTAAAACCAGACCAAATCAAACCAAACCAAACCGAACCAGATAGTTCAGTCTGAAAAAAAACTATTTTGTTCGATTATAAAAAAAATCATTGGTTCATGGTTCGGTTTGATTCTCTTGGAACCAGGACCAAATGAAACCACGTCAACCCCTAATTGCGAGAAGTTAATAATATCGAATTCTATTTTCATCCTCCGACCAATCAATTTCTTTACATGAAACCGTTAAACCGACATGAAAAAAATGAAATATGAAACTGAAATATAAAGTTAAAACTCGAAACTAATAGGCATGAGTGGTGACAAAATGACCAAGCCAAGCAACTTAGCCCTTACCATCAGATAATCATTAATCGTTTAATACTCCATTACTTATGTTGTAACTTTGAGAAACTCTACAAACATAATTCCAAATACACAAATAAAACAAACAAAAATAAATTAAAACAATTTACAATTAATAAGATGTAACGCAATAATATTTTTTAAAATAAATTTTACTAGATTCAATTTCGTCATAGAACTCCATCAATGCAAATTCTGTCTTGAGTTACTCTCAAAAGCCTATATTCTTCTCATAACCAATTTTGGGTACAAATCAGAGCTTCAACTGTTGTAAGAGTTAAAGAAGTCCTAAAACAATCAAGAATGCGCCATCTAGTACTAAATGCCGACTCAGAAGCAACTGTAGATACAGGAATGACGAACACATCTCTTGGAGTTTTCACACAGAAAAGCTGCGTTGTTTGAGGTTTGAGGGATTAAGAATTTAGGAAGGTGTCTGGAGGTGTTTTGGACTTTGAGGGTTTGAATTTGAAATAATGCATTGAAGTGATGTTTAAACACAAATATTGAATACAATTAAAATTAATAGGCTAAACACGTTTTATGGGTTCTACCAAAATAATGGCTATTGGACTGGCTTCAATTAACATAAAATCAAATTCATACAAAAAATAAAATTATAAATTAAGTTTGGCCCTCTGTTTGGTTAAATGGTTTTTTGTTCGAAGAACCAAAACTATTAATTTTTTGTTTAGAACTGAATCAAACCGCTTGGTTTGGTTTGGACATTTTGTCCACCCATAGTTTTATGGTTTGTTCATACAAAAATATAATAATATAAGTTCCAATTATAAATAATTACATATATTTGAGGATGGGCAAAAATTAATTCAAAATCAACAAAAACTTTCATCTTTATCACTACAATCACATATCATTTAAAATAATTTGTATTCTCTTTCTACATTTACTAAAAGGGATTTGCTCTCTTGCTTTCTATATCTATGGAAATAGAACCCCCCCCCCCCTCTCTCTCTTTTTTCGATCGATTTTCTTTCTTTCTCTTAATGTCACAATTCGACAAATCAATTAGGAGCCGTTGTGTACAGTCCGATGGAATCGATGGTTGTCGTTGGGTGCAACGTCAATCGCTAAGGCATGGACATGGTTAAGCTAATTCAAAAAGCCATTCGATCAATCCAATAGTTGAGATTCATTCGACGGAATATAGAGTCATTCACTATGTTAACACTCTTTCTTTCATCTTTCATCTTTCTTTCTTTCTTTTTTTTTTGAAAATTCCAAAAGTAAAAAGGGCAAAGAAGTGTGAGAGTATTGTATTTTTTATTAGGATGAGTTATATGATCTCTAAAGGTTTCCTTTCAAGTTAGGATTAGATAATTGGGAGAGAGGGATTTCAAAACATTTTGAGGTTGTTAGTTGTATTTTGGTATCTGAAAAGCTCTTGTACTTAGTATTTGGGTGACATGTCAAGTGTTATTGAAATTACTGTGTGTAGAAAACAACTTAAATGTGTCTTTTTGCACTGATAAGGTTTTATATACACTTGTTACATGTCATGTCATAGATACTCGTTCACAAAACATTGGGCATAGGTTACTGATCAATGTTCATGGGTCATACATCAAATAAAATTGGTCGCGGATAATTGATTTATATTCATAGGTCACAGTCATATTGTATAGGCTGCAAATCAATATCAATAGGTCACCGATGAAAGTTAACCGGTCACAAATCAGATGGCATATGTCTTTGTGCACCGATAACAGATCATAGATTCAAGTTCACAAATCACAGTTCATACGTTACATGTCACAAGTATCAATTCACATGTCATAGGTCATTGAATATAGGTTACAGATCAATGTCCACGGGTTACCGATTAAATAGAACTAATCATACATCACTAATTTATATTCACAAGTCACATGTTACAGGTCACACTTTACATGTCACATTGTATAGGTCACGTCACAGATCAAAATTAATTGATCACAGATCGTATGTCACATGTATTTGTGCACTGATAACATGTCATAGTGCATGAATCACAGGTCACAGATCCAAGAGATCTGACCATAGTTCATTGGATCAATATCACATGTAATAGTTCACAAGTCACGTGTCATGGTGCATAGGTCACATATCCATATCAACATGTCACATATCACAAAAAACTGTTTATAGGCCATTTGTTCAACATCAAGGTAACAATGAATCTTTTCAATTTTCGTCACAGCAACTCACGGTGTACATGTCAATGAATCTTTTCAATATCACAGTTTATAGGCTAATGTATTGTTTCAATTTCCATCACAACAACTCACGATTGGAGCTTCAACATTGTTTCGAAAATTCAAAAATTGGAAGCTCCAACAACAATACAATGTTATCCGCTATATTCCTTCAAATCTACTTGGTGATGATCACCAGTATCAATTCACTACTTCTATTATAACCCCAATTTGTGACCGTTGCCTTCAAAAAGTGTGTAGCGCTGATAACTTTCAATTTATTGCCTCAATAGTTCGACTGTTTTCAATTAGCCAGATTTCGACCGTAGGATTCAAGATTTATTTGCTCTGAAGAGTTCTCAATAGCTTTTCTCTTTGTTTGATCCTATCAATTTCTTAAAATGGAGAGTCCTATTTGGAATGGAAACACTTCGTAACTGAATGCTTGATTTAAAGATGAATATTTTATTAGAATCTAAATTTAATATATATACTATACATATTTATATATTATTTATCATCTGATTTTTGAATGTTTAAACATTGTTTCTTAAAAATGAAATACTATATAATAAACGTCTCGTATATGTATTATTTCTAAAAATAAATTCTTGCCTTAATCACTCTACTGGTACCCAACTCGCTGAATTTTGGCTACCTTGGAACCAGACAGCCGGACCCAATTTAACACAGTCAAAGAAAGAGGAAATGTCACCACGTACATAAGTTTTATTAATTTTTTTTTTTACATTTTAATATTTTTTTTTCTCCAAATATACTGCAAAAAAGTAGTACAAAGGAAAATGGAAAATATACCCTACACAATATTTAATATGGTAAAAGATGAAATATCTCTACCAAACACGTCATATAACCTACCCACGATTCACGCCCAATATTACCCCATATCACGTCCTTACCATTTATCCTTTGAATCAAGAAATTTCAATCTAAAACCAGTAAGTCTTCACTGCAGACCACAGTCTATGCAAATCGTATCACATTTCGACGTTCATACATATTCTCCATCCAAAAAATTATATTTTGAACTTCAATTTCGCAATTTTGAATCTAGAAATAGTAACATTGGAGATGGTTTATGGGTAAAAGGAAAAAGTTTTGGAAAATCTAATTATCATCATAAACCTTTTACTGAAAATAAAAACGGATTTAATGATAAGTATAAGTCCAAGACTGATGCTAAAAGTAAGAGGTGCTACTACTGTGAGAAGTTGGGACACTTTGCAAAAGATTGTTTCAAAAAGAAAAATGATTTGAAAGATAAGAAGCTTAAGGATGGGAGTAATGCTTTAGTGTATCATAAAGCTAAAGTTGAAACTGAAAATGGCTTAATCCTTGTTAATATGGAAAAAAAAACTGAGTGATGAATGAATCTTAGACTCAGGCTGTTCTTCTCACATGTGCCCAAACAAAAACTGCTTTCTAGATCTTGTTAAGACCACAAGGAGGCAGGTCATTATGAGAAATGACATCACTTGTAAAGTAAAAGGAATATGTACTATAAAATTGTTTCTAGAAAATGGTAATGTACTATTTCTTAAAGGAACTAGGTATGTCCCTGATTTGAAGATGAATCTTGTGTCCTTAGGTATGTTAGATGACATGGAGTTTAACAAAAATATGAGTCAAGGACATTTTAAAATTTTTAGGGGCAGTGATTTAATCATAAGTTCTCCTAAGAGACATGACCTCTATTTCTTAAAAAGCAAAACATTTACTTGGCTTGATTGCTTCTGCCATATCTGAAAACTTTACACTTGCAAAATTGTGGCATGACAGACTTGGTCATATTAGTAAGAAAAGACTGAATTATTTGCAATCAAAAGGAGTCTTTGGAAAGTTGAATCTTGGTGATTTTGGATCGTGTGAACAATGTGTTATAGGTAAACAAGTTAAGTTACCTTTCCCCACTGGAACCCATAAATCAAAACAAATTTTAGAATATCTGCATACTGATCTATGGGGCCTGCACCTGTGTGCTCTTTGTCTGGTTACAAATATTTCTTGTTGATTGTTGATGATTTTTCAAGAAAAATTTGGGGTTTCTTGCTAAAAAGTAAAGATGAAACATTTTCTATCTTTAAAGATTGGAAAATTCAAGTTGAAAATCAAACTGATCTTAAAATAAAAACATTAAGGACAGACAATTGTTTGAAATTCTGCAATAATAAATTCAATAATTTCTATAAAGAACGTGATATTTTGAGATATAACACTGTTGTTTATACCTCTCAACAAAATGGAATTGTTGAGAGAATGAATAGGACCCTATTAAATAAAGTTAGAAGCATGTTACTTCGATCTAGCTTGCCTAAACTGTTTTGGGGCGAGGCTGTTAAAACTGCTGCATTTCTTATTAATAAATGTCCTACCAAAGCCTTGAATTTTGAGATACCTGAATCTGTTTGGTCTAAAAATTCTGTAAATTATTCTTATCTGAAAAGATTTGGTTGTGCTGTTTATGCTCATCAAAATGTTAGTAAACTTGAACCTAGAGCACTCAAATGTATTTTCTTAGGATATGATGAAAATGTAAAAGGGTATAGACTTTGGGTTCACTCTCAGAAAGGGTATAGAGTTATTATCAGAAAGGATGTTGTCTTTAATGAAACTATTATGCCATGTTCAGAGGGAAAGGAAAGTGCTTTGATTGATAAGGATATTCTTTTTGAGGTTGAGTCTTTTCACATTGAGCAAGATACTCCTACACCTATAGTAGATGAGACTTGTACTGATAATGACAAAATTGAAGTTGATCAAGTGGTTGATCAATCTGATTTGCCTGATTTTCCCACTTTGCCTCTTAATGAGTATCAACTTACTAGAGATAGAGAGAGGAGACGGGTTAGACCATCTACTAGGTTTGACAATGATGATTTTGTTTCTTTGTTCACTTACCAAGAGTAATTAGAAAATGAACCAAACTCTTATGATGATGCCATTAAGTGTAAGGAGAAAGAGAAATGGGTAGAGGCCATGGAAGATGAGATGTCTTCACTTCTTAAAAATAATACTTGGGATCTTGTTGACAGACCCAAAGAACATAAATTGATAGATTGTAAGTGGATCTATAAAGTAAAACAAGGAGAAGGTGATAGTAAAATGTTAGATACAAAGTCAGGTTGGTTGCAAAAGGCTTTACCCAAAGGGAGGGTGTTGATTACACTAAATTTTTTTCTTCTGTAACTAAGTATACTACTATCAGATGCCTACTTACTTTTATTGCTCAATTTAAATGGGAACTTGATCAGTTAGATGTCAAAACTGCTTTTTTGTATGATGAATTAAATGAAGTTATCTATATGAAACAACCTGTTAGTTTTGAAAGGGAAAACCCTGAAAATACTGTATACCTGCTAAAAAGATCACTGTATGGATTAAAACAAGCCCCTAGACAGTAGTACAAACGTTTTGACACTTTTATTTTGAAACTTGGCTTTAAAAGGAGTCTATATGACACATGTCTGTACTGTAAAGGAAATGGCGGTAAAAATTCTTTATATTTAGTGCTTTATGTGGATGATATGTTGCTTGCAAGTTGTGACAAATCTAAGATTGAAAATATTAAATCAAAATTGAAATATGAATTTGACATGAAAGATCTTGATTCTGCTAAAAGAATACTGAGAATGCAGATTTGGAGAGATAATGATAAAAATCTGTTATTTTTTAGCCAACATGACTATGTGATTAAAATTTTAAAGAAATTCAATATGTATGATCGTAAACCTGATATTTTACTTCTTGCTAATCATTTTCAATTGTCTTCTGAATGCTGCCCTAAATCTGAAATTGAATATGCTAGATTGTCTAAAGTGTCTTATGCAAATGTGATTGGATCTTTTATGTACTTAATGATTTGCACTAGACCTGACTTAGCTTTTAGTATAAGTATTTTAAGTAGGTTTATGGGTAATCATGATGAAGAACATTGGAATGCTCTAAAATGGCTACTGAGATATCTGAAAGGAACTGTTAATTTGGGCCTTGTGTTTAAATTAGATAAAAATGGTTTAATTTTAAGTGGATATACAGATTCTGATTTTACCGGTGATAGAGCTAATAGAAGATTTACCTCATCTTATTTTTATACCCTCTGTGGTACTGTGATTAGCTGGAAGTCTCAACTTCAGAAGGTAATTGCTCTGTCCTCTACTGAAGCTGTACATAGCTGCTACTGATGCTATTAAAGAGGGTTTGTGGTTAAATGGTTTACTGTCTGAACTGGGATTTATTAATAATCATGCTATCTTGTTTTCTGACAATCAAAGTGCTATACATCTTAACAAAAATCCTATGTTTCATGATCGTACTAAATACATTGATGTCAAATATCATTTTATAAGAGATGTGATTTCAAAATGAATTATCAAAATTGGTAAAATTGCAACTTAATTTAATCCTTCTGATATGGGCATTAAAGTTGTACCTCTACATAAATTTGCTACCTGCTTGAAAATATTATATGTTGATTCTATGTGATGTGTTATAGGTTACTTAGAGCATATGAAAACAAAATAGGGAATGCTCCTGGCTGCACTGATAGTTCCAAAATTTTGGCAGCAAGGTGAAGATTGTGGGATTCAAACCCTGGGCTCGAATTGGTTGTGCTACCAGAATTTATACAAAGGCGTGTTTCTGTTGAATACGTTTTTTATCTTATTGTCATTCATTGAGATGATGACATGTGGAATTATCCTGATAGTTGGCTAAATATTCTGGAAGGGCCTTTATATGTCTTGGATGTTTCATTTGGACGATTGAAAAACACACCACTCTGTCTTCTGTTTTGAGATAAACACTTAGGGTTTTCTTCTTCATGATCTCTCTGCTCAAATCTCTGATTTGACGTTGTAATCTTGAGGGTTTCAATCCCTGATTGTGATATTCCGTGTGAATATCTGTGTGAACTAAGGTTCTACTGTGAGTTGTGTATTAGAGTTGTTATGTGGAGTTTCTTGGTGATTCGTCCTAGATCTGTTGATGTGTTTGAGAGATAAGTGTTCTGGTTTTATCTATTTTGTATTGATTGAACGATTTGTAACATTCGTTGCCAATTTGGGGTTATATAGTGCATCTGAGTGTTATCCAACTTGTTGGATGCTCAACAGGGAATGTAGGCGTTTGATGTGATCGCCGAACCTTCGGGACTTAGGCCGAAACAATTCTTGTGTTAATTCTTTAATTTCTGCACTTTATATTTTCTATTCTTTGGTTTAATATCGTGTGTCCTGGCCTTACAAAGCTCACTTAGAATTGTCTGCCTCGCAATCAGATTTGCAGAGATCACTAAACCACTTACACACCAAAACCCAGAAATCCCAAATCAAGAAAAGTCACGAATCTTCAAATTCAATAACAAATAAAATGCGCACACTTATTTTCTATGTAAAAGCACTTTTCTAAGTAGATGTTGAATAATCCCTAGTAGATTTTCACCTCCTCTTTGTCTCCATCTATCCTTCTACAGTTCTACAGCTACCATCAACAAATTGAAAGGTGCAGCAAATCTTACCATCACAAAACAAAAATGAAAGATTTTATTTAATTCCTTGAAGCAATTGAAAGCTTAACCAGAAACACAGAAAATGGGGTCTTCTTTCATAAACTCAGTACCAAATCAAACCGACAAAATGAAACCGACTTTCCCATAACAACACACTTGACTCAACTGCTTGAATGTGAATATATGCCTAGTTTATTTATATTTTTTCGAGATTTAAAATGAATAACAAGTTCTTTGTCAATATATGATAATTTGTGGGATGTGATGAAAAATAAAGTTTTAAAAATTTGATATTGTAGTTGGCACATATAAAAAAGTATGGATTTAATTTATAAAAAAATAAAAAGTTTGGGCTCTGAAATTATAATTATTTCTTTTTAATTTTGATTTTTTTACTGTTTTTAATAGCAAATATGACGGATATGATGGTAGAAAATTTTTCATACAAAAGGTTTCAAATTGGGGGGGGGGGGGGGGATATATCGCAAAAGGAAGGGACTTTCTGATATTAATCCATTATTTCGATAACTAGAACTATCAACTTGTTGAAAGCCTTTGCTTGGTCAAGAATTGAAACCTAGTTCTTGTTCACAAGAAGCTAGCTTATTCTTTTAATTTGTATTATGTACAAATAAGTTAACCAAACGGCCTAACCTTTCTAATTAAGATATAAAATACTTCGTCAGAAACAAAGTTTTATTTCTTCCATTCCAACAATATTTTATCTATTAAAAATCCTAAATTAATTCTTGGTAGGAAAATAATTCACAAGCTCCCTCTTTTTCTTGCGAAATAGGATTTGGTTAGATTATAGGTGTGTCCACTTCCTACCATTTACCTAATATAAAGTAGCATACTCATGGCAAGTACAGTCGATTAATTATTATTATTATTGATATTTGTTTATAAGAAGTTTCTGGGACCTAAATGTACGATAATTATTTATCAATGCATTTAACAGAACATGTCCTGACACTAATCATAATTAAAGGAAAAAAGTTAATTGTACAAAAAAAATTTGACAAAAAAGTTGACAAACCCTCACATGATTGCTGGCCCCACGTGAATAAAAAAATTGAAAATAAAGTGGACCCCCACATTGTGAGGGGCCGGTCGGGGTGTTTGTCACCCTGACCCTGTACAAGTAGCCTCTCTCTAATTAAAGAAGAGAAGTAGATCTATGAAGTGTTTATCTATTGTTTTTCGAGGTCGACGAACAACAATTTAAGGTGCAAAAAGTTCATAACTCATTCGGCTTTTAGAAAAATGAAAATATATTTCAAAGCAATATAAAAGTATGATCTATAATCAATGGCTCATATATTCTATATTTTGTCTTCCATGAGAAAAAATATTCAATATTTTGAAGTAATCAAATAGTTGTTAATATGCCAAGGAGGATAATCATTTTTTTTAAAAATAATACAACAAATTATTTCAATGAGCATAAGCGAGCACTTGAGTTTGTGATTAATTTTATGGATTCTCAATTTTTCATTTTTGTCGAATTTGATAGCAAAGAAAGTGTTACAAAAATGAGATATCGATGCCTCAATTTTTCCTTTTTATTTTTTTTTTCTTCTGAGAAAATTACACTAGTCGCCATTAGTTTATAGCAGTGTTCTAAAAGGCGCGGAAATGCGCCGCCTAGGCGCGACGCGTGGGAAAAACGCGTCGAATTCGGGGAATGCGCGGAAAATGCGTTTTTGGGTTTTTTGTTTGAAAATGCGCTCGCCTAGGCGCGCATTGTCCCGCATTATGCACACCTAGGCGCGCATTGTCCGCGCATTTTAGAACAAAAATAAATTTTTTTTTTTTTGGTAAATTTTTTTTTTATATATAAATATATTTAATGCCTTAAAAATACGAAACGCATTATAGCGTTTATTCTTCGCATTGACACGCCTAAACTTGTGATTCTTGATTCTCGACCTCGACGCATCGCAACGCACTAGGCATTTTAGAACACTGGTTTATAGCATGAGGTTGACCTAATAGTCAATCTTTCATTATGGTCCCATTTGGGATAACTTAGAAAGTTGATAAAAATTTAAGTCAAAGCAAGGACGGACCTGCATCGATTTTTTTTATTTTTTTTTAAACAAGGGCTAATAGGGTAAAAAAAAATTATACATTAAAAGAATGTTTTACACAAATATGGCCCCTTGCCCTAAATCCACCAGTGAAATAAAATCAAAAATTAATTTTAACCAGATAGAACTCACAACTTTTCAATTAAATATTTCATCAATTTTAAATTTACTAAAACACTGATTTTTAGTAGAATTCAACGATAAAAATAGATGAAATGTGTAGTTATAAAGTTAGGAAAATGCTAAGTGTACATAATAAATGTACATAATGAATGACATAATGTGATGTGGCATGGCAACCATCCCGTCATTGATGTGAAAGTGTCAGATTTGAATTAAAAGTTTTGATCAACGTCATTTGTAATTATGTAGACTATTATGTAAATAATTATGTTCTTGTAGCATCACACAGTTAGTTATGATTTGTGAGCTTATAAGATACTACTCTTTAAGCAGGACAAAATAATTGAATTAAGCCAAAAACAATTGATTTTTCTCTCTCCATGTCTTTTACCGTACACCTAAAAGAGGAAAATCGTGCTTATGTCGCACGGGCACGGCACCATTACCCCGAGCTCTCCTCCTCCTCCTCCCAAGTCTCCTTTATTTTTCTCTGTTTCTATGTAGTATATATAGTCTCTGCTCCAATCCAACAAAAATAATTATTGAAATGTTATCTATCTACAATTTGTTAATCTAACTGCATAATATTTATACTAGCTGCCAAAGAATTATATATGTTCTATACCTATACGTATCTATTTCATACGTAATGAATGAATCCTGAATCAACTCCACTCTGTTTATCGCTCTAGAAAAGAAAACCCATATCAATTACAGTCTGTTTTTCTGTGTTTACATATATTTATATATAGATATATACGTGCTTATACATCATAGTTTGTATGGGAGCTATCTGGACTGGGATTATGGAGATTGCAGCTGCAGCAGTTATTGTGCCTTTGGGTGTTCTCTTCCTCCTCTCTGGCCTTGTTGTCAATTTCATTCAGGTTTATATTCATTTTTTATACTCATTTTTTCTTTTTGAGGTCATCCAGAAGCTGATTATGTGAAGGTTTTTGTTTGATTCTTGCTGTTTAGTTCATTTTACGCTTCCTTTCTGTTCGTATTTTTGCTGTTAAACTGGCTTCTTGTATTGATATGTTTGAAAATATTTGGTTGGAATTCTGCAGGCAGTATGTTTTGTGCTTGTAAGGCCATTCTCAAAGAACACATACCGGAGGGTAAATAAAGTGGTGGCGGAACTTTTGTGGCTGGAGCTAGTTTGGCTCGTTGATTGGTGGGCTGGTGTCAAGGTGATGAAATTTGAATCATAGTATAAAGTTTCATTTTGATAGTTTTGTTTGTTGTTATTTTGACACATTATATATAGCTCATGCCATGCCTCGTTCTGGAATTTCCTTGCTTTATAAGATAATAAGTTTTGAAATTTTTGCCATGTAAAAACGGCAATACTTCGCTTACTATAAAATTCAAAGCTAGTGCAGTTTGGATCCAGTAAAGTTGATTTAAAATTGGAAGATAATTTTTATGTAAAAGATGTTGGCTTGTCCCATTGAAGATTTGAACTCATCTAGGGGTGTATTCAAATGGGATTTTTGAAGACTTTGATGGACTTTTTTTAATTGATAATTTCTGTGAATTTCGTGGATTTTTTTAAAAAAAAAAATATTTGTATATAATTAGTGGAAGTCTTTTGTAGACTTCTATAGATTTTCATTTAAAAACTTTTAAAAACTTTTGTAGAATTTAAAAGACTTTTGAATACTTTCATTGGAAATAAAATTCATATGAATCTAATACAATATTTTAAAATTATCACATATGAGGGGGTGGTTCTCACAATTCCCTTTCTCCTTCTCCACCCTCACCCCATATAATAAAAAAATATTTTTAAAAAATAAAAAATTAAGACCTTAAATAAATAAATAATAATAATAATACATATAAAAAATGAAATTAATATTCAGTATTATTAATATTTAAATTAATATTCAGTGTTATTAATAAAATTAAAACATTTAAAGAATAAATAAAAAATATATATTTAAATTTAATTATAAATTAGTCTATATAAAAATTTTATAATTTAATTAAAAATAAGATATTTTTCACAAAAAATAAATGAAAAAAGAAAAAAAAAGTTATAAGAATACAATTTAATTTTTTTCATAAAAAAATGAGAAATAAACGATAAGGGAGAAATAAAAAAAAATTTAATCATAACTCTAATATTCGTAAAAGGGAAAATGAAATAGAAATATTAAAAAATATATTATTATTATTATTATTTATTTATTTATTTTTTTGTGAAAGTCTCAAAATCTTGTGATTAATGAGACAAATTTTGAGATTTTATTTTATTACTTTCTGCTTAAAAATTAGTACCATAAAGACTTTTATAAAAGTTTCTAAAAGTAATTAAAATTTGAACTACATAAAGACTTATAGAAACTTCTAAAATGTTTTAATTGAATACACCGTGACTTTTGGAAATTTTTTAAAATTTTATAAAAATCTCAATTGAATATATCAATACTTTTAGAGAGTCTCCAAAAATTTATATTGAATACTACTAAACTTTTTAAATCTCAATTATTAAAATTCTCAATTAAATAGACCCCGAAAGAAGCGATCCATTCAACATATATATGCCAAGTCTGAAAAACATTAGCTTAGGAATTCTCTAGAAGTTTCTTCCGCCTAGTACAACTAGGAATTTAGAAAGAAATATTGAAATGCCTATATTGAAGATAGAGATGTTAGTATTTTTCTTACCGGATAAACACAGGCATGGGCGGACCTAGGGGGTCCTAGGGAGTGCCTGCCCCCTCCAAATTTTTGAGATTTTTTGTTTTTTGTTATAAAATCGTGTTTGGTATCGATTGAAATCTAAATTTTAATCTAAATCAAAATTAACAATTAATTTTAATAACACATTTTATGCAATCCATAACTGTTTTAACTTTTATCAAAATTTACCAAAATTTTGATTTTAATATCCACCAAATTTTGATTTTAATATCCACCAAACAGGGACAAAATCACAATAAATTTGAATTTCGATAACATGCTAATTTTAAAAAATCCTCCGACGATCGTACGCTAATCGAATCTACAAATTGTTTATATCATTTCAAAACTTATTTCAAGAACTACATTATGTGTACATCGAATAGTCCAAACAGATATCGAAAATAGTTAAAAATACGTTAAACGTGAGTCTTAAAAAAAGATGTCTAACTCTCATTTTTTTAAAAAATTCAATTATTTTATTAACATTTATTATTTTTGCGATACAAATTTCTCAATGTAATTTTCATCATTTTATTAGGAAATTTTATATGGAATATGATATCATAAATTTTCGAAATTTTACATCCGAAAAAATCATATCCCATGTAAATTTTCGGATGTAAAATTATATGGGGTATTTTTTTTTTTTTTTTTGGACGTAAATTTTCGATTGTAAAATTTCTCTCAATTTCTTTACAAGTTCGATTGTGCCCCCTAACTTTTAAGATCTGCGTCCGCCCCTGAACACAGGGTGTAGCTTACTCAGACATAAAGGCAGTTTAAAAGACTGATCTCTTATAAGAATAATTTTGGGTTTGTCGTTCTTAACTTAGTGGTTGTGTCTTCCTCTATGTTTGCTCCATTTAGAACTGATAAGATGTGGAGCACATTGCAAAACCTGTAGAAGAAAATGGACAATTATCTGATAGCAGTGTTCTAAAACGCGGCTTAATGCGCCGCGTAGGCGCGAGCAGGCGGTGCGCGTGGGCCAAACGCATCGCATCCCCAGAATGCGTGTAAAAATGCGGTCCAACCCAATTGACTTTAAAAAAAAACGTTTTGTCAACTCTTTTAATGGGCTCATCAACTGCATAGACAAGCCCAATTAGCGAGTTCAGTAGTCCACCATTTTATAAAGAATTATTCTCCCACTTATTTAGTCTACATCCGATGTGGGATAGGATTTTTAAACCTCCAACTACAGAGCTTCCAAAACTACTTCTCTCACCAGTAAAGTGCCCAAAAATTCACCCACATTCCAGCGACCAAATGCCACCAAAACCACCGGACATTGGTACCGGTGGACAACCCTCCATCCCATCTTCAAGTAGCAACCAACACCTTCCAATTTTATCAAGTATTCTGGCCGGAATCACTCCCCAAAGTTAGCAGCAGATTCGTCGCCAAATTACAAGGAAGCTATTTTCGGATTTCAACCCAATGAATTGACACAAAATTATAGGAAAATTACTGCGAAATTTATGGGAACAAATCTGACCAGTGAAGCAATATCCAAGGAAAGTTTGGTAGTCTGCAAACGGCACTCACACATGAATTCTCAGCCACACCTTTGAAGCCCAGTCAAAGATAGACCCAAGCAGGAAGATGAGCGTCCAGTGATGAAGGAGAGAGAAAGAGATGAAGGAGAGAGAGGCTGCGTCCCGGATTTTGAGCTTTTTCCAAGTGATGAAGAGGAGAGAGAATATTTCAATTCATTTCTAATTCTAAAAAGGATGAACCCCAATTCATTTCTAATTCTAACAATCACTGGGAGTGGGTCGTGGGATAACCTATAAAGAATGACCAATTGTTAAAGGCCCATTTATTAATAAATAGTTATTAATAAATAGTTAGATAATATTTAAGTTCTCATGCTATTTATTTAGTTCCAAAACGCCTAAATCTCGTTTTTATCTTTAATTTTTTTTAAGGTAATTTTTTTTTTAATGATATAGTAAAAAATCTATTTTTTTTATATGAAAATATATTTAATGTCTTAAAAATAATTAAAATAATATAAAAAATACGAAACGCATTACGGCGCTTATTCTTCGCATTGACACGCTTAAACTTGTGATTCTTGATTCTCGACCTCGACGCCTCGCAACGCATTACGCATTTTAGAACATTGTCTGATAGTGATGAGGCTGGTGCCGTGCCTGCCATTTGTGTTTTAGTTCTAGCAGTGTCATCCAATTAAGATGATGTGGTACCAAATGAGTTTACCACCTCAAAAGTGGAAGTGCAAACAAGATATAGAACTTAACTTTTGATTTTGGAATTTTATCATTTCCTTCTGAATAATGGGTCTCATATTCCATTAGTTGTTTTTTTGATTGCAGATACAATTGTATATGGATTCAGAAACCTTCAAATTAATGGGTGAGTAGAGAACTTCTGTTTTTAGAATTTGTGCCTGGATTCAGATAAAAGTTATGCTGTCTCGAGTTGCTCATTCTATCGATTATGCTTGTATTTTTCCAGGTAAAGAACATGCACTCCTCATGCCGAATCATAAAAGTGACATTGATTGGCTTGTTGGATGGGTTTTAGCTCAGGTTCATCATCTGCTTTTTGCTTATATACAACTCTGCACACTTGCACGGTCATATTGGCAAAGTTGCTTTGCCGCATCCATCCATAACACGTTTCCATTGCTTTTTGCACATATTTAGCCCTTGTTTGACCCACGTTATTTTTTTCATTCTCATTCTTCTACTCATTTTCAATCACATATTCTTCAATAAAAAAATATTTTCCATCACATCAATAATTTTTCATTCATTTTCAACCACATATTCCCCATCACATCACTTCAAAAAAATGCATTCTTTTATTTTAATGTGCACCAAACAGGCTCTTAAGTTGAACAAATTTTTGGTCGGCACTTCTTTTTTTATATGATCAAGTGATGTATTCATCCCAGATATGGTAGAATTATTTTTTTTCACTAGACAACTATATCAGTATGTAGGAGATATGGTCGTCAAGAGCACATACAGAGACGTGCGCGAGTGTGTGTGTGTGTGTGTCAGCAGGTACACACCTAGATGTGCATGCATTGATATGTAATTTTAGTTTTATAGAACCTGGATTGTATGTGCGTGCTAAGAAAGATAAATAAAAGTACAAACTTTTCTCGGCGGTGCTTGGGATTTAAGTTGGCTCTTGATTATTATCATTGCCATGAAACTTCTGTAAATTGATCATTTGATCTTCAAATGACAGAAATCAGGTTGCCTTGGTAGCTCATTAGCTGTTATGAAGAAATCATCAAAGCTTCTCCCGGTTAGTATCTAATATTCACTTCTGTAGTCACAATGCTGAAGTTGAAGACTTGATCTTTGTTATGGTCCAATGCTGTTAGTCAAGTGTTTCGGTCAGTAAATGTAAAAAGGAAACCATAATATAGCATGTATTTGCTCAAGCAGGCTTGGTCGAATTAAGTCAATAGAGTTCCTTTCTCCTTGTTCTAGACGAGGTTCATGAATGTTGATACTGTTGCAAAATATTATACTCCCTAGCAAGGCAATTGACGGAAGAGAAAATTGGTTGTAATCTGGAAAACTAAATTCCATGAACTGTAATCTTTGATTTTTTTCCCCCACAAATACATCTTTATTGAAATATGAAAATGATGAAATTCGCTAAAGTAAGTGAGACGAAATTACTAAATTGGCTGTGATTTGTACATAAAGAAGATTATATTGAAATGATATGTATATTGTCATCTGTAGCAATTTAAGTTTTTAGATCAAGTGGTTCAACAAGTTGTTAACAGTTTTTTGTTGAAGTATTGTAAGGCTGAAGGTTCTGTACATAAATTACGTTACAGCCGCCACCACTAGGGAGTTGATTTCTAAACATGCTGGTCTTTATAATATAAGATTTTTCTTTTAAATTTCATAATTTTTTCCTTAGTAGTTAATACAAATTTTGTTGTTTTCATAGGTATGTTTGGTGTTCTTATCAACTGTGACTGAGCAAATAGAAATAAGTTTAACCCTGCTCACTCAGCTTTTCTATTCTTATCTCTTTTCTATCTCTTACGTTTTTCTTAAGTTGTTCTGTCCTGGCTTTTTGTTGGAGTCTCTGGAGGAATAAGACATGGGAATGAGTCTATTCTTATCTGCATTACGCAGGTGATAGGATGGTCTATGTGGTTCTCTGATTATCTCTTTCTTGAAAGAAGCTGGGCCAAGGATGAAAGCACTTTAAAAGTGTGTTTAAAGATAAGATTTGTTTAATTCCAGTTTTGTATGTGCATGTCTATCTTTTTCTAACGTGTCTACTGCAGCGTCTCTCTTCATTGTTCTTCCTTCTTAAATCTTCTGATTTTACTGAAAATCTATTGCAGTTAGGTTTTCAACGGTTAAGGGTTTTCCCTCAACCCTTCTGGTTGGCACTTTTTGTTGAAGGTACCCGCTTCACCGAGGCAAAACTTTTAGCTGCTCAAGAATACGCAACCTCAACTGGGCTGGTTGTTCCAAGAAATGTTTTGATTCCTCGTACAAAGGTATCTGGCTATGCCTATTTCTACAATAAAAAAATTATTACCACAGCTGCTATTCTGTCGTTCTCTATGTACTTTTATTTCTTACTTTCCCTTGCTAGTCATCAAGACTTCTAAAGATGAATTTTTCACGTTTAATCTCTTGATTAAGTATTGACTTGCCTCGTGCTGGTATGGTGATGACTGCAATTATGACATAATATAGCCATCAACATCAGCTTCAATCAGAGGTGTCGACATCTTGAAGAAAGTATAACAGAACTTCTCATCACTCAGCCCTTGTTTGCCCCCTATTATATCACATTCCATTACATTAATTTTTTTTCTCTCTTCATCTCAACCATCCATTCATCAAATAAAATAATAATACACACAAATCAAAAACTTTTCAACCACACATCTCCCATCAATCACTATTCTAAAAATTATCTACCCCCAAAAATTTAAATTAATGGGGGGCAAACAGGGGCTCAATGTTACAACATAATTTCTAACTTGAAATGTAGTACTTTCATTTACCTCGGTGGTCGTATTCCGGTTCTGCGTTTTTTCTGGCAGCGTTTTGTCCTCCAATTCTGTCGTTTATTTTAACCACATTCTATTAATAAAATAATATTACACATAAACCTAAAAATTCTCCTTACTTTTTAACCACACATTTTTCCATCAATCACTATTCAAAAACACATTTTTCTACTAAAATGGGTGTCAAACACCCCCTAAATGCCCAGTATTACTCACCATTTTGATGTACATTTCAATTTTCAGGGTTTTGTAACAGCAGTAAGTCAAATGCGCTCGTTTGTTCCAGCCATTTATGATGTGACTGTTGCTATTCCCAAAACTTCGACTGCGCCCACCATGCTTAGACTCTTTAAAGGGCAATCGTCTGTGGTAATTTTTTCTGATCCCTGAGCATGGTCTTAAAGTTGTCAATTTGCTGTTAAGAGTGTGTTTGTGAGACATTTTTTTAAAAAAATGTATTATTGAATAGTAGATTGATGGAGAATGTGTAGTTAAAAATGAAGGAAAAGTTATTGATATGATGAAAAATATTATTTTATTGAAGAATGTGTGGTTGAAAATAAGTAGAAGAATGTGAATGAAAAAAATAATGTGTACCAAACAGGGGCATCAATATAGTTTGGATGCAACCTCGTGTTTCATAATGATGTTTTCATCTGAGTATAAAATTTGAACTTGTATTTCAATATACTAGCTTGTTAATTGAATCCGTAACACAGGTCCATATTAATGCATTTTTTCACATTATTATTATTTTTATAACATTTTGTGACGACAACATGTTAAAGCCTTTCGAGTTTCAACTGAAATTCAACTAGGAAAACAAAATGTGCAAGTTTTGTTTTGTTAACTTATAGTAACTTTTATATGATATAAGAATTTGCTGTTGTGCAGGTTCATGTGCACCTTAAGAGGCACTTGATGAAGGATTTGCCAGAAACTGACGATGCTGTTGCTCAATGGTGTAGGGATGCCTTCGTGGCCAAGGTGTGTCCTACTTTATTGAGTCCCCAGTTTTGATGTTCACTAATTTTCAAAAATTGTTTGTCATTTTGGAGTACACTTCACTTGAAAGAACATTTATCATGTCTCAAAGAAGTAATTTATCATGATCGGTTTCTCTATTTTCTTTCTTCTAACCAGGACAAGTTACTGGACAAGCATATAGCCGATAATTCCTTTGGTGAACAATTGCAAGATACTGGCCGCCAACTTAAGTCTCTTTTGGTATATGCATTGAATTCACATATCTCTTTTGTATGTGTTCCACTGGTTCTCTACTGAACATTAAAAAACTTTCTTCTCCTGCCATAACAGGTGGTTATTTCTTGGGCAAGTTTGCTTACACTCGGGGCCTATAAAATTTTCCAAACATCTTCACTTTTATCCTCGTGGAAAGGTCTCACTTTTTCAGGAATCGGATTGACAATTGTCACTGTTCTTATGCAAATCTTGATTCAGTTCTCGAAGTCAGAACGTTCAGCCCCTGCCCGGGTCAACCCATCAAAGCCAAAGAACAGTGAGTCTTTGGGGGTACCCAACTAGATGATCAGCAGTAAACGACGTATAGCACGGACCCTTTGACCATATGTGTAGCATGTCATGAGTTGTTAGTCCATTTATATTTGTATTTACTGCAATAGCATACTTGCCCGTGCTTGATTCTTGTATGGAAACAAATTTTCATTAGTTTCTTGACTGGTAGTTTAGTTATCTAATTATGACAGTGTTTAGTAAACTAGTTGTTTTGATACCATTGAGTATGGAGGACCATCCAATCTTTCATGCCAAACATACATCAAAATAGAGGACTGGTGTGGTGGCAGTGGAGGTTGAAGGGTGGCAGATGCTGCAATCATGGGTCCGGTGGGTGGTGGCAAAGATGGAGCCACCCACATCGGTTCCGAGTAAAAGTAACAATGGAAAGAACGCGTCACATATGCCAATTGACCATGACTTCGCATCACAACATAAAAATGAGAGCATATTGTTAGGTTTTAGATTATTTGTAATTGGCGATTCTGTGAACAAAAAGACTGAAATTAACATATTGTAAAAGTTCAAGGAGTAGTGTGCAAATACGTTGAAAATAGGGTTTTCAGGTCTAGGGTTCGAGAATGACAAAAAGAGGAAAACAACGAGGATTTTCGCTGGACTGTCGCCAAGGTTTGGTTCGAGCTCCAAAAGCAGAAACTCCATCACTTGATTGTCGCCTTGTCTTCGCTCGAGCGACAGTCTATCGCTAAGACCTCGCTCGAGCGACGCTTTATTCGGGAAATTTTTATTTCGCATTTTGAAGGTTTTTTCCATGGCCCATTGTTTTATGCCCTACCTATAAATATCAAAACATAATTGAACGTGTTTCAAGATATTAAATATTGAGAGAAAAAGGCTACAATGTGTTTCCTTCATATTTGATTCTTTCAACCTTCATCTGTGAGAGTTTTGATGAGAAAAATATCAGTTCAATAATCCAAATACCAAACTGATGTTCCTCTGCATCTGATCAGAGTTCTGAAAATCGAGGAAGTTTGACTGGAGTTCCAGTCTGTGAAGAACGCGGTGTTCTTCGTGGACCCACAGAAAATAAATGATTTCACAAAGCTAGGAGTTGCTGCAGGAGAGCAGAATCCATGAGAGCTTTGGAAACTGCAGTTGGGAGTGGTACAGGAGCACATAATCCAGGAAAGCTGTTGGAATTGCAGCCAAGAAATCAGATAGTACGTGTCGTCGTCTAGGCTGGTAGACTGTAAGTTACATATCATTTATAGTGGATTGTTGACTGGAAAAAGTCTCCGAAATTTTTCCCAGTTGGGTTTCTCCGTGATCATTTTGGTGTTGATTTATTGCTTTCGTTATTGTTTATTGATTGATCACATAAACCGCGGTATTCAAACTTATAACTAAAATGACTTGCATGTTTAATCATATAAATTAGAATTAAAAAGTGACATATTGCTGTTTAATTCGTAAAATACATTTAATTCCATATAAAATACCTATTCACCCCCCTCTAGGTATTGTTAGAGTCGAACTGCGCAACTTTCAATGGGCATCAGAGCCTTAATTCGATTCCTGACCCTTTATAACATCTAGATGAGTCAGTTATTATCCGTGCCTTCGTTTTTCGACGGAAGTAACTATACCTACTCGAAAGTTCGAATGAGAGCATTCCTTAAATCTTTGGATGAACGTATTTGGATTAGCGTTCAAAATAGGTGCGCTCCACCTTCAGCAACTGTTGCTAGTGTAGTCCCACCCACTGACATATCTCTGTGGACTAAAACTAATCTTGATGAATGCAACTTGAACAGTAAAGTATTACATGTCCTATTCATGGCTGTATCTGTTGAAGAGTTTAGGCGAGTGTCGATGTTTAAAATGAGTATGATTGAATAATTGAACTACTTTTTAGGGCTTCAAGTCAAACAAACTGATGATGGTTTGTTCATTTCTCAATCGAAATATGCCAAAAACCTTATCAAACGATTTAGTTTAGACAGCAAGAAAAACATTAGAACCCCCATGAGGACCAGTGTCAAGTTAGGTCATGATCCTACAGGTAAAAGTGTTGATCAGTCTCTTTACAGAAGTATGATAGGTAGTCTGCTTTACCTCACTGATAGTAAACCTGACATAGCTTTTAGTGTAGGGGTTTGTGCACACTTTCACGCTGATCCCAAGGAATCTCACCTGAGTGTCGTCTGACGTACTATCAGATATGTCAATGGGACTGTAGATTATGGGATCTTGTACTCTCGAGACACTAAGCTTGATCTTGCTAGTTATTCGGATGCCAATTGGGCTGGCAATGCGGATGATAGAAAAAGCATGTCTGGAGGTTGCTTTTACATTGGAGCCAATCTTTTTGCTTGGATGAGTAAGAAACAAAATTATATCTGAATACATAGCAGCAAGAAGCTGCTGCACTCAACTGCTTTGGATGAAACAGATGTTGAGTGACTATGAGATTGAACAGGGAACTATGATTGTATTTTGTGACAATACTAGTGCAATTGACATTTCGAAAAATCATGTTCAACACTCTCGAACTAAACATATTGATATTAGACATCATTTCATTCTAGAGCTTCTGGAAACCCAAATTGTTAATCTTGAACATATTTCGACTGAAAATCAATTAGCTGACTTGTTTACTAAACCATTGGATAGGCTTCGGTTTGAATCTCTTAGAACAACTATTGGTATTTGTATGCCTTATTGATTGGTATATTTAATGCATGCTAGTATTCTACTCTTATGAGATTTTGAGTCATGCTTGCATCATGTTTATTTATTTATTCTCATGTATTTCTACTTTTTGTTTTGTGTGTTTGGGTTGTATGCATTTTCTTTTGTTTTGTGTGTTTGGTGCATTCATGTTATTATTTTAAAAAAAGGGCGGGAGAACACAACATTTTTATTCAAGAAATTGTTTTAC
Source organism: Fraxinus americana (assembly GCA_035079005.1). Classification (NCBI taxonomy): domain Eukaryota; kingdom Viridiplantae; phylum Streptophyta; class Magnoliopsida; order Lamiales; family Oleaceae; genus Fraxinus; species Fraxinus americana. The sequence continues at coordinate 51,886,364 of CM068706.1, read as the reverse complement.
AGCATGATCTATAATACACTTGATTTTGTTTGAGTAATTTAGCATGAATTTATTTAGTGAGCTGTAATATAATTCATATTTATTTTTGATAGGGGGAGAGTTAGATTCTGTTGATACTTATCTGATGTATCTATTTATCGAAAATCTGGATGGATGTAACTACGTTTTTGATATATATATAAATGATTTTTGGACTCAAAGGCATATTATTTAATTTCAGTTCGCTAAATTCAGTTTTTGATTTTTTTGTAATGTCAATGTCTCGTTTTTGTATGTTGGGTTCCATTGATACTGTGTCTGAGTTTAGCAATGAGTTATAAATGTTTAAATGATTCTTACACTCAAAACTGTTGAACTATATTTATTATTGATCATTTTTACCACACATTTTACACTGGGTATTTGATTTGTCTATTTCAGGAAACGGGTATTGAAATTGAAATGAGGTTTTTGTTCAAGACGGATTTAAGTTTAAGTCATTTTTGAGTTTTAATTTTCATTTTGATTACTACATTGACTTAAATTGTAGTTTTGTTACAGAATGTCAAAGAGGGAGGAGTTTGTTAGGTTTTATATTATTCGTAATTGGCGATTCTGTGAACAAAAGTACTGAAATTGACATATTGTAAAAGTTCAAAGAGTAATGTACAAATACGTTGAAAAAAATAGGGTTTTTAGGTCTAGGGTTCGAGAATGGCAAAAGGAGGAAAACGACCCGAATTTTCACTAGACGGTCGCCAAGGTTTGGCTCAAGCTACAAAAGCAAAAACTTCATCGCTTGATTGTCGCTCTGCCTTCGTTCGAGCGACAGCTTTATTCGGGAAATTTTTATTTCGCGTTTTAAAAGCTCATCTATTTTATACCCTACCTATAAATACCAAAACATAATTGAACGTGTTTCATAAAGTTGAATATTGAGAGAAAAAGGCTACAGTGTGTTTTCTTCATATTTGATTCTTTCAACCTTCATCTGTGAGAGTTTTGGTGAGAAAAACATTACTTCAATAATCCAAATATCAAATTACTGTTCCTCTATATATGATCAGAGTTTTGAAGATCGAGTAAGTTTAACTGAAGTTCCAGTATGTGAAGAACGCGGTGTTCTTCGTGGATCCACGGGAAATAAACGATTTCACAAAGTTAGAAGTTGTTGCAGGAGAACAGAATCCAGGAAAGTTTTGGAAATTGCATCTGAGAGTGGTGTAGGAGCACAAAATCCAGAAAAGCAGTTGGAATTGCAGTCAGGAGATCATATAGTACTTGTCGTCATCTAGACTTGTAGACTGTAAGTTACAAATCGTTTATATCGTTTATAGTGGTGATTGATTTACTGTTTTCGTTATTGTTTATTGATTGATCACATAAATTGCGATATTCAAACTTATGACTAAAATGACTTGCATGTTTAATCATCTAAATTAAAATTAAAAAGTGACTTGTTGCTGTTTAATTTGTAAAATATATTTAATTCCGCATAAAATATCTATTCACCCCCTCTAGTTATTGTTAGAGTCGAACTGCGTAACTTTCACATATAAACTAAGAAAATCAGTAAATGTAATCAAATCAAACTTCAGCAAGTCCATGACTAAAATACAAGACCCAATTGACCAATTGTGCTGTTAAACTATAAGAAGTTGAAACCAAGTCATATTCACAAAACGCCCATACAAGCGACCAAAGGAAATAAAATTTTGAAATCAAATCTAATTAATAAACTCCATTCTTTAAGTCGCCTCGCCTCGCCTTGCCTCGCCTCAGGGTTGCAGTAAAATATTTCACTATGCAATGGAGGAGGAAGTATATTCTTGGCATGTTTAGTAAAGGATTAGACAACATTGAACAATATTATGATTGTACTGTACAGGATGCAGTGCACAAAACATGCACTCCAGGTTCAGCACAAAGAAGGTTACTCTAGGCTCAGCACGAAGAAGGTTCAGTCCCATCATGAAGAGCACAGCATACTGTTGCTTTTTGATGCCCCCGATAGACTTTGATTTCCTCACCATTGGACATGGACCATAATCTTGCTGTTGAATCAGAGGAAGCTGCATAATTGAGAATTTTCGAGTGTCAATAAAAGATGAAATTGCATAGTTAAAACATCTTGAAAGCACCCATCATATTTAGCACAATTTCATATTCACAGACCAAGGTCAATCTTGCTAGAGGAGTTTCTTTTGATTTAAGATGTTGTATACATAGAAACATTAGGGTGTTCATTAGGTTATCATAAGATTGTTGCAAATTATACAACAGTTCGTGTTAGTAAAAGGCACCAATTACCAGGGTCTTAAGAGGTCAATTCACCAAGTTAGTTAATAGAATATATTATTTTCGGCATATTTTGGCTTTTCTTTTTTGATAGTGTTGAGTCTTGTTCAATCCTCCTTACCAAACATGTCAATGTGCCGTAGTGCGATTTTCGAACATTATATTTGTAAGACAAATTATAAGAAGGGTAATTGGCGCAAAACGTCCCTACCTATGACGGGTTTTGTAGAAAACGTCCCTACGTTTGATTTTTAGTGCAGAACGTCCTTACCTTTGCATTTTCTTGCGCAGAACGTCATTTTCACCAATTTTTAGCATAAAATGACCAATATTCCCTCCTATTTAAATAAAACAAAACAAAAGAAAAATAAAGAACAAATTGCCCAAACTTTTTAAAAAGTGCAAATGACCCACCAAACTTCACCTTCTTCCCAAAACTCACCCACGTCCCACCGCCGCCTGCCGGCCATTTTCAGCCATCTTCCGGGCACCAAAGAAAGCCAAAAATACACCCACCATTTTAGTGATTAATCCTTTTTCATCACCCCAATATGTTCTGTCACTAGATCCAGTCTAAAGCAACTACAACAGGCTAAATCTTAGGTAGTTCTACCCCTGCTAACAAATTCTACAATTTTAAATCATGTAATAAAGATAAAAGGCTACTGCAATATTTCATACAGAAATCCCCAAAATTATATAAAAGATGGAAAGATAATTGTAAATTTCTTACAGAGGCAACATCTCCAAAATTGTCTTCATACTGTCCAGCCAATTCATCCACAATCACACTCCTCATTTTCCTCTGTTTTTTCAAATTCTTGGTGACTGAAAGAGCCTTCACTGAAGAATAATCAAGAAATGAACTGCTCAAATCCAATGAACCTGGGCGAGGCCTATGCTTTCTACCCATTGAATTCCTAGGAAAAATCCATTATCCCCTCCTCAAATTGCTTGAAGGCATCACATCCAAACTCAGGCATGAACAAGTATGAGAATCAACCATTGATGAACCCACAACGGAGAAAGCCCCCACCATTCTTATTTTAGCACAAAATCCAATGAACCTGGGCAAGGCCTATGCTTTCTACCCATTGAATTCCTAGGAAAAATCCATTATCCCCTCCTCAAATTGCTTGAAGGCATCACATCTAAACTCAGGCATGAACAAGTACGAGAATCAACCATTGATGAATCCACAACGGAGAAAGTCCCCACCATTCTTATAAGTTTTAGCACAAAATTTAGCCGAGAAATACGTTTATAAGAAAATTAGGGAAAACCCACTAAAGAAAAACCAAGAATACCAGCTGGGTTGTCTAAGAAAACTGGAGATTTTTGAATTTTAGACGATTGGAATTCGAGGAGAAGGTGTTGTGACTCCAACCACCAAAGGAGAAGGTGTTGGGGTTCTATGGCCGCCGCCAGATGGAGGTGATGGTATCGATGGAGTTCCAGGGTCGATCAGGGTAATGGGAGCTCCATGGTCGATTGGCGTGGTTGGAGGACTTTAATGGAGGGTGGAGTCACAACAGTGGATGGACTCACAATGGTGGGTGTATTTTTGGCTTTCTTTGGTGGTCGGAAGATAGCTGAGAATGGCCGGCAGGCGGCGGTGGGACGGGGGTAAGTTTTGGGAAGGTGAAGTTTGGTATGTTATTTGTACTTTTTAAAAAGTTTGGACAATTTGTTCTTTATTTTTCTTTTGTTTTGTTTTGTTTTATTTAAATATGAGGGTATATTGGTCATTTTATGTTTAAAAATGGGAAAAATGACGTTTTGCGCAAGAAAATGCAAAGGTAGGGACGTTTTGCACCAAAAAATCAAACGTAGGAACGTTTTCCACAAAACCCGTCATAGGTAGGGACATTTTGCGCCAATTACCCTTATAAGAAAGATTATAGCCAAGTACTATTCATTACCTAAAGATATGGAAGCTTTCTAAAGCATACCTGTGATTAAGAAAGCACCATCCACTGAGAAAACACAGTCCCAAACCCACCGCTGATGCCCTGAAAACTCATCAAGATCAACAATACAGCCTGATGAACAGATATACAAAATTAACAGCATGTTCAGCCAAGCTTGAAAAAAGAAGTGAAAGTTTTAAAATTATTAGTTTCCAAACATGCTTGACGTCACCTTTTACTTTAAGCAAAAAAAGTTATTTTGGAATTATATCTTACCTTAGGGACTCTTTGATGTAGATTTTTTTACGTAGCTTTTGTGAAAAATAATATTTTGGAGAACATGTAATTAAAAAGTAAAGAAAAGTTACAATTCCACTTGTAAAATTATTTTATTGGGAAAATGAATGGTTGAAAATTAGTGAAAAAAAAATGAGATTTAAAGAATCTGTACCAAATAGGGGCTTAATGTCAAAATAAATAACCTCTAACTACAACGAATCAAAAAAAATTATTTAGCCCCTGTTTGGTGCCCCATTATGTCAAAAAAAAAAAGAGAGTTTTGAATAGTATATTTAGGAGAATGTGCGGTTAAGAAGTAGGAAAAAGTTTTGAGTGTATGTGCAGAATATTTTATTGTGTGAATGTGTGGTTGAAAATGATTTTATAACAAAAAAAGTTTCAAAACAAGGGGCACCAAACATGAGCTTATTTTTAAACTTCTTATTTACTTATAAGTTAACTTTTCTAAGCTTAGCCAAACATGCTCTAAGACCTGTTGCAGCCAATAAGTGAGGAGCTAATTTATACCAACTAGTGTTTTTTCCAAGGTAAAGCCGTCTAAATTCCATATTCTCACAGTATGGTCAGCAGATGCGGTAGCCAAATACCTAAACTCACCATTTTGAAAAGAAAAGTGAGAAAAACAGGTTAAACATCTGAATAACATCAAATATCACTTTCGGAGAATATTAAAGCAAGAGAAGCCAAAAACAAATTACGGAAAAATCAATGAGGTGATAAGGCCCCTGAGGGCAGTATTAGATTCTAACCGATGAGGTTCACACAACTCGGGGGAAAGGAGACATTTAAGGATGTATCCATCATGAGCCTGCAGCTTATGAAGAGGCTCAAAGTTGGTCATTGTCTGCAATAGAATGCGAAATCACATTAAAATACCAATTGTAAAGCCCATGTCAAAGTAAAGATTTAAATGCATCTAAATGTTACTTGGGTCCCTTGCAACAAGCGCCAAACGTAACATGTCCCACGATTATTTGCAGCCACTACCAAGCTTCCATCCCACATCACGGTCAAAGATCGTACAGCTGTATCCACCTCAGGAACCTGATAATATAGTTTAAAACATTATTGAATTTTCCTGCCATCCCTCACAAGAAAAGCTATTACTTTACAATTTATGAGGTGATAAATTACTATGATCGAGTCTGCCTCATAATGAAAAAAACTCGAGAAAATACCCTGATCACAGCTTTGCTTTTAACGTGTATTCTACTCCAAATTTTATTTGAAAGGTTAGTAACATCCACCTCCCGCTGAGGTTTGTTCATTATGCTAGAAGACCCCCTGTGGTTCTGGTACTCAAAATTTTATTCCTCGTCAGATTCTTCTATTACTGGAAAGTAACGTGGTGATGGTAAACACCAAGGGGAGTATGTTATGAAAAAGGACAATTGAAGGGGAGGACACCGTAACTACAAATTCACGAAGGGTCTTCTTGAATAATAGACAAACCATAGGTGAGGTTTAACTGTTTAAGTAATTAACCAAATTAAAAACTTGCAATCCTTTAATAAAAGAAAGAGGATGCTAAGTTTTTTATGTAACTCATGTACAATTGCAGGCAATACGTTTGCAACTTACCAACTCACAGCTGCATGAATTTGCTGTCAAGTCCCAGACACGAATGTTGCCATTTTGGTCCCCAGATATCAGCTCAGTCTGAAAATCAATAAAAGTATAATGCAAAGAGTCATCTTATGACATCTAAAAAGGATAAAATCTATCTGACCCTCGGATGTAAACATGTAATAAATTTTTCCATGAAAACATGATTAAACAGTATAGTAATGCCGAAGAAATGCAATATTAAAGTCTCTTTACAATATCACATCATATCTTTCAATAAAGCCACATGAAGATGTTGTTAAGCCCTATATCTGTGTCCATTCTAAAAATCAGCCTCAAAGATTCATTTAACTGCTAATTTTCTCTACATCCGGGCAAGAAAGATATCAGCAATATTAGCTAGGAAATATTTTCTCAGTTCAACATATAACCTATATATCTATAATAAAGCAAATAGTTAAAGCCCTCATTATGTGAAACAGGTAACTGGAACTGCAGAAGAGATATGAACACAGGGGAGAGTATCAGATTTAATTCTACAGGCCCACGGAAAACTAAATTGAAAATCATGAAAAACATAATACATATAAGTTATCACTGATAAACCGGAAACAGTTCCCTTCTCACAACCCTACAAATTCAAAAAATTTTAGCCAAAATATAAATCCATTGAAAGAAAGAAAAACATTGTTACAGGGCACCTGATTTGGGTGCAAAACAACAGTATTAACTGCAGCACGACTTTCATATTCCCTCTGACAACCTGGTGCTCTACATCATCCAGAGCAAGAGAAGATTTAAATCAACATCAAATAAGAGGAAAAAATGGAATTTTGAATTAAAATCTCTTTAAACTTCCTGTACCTCAAATCCCAAATCTTCACTGTGCCATCTTCAGACCCCGAATACATCCAATTTCCATCACATTGAAATCCAACTGCCATAACATTATTAGTGTGTGAATCATAACTCATCACCTGACACATTAACAAAGAAGTCACAAAATTTAGCACAAGGCAATGTGTGAAGATATAAAAAGAAAATTCAGAAGAGGAGAGAAGAGGAGACAGAAATATACAGGTTGAGGGCTGTTTGAATTAATGTCAAATAACCGAATATGAGGATTTCCAGCTGCAGCCAGGTAGCGTTTATCTGGGGTAATCTCAAGCCGATTCACTTGCTGTTTGGAAAAAAAAAAAAAAAGGATGCATCAGTTTTGACTAAGAAAACACCCAATCCTCATAAAATTAACCTTGCTTTTACTGTTCTAAGGATAAAATAATTCATTTCATACATGTGAATTATCTATATTCCTCTGTGATTCATGAGATAACTATAAAGTGGTATGTTGTTTCTGCATTATGTTCATAAATGTACAACATCAAACAAGAAGCAATGATATTCACAATTCAACATACAAATAGAAAATTTTATGACAAAGATTTGCATCAAATAAGTAAGCAATACACAATACAGAGACATGATTCTTAGACAAAAAAGTTTGGATTGTTGAGCATCATCAATGTGTTGCAACCATGTGAAACAGCAAAAGAAAAAATGCTAAGAGATCCATTACATCCTTGGACGTCAATGTACCTACACCCACACACTCCAGAGACCAGATATTTTTACCACTATAAGCAGCAAGGTTTTGCTAATAATCATTCTAAATTAAAGGCTTGTACGTGCTGCTCTTCTTCTCCTCAAGGATCCCTAATCAGCACCATCCTCCTCACAATCTTTTCAGCTTAGATAAGTGGCTAATTCTACACATATTTTGGCCAGAATGATGTGAAAAACTGAAGGCAAAAGCCAGCCACTTCCAAAAATCAAACATTTAACCACAAACTTGTGTAGTGTCCACTCTAAAGGTAATTCACTAATTCGTACACGTGCAGGATTACATCCTATAAACCTCCACATCGTCATATTCAGTAAAATATTAAACTTAGTGACAGCTCTAACATACACCAATTACTTCAATTACAACAGAATTTAAACTTGGAAAAATAATATTAAAAATAGAGGAGCACACAGATTCTGGGTACTGTATGGTCCTATAGCACCGCCCACTTTTCGCCTCCCAGAATCGAATGGTGTGATCATAACTCGCTGTAGCTAGAACCACAGGTGGTTGACTCATAGCTGTTCTTTTTCTTTATCGGTACGGCTAAAAGACATGAAAAAATAATTAACACAAAAAGGTCAATATATACCTGGAAATTAAATTGAAATGAAAACCAAAAGTAATGATCTTTTGGGGAAATACGGTTTAATATCAAAAGGGTTCGGATGAAATTCGGATATAAATAATGGATTGTGCTAAAAAATATAAAAAAGAAGTCATTTTTCATACGAATTACCTGGAAAATTGCTGACGGAAAATTCAAATCATTGATGGGTTTTGTGAAGGGTTTTGAGGAGATCCAAATACAGAAAGCCTGTTCTTCAGCTCAGTATAATTCCCATACTAGAGGCCTTTCAGTTTTTAACTTATAAGTAGAAAATCTTGAGAATTTTTCATGTACATTTTTCTTGTAATTCCTCTCGAAGAGTTATGCAGCGAAGGTGGCCGGTGTGTAGACTTATTTTTGGAACAGAACAAATTAATTTGCCAATGTTTTGCAGCGCTTTTACCAACAATTTTACTTATTTTTATCCACCTTATACTTTTTTGCTTAAGGAGAACCAAAAGGATATAATTAGCATATAACGTTCCCACCTTTCATTGTTATTGTGAAAAACGTCATTACCTTTAATTTTTTGACACTTTCACATTTATTTTCACATTCATTACTCAAAATGTTATTTTCATAATTAAAAATTGTGAAATAACGAATATACCCTTCTATATAAATAAAATAAAAGAAAAAAAGAAAATATTAATTGCAATTATATTCTCAAATAAATTTAAAAGGATAATTAGCACATAATGTCACAAACTTTCACTATTATTGCAAAAAAAATCCCTAACTTTTATTTTTTTGACATTTTCACCCTTAATTACACATTTGATTACGCAAACCATTCTTTCTATTAATTTTCATCCAATTTCTCAATAAAAACTGTAAAATAATGAATATACTCTTATATATTAAATAAAAAGGCTAAAAAAAATTAATTGTAACCATAGTCCTAATTTTTTAAAAAAATGCAAACGAGCCCCCAATAAATTATTAAAAAATTAATTTTTTTAAAAAGTACAAATGATTCCCTTTAAAATTTTAAAAAATTAAAAAAAAATTAAAAAGTGCAAGCGAGTTCCAACTAAATTATTAAAGAATTATACATTAAAAAAATTATTTAAATAAAAGGCTATATTCATTATTTCACAGTTATTTATTGAGAAATTGTATAAAAATGATGGTTTGCGCAATCAAATGTGTAATTAAGGGTGAAAATGTCAAAAAATGAAAGGTATGAAAGTTTTTCGCAATAATAGTGAAATGTATGAATATTATGTACTAATTACCTTTTTAATAATTTATCTAAAACTCATCTGTGCTTTTTTTTTTAAAAAAAAATTGGGACTATGGTTGCAATTAGTTTTTTCTTTTTCCTTTTGTTTTATTTAAAGAGAATGGTATATTCGTTATTTCATAATTTTTAATTGAGAAAATAGATGAAAATGACATTTTGCGCAATGAAATATGGAAATAAGTGTGAAAATGTCAAAAAATGAAAGATGTAGATGCTTTCCACAATAACAATGAAAGATGGGGACGTTGTGTGCTAATTACCCAAGTGAAAATACCTCCCGATATTTCCATCTCCACTCTATTGTTCAACACAACTCACCTTCAATTATGTTAATTGTACCATCATACTTGACAATAATAAATTGATAATTAGTGTTATCAAAATTCGATCATTGATTTAAAATAAAGGTTTTTGAAATGGATGAACGTGATGTTGTCAAGTATGAATTATCAACTAATACTGTCAAATTAGATTGTACATGTAACATGATTCAAGCCGCATTTTTGAAACAACCACGTCAAAGTCTATTCTGCACATGTCTAACTTACAAATTATTCACCTCAATGACATTTTTTTCACAATAAAAGACAAAAACACTCTTCATTTCAAAATTAAAAGGCGAGATTCCTCACCCGGATCCCTCGGACCCCAAACCACAGGCCACCTGGACCCCCCCAGATCCCATTAACAAATGATAGATCCGCTGTTATTTTTTCAACACAATAAAAGAATTTTTTATTTGAATCTTTGAATATTAAAACTAAAAACACATTATCCATCAATAGTATAAACAAAAAATTTCGAAATTTAACCAAATAAAACGAAGAAACCTTTAATATGGAGATGGTGATGGATGAATACACCTTGAAGAATGGTGATAGAGATAGAGAAGATGAATAAAGATTGAAGATCGGGAAATGGTTGGAAAGATTTTCAAATTTATAACGTTCTTCAAATTCTCAAGATTCAAATTTGATGTAAAATGGGTATTGTGATTTGTTTAAATTTTTTATTTTTTTAATTTTTTTTACTTAAATCTAGTCAAGGACCGCCGTGAAAAAGTGACCGGGTCTACCGACCATCTACCATCATTTCCTCGCATGATTCATTCACCTTAAGTTTGGATTTCGCCCCCGTTTGGCCTCCCATTAAATTATAATTTATTTTTCTTTATCTTCTTATCAATTACACAGTCTCTAATAAAATAGTATTACACACAAACCTAAAGACTCTTCATTTTTTTTAATCATATATTTTTCAAAACATTACTATTCCTATCATTATAACGTGAAATAATGGGATCAAACAACCGCTTAATCAACGGGTCGAGTTCACATCCACCAACCCGTTTCCGCCTCGCTTTTTCACTTGCTCAGAACCTAAAGCACCGTCTTTGGCCCTCATTAAATTTTAATTCATTTTTCTCTCCTCTTATCAATCATATATTTTTTCAATAAAATAATATTACACATAAATTCAAAATTTTGCTTACATTTTAACCGCACATTCTTTAAAAAAATACTATTTTAAAATCAAATTTTTTTTTAAATTCAAATAATAGAGCTCGCCATGATATATTTCTATGCACCACCACAACCCTAAACCCTCCCTGATTGTCTGCAAAATGCATTTTTCCCTCCTCCCTTAATAAAACCCCAAGTTCTACACTTTCTACTACCTTTTCAACCCCGATCGCAACCATGGCTGATGTTCTGGTATCACACTCCGAGAAAAAGAAGAAAAGCAAACCTACCGACCTGATAAACCCGACGAATGACGCTACTGATTTCTTGATAAAGCCCCAGAGCTATACTCCCGCCATTGACACTTCCCAGTGGCCGATTCTGCTAAAAAATTACGACAAATTGAATGTACGTACTGGACACTACACCCCTCTCCCCTCTGGTTACTCCCCCTTGAAACGCCCCTTGCTTGAGTACGTTAAATATGGAATTTTGAATCTCGATAAGCCCGCGAACCCCTCGTCACATGAAGTTGTGGCGTGGATTAAGCGCATTTTGCGAGTTGAGAAAACCGGGCATTCCGGGACTTTGGACCCGAAAGTTACTGGAAATTTGATTGTTTGTATTGATCGAGCTACTCGTTTGGTGAAATCCCAGCAGGGGGCTGGGAAAGAGTACGTTTGTATTGCTAGATTGCATTCGAAAGTGCCCGAGATTGCAAAAGTGGTCAGGGCGCTTGAGACGTTGACGGGGGCTGTTTTTCAGCGGCCCCCACTTATTTCTGCTGTGAAGAGACAACTTAGGATTAGGACTATTTATGAGAGTAAGTTGCTAGAGTATGACACCGATAGGCATTTGGTTGTGTTCTGGATCTCGTGTGAGGCAGGGACTTATGTGAGGACTCTATGTGTGCATTTGGGGCTTTTGTTGGGTGTAGGAGGGCATATGCAGGAACTAAGGAGAGTGCGATCCGGGATTTTGGGGGAGAAGGATAACATGGTGAGTCGGTGACAATGCATGATGTTATGGATGCACAGTGGATGTATGATAATTATAGGGACGAGAGTTATTTGAGGAGGGTAATTATGCCATTGGAAGTGGTTTTGACTAGTTATAAGAGGTTAGTGGTGAAGGATTCTGCGGTGAATGCTATATGTTATGGTGCAAAGTTGGTGATTCCGGGGTTGTTGAGGTTTGAAAATGATATTGAGGTTGGAGAGGAAATTGTGTTAATGACTACCAAGGGTGAGGCAATTGCTTTGGGGATTGCGGAGATGACAACTGCGGTGATGGCCACGTGCGATCATGGAATGGTAGCAAGGATTAAGAGAGTGGTAATGGATAGGGATACGTATCCCAGGAAATGGGGGTTGGGGCCAAGGGCTTCAAAGAAGAAGAAACTGATTGTGGAGGGGAAGTTGGATAAGCATGGGAAACCAAATGAGAATACCCCCGCTGAGTGGTTGAGGAATGTTGTCCTGCCTACTGGAGGTGACTCTATGGTTGCCGGCCTTGCAGCAGCTACAGAGCCACAGTTGGCTGCTCCTATGAATGTGGCGAGTGCTGTTGATGAGGTTGAGAAGAAAAAGAAAAAGAAACACAAGAACAAGGAGGATGAAGAGGAGGGGTATAAGCACAAACTAGACAAGGTTGATGGTAGCCCTGCACCAGATGTTGTTGTTAAAAAAGCTAAGGTCTCTTTGGAAGCTGAAGAGACCGAGCAGGTGAAAAAGAAGGTTGAACTGAAGAAGGTAGATGAGGTCGAGACTGTGGAAGTTGAGAAGAAAGAGAAGAAGAAGAAGAAGAAGAAAAAAAAGAAAATAGAGGTGGTGAGGATGCTGTAGATGGTAGTGGTGAGAAATCGAAAAAGGATAAGAAAAAGAAGGATAAAGCCAATGCAGATTCTGGGATTTCGGAAGGGAAGTCCAAGAAAAAGAAGAAGCACGTGGATGAATGAAAACTCTGTTTTACCTGATGATAATGCAAATAGAAGTGAAAAGAAGGAGAAGAAGAAAAGAAGCACAAAGACCGAGAACAGTAGTTGTGGGGAGCAGGGTACTGGCTTCAATCAAGGAATGGGAAAGCTTGTTGTAATGCTATACGCCATTTTGCATTAGATCAAATGGTCTTAACATCTGATCCTCAACCTTGAGCTTTCAGCTATAGTTTTGGTTTACTAATATGTTAGTTTTAGCATGTTATATTAATTAAGATCTTGTACTTCATGATTTGGAATGTTGTTTCATTTTTGAAATCTACAGAGACATCACCTCTATCGTCCTTTTATATAATGATGTATTAACTTATTCAATCTGGGTGTTTTGGATCTTTCTATGCTAGGTGTTGCTGTAATTGGTGAACTGTGGAGAGGTTCTTATATTCTCATAGGGGAAATACTACTCTATAGGACTGGTGTTTCTAGACTGATCATCAAACTCGTGAAAGATTCTATTTCACCTTCATTCTTTTAGGACGGTGTCTAGTTGGTTATCTGCTTTAAATCGTAATGGTTCCTTGTTTCAGCGCAAGTATGCTTGCACAGATAGCATGGCTCTAGAAGTGATACCTAGACACCAGGAGACGAAGCAGTGTGTAATAATTTATGAAAGATTTCCAAATCTTTCGAACTGCTGCATAATCTATCGGCAGGTAAGACACGACTTGACGAACACATTCTTTTAAAGCATACAAAGATTAGAATTTCACATTCTTTTGAACAATTATATCTTTCTTGATTTGGTTGGAAGTTGGAACTCAACATCTGTATTCATCTTCATCGACAGCTTAGTTCACCTATTCTGTTTCAATTTTTTTGTTGAATAAGATTTCTCTCGTCTTTCTAGTTTCTTCTTTGCTTATGTATTGTATAGGGTACAGAATCTGAATTGTACCCAAGCTTTATATTAGACCTCGTTAATCCCTTTACTTTTAGTCTAGAACCCCATTAGTTTCAAAAAAGAATTCCGTCTAAAATTACTTCCGGACAAACTTCATGGACAATGGAAAGATGATGTGGCATATACCTGATTTTACTTTGACGCTATCAATGGAACAAATTTATACATTTAAATTTTATTTTCAACACTAACATTTATGCTTGGACAGGATTGATTTTTTATCAATTAAAAGTTTGATACGTGGACGACATTTCTCATATGTAGTTAAAATGTCCAATAAAGCTCTAGAATTGGACTCCTTAACATGAAAATCAGTGAATCATCTGCAAAAAATAAATGACAAACCCGAATATTAACTATGGCACATCGCGTTCCTACTATTTGTCCCTCCATTTATGCTTCAATTATTAATCCCGATTGTCAAGTCCAAATTATAATTGACAATTTTCTTAATCAAAATCAAGTCTTAGTTGAATTGTTTTAGGAGTTTATTGAATTCTAATCAAAGTCAAAATATGAGTTATGCAATCCTAATTAAAGTCAAAAGAGTTGGGTTGGTAATATAGTCCTTGACAAGAAGATTACATATGATCATCAAAATGTATTTAGAAGTCCAGAGAGTGTGAAAGAGTCGTAGAAGTTATGTTCTAAGTTCTCAATCGCAACTTGCAACGCATTTTTCAAATAGAAAACATTGAAACTTAGATGAGGCTATTTCCAAAAGAATTGTAACCATTTGAGTTAGATTTTCAATGAATTTTGAATCACCTCAATCGGACATTGACAGAGAAAATTATGATAAAAATACTGACGACTACTCGCATGTCGCTAGCTTGATGGTCGAGCGACAGGTTGACGTCCAGGATTCTATTTTTGTTTTTCAATCCATTTTCATCCCAAACACTTTCTCCTATATATATCATAACATATGAACGTCCAAAAGTGTGTTGAATCAAATTTATTCCATAGAATGAATTCTTTGATGATCCAAAACATTTATTGATTCCAAGATTCAACCACCACATATTATTTGATCTACAAAATTCTTCCAAAACATATTTTGTTGATCAAGTCATATTATTTCATATAAAACCATAAGATCAAAACAGACAAGATCTTTTGATCAAACACGAAAGCATTTAATCCACCGGAAATAAATCGATACCAGTGATCAGAAGCTGTTGCAAAAGCACAAATTCAGGACGACTTAGGTGAGATATCAGGAGTCAGGATATGGCATCAAGAGCACCCAGTCCAAAAGAACTAAGGTATAAATGAAGAGTCGGGATTTGTTTCGAATGAGCCACCTCCAGTAATGTCAAGGGAGACGGTAGGAATTGAGGTCAAAAGTTTACGGGGTAGACGGGTTTGGACCGTACTGAAGTTATTTCGATATAGTGGGTTATTAATCGATAAAGTGCTCAGATCTTTTACTCAATTGAGGTTTCTCCGTGTTCATCATTGATGTTCTTTATTACTTTAATTATTGATCGTAGTATTCAAATTTAGAATAAATTGACTTGTTTGATCTAAACATCTAAAAACAATTAAAAAGTAACGTGTTGATTTTAAGAGTGTAATTCCGCACTTGGGTCTAAATAATTGAAAACTTTTACCAATTATGCCTAAGCACAAAGTAGAAAAAGGTAAGGATATAATGACACCACTGTTGTAGTGGTACTACCTTACCTTGAACTCTTACCATTCATAGAAAAAGAAGAACATGATAGAGTAATACAATTTAATATCAATTGAACCCATCGTTGTGAGAACTGTTTTTCCGTAATTTTAGCTAGAAAGCTCCACTCAAGATGATCGTAGGATTTGCTCACATCAAGTTTTAGCGCCACAAATCCCTTCTACCCGTTACACCATTTAGCATGGAGCGTAACTACACAGGATGGAAAAATGGATAATAATAAAAGAGTTTTGTCTGTAACACACGAATATGTGATGTTCAAACGGACGTGAATTCGAACATGACTAGAAAATTGTAAAAATGACGAAAATACTCTTAAATTAGCTCAAAATAGAAAAAAATGCTAAAACGAACCCTAAAACGTTGGAATTTGACCTCGAAAGTTTGAATCTTGACGATGGAACTAATCTTTACCCTGACAAAATTGTAGAGAATTGAAAAAAGTTTTCAGATTTTACTCCATCGCGAAAATTTGACACCCGAGTTGAAAGTTACGGGCATTTTTGTAGACCCTTCTATTTCTTCTCTTTTCCAACTGATTTATGATTTTCTTTTCTAACTATTCCACATCATGTGCCCTTGTTTGGTAGAAATTAAAATTAGATTTTGATAAAAGTTTTTGAAATGTGTGATGAAAATGGTTTGGAACCCATAAAATATGTGGTTAATATTGATTGTTTAACTTTGATTTAAATTAAAATTTGATTTAAATCATTACCAAACAGGGGCGTTTCAAAAGCAACATATAATATTATTTTAAAATTTTGGGTATTCTTTATAATGCCATGGGACTAATATCTACTAGGGTTGTTTTGGGATTTCTCTTAAGAGTAGTATTCGTAAAGCATGACTAGGCATAGAAGTCCATCTTCTAGCTTTATGAGCCTAGACAATGCCTAGGTGTAAAAAAAGATTACTTATTTTTATTATTATTTTAAATATTTAATCGTTCTAAAAAATTATTTAATAATTAAAATAATACATATCAAACATCTAAAGTTATCAAATACTATAATTACTTAATAATTACTACGATTAGTCAATTATACAATTTTCAAATTTTTGAAATGCAAAAGTTAGACTATTTTTCATAATTTCAACTTTCAACTAAACATATCATACTTAATAGATTTATAAAAACATTATACATACTTGAAAAAATTTCAACAAAATGGTAAGTTTTAAAATCATAATTATATAATATAGATAATACCGTAACTTAAATCTTATATAAATATTTATTGGATAAAATCATTTTTTACTTTTGTAAAGATAAAATCATTTAAAATTTCGAAACTAAAGACAAATAAAATCCTTTTGGAAAAAGAAAAAAATTAATAAACTAAAGTCCAATATTTTTTTTTTAAAAAAGTAAAAAAAATTAATAAAGCACGTCTAAACGTGTCGAGTATTAAGCGGTCAATATAGCGATTGTTCACTTAGCTAACGTTTCTGACAATGCAAAGCGTTTTGTCCACACTTTGCGCTTAGGTGACGCCTAAACACCTAATCGCTCTTTTTAGAACACCGTTTATAAGTGTTGGTGTTGCACTTGAAGTATCAACAACGCCCCCATTTGATTAGAAAAAAAAAATCATAAAAATTTAAATCAAAGTTAACAATTAATTTCAATAACATATTTCTTCAAATTTTATCAAAATCTACTAAAAAATTATTTTTTATCAAAATTAAATAGAGTTATATTATATATAAAAAAAAATCTTATATTGTTGTCTCTCTAGATAGTCTACAATATAAACGTGCAGTCTTTTTACGATATGTTGGATAAGATGAATTATATAATATTAAATGCTTGTTTTGAGTCTCATTTTTATTTTAAGAATGAATTTTGAAATAATAGATTGATAGAGAATATGTGATTACAAAATAAGGAAAAAAATTGAATTTACGTTTAATATTACTTTATTGAGAAATGTGTGATTGAAAAGAAATGATAGATTAATATATTTTTAAAAAATAAAAATAAAACAAGGAACAACTTAAAAATATTACTCGTTATGTTGACTAGTGGTGAAATCATTATAAACTATAGTGACTACTAAAGTCCAAATAGGTCAAAAAAACATTAATTATCAAACTGAAATTTTGCACAAACTTCAATGACAATGGGTAAATTTAAGGATATGTTGGATGCAGATTTTTCAGAATAAATTTTGTAAAAGATAATATTTTTTAAAAAATGTGTAGTTAAAAAGTGAAAAAAATATGAGTCCGTATATTTAAAATTATTTTAATAAAAAAATATATAATTAAAAATGTGTTTATGGAAAAATAAGTTTTAAAGACTGTAGCAAACAGTAGCTAACTTTTTAAGCATAATCCTTCTCCTCCCTTACCTACTAATTTTGCCTAGGTACTTTATGTTTCTGCTAAGCTTTGCCTTAGCTAATCACCATCCACTCTTGATCATCTTCTACTCTCTCCCTCTCTCTCTCCCTTTTCTCTCTCTACAAAGGCAAATCCATCCATCTTCCATTTTCCCTTCCCCCCTTCCACCATGACTGATCCCTATTCAGATAATTTCTACAAGTGCTTCAAATTCAACCCTCTTCACCATTTTCTCACTTCAAATCCTCCTGAAACTCCACCTCCTTCACCTCCTCTAAGGGAAGCCCTTCCACTTCTGACCCTATCTCCCACAAGATATGAAGAACAAGAACCTTCTTGTTCACACACCATGGATTTGGACAAGACCAAAGCCAGACTAGATCATAGTCAAACCCAAAACATATTTTCAGCTCCTGATAACAACGTGGAGGACGACGGAGATGTTGCTGTTGCACTACACATAGGGTTACCAAACCCTAGTGCTTCTGATCTGGCTTCTATGCGATCTTCTACTGCTGAAAGTACTAATAAAGATGAAGAGGCTGATCTTTCTGGGTACCCCATCAACAGACTCAACAAGGGACAGTATTGGATTCCAACACCTTCCCAGATTCTTATAGGTCCAACCCAGTTTTCATGTCCTGTTTGCTTCAAGACTTTCAACAGATACAACAACATGCAAGTAAGTTTTAGCACAATCTCTAAGGCTTCCCCTTTTACCCTACCCAATTTCTTATAAAAAAATCCTTACGGGAATGTCTCGTTTGTTGAACGGATAAGATTTTAAATTTTATTTTTCGGAATCCTCTTTGATGAACATCGCAACTAATTTTAATTACCCTATTTTCTTAGTAGATGCCAGTCTTGTAAAGTTGTCTAAAGCAGTAAAAAGATTGGACAATTTTAATCTGTAAAAAGTTCGTTTTGTTTTTACTCTTTTTCATCCAGTTCTGGTCATATTTCTGAGATTTTCAATTATTCAGAATGATGACTGATAGAATCCTACTGAAGACGAGACTGAGACTCTTCATTTTTGTGATGGAACAACACAAAAAATGTTCCTTATGCTTTTAGCATACACTTTGAAGTCTGTGCACCACAAATTGGTAACTGTACACAACTGAAACTTCAAACAGTTTTCATGGCTTAAGCATTAAAGATAATCTTCAAAGGCTGAGAATTTATTCTCAGTTTGTAGAATCTCAGCCAGTAAAAGAAGCTACAGATTTGTCCAATTCTTATCACAATATCTCTCATAAGCTTTTTACATATCAGAGGCATATTTTTTCCTCTTTTTTCCATTTTATATATAATGGAGACAAGGAAAGGTTGTAATACACACTGCTATAAGGTTCACTTGGGAAACCCGGAATTTAAATTTATAAGTTTTGAAGAAAGTTCTAATGGAAATTACTCTGTCAAGATTTCTTCATTTGAAAGAAAATTTAAGAACCACAACTTTTGACTGTTTAATTATGTATTTTCGTGTTCAGTGACAAAACAGAAGTGTAAATAACAAACCTGTTCATTCCAAAAAATTAAGATATCCTATGTGGAGAATAATCGTTCTTACATTAATATGTATTCACACAATATGCATTTTATAGTAGGGATAATAAGCCGTAATTCCTATGGTGAAGAGCAGTATTCAACGGAAAGGAATCAGATCAAAACACGGACAGATTTATAGTGCTAAAGTCTACTGGCCACTGCAAGTTCAAGTATCTCTTGCACACAAAAATGGCTAACGTTGAGAGGATAAATGTAAAGTATATAATTAGGCTTCAAGTAGTCCAACATATACGGGAACAAGTGCTTTATACATTTACCTTTTGAACAAATATATTTAACTTTTAAATTTGTTATTTTTATGATGGTGCAGATGCATATGTGGGGGCATGGATCACAGTACAGAAAAGGGCCTGAATCTCTAAGGGGAATTCAGCCAACAGGAATGCTTAGGCTTCCTTGTTATTGTTGTGAACCTGGCTGCAGAAACAATATTGATCACCCAAGAGCAAAGCCCTTAAAAGATTTCAGAACACTTCAAACACATTACAAGAGGAAACATGGAATCAAGCCTTTTATGTGCAGAAAATGCGGAAAAACTTTTGCAGTGAGGGGAGATTGGAGAACCCATGAGAAAAATTGTGGCAAACTCTGGTATTGCATTTGTGGTTCTGATTTTAAGCACAAAAGGTCCCTTAAAGATCATATTAAGGCTTTTGGAAATGGACATGGGGCTTATGGATTTACCGGGCTTGAAGAAGAAGAAGAGCCTGCATCAGAAATTGAACAAGATGATGAATCCATGCAGTAAATACTGGAAGTAAATTAGTTGTTGGATTTGCTTGTCTCTTCTTTTGCTTTAGCCATTGATTTTTTTTCTCATATCTTGAACCTTGAGATTAATTTCGAGACTTCGCTAGTTAAAATTTGTATATATATATCTACTTTGTTTCGAGATTATTAACACTAAAAAACTTAGAGAAATGCTACATGTACAGAAATCTTTTACAAATTGTTTGACAGATTGCTAGTTGGCAAGCATTCATTGGATGTTGGACACAAAACAAAGTTGAACCAGTCAATACACTATTGTCACTTCATCATGTGTAATGCTTTCTGTAATTTAAATATGTACGAACAGCTTTATTCAAGAACTTTTTATACTTTTAATTGTTGCTCTAGGCTAATTTCTTTTGACTTATAGCTTTTGAGAATTTGAACGTTAACACTCACTGTCTTTACGTGTATCAAGAGTAAGAGTAATGTGACTTTTTTACCTTAGTAGTTGATTTTGCTCGTATATGTCGAAATGAGAATACTTCAAGTTTGGGTTACTTAAAAATGACACCTTTTGCTTATGTTCTGGGAATCTATTGGCATTGTGGGCTGTAATACTGTAATAGATGTACAGTGAGCTTAAACTACTTAATTTCTTGAAAATTTGCTTTTGCATTAAGCTCATGATGATTTTCTTTTTATCCTTTTCTTTTTGTCTGTGCTACTTTTACGCCTTTAAACTAATGTTTGATTAATCCTAGAATTCCAATAATAAATTAACAATTTTGACAACATCAGCTCATCCATTGCATTGATAGAACAAACAAGTCTTTATCGCCAAGCAGTGAACATGGGAAACAAAGACCCATAAAGCACGGGAAAGTTGATGTTAAAGTTGATGTTAAACAAAGACCCATATAACATTTAATGAGTGAGAATATATGTCTGTGGCTAATGCATAGAGGTACATTTTGTAGAATCAATTCAGGAAAAATCTTGCCCTTTCCATTGTTCAGTCTTATTAATTAATGTGTACCAAATATGCATTTTTAATTTTTGATTTCGATGCCATAATCAAGCTCACTATATACACTCAAAGTAAACGTTTCTTGTTTGACTTTCCATGTCTTTTATTTTCAAATTTACCTCGGGGCCCCATTTGGTACACATTATTTTTTTCATTCTCATTTTTCTATTCATTTTCAACCACACATTCTTCAATAAAATAATATTTTCCATCACATCAATAAT
Organism: Fraxinus americana; assembly: GCA_035079005.1. Taxonomy (NCBI): domain Eukaryota; kingdom Viridiplantae; phylum Streptophyta; class Magnoliopsida; order Lamiales; family Oleaceae; genus Fraxinus; species Fraxinus americana. The sequence goes on along the minus strand of CM068706.1, from coordinate 51,864,886 downwards.
TTTTCCTTCATTTTTAACCACACATTTTCCTTCAATTTACTATTCAATAATACATTCTTTCAAAAGAATGTGTTCCAAACACACATATATAAAATCAGCCCTTAACGCACACCGGTGCGTGTGACTCTAAGAAACACTCCACTCTATACAAATGGCTAAGATGTAAGTGAATTCTTGTAACAAGTGCATGGTTGTAAAATTCGAGGAGAATAAAAGGAAAAGAATCGGGTGGAGTTTAATCATATTGTACGCTTATTTTCTTGATTTCATATTGGCCTTTCTAGATGTCAACATGCTTGGGGGTTCGTAAAAGAATGCAGGCCGCTTGCTTGGAGTACATTGAGCATCCTATGCAAGTATTATGCCGTCAAAATATTCCTACTGATATAAAGAATTTTAGGAGGTTGATTTTTTCTGAGTCTTCACTAATCCACTAGGAACAGAAAAGAGTCGGTAAATCTATGGATAAGGCACTTACTTATCAAATATTCTTCATCGTCATTTGCGGGCACAACGAGTGGAGTTTGCTCGAATAACAGACAGTAGCTAGACAGTATAATTCCTTTCAAATGTAAGATTAATTAGGTTTTATGTCCTGTAAGTATATCAGCTTTTTGGGTGCTTATGATGATGCTCTTTTGCTTTTGCAATGGATGGAATCTATGCCATCTAATAAGATTCACTACTTTAAAGAAAACAATTGGCCTAAGCCGAGAATATCCTTGTCCATACTATGATTACTTGTTCATTTAATGATAAAATATTGCACGTAAGTTACTTTGCAACTTTTTACCTCAAATTAGTAGTGTTTTGGTTCGCATATACATAGTTTTATATTTGATGAACACGAACAATACTCAATTGAAGGTGACAATACCATAATTGTGAGCTACGTCCGGCTTAGGCTCGGAGTGTGATTGGCCATCTATATTCATAATTTACGTGGAAAGTCGAGCATATACTTGCCCGTGTATATTAACGTGGAAGTCCCAACATTTTGGACACAAGTTAACATATTACCTAATATTTCTTGATTTTGATTTTCTATATAGGTTTAGATTTTTAGAATATCAATATTTCTATTTTCCAATTATTACTCTTTTAAGAATAACCATTCCAAATTGATGTTTGTAAATTATTTATAAAGAGAAATAATAGTGAGACTTACCAAATGTGTGAATGTCACAAAAATAATAATCATGAATGTGTAATAAATTAATGTTTTTTTTTTTTACTGAATTTACAAACCATTTATAATTGATTACGAAACAAAGCTCAGCCCTTGTTTGATTTTCATTTTTTTCTTATTTTTTCAACTAAAAATTTATTTAATAAAATAATATTATACGTAAATTCAAAATTTTGCTATATTTTTTAACCCTACATTCTCCATCAATTCACTATTTTAAAATAAATTCTATAAAAAAATTGGGGTTAAAGAGAAGTAATACAAACGTTCTCTCCAACATTGCCCATACAATTCTTCTGGTACGTACTGTAGATTGAAACGACATTTCAATGAACTCTTTGACTCACACAGTAGCCTTATCTTGGGATGAACAATAAGTCTTTGTTAGATGTTCATTATTTTTTAAAACAAATAAATAAAATTTAAATAGTGATTTATTTGAAGAATGTGTAATTAAAACGTGCAAAATTTTTGAATTTATTTATAAAATATTTTATTGTGTAAATCTGTAATTGAAAATGAGTTCGGAATCGAACGGGGCTAAGAGCTATGAAGCAATAGGGTATTTGTCCAGATGATCCCTGGTGTGTATTGCATAAACTATAACCCCGTGCATGAGAGCGATTGAGCAGTACTGCCAAATTCAATTCCCTGTCGGCTACGTCTACTCTTTTTTTTTTTTCTTACCAAAAAAAAAAATTCTAAATGTTACATCAAATTCTAAATCGTGATTTGTTCCTCCCTCCTATGCAAATATTATTTATCAGTGCACAGGTAGGAATTATAAGGGTTTTCTTTTTGGTGGCGGCGAAGATCTCGACGACGATCCATCACAACATATAGAATATCGGTCTCGAATAAACATATATTTGCCTCGTCCTTTTGGTAGTAATGCTAGGGAGAGAGCAAAGCATCCGAATAAGAAGGAATTATGCGTATACGTATGTGTTCCTATTTTAATACAAAGGAGACAACTTTGTCCCCTTAGCTCGAATCGCCAGCTTTCCCTTCAACATTCCGCCAATTTTCTCATCCCAAGATTGTAACTTTATTTCGAGACAAAATAATCAACATTCTTTTGAGAGAAAAACAATTTTTATGCCTACTTCTAAATTCTAATCATTAAGTTTTATAATTTCATTTTAAAAAGTTAACTTCGTAAAAAGTATCATATTGTTTTGATATTTAAACAATTTGAAATTTTATACTTTAATTTAATTTATTTCTTATATTCATTTTCAACCAAACATTAACACAATAAAATATTTTACATATAAAATAAATTTTTATTTTTTAATCACATATTTCCCAAAAAAATACTATTCAAAACAAAGTTTTTTTTGAAATAAAAACCACCAAACAAAGGGTTAGATTGTTTTCACTTTTTTTCATCAACCCTTTGCCTACCAAGAATTTACCAACACACACATATCAATCATGCTACACAATCAGGTTCACCGATCGAGGTTAAAAATTGGGAAACACGTGATGCAACATTATTGAACAGTATAAAAAAAATAAAAAATTAGCCACACAAGTGCTACCAACGCAACACCTCTCAAAATTCTTGTTTTCAAAGCCTTTTCAAGCTGCATTATTCGATACATATGCACACAAATCATCAAATTCCTTTTGATTTGACTTATCCTAAGATAAACAAATATAAAATTGAAAGGGTGCCTAATATTTTGACTAGATAGATCACTACAAGTATATATGCACAACATTCAAATTCCTTTTGATTTGACTTATTCCAAAAATAAATTAAATGCTTAATTAAAAGCATGCCTAATATTTCTGGATAGATCTCTTACAAGTAGCAAAGGGTTTATCACATGAAGATATGACATAAAATTGTTAATTTTTGCCTAAGAAAAAGCACTGCAGGAAGAGAGTGTTAAATCACTTCTCTGTTGGCTGAGGCCTACACTACAGAAATAATTTAAGGTGAAATTCTTTTGCCCTCTGAATTAATGAAGAGACAACCTTTTTTTTTTTTTTTTTGAAAGGCCCCCGTGAGGAAAAGATAAAGAGGAAAGGCAAAAACAAATTTTGACTCATTATCACCACTGAAAAAGAAATAAAAAACCTAATTTAAGAAAAAACAAAAAATCCTCTTTTGAGGGCTATATATATATATATACACACACACACACACACATCTTCTTTTCTACTTATAATTATTCATGAAATATGCCCACTTTTATCCCATTCCTTCTGCTAAAGTTATGTTGCTTTGATACAATTTGGAGATCCAATTCTCCAAGTTGTATAACAGTTATGATACAATTTGGAGATCCAACTCTCCAAGTTGTATAACTTTGCAACAAAATTTCATACAGAAGAAAGAGACCACACACACACACACACACAAACACACACATGGTGCAACTCTATGCTTTTCTTTTACATAGGGAGAGAGGGAAAAAGAAGAAGAAGAAGAAGACATTTTGCACATTACATAAAAAGGTTTTTTCTTAGCCCACATAGGAACCTTGAGAGATTGATCACCACAGTCTTGAGGCACACAAATGTAACATCTTTTTGTTCGTTTAATGAACCATTACTTTAAACTGCTTAGACCGGAAGTTCATTTGAACATTTCATTATTGTGCAACAAGGTGCTAAATTATGCCATGTACGTCATCGTGAATTTTATATCTTGCTATCGTATAGATAGAATCGAATGAGATGTGGATGAGTCTTTAAAATTATCGAATGGCGAATTACGTTGTAGATACGTATACATTAAAATGACTTGCTGTGACTTTGACAACTTTATTATGTATTGTACCTACAAGGTGCTAGAATTATGTCCCATCTTTCATAGCTAACCCACCCACCTAAAAATCTCATAAATTCAATAGACAGTAGAATTTATGAGAGACTCTATGGGCACCATATCTGGCCATAAATTAGTTGTGTCATAGTCTCCAGACAAATAGAATAAAGGGTCATTGGAGTGTACTAATTAGAGAGGCCCTACATTAATTTATCATGACCAACAATATGCCTATCCATACAAAGGGCTAGCACTTAATTAAAGCACAGATAGGCAGTGCAATTTGCATTGGCTTGCAAATATGTGAATTAAAGAAGGTAGATTTCATTGACATTCATCCTCAATGATCAACAATTTTAACCCCTTATGTAGGATGAGGTTCAAGAATTTTATCTTCGTTAATAAAATTTTCGTGTGAAAATTTGTTATGCTTTAAATCCGTCATAATCTTCGATTATTGTTACTTTATGATTTTGGTGTGGGAAGAGACATGCAATGCGACACATTTCCAATGTGAGATTAGGACTGCCTATTGAGAGTTCTTTTATGCTAAGAAGTCGAGATGTTTGAAATGAATAACGCTGTGTCACAGTATGCAGAATGATATGTTTTGTGTGTTTTATAAGCTTAATATTGAAATAGAATTACGTGTGAATTTATTAGGATATCAAACGAGTATAGAGTAACATCAATTCATATATGTTTTTGAGAACCGCTGTTAGAGTCAAGTAAAACACTTGTCGAATTCGAGGAATTATCACTCACTCCATATTTCCCCCATGCAATGCCCATACTCTTATAGCTTCCAATCTGGTGCATATCATTCCTTTTGTCAGTTATTCTGCTTAGGTAATTCCAGATAGCATTTCAGTTCAAACAATCAATAAGTTCATCTTCCCAATAAAGCTTGAATGAAATAATTTTGGTTCCTTTTCAATTTTAAATACAATTATTATTATTTTCTAAAGGTTTGGACCCCATAATTTGATTTTTTGTACAATCCCAAACTTTACTTTGCACTCATATCATTACTTTTGTTCGCAAAAGGTTCACCGATTCTGCAGACCATCGAGAATGTGAGGTTAATGACTCACTTGAATGTTCAATATACAATTTATGAAACCCACATTTTACAGTGAGATTTAATAATTAAATTATTGTCAATTTCTGGACTCAGATTTTTTGCTGTCATCCGCACGTTGAGGGCTGTTTTTTTATGACATTTATTATGAATTGTCAACATCATTTCTTCCCTCTTGAATTCAGTAGCATGCATAACATAGCTTGTCCGTGCCAGTATTGCACATGGAATGCAGGAATACTCTTCAGTAAAGAAGGTGTTACGCGTGGATTGAAATTAGATTTTTCTTAAATTGTGATATAAATTTTTGAAATGTGTGGTTGAAAAGTTGTGGGACAATATTTTTACGATTCATTAAGATTATTGATAAATTTAACTAATTCGAGATGGACTATTGTCTTATGTTTCTTAGAATTGAATTTAGTATGCGTTATTAATGATTCTCTCTGTCACAAGTGTGTCCCTGTTATGAATATCCACAAAATTGTGTTGGGTTAGTTCATTTTAATTAACATGTATCTTATGTATGTTACATATATTTATTTGAATTTAACTTGAAAAAATGTTTGTCGACTTAAAACATACATGATTATAATAAAATGTTGGAATTTAATGTTATATAAAGATTAAAATGTGAGTTGAAAAAGTCTTCAATAGGTGTATCAATTGGACGTGAAATTTCAAGTGCAAAAGGTGCATAGTAAAAAGTAGTGGCCTTTGATAGAGTGCAATTTAGACCATCAATCATGAAATGATGCGACTTAATGGTTAAAATTAATTTTAATCAACAGATATGACCATCTGGAAAGACACGTGAAAATCTATAAATAGGACCTCCTAATTCCATTTCTTCACTCCAATCTTTTCTCTTCCAAATTATGTCTTAATTATCTTTGAGTTTCGTGTTCAATATTTAATATTCGAAATCTGATGCTCTAGAAGAGTACAGTTGAACATTAGTTTGTTCGACAAAATTAATATTGTGTTATATTAATTTTTTAAGAAGCATTTTAACTTGGGAAATATAAGTACATTTGATCCTATTGGCACCAATGTAAGAGGAGAAATTTATTTTAAGAAAATTTGCATTCACGGATATCGCTTCATTTCATCTCCTTCTAATTCGTTAAGTTGAAATTTGTACTCTTATCCTGATTTCAGTAAGTCAAAATTTTATTAGATATTTTGCACGTGTAAATCATAATTTTATCTTTGCATGCACATATTTTTTGGTAATACATCAAATATTTTCTCTCGTGACATAAATTGGGAATATTACACGAACACATAAAAGACGTGGGCATAAACTGAAAAACGATGTATTTCCCTATACAACAAAAGAGCCACTTTTGATATTACTGTTCACCATTTCGTCCGATGAAACGACGTCGTTTTGGCATTAAAAAAAAAAAAAGATAAATCCCAACACGACCTCGTCTGCTTCCTCTATCCATTTGCCCAGTCGTGAAACGAAGAAACCCTATTGCAAGAGGAAAAATGTCCAGCCCTTTCCTTTCTCTCTTCCTGGGTTTCACTCTCTGTAACAACCACATTCACTCATCCCCTTCATCCACAGTCATCAACAACTATATTTACCCATTCCCTTCATCCATCCCCAAATAATTTAATTAAATCACAATTACAGTGGCTGAGTCGCCGCGACCGGAAACTGCCCCTACCGGAAAGCCACCGGAAAGGTAAGTCTTTTTTGGTTTTTAATTTAAGATGACGAGACACCGTCTCCATTGCAGAGGCACCGCGAGACATGGAGCTTCGTCACGGACCTGAATCGAGTCGGTAAGGTGGTAAAGCTCGCTGCTTTTAGTCCCTTTGATTCTGCCAGTGAGGCTTTGCGAAATTTGATGCTCAAGCGATCTCGCCAAAATGGTATACCCTTTGATTTTTCTGCTCTTTCCAATTTATTGCTTCAGGTTTTAATTTGACAATTTTTGTTTTTTTTTCTTCGTTTTGAAAATTGTAGATCTAGTTCATACTATTATAGACCAGAACCAGCAAGGAGAAACTCGACTAGCAAAATGTTACATTCCTCTCGAGGAATTTGAGAAACACAGTTGAATATGAGGTATTATCAATTTTTGCACTATTACACTTCAAGGTTTAATTAAAACATGAGATTAATCAGTTGAAGTAGCAGCATCCTATTCATTATTTTGTATAGATAAAAGCATTTAAGGTCATTAGTTTACATTGAGATCATGATATTGTGTTGCATTGTATGTTGTTGTGATGAAAAGTGGAGGAACTTGAATTCATGTTTTGTGGTTATAACGGTGTCATTGATTGCTTGTAATTTGTTGACCGAAGAATCAGTGAAGCATCAAATTAATATATATGAAAGGCAAAGGGTGTTTACTCAGTCTTGTACTTCAACTGTTCTATAGAATGCCCCATGTATCCTCTGTAAATTGCCCTGATATTGTCCCAACATTCAGTTAGATTTTTTAGCCAATAAGTTATATAGTTAAATTTGATGAATTCCTTTTAATCTTTATCTTATTTGTTGATTGATTTTCTACCAAGAGATGCCTACGTATTGGAAAACCGGCGCTTCTTCTGGTTGGTGATTCTTTTGCTTTGGAAAAGTTTCTGGGCTTTCATGGATAGCTCCAGTTCGTAACAATTTTGACGTTTTTTGGTCGTTTTAGTAATGAAAGTGGACCTCTAACTCTAGCCAGTCTTGAAACTAAAGGAACCATTGCAAAGTTTAATAGACATGACCTTGTTTCTTTTGCAACGTCAAAAAGAATGAAAGAAAAACTCTCTCATCACCTCGAGTCACGACTCCCTCACATCTGCTACCTTGTGCCATTTCAATTCTCACACTAAGGATGTCTGAAGCATCCTTTAAGCCAAAAAAAAAGTTGTTCAGAAGCAAAAGCATACCCTTCACAAACGCATGTATCTGAAAGGGACCACACGTACCTCAGTTGTCATTCTTCTAACTAAGCTGCTACTTACATATCTAATTGGGCGGGATCTATTGCAAGTGTCATGGGATGGAAAGAAGGAATAAGAAGGTGATTAAGCATCGCTGATGCTAAACAAGGACATATGATGTCATCATTGGGCTGTATAATCCTTTCCTAAAAACTTAAAGTAGCTAAATTGCCTGGACATGAATCTTTAAGACCTATACCGCTCAATTAGAGATTCAACCAGTAGACCAATCACAATGAACTCTTGATTGCTTCCAAAATTTATATTATTTATTATGACAAACATAACAAGAGAAGTCGCTAATGTTCTCTGTAAAATTTTATTACTAAAATTTTATGTCAAACTGATACCATTGACAACTTCACTTAATAAAATATGCAATTATCATTTGAGTTCACTTAATAAAAGAAGCAGAAAAATCAAGAAAAAATATGGCGGTGCGAAACTGACGTAGAGAAATGAGTCAGTTTTATGTTTATAACTTTGTCTGCATCAGAGGCATACATGAACCTGAATACTTGTTTTTGTATCTTCAACAGATATGAAATGAGTCAAGGTACAGCAATTCAAATGTGCAGCACATAATTTTGTTGTGTGGTACTTGAGAAACGTTTCGTTTGTAGCTACTAAATTTACCTGTACTATGTCCCATTTGTATCATCAAAGTTCAACTATTACGATCTTCTCAACATGAAGCTCAACTACTAATGGGCTTATATTTTTAGGAATATATGCCATGCCAATTTATAGATGTCAAACCTTTATTCTCTGAAGTGAAATATATCGAACATGTGGAGAAAGTCAATCTCGTTAATTGTTCTTCATGCTATTGACTTTCAGTTACTGTAACTGAATCTATTAAATTTTGTATTATTTGATTAAAATGGGACCAAGAGATTCTTATTATCGAAGGAAGGGGAAAATGGTAGTAGAAGATAGGGGTACTTTCATTTCATGCGATAATAACTATAGGTTGTGCTTCTTAGTAAGATCAAGCTGGAACAATGATTGGTATGCTGACGATTTTCAGTTAATGCTGGATTTTGTCTGTATGTCTGCTTTTCCCTCACAAGGACATTCTTGCAGGACTTGGATGACATGAATATTGAAATTATGAGGAATACTCTCTATAAAGCATACCTTGAGGATTTCTATAGATTCTGTCAGGTAAAGGGTTTATTTTCGAATTTTCAAAGTTCCATTTCTTTTGCCTGGGAAGTGTGAATTCCTCAGTGGGACTCAACTGTAATTTGAAAGTTTTAAAATAGAAACTTGGTTGCGCCACTGCAGAGATAATGTCTGACATCCTAACTTATGAGGCTGACAGAAGGGTAGTTAATATCACCATTAACAGGTTCTTTAGTCTGAAATTTTTCTTCATAATTAAACTATTGGTTAGTACCTTCTTTTTCTGATCCTTTCACGTATTTAATTGTTATATTCAGCATTGGCGCTGAGATCTTGAACAATTTATGCTTTTTTCAGATCTTAAACAATATCCTTGAGATGATTTTTTGCTGTTTTAATTTGTTGCAACTTCATGAATAAACTGCTTGGTGTATTAATGTGATGTTTGTAAAGCTTCTTTCATTATGATATTGTTGCTTTCTACATTTGGAAAAATATTGTATAGTTGAAATGTTCAGAAACCAATATTATGGATTGCATTAGAATAGACTAAAATGGTTTGGATGAATTTGCATCGATGTTCTTTTGACTGAAAGGGAAAACTTGATGACATTTTTATTTTGTACTTAAGCACTAGAATCAAACTGAAGACTTGAAAATGGAATGTAATCCTGATATTAAAATTGAAGAAGTTTTGTTGTTTTTGAAATCGGTTAATCTCAAATTTAAAAACTCGCTACCAATGAATATTTGGATTCAATCCCTCTCTCTCTTCCCCTTTTTGCCGTTTGAATCTTGAGTTGACACACCTCAAAATGTTTGAGTGCCTGAAGATGGTTTCTTTTCCAGCAAGGACAAACTCAAGGTTAGTTTTTCAATTTTTATTCTGTCTTTGAGATGCCTTTATTAATATAAAACAACATTTTGTGCCAGTGAATTTTACAGAATTAAAATCACTCCACGCTATTAAATACTCAACTAAACTGTAGCACGTGCATTGCACGTACATACACTAATTTTTATTAAATATGATAGAATTAGACCTTAAACACCTATCTATTGGGAAAATAAAACAAATCAATCGGGCACTTAATTTGAGAATCAAATCAATTAAACAATAAAAAAATCCTTACCTTCCAGAAGTCTCAGATCTCCGCTCGTTACGAAATTTCACAAAAATTGTCGGACAGATTAAACTATCAAAAACATTTAGGGCTTGGGAGTTTTGGGTACCAATTATGAGTTTGTTTTGAAGGATCGACTTTGGGGATTTTTGGCATTTATGTAAGGTCCGAATTTGAGTGGTTTTTAGTAACAATTTTTAAAACAGTTCAACTTATGCTTGAGGGTTTACAAATCATCAGTTTTGAGAGTTTTTTGAAAGAATGTGGGGTGGGGTGGTACACTGTTGGAAAATTGGTTTTAATTAATTGGTTTGACCAATTATTTTAGTGGGGTCTCGTTAGTTGCACAAAAGATTTCTGTAATCAAGTGTGTTCTACTTCATGAGCAAATTAATGTAATGTCTTTGTTTTCTCAAAACCAATTTAGGGTGTACAAGAAATTAAAGCCAAAATATGATCATTTGAAATTGAAATTGAAATAAATTGTGAATAAAATTGGTGAAAATTTGAAAAAATGACAATCTCACATAAAAAAAACTAGAGAAAAATAGAATCCACTTTATATTGCTCAAATTTGAGATTTGAGTTTGGGCCACAAGGTGTGCTAATATTCTTTGAAGGGGAGATGACCTCCATGCTAGTAGGTTGAGTCAAAGCCTACAAGCGTTCGTCGCTACAGGCTGACTCTGCACGGTATGATCACAAGTCGTGGGCTTGGGCTTGGACTTGGACTTGGGTTTGGGCCAAGTTGGTGTATATTTTTTGATAAAATAATATTTAAATAATATTATTTTATTATTATTTAAAACAATAATATATTTATTTATATTATTTATATTTCTCCGAATTTTCTATACGCGACACATGACGTCTTATAGAAACTAGCAGTTGATAGTTAAATTGTCTGTCCAAACGGGTTGTGTCTGTTTTAGATACAACTTTTCGACCGTTATGTCTTTTGGACACAATTTTTCAACTTCTATATAAAGTTTCCATACCCCGAATTTTATTCATTTGAAAATCTTTCCTAATTTTCTCTCTTACAAAAAATAATCCTTCAATTTTGTATGATTCCATATTGTGCATTTCAGTTCCAAATATTATTTTCATGCATTTTAGTTCTTCAATTTTTTATAGAGATCAAAAGCATTAGTAGGTTCGTCGGGTCTTATAATAGATCTTGTAATTTGGAGTACTTCTATTACAAGCCAAGGTCGTTGTACCTTTGGAGATGAGTGCCGAAAGACACTCAGCTCTAGTTTGGAGCATTATCGTCTTAAGGAGAAAGAATCGAACTCTTACCTCAACCATTATAATTTTATTCCGTTCATTTTGAAGAAAGTCGATATTCTGCCCAACTGTTTATTCACCGCAAAATATTATTTTAAATTATAACACGATAAAATCATTATTTGCCAACATAAACAATATGGAGTGAATGTATATGTCACTCCTTACAATTCAACATGAATTTACATAGTTTATCAAATATTTTTTTATTACGTATGGACTAACATTTGAACTTGTTACGGGTCAATATATGAAAGCGACACATGGCACCGTCTTTTAGCGGTGGGACCAGCTTAATTAAATTAAGACATATTTTCCTAACCTCAGAGGTGAATTCCGAGGCCATCACTGTTATTCCGAGGCCACTGCTGTTAACAATAAGCCACGGTTCGGTGAGTATACATTGTCCGAGGCTCCTTAGCAGCTGCTGAAGATCCACATGTGAAGATCCGCTTATGATGAAGATCTTTTGTGAATGATTGACGTGACTCTTATGTAAGTTTATTTGTATCTTGTTTTGTCAATGTAAGAGCATTTAATGCTTTGTAAAGTTAGGAGAGTCAACTTGATGGCTAGGATTTGATGTCTTGGCCGAGGAGATGAGGCCACGTGTAAATTGATCCAAATGTCACTATTTGAGTTGTAACACTATAAATACCCCACCATGTAACACAAAAGGGACTAATGCAATTTTGAAGAACAAACTGAATATTTGGAGCAACATCTCTCTCTTTTCAACAGTGATTCTTATAACATATTTTCTACTACAAATCGTCCTTTATCGATTTGTTTATCATACAATCGTATTACATTTTCTTGCCGGTAGCCTGAACGGAAATGTCTCGTGCCTTTGAGCCACTCCCACGCCCTTTCTCTGGAGCCATCTTGACCATTGATCGGCATTAGCGTGTTGGACCAAACTGCGTGTGCACGAGTGGACCGGCATCTGTTGGCAACATTTTTTGGGGTCAACAGAACTAATAATTGTTGTTTTGTATAAACTTTTGCATGTCAATAATTTTCTATTGGAGTATAAGAAAAATAAAAATGAATATGATTGTGAAGCTAAGTTCCATGAGCAGGATTTATTTGAAGATGAATTTCTTTTCATTCTGTCCAAGTTCATTCTTTTTTACGGTGGATTTAAAAATAATTATTAAGAGGTTAAAATTATTTTTTTTTAAATGGAAAAGGGGCAAAAAAATACCGAATTGGTAGATAGAGAAATACAATCCAAATTACACTACATTAATTTTGAATAATTTTTTAACTACTCAAATCGAGTGTCCCAAAAAACAAACAAACATTGATTTTTCAACGACATATACACACAAGAAAACCAACTTAACTCTGGCCAATAGACAGGTACCCCAAAGTTCGAAGATCAAAACGACGGCCCCATTCACTTGCCTTACACCATCCAACAACACACGTCGCCAAATTATACAGAGATGCACAGATATGTAAAGAGAGCATCATACTTGGTTTCATAAACTTTTAACATGTCCTGCCTGTTAGATCCTATCGAGCTTTTCTGCTTTAACAGTAGGGTTTTCTTTGGCTATAACATTCTGAGCAGCCATCTGGTAATCAAATTGGCAATCGTGTTTGTCAGAGTAACGATGAACTGAACAGAAGAGATTGCCACACCTGCAGTTAAAACCCATTAAACCCACACGCTTGTGGCAAGTGCTGCACCTTTTAGGGCCATCTTTCGTCCTTACCTCTGAACTCTGATGTGAAAATAAATCAGACGACATGTACATAGATGTGGCCTTCAACTCCACTACTCCAGCTTGCACGTCAATTGCGTCAGTCACGACAATCTCTTTCCCTTTAGCACCCGAGCCACTATTAACCAAGTTCTCAATGGTAGAAGCTGCAAGTTTGGCATGTTGCTGTTTCAAGATCGTCTCTTTGTGACACTTGGAGCACATATTCATGGTAGCTGCAGTTCCGAAGAAGCCACAGTTGTTGATGCAAAGAATGGGGCCTTCTGGAGCTTGGCAGCCAGTCTCTTTGGAAGACTCCATTAATGTAAAAATCCTGTCATTCGCCACAGAACAAAGATATCAAAGAATAAGAAAGTAGGTATAGCAGTTATGCTGAGAGAATAAGAGAAACTATAATGCAAGCAATGACAGAGACGATGATTCATGTAAGTATTGACTTTCATATAGCAGAGTTTGCTAATAGTAAACCAGTCTTCACTCCCTGCCCATTTGTTGTAAATTCCACCATTCAACTCCTTTGATAATTTTAAAATTTTACCCTCCTTTGACTCTTCTAAAATTTTACTAAATAAAGGACAATAAACAATCATCACTACGACATAAACAGCACAAACGCATTTCATTGAATCAAAATGAAAATCTAATAGTTTCAAGGTCTGCATAGGGTAAAGAGGATTATCAAGACAGAAATTAATGCAAACCCCATTCCACCCCCCCCCCCCACCCACCCACACGCGCGCACGCACACAGAGCAGACTTCTATTTCCATTTTCCAACCACATTACTGAATATAAGATATTAAGATTGGTCAATGTCGTCTCAGACCCAGAATTCAAGTAGGGATGCTAATCGTAGTATTCAACACGCCATAGTTGTTCAACCAGCTAATAATCAAATTAGTAGTAATGGGTAAGAAAGCATTTCTCCATCCAACAGTTGTTTTGAATAATGACTTATGAATCATTTAGCAGCAGGACTGCCTAACTGATTTGATAATGAACCACAATCTCGTTTCAACTTTATAAAGTGGCTAACAAATTTTAACTTGCCCAACCTGTCAGGAATTCCTTGTTAATGAGACTAATAGCTAGTATCAGATAAATTTGCCACAAAACAGTATAATGGACTGTATAAGTAAGATCATTCTCATTAATGAACTGAAACGACAACAAATACAATCTGTTAACTACTGTGTTCATTCCCTACCAAATATTTCAGCATCTTACAAAGTAAAATACAGAGGGATTCTTACCAGAAAAACACGTTTGGTTCTGCTTAAAAGTACACTAAACTTATTTTAACTTTCTTAAAAAATGATTTTTCAAAGTTACTTTTTATATTAACAAAGCCAACTTATCTTCAAGAAAAAGAAACTTTTAATCAAAGCCAAACAAATTAACAGTCAAGACGTACCAAATATATCACTATTTAAAGTTAGCACTATTATGCTTTTATTGAAGATAAAAATTGAAGAATTCCCAAAAACCAAATAATGCAATCGCATAACTGTTAACAAGTACAATTAACTCCTGTTCAGTATAAGGAAAAACTCAATATTATAAAAACGTCCATATACATATTGAGAAAACTTGAAACTTTACTAATCTATTAAGCATATGAACATCAAAATAAATCCAAAAAAAGATATATATATAACTTACTAGTAAATCAGAAAATGAAGAGCTTTAGGCCGATCTTAACTCGCAAAATCAACACAGAGTTTTAGACGATTTCCTGACACACCAGAAAGGAAAAAAAAATTAACTTTTTCCCCATAGGCATAAAACAAAAAAATAAACATCATGGCTCATTATCGAATATACGAGAAAACTAAACAAAAAAAAAGTTTACATAAGCATCAATAATACCTTCACTTAAGAGATAATTGGATTAATTTGAGAGGCGAAGAGAACACGTATTTAGGTAAAGCTGCGCGTGGGTGCTGTGCGTGAGAGTGTGGAAGATTCTGAAAAAAATTTAGTTAAAAGCCCCCTTTTGGTACATATTTATTTTGTAAGAAAAAAAAAGTAATTTTATTAGATTAATTTCACAAACGGGCACTGAAGTTACGCGAAAATAACAAAACGGTTACTAGAGTTTAAAACTTGCAGAAATCATCACTGAAGTTTCATGCGGTTTCAAAAATAGTCACGGAACTTAATTTTAGGACTATTGTGTCTTAATTCAATCCTAAAGCACTAAAACACGAGGACAAAGAAGCTGGAGGACCTCAAGTGCCAAATTCAACTTAAAATCTCCCCAACCCCAAAACCAGACTACCACTTTTTGCGCCCCAGTCCACGACATTCCGACTGCCAAAACCACTGAACCAATACACTATCTTGAAGCCCTCGCTTCCCTCTATGCAACCCAATCAAGATCCGCCCCTACCTCCGACGGTGGTGGCCGGAATTTCATCCCAAAGGGCCTCTCACACAGCTGAAAGTTTTGTGCCGTGTGAGAGGCCCACTTTTGGACGAAATTCCACCACTTTTCGTCCACCAAAACCACCGGACCAACACATCTCCTAGAAGCCCTCGCTGTCCTCTACGCAACCCATCCAAGAATCGCTCCTAAATCTAACGGAAAGTGGCCGGAATTTCGTCCCAAAATGGCAGTTGGCAATTTTTTCTTTGCGAGCGGTCCACTTTGGGATGAAATTTTGGCTACTTTCCGGAGGATTTAAGGATGATTCTTGGGTGGATTATATAGAGTGAAGCGAGGGCTTCAAGTGGTATGTTCGTCCGGTGGTTTTGGTGGATGAAAAGTGGTGGAATTTTGTCCAAAAGTGGGCCTCTCACATAGCACAAAACTGCCGACTGTGTGAGAGGCCAACGTTGGGACGAAATTCCGGCCAGCACCGTCGGTAGGGACGGTTCTTGGGTGGGTTGCGTAGATGGAAGTGAGAGCTTCAATATGGTGTGTTAGTTCGATGGTTTTGGTGGCCGGAATGTGGTGGAATGGGGCTCGAAAGTGGTGGTTTGGGTTTGGGTTGGGGAGATTTTAAGTTGAATTTTGCACTTGAGGTCCTCCAACTTCTATGTCCACGTGTTTTGGTGCTTTAGATTTGAATCAAAACATAATAGTACTAAAACTAAGTTCGGTGACCGTTTTTTAAACCAAGTGAAACTTCAGTAACCATTTATGTAAATTTTAAACTTTAGTGGTCGTTTTGTTATTTTCGCGTAATTTCAGTGACCGTTTGTGAAATTAACCCTTATTTTATTAGAAAATGTGAGTAATTAAAGAACGAGTGATTAGCACGTATCGTCCCCACCTTTCATTATTATTGTAGAAAACGTTCATACATTTCATTGTCTAGCATTTTTGCTTTTATTTTTTCACATTTAATTGTGTAAAAGGTCATTTTCATCTATTTTTCTCAATTAAAGATTGTGAAATGTCGAATATACCCTTCACTTTATAATAAAACAAAAAGAAAAAGAAAAAAATAATTACAATCATAGTCCCAAATTTGTTTTAAAAAGTGCAAATAAGGGTGTGTTTGAATCACATTATTTTGGAAGGATGTATTTTAGAATAGTAGATTAATGGAGAATGTGTGGTTAAAAAAGAAGGAAAAGTTATTGATATGATGGAAAATATTATTTTATTGAAAAATGTGTGGTTGAAAATGAGCAGAATAAGGAAAATGAAAATTTTAATGTGGTTCAAATAGGGTGAGTCTCAAACAAATTATTAAAAGGGTAATTACTACATAATGTCCATATCTTTCACCTTTATTGCGAAGATAATTAACACCTTTCATTTTTATTTTTTTGCATTTTTACCCATAATTACACATTTGACTGTGTAAACCATCATTTTCAACCATTCTCATTCAATTTCTCAATAAAAAATTGTGAAATAATGAATATACCCTCATATTTAAATAAAAAATACATTTTTTAATTTATAATTCTTTAATAATTTATTTGGGATTCGTCTGAACTTTTTTATTTTTTTTAAATTTTTAAATAAATTTAATTGGGACTCGTTTGCACTTTTAAAAAAATTTGAAACTGTGATTGTAATTAATTTTTTAGCTTTTTTATTTAATTTGAGGGTATATTCGTCATTTCACATCTTTTTATTAAGAAATTGGATGAGAATTAATAGAAATGATGGTTTGCGCTATCAAATGTGTAATTAAAGGTAAAAATGCCAAAAAATAAAAGGTATTGACTTTTTTTCAATAATGGTGAAATGTATGGACATTATGTGCTAATTACACTTTTAATAATTTATTTGTAACTCATTTGCGCTTTTTAAAAAAATTGGGACTACTTTTGCAATTAATTTTTTTCCTTTTTTATTTAAATTGAATTGTATATTCGTCATTTCATAATTTTTATTTGAAAAAATAGATAAAAGGGACCTTTTGAGCAATGAAATGTCAAATTGTCAAAAAAATGGAAGATAATGATTTTTTCCACAATAACAGCGAAAGGTGGGAACGTTACGTGCTAATTACATTTCAAAAAAACATTATAAATTCTATAAAATGTGCTTTTGAAATAATTTTGGAAAAAAAAAATTATATTATTTTTATTTTTACTTTTTTACAAACAACCTTAAATATTTTGCCAAATTTAATTTATTTTTTCTATTTCGATAAATTGTTTTTTTTTTTTTTTTACTTATTTTCAAATTTGATAGAAACATATTTATTTAAAAATTTATCCTAAATTTTTAAGCTTGACCATATTCTATGAGCTAAAAATCATGTTTTTATTAAATTTTTGATAAAAATAGAATAAATACGTAGTTAAAAAGTTATGAATTTCATATGTAGTTAAAATTAATTATTGACTTTAAATTTAGTAAATTTTAAGCTACGCCAAACATGGATTAAATAATATAAACCTCTCTAGATATTGATTATTATTTTTATTAATTCAATAGAGCCACTGTTTGGTTCGAATTAAAATTTAGATTTTAATTTAAAACAAAGTTAACAATTAATTTTAACCACACATTTCATGTGACCCATAACTTTTTTAACACATGTTTTATCATTTTTTTAATCAAAATTTACTTAAAATATGATTTTAACCTCCACTTATGAAAGGAATAGTATACTTCAACTACTTTTAGAAAAATTAAAATAAAGAAAATCTAACCCAAAAACGTTATTTATTTAATTCACAACTTTGAAATATGACTTAGAGATGGCAATCCCCCCTCCTCCCGCGGGGCCCCGCCCCGAACGGGTTGGCTTGGCGGGACAGGGCATCTACTCGAGTGCTTGATTTGGATATTGATATAGTTAGTTTGAACATTATTTACTTTAAATTTTAAAATTTTGAATTTGTATTTTAATTGAAAATAATAAAAAAATTAACAAATGGAGCGGCCTGTGGCTCGCACCCGCCACAAGCCTCGCCCCATCTAGGCCGGGCGGGACAAGGGCGCCCCGCCCCGTTGCCATCACTAATATGACTACACGAGCTATGTCTACATGGAACTGTGCCCACTTAAAGAATGTTAATACGTCAAAATCTCGATAAATGAATTTTCGATAAATTAATAATCTCGTTTAAATAAAAAAATTATTCGATCTCGACTTGAACCAATTCATTAAATTAATAACTTCGTTAAATGCATAAATAATAATAATAATAATAAAATTTGAAATCCTTTAAGTTCCAAAGAATATATTAAATAGCAATTACATAAATTCATGCTAATGCAAATTAACAAACCTTTAATTTGACAATATTTTTTCAATTTGCCTTTTTTTTTCAAAATATGCATCTAAAGTATTTTGTTTGAGCCCACTGTTGCAAATTTTTTTGGTGGAAAAGGGATGTTCATTTTTATATTCACACAATGCTGTCCTCACCTCATTAGTCAATGTAGACTTTAACTCCTTTTAAATGAGACCGTTGTGGTAGAAAAATGTATGAAATTTGGAATGATTGGGAGTTTTAAGTTAAAATTAAGAATAATTGTATTTATCATTATGACGATGAAATATCGGTAATGTTGTAGTTTATGTAGAATAATAAAATTGAACAATCCAATTTTTATGAGAGAAATGGAGGAAAGAGAAATTTGAGAAGGGTGATGGGTTGTCACATCACCATCATTTCATCATCATGATGATAAATAGCATTATTCTAAAATTAATGACTGCGAAAAATATGTTCCATATATACATGAAAAAATTTGAACGGTTAATCTTCCAGAATATTAAATTCATGTTTGATGGTCATTATTGTGTAAAAATGATTTTTTGAATAGTAATTTTTTTGGGAAAATGTGCAATTAAAAAGTGAGGAAAATTTTGAATTTACGTATAAAATATTTTATTATGTGAATGTGATTGAAAATGAGTATAAGAAATAAATTTTGAATTTCACCACATTCAATATTTTTTTTAATTTCTTACATATATTATGGTAAAATATAATACGAGTTATAAAAATATAAAATATTATATGGATTAATAAATATTCATTCATCCATAAATTAATAAACCTCTAATATAAATTTTTTTTCGATCTCAACATTATTATTTTTTAGAGGTTTTACTGTAGATGGAAATATGTTGCAGGTAGAGATGTTGAGTTACCATATTTAATTTGAATTTTAGAAAGGAAAAATTATGTTTCCATAAATATTCAAGAATATAATTTTAATTGAGAACTCAAGTAGTTACATTTGTGACATCTGATAAATGTTTAGACTAAACATTGAAATTAAACATATCACGGTCACATAACACACAATTTATGGTTCACCTACACATAACAAGTCACAAATTTTGCAAGATCACAATAAAAAAATTTCATCTTCTTCAACTAATCCAATGGAAACCACCACCCATCAAATTGTCGCTGTCCCAACCACCATTCCACCCAGTGGCAGAGCCAACACCCGGCGAACCAGTGCGATCGCCGGTGCTTGCTCTATCGAAATGCAGCATAATCGACGATTGTCAGGGAAATGGCGTAGGGATACACTGCTTAAGAAGATGAATTGAAATTGGTTTGTGCCTTTTTTTTTTTTTTTTTAAACTAGTGAAATTGTTTTAGTCCCCTTTTTAATTACATTAGGCCAATTAGCCATTGCCCAAAATCCAAAACCCTGTAAATGTAAGCAAATGTTTGTTCACAGGAATTTATTTCAATTTTCACCCAATTTCCTTCATTTCTCTGATTCTATCTGCACGCCGTGGACTTGCTTGTGACCTACCATCTGCCATGCCACCGACTGCCATCAACTTCCTCCGCTGGTTTTAGTGTGTAAGTCGGTAATTTGTTTGCAAAGATTAATTTGGAACTTTTGTTCCTGCTTCCAGGTTTTTTGGTTTACGTATAATCCTTCTTTCCTTCTGCTAATTGTGAGTGAGCTGTTGGTATTCTAGTTGGTTGGTATTTGATTATTATGTGACTGTGATGATTTTTATGATTTACCTATAAATTGGTGATTTGAAATTTGGATTCTTAATTTTGATGATTTATAAATTATTTCTACACTATACCTATACATGATTTAATGTAAATATATATATATTGCATTGACTTTATTTTCATCTTAATTTTTTATGGGTTCTCGAATATTTACCAAAATTACTTGTACACTGTATCTAAACCTAGGTTTCAAAATTTATTTTCTATCGTTTATTTTTGTCTTGTCTTTTATTTCGATACGTATTTTGGCGTACTATGTAGGAGTTGGATAGCTTAAAGATAGGGCAACGTGATGGAAGATTGATTTACGAGGTGACGAGAGATTGATAGTATAAAGTTTATGAGACATTGACGAATGTAGTTGTCTAAGCTTATAGTTACAGAGTGAATATCATATATATATATATATATTTTTGAATTGTATTAAATTATATTTTCACATTATATGATTTTTACATTTTAGTACATTTACGTATAAATTGAAGTATTTTAATATTATTTAATTAAATATTAATAAACGACATCAATATTACGATCGTTGACTGTCATCGATAAATGATCAACAGTCAACAACCGCCTTAGCTGAACAACAAGTCTAGATTCGTCACCGATTCCACCCACCCATTCCAAAACTTCTCCTGCATTTTTCATTTTCATATCAGTATCCTACTACACCATCACCAACTAGCAATGCAAACTCAAAATCACCATCGATCGCGGCCTAATCTTGGTGGTGATGGTATAAATCTGGCAAAGAGAACTTTCTTGATATTGGAGAATTGGGATGTTCGGACATCTAACATCTACATACGTTGAACCACCACGTCAATGTAGCCCGATATATTCGGATGAAGTTGGAGAAAGAGCCCCAGTAGTGTAGCCTAGCACCACCCACTCCAACAAGAAGAACTTATTTTTGTGAAAGAATGAAGGAGGTATGTGGGTGGATTGGAGCAGGAAGTAGTGCATATACCTGATTTTTCATAAAAGAAAAAAATATTAATACTTAATTTTGAAATAAAAACTTGAAAGTAGGGATTTACGTAATTTTTTATTTGCGAAATTGGTGACGTAACAAACTGAAATTTGCCAAAAACATAATTTATAATAATATTTTATTGTTTGATTTTTCAAACAAAATAGTTGGAAAAAAATTCCTTACGCAACGCAATTGGGTAGGTGAACAGTTTAAGTTTGATTGACATGTGCAGCCTACCCGTTTTTGAACGTGAATCCATCACTTCAAGCGAATTTCTTATTTCCATTTGATAATATCCATTGTTTATCGTCTATTTTCTCCGTTACTGTTCTTAAAAATGGCACATTTTGGAACCTCAGAAACCTACGTTTGCACTGCCATGCCCTTGCTAATAAAAAAATCCGTGTCAAAAGGAAAAAAAAATTTCCATATCTCATTATTAATTGTAGTCTGATTTGAAAACTTCTGGTAAACTGTTCAAATTCAGTTATCAACAAATGTTGTTCATATTTTTAAAGAAATAGAAGTTTGAATTTGACTTATTGTTTGTTAATCAAAACTCGATTGAAAACATAGTTTCAACCAAAAATGGACTAGAAAAATTTCATAACGAAAAAGAATAGAGCTATCTATATTGTACAGATAGTGTTATAGATGCACGCGTGTCGATTTGCTTGAATTGCAAAAACGATTATGTTACATGTACATAATAATTTATATACATATGATGTAGTGAAATATGATTTTGTCAGAATTTCTTCAACCAAATATGAAAAAAAAACTTATTCGCTCTATTTTTGACACCTCATCCATATGTAAATCATTATATACAAATAGCTATTATAAACTAGAGAGAAAAAATAGAACAAAAGAGAGATAAGCCAATAGAATTGTGTATTCTATTAAAAACCAAATACCCATATTTATTGGAAAGATTTAGGGATGCAATTGTAATAATTTTTAGGGTTACAAGAATATAATTGTTATTTACTAATAGACTTACCATTTACAACATTCCCTCTTGAATGAGATATTACAAAATATCTGCCTTATTAGACCCTTATCAAAAAAATCTGGTGGGACAAAACTTGATCGAATGAAAAAGAGTACATTCGCTCTGTATCAATCCATCCGTGTCTTGTACGTCAATGTCTTCAATATTGCAATTTTTTACGAAGCATGTCTCATATTGTTTTGTATAATTTTCAAAAAACACTATCTTTATATGAGATATTTATCAATCTTTGACGACTGTAATAATATGATGATTTAAAAATAACACTTGTTGATCTCTTCAGAAGTTTCATACATATTAAAGTATTATTTTGAAAGTAATTTACCTTTTAGGTTATGGACATTTATTATACAAAAAATATACCTAGTTACATTATTAGAAAACTCCATGGAAAAAATCATCATGAAGGAAGAAAAGAATACATTATTCTTTTGAGTACGCTAAAAAAATTTTCGTTAAAAACGTTGCTGGAAAACCCAATGAGACAAAACCTTGGTCAAGGAAAAAAAGAGTATAAAACATATTTACCCCCTCGTGATAATATCACTTGAAAATTGATTCATGCATATTAAATCATTCCAGAATAGTATCAAAATCATACAAGATAAATTGTCTATAATCACATTTATTATATACATATCAAATTTCATGCATGTCACGCTAATGAAATATCGACTTGTGATTACATCCACCATTTGATAATTTATCTATTTATACAAGTTTTCGCAAAATTCATTAAGTAATGAGTCATACATTTCATATTACGACTTTACCTTTCCATTTTTATTCGCATAAGTATATACTTTAGGTTTTTTGAACTGTAGGTCCAGAAACTTTAGATTTCTCTAGTAATTTTAATTTTACAAAGATTACGTCCAGAATTTCAAATTTCTCTAGTAAATTCAATTTTAGTATGATCGCATCATTTTATTTGTCAATTCATTACTTCAATTGATATGTTTCAACGAATTTGTTTCGATTCATCCCTATTCATAATATGTTGCAATATATCACGTGCAAAAGTATTGTCAACAATCTTTTCTTTTTCCATGATAACATAACTTATTGAGATATTTCAATTTTCATTATTTCAAGTACCTAAACATCTTATCAAGTTTTATAATTTGTCATGTCTAAATACTCATAAAGATTATATACCTTTTTAATAAGACAACATTTACTAATTGCTCCATTTTCGTTTAGATATCATCACGCTTCAGACGGCATGCCATCAAATATAATATTAACTAATTGTCATCTAAGACTTTAGTTCGAATTGGAGCATTTATGTAAAGAGTCGTACATTTCATATTACGACTTTACTTTTCCATTTTTTATTTCGCATAAGTATACACTCTAGGTTTTTGAATTGTAGGTCCGGAAACTTTAGGTTTTTCTAGTAAGTTTATTTTTACTAGGATCATGTCCAAAAACTTTAGATTTTTCTAATAAATTCAATTTAGTATGATCGCGTCATTTTATTTGCCCATTCATTATTTCGATTGATATGTTTCGACGAATTTATTTTGATTCCTCGCTATTCATAATATGATGTAATACATCATGTGCAAAAGTGTTGTCAACAACATTTTCTTTTCTTTTTCGATTTTATTTCAAGTATCTAAACCTTTTATGGGATGTAATAATTTGTATGTCTAAATACTCATAAATAGTAAATACCTTTTAATATGACCATCTTTACTAATTACTCCATTTTCGTTTGGATATTTTTATATCAGAATCGAATATCATCACGCTTCAAATGTGCCATCAAATATAATATTAACGAATTGTCATTTAGGACTTTAGTTCGAATTGGAGCATTTAAAATTGGTGTATGAGATATTGTTGATCTCTTTAATGGTAATAAATGAATTATCTTTCGAACTTTTAGTTCGAATTGCCTTTTGCGATGATTTTAAAAATGATGCAACCCCCGGGGGAATTGTCAAATCAATTACAATGATATAATAATTTCTAAAATTAGAGGAATATGTTTGTCATTTACTAGTTGACTTAACATTTACAATAATAGCATTATTTTTGCAGAAATTTAAACCGACCAACAGATGCACGCGTTAGTCTGTGACGCGGTCCCATCCAAAAATCATAGACTAACGATTTTTAATTAAGCTCATGTTCGGTACACATTAAAAATTTTATTCTCATTCTTTTACTCATTTTCAACCACACATCTTTCAAAAACAAAAACAAATTTCTTCAGACCGTACAGCAATATGTCCTGTTAAGTGATGAAACGTGTACAATCCAATACGCTTAAGGCCCTGTTTGTTTCTGATTCTCAAATCAATTCTCATTTTCAACCACACATTTTTCAATAAAATAATATTTTCCATCACATCAATACTTTTTTCTTCTTTTTCAACCACACATTTCCCATCATATCACTATTCAAAATCAATTCTTCCCCCAAAAATCCCTACCAAACAGATTCTAAATTTTGACCTGCGATTCATATGTTTTAACCAATCATCTCTCTGTCACCAGCTGTCACTGGACCCCACTACCCCCTCTATAAATACAATGCCAAAAACCATCCTTTAACGCCACAACACAAACCCCGAATTCTGTCTTTTTGATTTTTCAGGCAACTTTCAAAACAAACCAATGGCGCAAATTAGCATTGCGAAGTCCTTCCTGCTAGCCTACGCTTTCGTCGTTCTCTCTGCTGCGGCTGTTACAGTTTCTGCTCAGGCGCCGGCACCATCTCCCGATGTTGGAGATGCATTCTCTTTGACTGTCTCTGGCGCCGTCATTGGGACATCTCTTTTGTTCTCACTTTTCGCTCTTTTGAGGCATTGAGTATCGAGCAATTTGATTTCCTTCTGTATTTTCTATTCTGCTTTTGATTTCGGGTGTGGATTTGTTATGATATTATATGATTTCTCGTGTTTATTACTCCCTCTGTCCCATATATATAGGCTGGGTTTCCTTATTTTCTTGTCCCAAATATATAGGCTTGTTTCTTAATTGGGAATGTTATGTTTTGTTATTTTACTAATATACCCTTATTTAATTTGCCTAGTTACTAATTCCAACAATAATTTACTTCTAGTTGTTGAAAATTAAATAGGGATAAACTTGGAAAGTTCTTGATAAAAATTGATTTTCCAATAACATTAAATAAGATTTCTTAATCCGTGTGAAAAATGAAACAAGCCTATATATATGGGACGGAGGTAGTATATTCTTTTGTATGCACATAACATTATGAGAGAATAAATTTGATTCGTATTTACAAATTTTGGTTGTGCTTTTTCTTGTTTTCTGGAATTTCTTGTACTTTTCAACCTTACACCTGTAGGGAAGAAGCTGCATCTTCCTAGTTATAATTAAGGACATTCATTATATTTCAAAAAATAACCAATTGCTCACCAAACAAACAGTTTAGGGACGATCTGGTCCCTTGCCTATGGGATTTCTGTGCAAACATCCCTAACATTCTACAAAATGGCGGATTTGATCCTTTTGGATGATTATCATCCAATTAACCGTTAAAATATCGAACTTTTGATTAAAAAATTAAAATAGCCTTATTTTTTGTTAAATAAATATAAGAAAATAAGCGCAAAAGAAAATTTCAAAAAATATGACAAAAAGAAAAAACAACTCATCTTACCAAATAATCTCATACAAGCATGAAGCATCTCCAATCAATCAAACATGGATTGATTTAAAAATTGTATCATAGAAGTAAAATAAATCATGCTACATGATTAGTGTCAATTATAGAAAAGTATTTCTAGACTACACTTGGCAATTTTTCACTTGAGAATGGAAAAAAAATTCATAAAAATACTCGATCATGGGCTGCCACATCAGTATGTTTTTTTCCCTGTTTGTTCAGCATTATTGAAGTAAAATAGAGGCTTTATAAAAATACATCAGTTGATAGAGACTTTGTCAAGCTTATGTGACAATAAAAAAAGTAAAAATGATATTGAAAGATTTCAATCTATATGAAATTGATGTTTAATTAGTACATGACATATTTCATTGCTAAAGACGTGAGTTCAGCTATTGCATTCATTGTCACACTAATGAAATTGCATTCATTGTCACACTAATGAAATAGAGACTTGTTATTACATTTACCACATGATAATATCTATTTATACATGTTTTTGCAAAATTCAATAAGTAAAGAGTCGTACATTTCATATTACGACTTTACTTTTTCAATTTTCATTCCACATAAGTATATAGCTTTAGGTTTTCGAACTGTAGGTCCAGAAACTTTAGGTTTCTCTAGTAAATTTAATTTTATTAGGATTTCTTTAGTAAATTCAATTTTAGTATGATAGCGTCATTTTATTTGACCATTTATTACTTCGATTGATATGTTTCGACGAATTTATTTTGATTCCTCGCTATTTATAATATGATGCGGTGCAAAAGTGTTGTCGACAATCTTTTCTTTTCTTTTTTGATTATACTTCTTTTCACATAATGACATTTATTGAGATATTTTGATTTTCATTATTTCAGGTACTTAAATCTTTTATGAGATTTTATAATTTGTTATATCCAAATACTCATAAAGAGTATATGACTCCTTAATAGGATCATGTTTATTAATTGCTCCGTTTTCATTTGAAGATTTTTATATTAAAATCGAATATCATCACACTTCAGGCGTGCCATCAAAATATAATATTAACTAATTGTCATCTAGGACTTTAGTTCGAATTGGAGTATTTAAAGTTGGTATACGAAATATTGTTGATCTTTTCAGTGAGTAAATACATCTAAATGAATTATATTTCGAACTTTTGGTTCAAATTATTTTTTGCTAGAATTTAAATAATGATGCATTTGTATATTATTTTCAATTTTTTAGTTCATTCCATTAGGAATGAGCAAATTGTCAAATCAAATTGACAATAATTTTTAGAGGTATTTTCAAGAATGTCTACAATTAAGGGTGTGAGTTGAAAAGTGTCCAATTTTCAAATTTAATACTAAAGTGTCTATTACGCCCTTAATGAAAAAAAAAAAAAGAACATTTGAATCTCTACGAATTCTCGACATTTGAATCCCGTTTTATATTTTAATAGTACACATGTCAAATCACAATATTAAATGTTATCGACGTTCCAAAACGTCATTCTCGACATATTAAATGTCTAGAAGGATATTTCATTTCAAACATGATATTTCTCTACACTTGAAATGTCGTTCTCAACATTTCTGTATCAATGCAAAAAATAGTATTAATTATGATTTGACATCTTGTCATTTGCAATAAATGATGCAGGTTATGTGTCAAAATTTCATTAGCCCATATTTTTTTTTTCAAAAATGCCCGTTTTATTGTCTTTGAATGGAATCACAAATTGTTGACCATGGATATTTTGGTTTAAAATATATCAAAATGGCCATTTTTGCAAAGATTTTTAAAAATTATCATTTTTACAAGTGGCTAGAAGAAAGTGGACATTTCTTATAATTTCCACAAATTTTTATGGTGTTACAAAATATGATAATGATAATAATTTTTTGCGTTGCACTTGCCATTTAAAATGATAGCATTATTTTTGCAGAAATTTAAAACGACCGACAGATGTCAAGCTAGAGCGGTCCCATCTAAAAATCATAGACTAACGACAAGAAAAGAAAAACAATACAAATATCTTCAGACTGTATAGAAATATGCCCAGTTAATTGATGAAACGTGTAAAATATATACGGCGCCGTAACAGACATGTCAACTCCATTCCAGCGTTTCACACTCAAAGTTCTGACCTGTGATTCATATGTTCTAACCAATCATTTCTTTGTCACCAGCTGTCACTGGACCCCACTACCCCCTCTATAAATACGATGCCAAAAACCATCCTTCAACACCAACACACAAACCCGCAATTTTGTCTTTTTGATTTTTCAGGCAACTTTCAAACAAACCAATGGCGCAAATTAGCATTGCGAAGTCCTTCCTGCTAGCCTACGCTTTCGTCGTTCTCTCCGCTGCTGCTGTTACAGTTTCTGCTCAGGCGCCGGCACCATCTCCCGATATTGGAGATGCATTCTCTTTGCCAGTCTCTGGCGCCGTCATTGCGACATCTCTTTTGCTCTCACTTTTCGCTCTTTTGAGGCATTGAGTATCGAGCAATTTGATTTCCTTTTGTATTTTCTATTCAGCTTTTGATTTCGGGTGTGGATTCAGCTATGGATTTGTTATGATATTATATGATTTCTCGTGTTTATTATATTCTTTTGTATGCACATAACGTTATGAGAGAATAAATTTGATTCATATTTACAAATTTTGGTTGTGCTTTTTCTTGTTTTCTGGAATTTCTTGTACTTCTCAACCTTACACCTGTAGGGAAGAAGCTGCATCTTCCTAGTTATAATTATGGACATTCATTATATTTCAAAAAATAACCAATTGCTCACCAAACAGAGTTTAGGGACGATCTGGTCTAGAACTTTAGGAACTATTTGAAAATGGGGAATGGCACAAGTGGTCCCTTGCCTATGGGATTTATGTGCAAACATCCCTAACATTCTACTAAATGGCGGATTTGATCCTTTTGAATGATTATCTTCCAATTAACCGTTAAAAATTTTGAACTTTTGATTTTAAAAAACCCTTATTTTTTGTTAAATAAATATAAGAAAATTTCAAAAATTATGACAAAAAGAAAAAAAACAACTCATATCTCATATAAGCATCTCCAATCAATCAATCATGGATTGATTTAAAAATCGTATCATCACCTTTCCTTTAAAAGAGAGGATGCTAAATTTACTATTCATACCGTGCCCTCTCTTTCACACTTGAACCGGTTCTCCTGCAGTAGACAAATCACCTTTATATTCCTACTATATCCCCTTCCACTTAAAAGAGTGCATGTGAGATCACTGTTCATTTTTTAGCCCTCATGTTCACACTGTTCACCTTTATTTTTTCTTTTCTTTTTTAGGTGGTGTAGTTTTGACATGTCGGTTACCGTTCATTTGAGTTTTGACATGTCGGTTACTATTCATCGTTTCTCAATTTTTGTCCCTACTAATTTTAACCAAATAGAGGCCCACTTCAATTAATTTATTCACAGGTATCAATTGATATGTTATTTTTTCTTTTCTTTTTTAGGTGGTTTAGTTTTGACATGTCGGTTACTGTTCATTTGAGTTTTGACATGTCGGTTACTGTTCATGGTATCTCGATTTTTGTTCCTACTATATTAAAAATGATTATTAATTGCTAACAAATATTGTTTGTTTTCCACAGTTTCCATAGATCACTGCTCATTTGTGAAGCATTTTGTCTCCCCATTTTATCCCCCACGAATTACCATTTTCTCCACCTTATTCACCCCACAGATTACTGTTCATATGTGAAACAATTTTCATCCACAGTGTATAAAATAAAAGGGCACTATGGAGACAAAAAAAAAAAAAAGGCAACCGACTGTTAATAAATATCTCATTTTCACGCCAGAATTGTTGACTAGATTTTTCAAGATTTGGCAGTGAAATTTGCCGCCTTAATTAGTTAAAAAATATATATATATACAACCGACTTACTCATATATATAACATGCAAATTCACTAAATGCAAATGCAATTACAATCACACACTGTGAAGTGACAAAACAATTTCTTGAAGGTAGATTTGTATTTATTGTTGTTATATTTTTGCTTTTTCATTTCATTTTTTTTTTTTGCATCATGATTTCAGTTTTTTCGTTTTTGTTTAGTTTTGTATTTTCGTTGTTCCCTATCTTCCGAGAAAATTTGTTCGATGTTTTGGTCGAGATAGTTGAAATCATTTTTTTTTTTGCTGCCTACTTCCGGTTTTGTCATTTTTCTTTAGTATTATTTGTCATCATTCTCACAAGTTTCTTTCTTCTCCAGTACAACTTCTCTTTCGTATTAGATATTAAAACTTCAGTTTATAACCACGTTGCACGACATTTATTACTATAACTTTGAGTAAAGTTAAAGAAAACTTACAGCTTTAGCCTGTCAGGTAAATGAGTTTCTTCTTCCACTTGAATTTGTTGATTCCTGGATGTTGGTATTAAGTAGGTCCATGAATGTATGTTGGTATTAAGTAGGTCCATGAATGTGCAGTATATTTTCGTGAATGAATGATGGAGTTGAAAATAGTAATAAAGCATAGCAATAATTAAAGAGTTTATGTTGTGATTTTATACCAGAAATTATATTTATATTATAGTTTTTGTAAAATATAAATCAGTAGAATTTTAGGCCAAAAACATAAGAAAGAAAAAAAAAAGGTCGTGTAGATCCTTTCTTCCCGTGCGCGCACGGGGAGAAACGAACTCCCCGTACGCGCACGGGGAGTTTTCATCTCCCCGTGTGCAAACGAATTCTTTTGTTTTACCCGATTTTAAATCAGAAAAAAAATTTCTGAACTCTCCGTATGCGTACGGGGAGTTTTCATCTCCCCGTGCGCACACGGGGAGTTGCTAAAACTCCTCGTGCGCGCACGGGGACAACCAATTTTTATTTATTTATTTTTTTTACTTTTTTTTTTCCATCTTCTTTTTTTTACCTTCAAATTCTACTGGTTTACATTTTACAAAAACTATAAATGTAATTTCACTTATTACAAAATTTAATTCAAAAATATTAGAAAATATTTCATTTCATACATACATTTTTATTGCCCCCAAACCCCCACGAGGGGCGCTGCCCCCTCGACCCCTGCAATATTCAGGCGTTGCCGAGTTTCTATACCTGTGAATCTGCTTCAAGGATTTGTATTGTTGAGATGATTTTTATCAACTTGTTGGAGCAATAGTAGCCTGATTTATTACTGATTAAGATGGGAATTGTACTACAAACTGATTTATGTAATGAAACTGAAGCTATAATTTGTAAATATGTATTGATTTGCAGAATGTAAGACAATTATTTATGAAATGAAGAACTGACCATAGAATTAAAGAACAATCCGAAGGCTGTCGACATGCCTCGAGCTCTCCTAATTTAATCAACTCACTAAATATTTTCCCACCTAGTACATCCTACCTCTTCTCTATTTATAAATATTTTGTAACCAAATCTAATCGAATTTTTTACTATTTATCACTTCTCAATTCTTTTTTGGAGATTGATAGGAGCCTATCATAAAGGCAGTGATAGTTTTTCTTTTTGTCAGCTTATATTTTAGTACATTTTTGCTTTGATTTATTTCATATTTTCTTGTATTTTTGTAGCTATGAGGGGTTCTTTCGTTGGCTATTATGTTAGATAAAAATTTATTGACGTTTCACAATATCTTTAATATTCGATATGCTAATATTACCTTAAGAATACCAAAGCCCGTACATTGTACGAGCGTGCAACTAGTATAAGTAAAATAGAGGTTTTATAAAAATGAGAGAGACTTGCATCCACGCCAGGGTAGAGATAAAGGAGGGGGGCCACATTTTTTTTTTATTAATACATTGGGGTGGGGCTCGCGCTACAGTGATGGGTCTGTAAAACCCCTGTGAACAATTTTCCTGTACACCAGGAATTATTCTTTAAAAATACATCTTATACAAGTTGATGGAGACTTCGTTAAGACAATTAAAAAGTAAAAAAGATGTTGAAAGATTTCAATCTATATGAAATTGAAGTTTAATGAGTAGATGACCTATTTCATTCACTACAATAAAAACAGCCTATGGCCGTAGGCCTACAACAACGTTTGGACGTGTGTTGTAAATCGAGGTGTTGTCTTAAAGTAGAGAGACACGACGATGTTTGCCAATTGTTGCGAAAGACAGTCTTTCACAACGTTTTCGCAACATTTGGCAAACGTTGCCGTAGGGTGGGTTTTTTTTGTTTTTGTTTTTTTTTAAAACAACAATTTATGCAAATAAATTGGTAAAATTGAAAGTGCAACTTATGAACAAATTTTGGAAATTCATAAAAATTGATAATTTCATTACAAATTTTTAAATCTACACACTTGAAAATATACAACACCACTTAAATAAAAAAGAGCTTCAAAATGAAATAAAATGGTAAGGTAAAAACTCGATCATAAACGGAACACGTAAACTACTCTCTTTCTTATTTCCAGATGCTTTCACGATTGCAGCACGTTCTTCAGCAGCCTTCTTCTCTTCCTTAAGCAAGAACATTAAGAATTGAGCCAACATCTACAGAGCTTCTCTGATGATGAGCTTGTTTCCTAATACCACTAAGGGCACTTGAAACCTAGGAATAAATAACTCTGCAACCCAAAACCTACTAATCACCAGCAACAATAACAAATATAGTATAAACAATCACAATTTATGAATGGCCGATAAATGTCACTAACTCAAGTTATCAGAAAAAAGGACGTTTTATTAACCAATGACTACAATACAGAAATTATTTCAGTTCATTCAATTGATGCAAAAGGAACTTATAAGTTAGTTTAGAAAGACTAGACATTATTGTATTTCCACAATATACAACTATATCTTCCTTTTCTATACTATCATAATAGATTCTCGGGACATTCATTATACGAGTTCAGGTTAAAGATCATTGCTACCGAAAATTGTCTACCAAAAAGAAAGAAAAAAACTTGACATATCCTCAAGTTATCGTGATAAACTGAAAACTTAACAGACAAAAACAGCCTACTTTTCTAAAGCACTCTAGAATTTGGGATGACAAGATCACTAGTACTCTCACAAGGCACTTAGTATCATACCAAACTCCAACATCATCAATCTCATAATAAGTATAACTCTATTAAGCTGCATTTGGCAGAATGAGGTTGGGGCTTGGGAATTGAAACTATCAACAATTTTATTCAAATACAAATTGATTTTTTTCATGAATTTCAGTCCATTTGCTCCTTTTTATAATGGTAACAATTTCTTTAAGTGAGATTTTCTGGATCACAAATTTCATAAGGATTAATTTTCAATAAACAAGTTCCGTCTTCAAGAAATGATTCGCAAGAGCAGAGTACGATTCACTAAAGTTAATTAGCATTTATGAACCTAAAGATAGGGCAGCCTTTGCATCGAGTCTCCATGCAAACCCTCCACACATCACATGGCACCGTGAGAGAGGTGGTGGGACTTTTCACCACCCTCAGCCAGTATATAAAAATTATAACCCACTCAAAATTTCAGACTTATGCAAGGTAATCTACTGAAATATATTTGAACGCTCACCTTACTAGTGATCAAACAATACCCAATTTAATAATAATAATAATAATAATATAATTTAATCCCTCTAAAGAAACTCAACAGAAAAATCAGGACTAAATCTAAGGCGCAAATGAAATTGCAAAACAGGACAAATAATCTAGAGATAAAAGCAATTAGTGTCTATCCTTAACCAAATAATTAATATAGACCGGCCTCTAAGTGCTTCATTATCACAAAAAGTTATAAAAGGCGCACCTTAGAGAGGCCAGCATGCAATATTGATACATAACCCATTGAGTTTTGATCCCACAACCACGATAATAGTTGCCTTAATAGAAGACCAAGGATTTCTTCATTCCAATTACTCGATTCGTTCTAGGAGCCACAATGTGGCTGTCTTGGCCAGTGGCTTTCCAGTAACCACAGCTAGCACTGAAACTGCTGCGATTATTCATTACATTCATGTTTGCTGAAGAAATATCTCCTCTCCTTCAAATCACCTTAAATACATAGAGGGATTTGTACAATGAAGACGTGTGTAATGGCAGTAAGTAAACGAAATGAAGTTATTACTACATACCAGGTAAGTCCCAAGGATTGAATTTGGAAACATCAGGTTGAGTAATGACGGTGGCCGGCAATGGCAAAGAGTATATCTTTCTTATCAAGTAGTGAAGAAGCACTTCTTCATCAGTGGGGCGGAATCTGAACCCAATGGGAAGTTTAATGTCTTCACCTCCATTTCCATCTCCCACACCAACGTTTGTCTATAGGGGAACTGAAACTGAACCTCGAACTGAAATTAGGCTGATAGAGGACAAATTGGGGGAGACCCATGGCTGGGCTAGGTGCGCCAAGTGAAGGCGAACCCAGCCCAGGTGGTCCGAGACCGCGGTTCGTCTCGACGGTGCCGGAATCGACGAAAAATGTAGCCTGTGTCGCGACATTCGGGACTGCGCAGATTAATAGATGAAAATGGCAGTTGTTGGGTGAGAAATGTAGAGAATGTTGAGGAGGTTATGTTGGTACTAATGTCCGACGATCTAGGTGGCTAGAAGTTGCCGAAAAATTGGTGGCGGCAAAAATGGAAACGTGAATGAGTTTAGGATTACGGTTATTTTTGGTTCCCATGTATAATTTAATTTGGAATGTGATGGATTCATTTAAATGGCCAGAATATTATTTGCAGCGTTGGTCAAACATTGCGAAACGTGGCTTTTATTAACGTTTATTGAGTATTGCGAAACGTGACTTTTAGCAATGTTTATCAAACGTTGCGAAAAGTCTCACCTTTCGCAACGTTTGACAAACGTTGCTAAAGGTAAAACATTTCGCAACATTGAATAAACGTTGCTAAATGTGTCTATCGCAACATTTTTTTAAAAAACGATGCCAAAACTCATTTATATTAACTAATGGCAACATTCACTTACTAAAATGTTGTCAAAAGATCATTTTGGCAACATTTGTCATTGTATGGCAACAATGACAAATGTTGTCTTTTTAATGTTGCAACTGGCTATTTTTGTTGTAGTGATTGCTAAAAGACGTGAGGTTAGCTATTCAAAATTTTTTTGTGGTCGTGCTCTATGTTGTCGGAAATTCGACTATCCCAATCGAAAGAACAAATAAAAGAGCAGGAAAAACGGAAAAAGAAGAAGTGCAAAGTGCGCCTCTAAAGCGCCCAATGCGTACTTTGCGACGTGCGCGGGCCCGGACCGAGGCGTGGCGTGAGTGGTGCGAAGCACCACTCTCTCGTGGTGACTAGTTAGCTAGCCTTTGGCTAGCTAATAGTTAGTCAAGTTGTAGGTCACTTATTAAATTATAATTTATACACATATCCCACTATATAAATAAGTCTATTTTCTTGTAAACTTTCGATGTGGGATTCCTTACCATTTATAAGACACTTAAATGGGCTTATAACATATGGGCCTATATTGGAGACTTTTCCAATTCACCCAAATTAATTACAACGGCCCACATCATTAAATAACATATTTAATGGTCCAAATAAATATCATTAAATAACATATTTAATGATCCAAATAAATCAATTAATTCTAACACTCTATTGGTAGCAAGAAACTTGTTACAGTTTCGTGGCATTAAGTGTTGCCTGGAAAAGGCTGTGGAGGCGGTCTAGGGATCAAAAATCTGATGTCTTTAAATAGATCTTTGCTGCAGAAATTCAAATGAAAGTTCTTAAATGGAGATTCTGTTGTTGGAAGAATCCAAATGGCTAGTCGGAGAGCACTCGAAAGTTGGATTCTGGCATGACAATTAGTTTTGGATGTCTCATTTATACATTTCTCCGGTCTAGCGAAGAGGTCTTGACTTTTGGATGTCTGAGCCATGCCTTTTGCTACTTCATGCGATGAATTGGTCTGGACGTTATGTACTATCAGTGGGGTAACATAAATTGGTCTGGATCAGACAGGTTGGTAATATGATTCCAAGTGCATTAAAGTGTAGATTGAGGCCTCAAATGTGTAAAATCTGGAAAGTAGTCATTTTTCGGGCGTATGGATATGATCTGGATAGCATGGACTAATGCCATTTTCTAAGGTCAGATCACTCCCATTCGAACAAGCCTTGTGTCGGTTTATAGGGATATAAGAGATGTCGCGGAAATCTTCAAGAAATCTTGATCCGAGCTCAGTTTAATCAACCAAACAAGCACCAACCGAGGATGCTCGACCCATAACTTTTAACACTTGGTTGCCACAAGTTTACTCACCCACAAAGGATACATTTGGTGATTGGTTTGCAAGCCACAAAGGAAG
The DNA here is from genome assembly GCA_035079005.1 of Fraxinus americana. Classification (NCBI taxonomy): domain Eukaryota; kingdom Viridiplantae; phylum Streptophyta; class Magnoliopsida; order Lamiales; family Oleaceae; genus Fraxinus; species Fraxinus americana. The sequence goes on along the minus strand of CM068706.1, from coordinate 51,828,259 downwards.
AGGAAATGGAGTAGCAATTGGAAAAAGGAAGAAGAACTAAAACCGGCCAAACCTCACGTTTTTCTCTCTTTCTCACAAACTAGCATACACAACGACTTAAAAGAGATGGATGTGTATAGCACTTGTTAGGTCATTTCAATTGGGCCAAAGTTCACTAAATGTGCCAACATATATCAACATTCAATTAATAACCACAACTTGGGTCATCCACGAGTATTGGACCACGAGCAACATTAGCTCAATTAAGTTGCTTCTAGTGGCCTCAAGTTATTTTCGGATCGAGTCATCACTAAGGTGTCGATATAAATTATCCAACATTAGTTTAACATCATTGCCCGGGATTTACTGGGTATCAAAAAACCCAACAAGAGAGACAATTTTTTTTAGAAGTAAGCTAGTTGTACCCCGTGGTGTACAACTAGTTTGACACCCTTCGATGTGCCAAAATCGAGGCCATTACTTTGAATAAATGTTATTAAAATCAATGGTAAAACTATGTACCATATCAAAAAGTGTAAACGAAGCTATCGACCATGGTGTAAGTGTAGTAAAACTGTTTTTTTTTTTTAACACGGGCACCATGAAGAACTTGGTGGCTGATCTGCTAGTCTTGAGAAAGCTCGATGTTACAGAGAGACCATCCCCCAAATTTATATCAGTTCAGTGGTGGCCTCCTCTACTGAAATGGGTGATGGTAAACACTGACGGGTCAACTAAAGGAAATCTGAGACTAGCTGCGTGTGGTGGTGTTTAAAGTGATTGTAGAGGATTTGTTAAAGGCTGCTTTGCTGTCCCTCTGGATATTTCTTGGGCTTTTGAGGTGGAATTGTGGGCGGTAATATTACAGTGTAACATGCTTGGTAGAAGGGAGGTACAGTTTAGTTTTCGTATGATTAGATTGGACTGTCTCTGTGCTTTAGGCACGCTACCAGCTGAGGAAATGGACTCTCAAATCTGGGACTACACAGATGGAAGAGGCAGTTGGAACTAGGAAAGCTTCTCTCATTGGTAACCTGAAAGCGACTCTACGTGGTCTCACTGTTGAGCAATAAGGACAAGGCGGTAACATGGAACATGAGACTGGAATGGATGAAGAGACTGCGTAATAGTGATCAGATGCAATTCAGGGATATCATGGATGAGCATGTAACTCGTTATAGACATTTCATAGAGGTTTGTTTTCGTCGGGTAGACGGGAGCCCCCGTGACACTTGACTACCCAATAAAAAGGACTCGATTTCATAAGACATACAATATCTAATTATTTACAGTACAATTGTTCAACAATCAACCCTTCCAACCATAAAATCTTTGTGGAATCTCGCTGTCGGTGGTGAAAATAATTACTACAACCGAAATTAAAGCCATTGTCACATTTCATATTCATTTGTTTTTTGCCTTCAATGACACACTCCATATAAGGGACTTGTGTTCATGCACAGTTAGTGCACAACAATAGACAATACTCAATAAATCAGAGCTTAGAAGAAGGAACGCTTAACAGGAGGTCGACCTACGGCCCTCATCAAGTTGGCAATTTCAAGAATCCTAGCCATTTTGGTTCCTCTTTTAGCCTCAGCCGACGCTCTTTTTTCCACTGCTTTTCTTTGTGCTTTTGCTATATCATTCTGCATTTTCTCAAGAGCTTTTGCTCTTTTCTCTTCCAGTTTCCTCTGTAAAATGGAAGATTTCAACTCAGTAGATTGTTCTAGTTTAATTACAGAAAAAGCCAGAAAAAAAATTGGTTTTTGTACCTCGACTTTCTTCATCCAAGAAGTTGCCTTCTGCACTTCCTCACTCTCCAAACCGGTTATCACTGCATCCTCTCTCTTAAACCTATTATTAATCTTCGCAATCTTTGCATTCTGCCATGCATTAATCTTCGATTCCACCTCTTCTTTCTTCACACTCTGCACCGACAATTCCCTTTGACTACCTATTAAAGACATATATACAAAGTCATCACTCCCTGACAACTTAAACTTTTAATTGAAACTGAGTTAGATAACATGGTATTAGAGCTACGCGAAAATATATTCCGGTTTTAGGGGCGTGTGAAAAACAAATTTTAATCGAATACATCATACATGTAGCAGCATCTTTTTGACGTCTAACAGCTAAGCTTTTATACGAGATAGTTAAAATTACCTTGTGGCGATTGCACAGGGACGGGAATATCGAGAGGATTATTATCAGGCACAATAGCCAGAGGGTTGGTTTCCTCCGGCAATTCGTCCTCTCGGATCCTCCCCAAGTTGCTAACACTATTCGGCGCCTCGGGAACGTCGGTTTCCGGGCGGCTATTGCTGTTTCCAATTGAGGATCCGGCAAGAACTAGAGCATTGAATTCTCTACTCATGGTGGTGAAATTTTCACTTTCAGTACTGCTGGCCACGGACAGATTTGGTCTGTGGCTACTCGTTTCCCAAGCAATCTCTCTCCGAGGGGGTGGTGACTGTAGGCGAGATGGGGTTAGTTCATGGATTTCTCTAATATGTTCGTCTTGATCATTGTCTTCTTCACTGTTCCAGCTCGTGCTGGCTATGGCTCTTTGATTGTTCATCACAGGAAAAGTTGTTATAGGTCGATCCACGGTCGAGGAGTAATCAAAGTTGCAACAGGACAAGAGAAGAAAAGGGGTGAAGAACAAAAGGAGTAATCAAAAAGTTGCAATCAGGTTTATAATCGTGGCGTGATCAAGAAATACGAGCCATACATTTCTTGCAATACTATAGGAGAGTCAAGAACAAACTCTGTAAATTGATTGCTCATAACGTTGATAAATGTCATAATTGATGGTGAAAGTCTTGAATTTTCTTTTTAATATATGTAATCATTGACCCCTAGTTTCTTGTAAATTAAAATTGGATACGTTTTAAGAAGTTTTATTTGAGGATCTATTGAGCAAAGAGAAAATCTATCTGAATTAGAGATGGCACAATGTCCCGTTCCGAATGTTATGAAATTTCCTAATTGGTTAAGAAATTTTAAAAAAGGGAAAACACGATCCGTGTCCAGAACTCGTCCCTTCGACAAGGTGGGGCGGATGACGAGGAGTACCACTTCGTCCTATTTACCGTCCCTAATTCAAATATGTTAGGGATTAAACTTCTCTCATTAATTGTATTTCCTAAATTAAGAATTTAATGGGAAGTGATGCAAGTGTCGCTCCCACTAAATCGTATATTTAAATCCTATAGTTTCATAAAGTGAAAGTCATCCTATTTATACCTAGCCTTCACAAATAACCATGGTGCAAATATATTCAAAATTGAAATTCATAATTTGTTAAATTAGTGATGTGATGCTATCTTGGCAATAGATAGGTCAAAGCAAAACAAAATCAAAATTTATAGAGTAGTTCTACATTTTTATGGACCAATCCGAAATTTACAAAATCTAAAGGTACAATCTTCAAATTACCAAATAATTTAATGGCTTCATAGCAAAAATCATTTTCGTCTTTGTTTTGGAGGAGCCCATGAAATTAGGTAATTGCTAGTGGATTTGTCACGATATAAACACGCGGCAGCCTCTTATTGAACGTGGTTAATTCCCATTGGCTGGTCTTTTAATCTGGGCCCACTTCAACTTTACCCTATCACATCAAGAACACGTGTGGGGCCATTATTCTTACAGAATTGGGTTTTTGGGATGCACACGTCTCACGTGATAATCTATATATTATCATGCAATGATAGCTGATTAATTAATCTTTCTAGTGATTTTGACATGTTAAGAAAATTAAATTAAATAAATAAAAGCTTTCTTTTTCTTTTTTTTTTGGAGTTAAAAATTTAAATAATATTGAATGATGTAATTGAAGTGCAAGAAGGTGGAATGTCAATTGTAGCAATGTATTAACTATTATGCCATTATCTTGGAAGTAAGTTTGGGGAAAACCACATTGATAAATTTTATATTCGACAAAACTTCATTTTATTTTGAAGATAAAATACGGATCGTAAATTTCCAGATGATTCGAAAAAACATTATATATGTTTGATAGATAATATTAAACATTATTAGACCAAATTAGAAATAGTAAAAAAAATTATTTAAAAAAAAAAAAGAGAGAGGATCATGTTAATATCACTATATCGACATGCTTAGTTCTCGTTTTGCATGAATACAACATGGACAATTAGGACTCGTTTGGCATAACTTACAATTTTACTTCTCCTTGTAAAAGAGTTTTTTGACTCTTGAGGAAGTTTTAGATCAAATTCTTCAGAAAGGTCCTTTAGCCAAATAAATCATTTTCAGAAAATTATTTAAATATATTGAAAAACAATTTTTTTACTCTCAAAAATATTTTTTTAACTTTTCAAATGTGCAGTCAAATGTGGCCTAAGTTGTTTTTACTACATTATGAAATGTACAAATTTTTGTTTATAAAAGAGAGTACAATTTTTGTCCAATTGACCAAATTACAGCACTATCTAAAAAATAGACTTAGAATGTATCGAGCTTTCAGGAGCCAAATTAATGGGCCAGTATATGTTTCTTCTGGACTGGATAATAAGTTACAAGTTACTTATTTTTAAGGGAACCCAAACAAGCACTTTGTATTCTAAATCTCTAGAGTCATAGGCCTCTTTAAACTTCTTTTGTTTCGTTGACTTTGACACCTTACTTTATAGCAATAATTATTCGAAGTGAAAGGAATATTATTTTTGGATAATTTTACAATTTGGTCATCCATTCGTGTGTGTTTGTGCGAAACTCGCAAACGTACAAAATTTTTGACAAGAATACATGATAAGTAACGTGTATCGTTCCATTGGAATAAAATTCAATCATAGTTACCTAGTTTCGAATTAGATTCAAAGTGTGAAAACAAAAGAAATGTGGCTTTATAATTATTTTAAATTAATCTACAAAAGCTTGTAAATTTTGATTTCGTGTATGCGCGCGCGCGAGAGAGAATATATTCTTAATCCAAATTCAAATGAAATATTGCACACGTGATAAATATTATTCCTAATATCTATTACGCGCATGTTAATCAAATAGTGTTCTAGACCTTTTGTGAGTTTCTCGATACTACTACTACAAGCAACTATAGCCATGTTTGGGAGCACTAGAAATTGTAATTTATACCGTTAACTATTCAAACTTGGGTCCCACCTGTCTCACATGTGGTCAAAAAGGGCTATTGCTTTTCAACTTAACGATACAAAAAGGAATTATTTTGAGCTGAAAAATCTGTCCCAGACAGTCGCTATATATTTAATTAGTAATCAAACAATCAAATAATCAAATTAAGTATACAAGATTAATCAAAAAATACAAAAAATTAACTACATACTTGTGTTGAATTAAAAATAAATAATAAAAGATTTCATATTTATCCAATACATGAAAAGATTTAGCTTAATATGTTGTGAAAAATTAAGTTTTTCTTCGTCAATCTTCAACCCTGGACTTTGAATCTTTAGTCTTTTGAGTTAATTAACATTGAATTCTGTGCTAGCCTCGTTCTTACGGTGAAAAATATGGTATATTCCGTGTTGCCTCGTTCCGGTCGTCCCTTGAAGGATAAATAGTAGGTTGAATTTGATTTCCAAAAGAGTTTGGATTAAAAGAGGAAGTTGGGCAATTCAAACCCATAAATGGCCCGCGCGCCATAGAGTTCATCGCGCACGCACCGCACAAGTCATCCCTTCTCGGTAAATGTAAAATGTGGTCGTGCACGCGCCCATTATGAAATCTTTCCTTTTTGTTGTATTTTGGTTCGTATAGTTTATTTTTTGTTTCTAGTCCCTTTTTAATATTTTATTGATCCTTCACCTTCCAATTTCATCTAATTGACTCAAATCTTTCTCCAATCATCAATATTAGGTCAGAATCAACTATTTAAACTTTGCGATTTAGTCCCCGATTTTTCAATTGAGTCTATTTTAGCCAATTTTTCGCTCATTTCGTCAAATTTCATCGTTTTTCATCGAATTGTACCTAACAAATGAAATGCGTACAAAATTAAGTGTCAATTCATCTAAAATAACAAGAATTGATTTAGTTTAAAGTTTAAGATAAGAGCATAAAATACACTTATCAACGTGTCTATCGTGTTATCTTTCATTGTCTATTTAGACATTTAATGTCAAATTGGGACACCGTGGCACAATGTTAAAAGATTGGGAATATGTGGTAATACAAACTAAAGGTTGAGAACATAGATATCACGTTCTGAAAAGGCTAAAGCCACGAAATGAATTTACCCTTTTTATTTGGACCAAAAGAGGAATGTGTGGTATCAAATATTACTCCCTATTTGGTGGAGATCGTATTTTAATAAAAAATGATGAAATGTATAGTTGAAAAGTTATGAGATCTATAAAATATATAGTTGAAATTAATTGTCGATTTTAACTTAAAAAAAATCTAAGGATGCATTTGATTGTCAATATTTTCATGAAAAATATCATTTTTCCATCCAAATTCTTACTTTTGTGACTTAATTGATATTTTTTTCCCGTGGAAAATATTTTCTTTAGGGGACGTAGGATTTTATTTTTCAGACAATCCTCTCTCTCTCTCACTCTCATCTGCCTACTAATAAAATATTGATAAGTATAATATTTTCTAGATTGAAAATTAAACTAATAAAACACATTTAATAAATTACCTAAAATTTATTTTATTTCCATCCAAATTTCATACTTGTAATAAAAAAGACCCTAAATTATAATTTCTATCAAACAGGAGCGGGACAACATTGCAATTGAAACTGTTTGGCCGGCACCCAATGACTATGAGGACGGCAGCCAGCGAAGCTTCCAAATATGCCTTGTAACCACCACTTCATTTCTATATGGATTTTGCCGTGACAGTCTGGATTCCTTGGAAAGCAATCCCAAATTAGGTGGAGTTATATGTAAAATTGTAAATTTAAAGCTCACGGAACCTGTCGGTACAATTAGAAAAACCAAATCTAAATTAATTCTAGTTATTCTATAAATATTAAAGCTGTTAAAATAAGCACATAACTATTTATTTCACGTTCGACTTACTAAATTACCCTCAAAATCGACCAATTCATTGGTTGAATTTTGTTTTACGTCTCTATATAAATTTTCTACTACCATGAATATGATTTTCAAGTCAATGATTTGACTCTTGGAACTTTTTCGTATCGATGTCCGTATTGATTTTTAAAACATGATTATTAAAGGCTCGTGTGGGATTGCTTTTTAAATTTTCAATTCTGATTTTCAAATAAATATCACGTAGGCTCATAACGTCCTGTTGCGTGGTCCCGCATGCATCGCCTATATACGTTACAAATATAGGACTCGAACCTAATTTAGTTTTAAAACATTAATCAAATATTAGTTTTAAAACTCCTTCCTTTAACCCAAAACCTAAACGATATATCTTTGATTTGAATTAGACTCCTAAGGAAAATCCTCCTCTTCTTATGTATCCCTCCTCTCCTGGGGAGAGAGGAGAGTAAAGTAGGTTGTGCTCAGACAAAGAGACTAAGAAGATAGGCTCTTGGTTATTAAGCAGAGGATTAGTCAACTTCGACGAGTGAAAGGAAAAAAAACAAAAAGGAACTATTCCAACTTCATGACAATCTATGGGTTTATCCCATTCGGCTAAAGAAAACCCAGTCGTACTCTTTTAATACAATTGGTAATGATAATACATAAGGAAATCATTACATATGTTGGGAATTTACTTATCATGCACAGCGGAAATTAATCAATTTTCAATTCCCAAACGAGGATCTGCAATGTGTTTAGATAGAAACTGTGATGAGAATGATACCTTTGAGGAATTCCACAAACTCTTTTGCTTTTCCTTGAACTTCAATGATCACGATCTGCAATCCAAGCTGTCCAATTGTCCAGCCTCCAATGGTGATCCACACAGAGAATAAGAATGACGGCTAGGGTTTTCTTTTCTCGTGCTAGCAAGAATAATGAAAATTCTCTACAGTTTTTCAAACCCTAACAGCTTATTAATATAAGTCCAGATGGGCTCGGCCCATCTATTAAACTTAACCCGGTCCAAGATTTAATTAATCAAATTAATTAAATCTGGTCCATGAATTAATTAATCCAATTAATTAATTCGGGCCTATTAATAAACAACCCAATTAATTAATTATCCAACACTTGTCAATTAATTAATTGGTAAATCTCATTCTTCTGATTCTCTTTTGTGTGTGACCCATTAGGTTCCCGATCATGATGCCGAACGACGTGAATTATTATTTTGATCTAATCAAAATCAATAAATTAAAACGCCCCTTTTAATTTATCACTAATTCATTTTCGTTGTCCCAGATTGACATCTAGCAATGTATCAGGGCAATACATGTGACGGGAAATATCACGTAGCATGACAAAACCAAACTTGTTCGTTTACCTGAAACTATAATACTTTCGTCCATATGATCCGATCAATTATGAGATATTGATTTTTGTCAATCTCAATTATCGATCATATCTTTTATCCTACTGTTAAGTCAATGTACGTCGAAAACTCTTTTCCGACTTATGAGTTCACCTTGGCCAAGGATTTCATTATCAACTTAACTGGATAAAATGTAGATCATAATCTCTTACTATCTAAGAGTGACGAATCCTCTATTGATCATTCACAACCTTCATATGATTCTTGACATACCCGACCGATCTTTGTATTAGCGACCACTTGACAGTAGCAATATCCAACATCACCAAAGTATGATCGCCCTCATATAAGGTACTATGATGACCTCAAGTCAAAGGACCAATCCCACTACCGAACATTAGAGATTAACCACTAACATTTAGATAGTTATCCATGTGGAATCTCTCAATGGTCTCCAATGTTTTGTTCTATAACAAAACATCCACGTGTTCATTCAAGTGTCACCACACTTTAGCTTGTGAGATCAGCTACTTACTTTACAAGTAAGAATGCCACACGCGATAGTCTATCCGTAATAACGATATCCGTATCTCGTTATTACCTCGACCATGACGATTTAAGATTCATCATATGTAATTTGTATCTCACAATCACAACTCCTTGTGATTAACAAATCACCAAGACTTGAATCTACGGATTCTATTATTTAACTTATTAGAATATTAATTCAATTAAATAATAGATATTGCCATACATATGCATTGATTATATATATTCAAAGTGTTTATATCCAAAGTTGATTGGACCTAGGGCATAACACTTACAAACTCCCACTTGCACTAGATCCAATCACTTATGTATCTTATACCATAAGAGTCTACATGACGATCATGTTTATCTTGCGACAACTCTTTGTCAGTGGATCTGCAATTTAATAACTTATGGGAATTCGTTCTTCATTTACGTCATTTCTTTGTATTATCTTTTCAATGAGATAACACTGCCTTAACATGTGTTCAGATCATTGATGAGACCTTAGTTCCTTCGCTTGCACGATGGCTCCATTGTATCACAATGCATAAGCGTGTGATCAACAATGTTAGGAACTACTCTAAGTTCAAGAATGAACTCCCCGATCCAGAACCACAACTTTTGTTGCTTTGTAAAGCAATGATGTATAAGGCTTCCATTATTGAATCAACGGTTATTTGGAACATTTCCAACACACCGCTTAAGAGTAAACCAATATCCTTTTTGAGATGTGCTATTATTCTAGTCTGACTAGAAGTTAGCATCATTCTATCCATGAACTCTCAGTTCATTTTCTCCATATAAAATCTTCTCGAGATTTTATCTGTATAGATTGGGATGAGTTAAGTAATCTTCTAGATCTATCTCTATAGATCAACTTGCTTCTCTCACATCCATCACGGAGAAATTATCTGACAACCATAATTTCAACAATTGAAATATAGAGACGTCGTTTCCTATAATATGTCTCATACATAAAATATCAGGAATGCGACAATGCTCCCACTATCTTCTTGTAAACGCACATTTAATCTTCATTTTTTGATAAAATCAAACATTTTGACTTTTGTATCAAATCGAAGATTCTAGCTCCAAGAGGCTTGCTTCAATCCATATTGACATTTTCTTGTAAACTCATTTACAACCTATGGGTTCTAATCCATTAGGCAAGTCGACCAAGGTCAAACCTCGGTTACATACAACAAGTCCATCTCTTTAAGTCAACACTTGACTTTATTTCTATGTAATTAGTAGGTTCATTATCCTTGATTAGTAATCATGGATTCGTACCTTTTAGGAGGTCAAATGATCCTACAAGATTTACACTGAGCTAACGTGTTCTCAGAAGTCTCCACTTCTTGATCAAGAGTATGTCCCTCATTTGGTGTGGGATAAGACTCGAGTTCATCTATTCGGTTAATTATATCCGTGGACTCTTGAACTCTTTCAAGATTTATTCTACTCACAATGTCTCTCTTAGAGTAAACACTTTCTCTAAGAGTACGACATGTATTGAGATGAACATCTTCTTCTCAACGGGATTATAGAATTGATATCCAATTGTCTATTGGATATCCACAAATATGTATTTAACGGATCTAGTTTCAAACTTATATGATCCAATATGCTTCACATAAGCATCACAGCCCAAACTTTCATATGAGATAAGTTGGGCATTTTCATAACTCGTATGAAGTTTTGTCAACCGATTTAGATGAGACACGATTTAGTACGCAACACGTATCAATCAGTGCATGACTTCAAAACGACTTTTGAATGTTTGCATGGCTGGTTCTCTATTGCACTATGTCTAATAGTGCACGATTCCTCATTTCAGATGCATCATTATGTTGCAATGTATGTGGAGGAATCCACTGCATGAGAATCTAATTCTCTTTTAGATAATCTAAAATTCTCCATTTTAGATATTCTTTACCTCGAACAAGTCTTAGTGTAAGAATATGTTTACCTATTTGTTTATCTATTCCTAGCTTGAATCCCCTGAACATTTCAAGAGATTCATGCTTGAATTTCATCAAATATATATGATCATTTCTGAAATGATCATTAGTAAATGTGATGAGATAAGATAAACTTCACCTGACATTAATTGATATGGATCTACATACATCACTTGTATTAGACCTAATAATTGTGCAGATCATTTTCCTTTTCAAGTAAAAGGAGATTTGGTCACAGTGTCTTACAGACATGATTCGCATTTGTCAAATGATTCAAAATTATTTGACCCAAATATACATCTCCATGTAAGTTTGGAATTGCATTCTCATTTATGTGACCAAATCTGCAATGCCAGATATAGGTGTTATTCAAATTATCATTTTTATGCCTTTCAATTTCTATACTCATTATAGAATACTCAACATTTAGAATATAAATGTCATTTTGTAATTTACCATAACCATTAAGATCTTATCAAGATAAAAAGGAACAACAATTGTCCTTAACATTAAAATAATTCATGTCAAAACATGAAATTTATTTAATGCTCTTGGTAATGGTGAGAACAAAATTAACATTTCTCTAATTCTAATATCGAGCCTAAAGGCAATGGCAGGAAATATGCTTCTACAGGCAATGCAACAACTTTTGCTCATTTTCAACGTGTAGGTCAACTTCTCCATTCTGCAGAGATCTACTTTTATTTAGTTTCGCATATTTATATAAATATGAGATCTATATCTAGTATCTAATACCCATGAAACTAACGAAGTAGATTTAAGCCTTGCAATTTCATTTCTAATGACTCATCATTCCAAAATGATAATAAGGATCATCAGATTTGGTATTGTCCTTATTCGCTTTAACTGTCTTAGTCATCTTGGTTGCTTTCCTAAAGCATCCTTTAGACTTCCTTAGAGGAATCTATGACTAAGATTTGTCCACTACAAACACAGATGTTGGACTTAACAGTTTTAAACATGTTCAGCAACTCAATGAGCGTGCTTCGAGTTTATTCATATTAAATTCATAATTAGTTATGAATAACTCTTTGACAGAGATTGCAGAACCAAATCTATACTTAGTTCATTGTTCATGACTGAACGCAATCAAGACAACTTCTCAAGGTAGTCGCATCTTGATACACAAGCACAGATCAAGATTCTTACACATTATGCACCGGTATAGTTGCTGGGAAATATCATACATTTCCTCGTATGATTGTTCATCATTCAACATATTGAGATGAAAAATCATGTGTTAGCATCTATACTCTTATGTCGCTTTGTAACTCAGGTGACATAGTTACAAACATCACATATGTTGTAGTACTATCGTCATCACTGTGTTTATTATAGCAACCACCTCTTCTTTTATCGAGTCATCAACAGGTGTCTCTAGAAATGACTACTCAAGGACACAACCAATTTTTCATGCCTGAGAACAATTCTCAGATTGCAGCGTCAATCAAGAAAATTTGCTTTGGTTGTTGGCATACAATATGCCTCTTACATATGGTTACTCATGATTCAATAAATGTAAACGACGAAAAGTAAAAGAAATAATATATATAATGCATGAATTAATTTAACATGGCCTTTTATTAAATTAATTTCGCTCCCACTGTTTAACTCAAATTTATGACCCTCTCACATAAATTTATGGAATCCATACTTGATTCCCAGTGGGCTGGGATCCCATTTGTTGTATTAAAACCTTGAGTGTACTCAACAAGCCCTAATAAAACATTTGGGTAGATACTATTATCAATTGTATCTTCATACAACTCCCAGATCATTAAGCCGACAACTCTTTGTCTTCACACATCTTATGTGTTAGCTTAACATGCCTCTAAGATTTATCTCCTTGAGTGTACTCAACAAGAGATAAATATTAGTTAAGTCAAACCCATCATTCAGAAATATCTAATATTTCATAGTGTCAAACATATCCCTAATGGACCAGCCTTGAGTGTACTCAACAAGCTAAGATCGATTTAGGACTCTCGTTTTTCACTATAATGATGGAAGGCAAATATAAATATGACTTAATATTTTAACATGCCTCTAAAATTTATCTTCTTGAGTGTACTCAACAAAAGATAAATATTAGTTAAGTCAAATCCATCATTCAGAAATATCTAATATTTCATAGTGTCAAACATATCCCTAATCGACCAGCCTTGAGTGTACTCAACAAGCTTAGATCGATTGAGGACTCTCGTTTTTCACTATAATGATGGAAGGCAAATAACAAATTGACTTAATATTTTTAACGAGGGGTTTTGCATGCAAAAGGTCTCATCGTAATAATTATATATATTTTATTATACATCTAACATGCAAATAAACATACATATAATAGTGTGGACGATTATGGACTTATACTATCTAGTCCTCCCGAGCCATAAGGAAGACTAGTCGGTCAGTTCCTAGGGGGTATAGCATTGATTCATACAATGCTCCATCTCTATGGTTTCCTCCTCTTCTTGTATCTCCAATTAGTCCAGCTGCAACTTGTATCCTATACTAGTTAGCACGCAGGCCTAAATAATATTGGACACTCAGGCCCATAATAATAATAACGGACTCGCAGGTCCAAAATAAATAAGAGCTCGCAGGCTCATAAAACAACAAGAATAAAACTAACCATTCAACACATCCACATGGTCGAGTCCATAATCATCCACTAATTAAACATTCATCAAATAAATGCTTTCCTATATAATATCTAATATTATATGCAAACATGTTTCAAGTTTCTAGCAATTAAAGTCGTCTAAACTAATTTAGACAAATGGATCGGACCAATTTAAATAATTAATTAATCAAATTAATTAATTAATTTAATTAGCGGACTTATTTAATTAAAATCAAATTTCAATTAAACATCAAATTAGAGTCCAACTCTAATTCCACAGATATAAGGCGGGACTATTTAATTAAAATCAAATTTTAATTAAATACCAAATTAAAGTTCAACTCTAATTATAATCAAATTAATACGGTTGAATTTAATTAAAATCAAATTTTAATTAAATACAAAATAAGAGTTAAACTCTAATTCCAAGATATTAGGGCGAACATATTTAATTAAAATCAAATCTTAATTAAATATTAAATTAGAGTCTAACTCTAATTTTAAGAAGCATTAGGGTAAGACAATTTAATTAAAATCAATTTTCAATTAAATGTCAAATTAGAGTCCAACTCTAATTTCAACAATATACTAGGGTGGATAATTTAATTAAAATCAAATTTTAATTAAATATTAAATTAGAGTCCAACTCTAATTTAATTGAATTAAAATTTTAATTTAGGATAAAACTCCTAAATAAAATAAAATTCAATTTAGGGTCAAAGTTTAATATTTAAGTTAAAATCCAATTTTAACTAAAATATAAAAGTCGTCAATTTTTAAACAAAATTTTAAACGGGTCAAAATTGAATTTTAAGGTCAAACTATTTGAAAAACAAATCTAAAAACAATTTAATATTTGAATTCAAAACCATTTTGAAATTTACAATAAGACCCCAAGCTTAAAATTAAAGACAAGCCCTTCAATTTCTAAAATTGCATGGCAGGCCCCTTATCTAATAATTGCACATTGACCCCTTTTTCCATTATTGCGGACGGGTCCCCAAAATTCTGGAAATTGCAGATGTGGCCCCCGTCCCCAAAACGAACCACCAAAACTGTTGAAAACCCTAACCCAAAAATCGCCCCCTTCCCCCTTTTTCGGCGCCGGCGACTGGAGGATATGGTCACGCCGCTTCAAGCGGCGGTGACCATATCAGCCAGCGGCTCGTTGAGTCTGTCTTGGCGCAATGGCGCGTTCTTCGTGCGTTCTGTGCGGCGCTCGCCGCAAGTTGCTGACGGCGCGCCGGCGAGCAGAAGGCCGATCATTGCGTGTCAAGCATCATATGCGCCGCTGTTTTGCTAGCCAGCTACGCAGTGCGGATTACGGCAACAGCGCCAGCTGCGCGGCGGCGATCGGCTAACTGCGTGTCGGCAGCAGCGACTGTCGCTGCTGCCTCTTCCCGTGGCGGCGCGCCTGCTGCCGTGTGTGGCAGCAGGCTTTGCCGCCATGTCCGGCGGCGGCGGCGCGGCTGCCCCTTTTTCCAGATCCAAAAAAAATTTTTTTTTTTTTTTTTTTGACGAAAAAATTATTTTCATTTTCAAAACAGATTTTTGAAGATGAAAATTAATTTTCTAAATCGCTAGATTCAAGAAACAAGAATAAACAATTAACTTTTAATTGTTCAAACATGCAAAACAAACAATTAACTTTTAATTGTTCAAACATGCAAAACAATTTCTAACAAACACAAAGTAGGCTCTGATACCACTGTTGGGAATTTACTTATCATGCACAGCGGAAATTAATCAATTTTCAATTCCCAAACGAGGATCTGCAATGTGTTTAGATAGAAACTGTGATGAGAATGATACCTTTGAGGAATTCCACAAACTCTTTTGCTTTTCCTTGAACTTCAATGATCACGATCTGCAATCCAAGCTGTCCAATTGTCCAGCCTCCAATGGTGATCCACACAGAGAATAAGAATGACGGCTAGGGTTTTCTTTTCTCGTGCTAGCAAGAATAATGAAAATTCTCTACAGTTTTTCAAACCCTAACAGCTTATTAATATAAGTCCAGATGGGCTCGGCCCATCTATTAAACTTAACCCGGTCCAAGATTTAATTAATCAAATTAATTAAATCTGGTCCATGAATTAATTAATCCAATTAATTAATTCGGGCCTATTAATAAACAACCCAATTAATTAATTATCCAACACTTGTCAATTAATTAATTGGTAAATCTCATTCTTCTGATTCTCTTTTGTGTGTGACCCATTAGGTTCCCGATCACGATGCCGAACGACGTGAATTATTATTTTGATCTAATCAAAATCAATAAATTAAAACGCCCCTTTTAATTTATCACTAATTCATTTTCGTTGTCCCAGATTGACATCTAGCAATGTATCAGGGCAATACATGTGACGGGAAATATCACGTAGCATGACAAAACCAAACTTGTTCGTTTAACGTGAAACTATAATCCTTTCGTCAATATGATCCGATCAATTATGAGATATGGATATGTGTCAATCTCAATTATCGATCATATCTTTTATCCTACTGTTAAGTCAATGTACGTCGAAAACTCTTTTCCGACTTATGAGTTCACCTTGGCCAAGGATTTCATTATCAACTTAACTGGATAAAATGTAGATCATAATCTCTTACTATCTAAGAGTGACGAATCCTCTATTGATCATTCACAACCTTCATATGATTCTTGACATACCCGAACGATGTCAGATTAGCGACCCT
This sequence comes from Fraxinus americana, assembly GCA_035079005.1. Taxonomy (NCBI): domain Eukaryota; kingdom Viridiplantae; phylum Streptophyta; class Magnoliopsida; order Lamiales; family Oleaceae; genus Fraxinus; species Fraxinus americana. The sequence continues at coordinate 51,812,056 of CM068706.1, read as the reverse complement.
TGTGAGCAACATCCAACATCACCAAAGTATGACTGCCCTCATATAAGGTACTATGATGACCTCAAGTCAAAGGACCAATCCCACTACCGAACATTAGAGATTAACCACTAACACTTAGATAGTTATCCATGTGGAATCTCTCAGCGGGTCTCCAATGTTTTGTTCTATAACAAAACATCCACGTGTTCATTCAAGTGTCACCACACTTTAGCTTGTGAGATCAGCTACTTCTTTACAAGTAAGAATGCTACACGCGATAGTCTATCCGTAATAACGATATCCGTATCTCGTTATTACCTCGACCACGGACGATTTAAGATTCAGTCATATGTAATTTGTATCTCACAATCACAACTCCTTGTGATTAACAAATCACCAAGACTTGAATCTACGGATTCTATTATTTAACTTATTAGAATATTAATTCAATTAAATAATAGATATTGCCATACATATGCATTGATTATATATATTCAAAGTGTTTATGTCCAAAGTTGATTGGACCTAGGGCATAACACTTACAACATACACAAAAGTGAATTTATTTATTGATTTTTTTTGTTTATAATCGCTCAAATATAATATTGAATTAAATAATAAGAGTGTGTTTGAACTACATTATTTTGAAAAAATATATTTTAGAATAGTAGATTGATGGAGAATGTATGGTTGAAAAAGAAGGAAAAATTATTGATGTGATGGAAAATATTATTTTATTGAAAAATGTATGGTTGAAAATGAGAATGAGAATTTTAACGTGACTCAAACAGGAGCTAACTAAGATATAAAAGTTTGTCAAACATACTATTAATTATTAAACGCAGCCAATTCTTTCTTAATCAAAACTAAAACTAATTTTCATAAAATTCACCGCCACGCCAAATTTTGTTTGTTTGAATTTTATTATAAGTTGTTGAAATTATAATGTTATAGAAATTGGTGGTTGATAATGTAGGCCTTACCAATTGCGTTGTTAAGCTCCGTTTGCCTCCATTATTTGAAATTTTAATGGATGGAATAATATTGTTTTGAAAAATATGTGGTTAAAAAAATAATTTTTTTGGATTATCTGTAATATAATTTTATTAAAAAAGGCGTGATTGATAAGAATAAAGAGAAAAAATGAATTATAATTCTAATAGAAGCTAAACTATATTTAGACTTTAATTTATAATGAAAGGTAAAAAAAATTCCTTTCATTGTACTCTCAATATAATTTTAAAATGAAAGTCAAACTTTAATTTTAACAATACATCTCGCAGGATCCAAACAAGAGTCGGTGTATCTAACAACTTATAATGAAATCTAAACAAACGAGAGTCAGTGTATCTAACAAGTCTTCGAATCAAAGCACGTTTGAACGAGGTATTTGAAGGAATGAAGTCCATTTGATTTAATTAAAAAATTGATAAAATTTTAAGTTGGGGTTAATAATTAATTTTAACAATATATTTTGGGTGTGTTTGTTGGATATTATTGAGAAAAAAATGTATTTTAAATAATGATATGACGTGAAATATGTGATTAAAAAGTAAGGAAATGTTATTGATGTGATGAAAAATATTATTTTATTGAAAAATCTGTGGTTGAAAATGAATTTCGAAAGAATGTATTTTGAAAAAAATGCGTGCCAAACAAGATCTTTATATATCTACTAGTCTATTGCCCGTGCAATGCACGGGCAATGTGATTAAGGAAGTAATGTTAGCGTTCAAAAAAAAAAAAATTATCTGCATTTTTTTATACCATTTTCTGAAGTATGGAATGCATAATATATATATATATATATATATATATATATATATATATATATATATATATATATATATATATATATATATATATATATATATACACAATAAAAAATAAAAAATAAAAGTTGAAGTCTCAAGTATATATGATTTTAGAAAGAAAATAAAATAATAAGAATGAAAGAGATATAAGATTGAATTTTATATATTACAAAAAAAAAGAGCGAAATTATAATCCAAACAAAATATGTTTTCTGGTGAAGCTTAAATTTTGAAGGATCTGTAAGTTCCATAATGTTGTAGTGTTATTATTATGAGAAGTTTGTTTTCATGTTAGTTTTTGCCTCGTACAATGCACAGGTTGTGTTATTTTAAAGGTAAATATATATTAGCATTGTGAATGTTAAGAATTTCTTTCGAACATAAGAAATTCTCGTGAATGTGTTGTGTGTAATATGTTTAACTAAATTACAAAATCAGATAATGTGATACTACTGTGATTTATGGTTAATTGTCATTATGCTGTCAAAATTATATTTGAAAACGATCATAAGTTCAATTTCTTGTATTTTCACTTCATACGTATGCGAATATGTGAAGGTATGCAAAATAATCGTGTAAATACTTGAAAAGATTAACTATTAATTAACATGTGTGTGTACACCCTAACAAATACCATGAACAGCATGTAACAAAATGGGGCATAATATCCCATTGAAACTTTTAAAAAGCTTACAAGTACTTACATATATCATAAGGTCTTCCATAAATTCCAAGACAAAAAGAAACAATGCAAAGGACCCAAGTTACTCTACACAAAAATATATATTATATTTAGACCAATTTATAGATCGACTTTTTTGTTTGTTTTTCTTCTTCTTTTTTTTTCTCGTCTTTGGAAATTAAAATAAAATGAGAGAAGAGTTTAATTTTCATGGCGTCCGGGCTTTGTTGGAGTATGGCAATTATGGTGTAATGGGTTGGGACCGGCTAGAAGTCTCCTCGCTCCGAATCCTCGGGCATCTCATTGTAATTTCCAAATCTTAGAAACATTGCGAGATGGTCTACCTCTCTTAAAAATCATTTCCTTCCCGTTCTTTCACTAAAACTTCCAAATTGTTTTAGCCCTTTCTTGCCCTTTCTTGACTACATGAGTCGGATTCGTTGAACTGAAAGATTTCATATTTTGTATCGAGAATAAAGATGTCATCATGATTGAGTGAAGATCAAGCAAAACACATTTGTCAAAGATATAAGAAGTTGTTACTAAAAAGATTTTTATGATGTATTATGACCAGGAAGAGTGAGAAACATAAAACTTACCTCTTTTATATGAACAATGTGCTTTCCTTTACATATATACAACATGTTTTATGCTTTTTGGCCTCCATATGCTTCAAACCTGAAGCAACTCCACATTTTTTGGGGTATTATACATGGCTTAAAATAAGAAAGAAATTTCTCTGTTTCGTTCCCTTGTACTCCACGAAGACACGCTTTATGTAAAATGTCATATGACAACATTAAAAGATTTTGATAGACTAAAAATTGTACAAATACAATAATCGTGGATGCCTTTGAGAAGATGGAACTCTTGCTAATTAATGAAAACCTGTGTCCACTCATATAACTTAATTTCAATTAATATATTCTACTAAAGTAATTTAAAACATTATTAATATACTAACCATAATTGAGAAATTTATTGAATGCAAATTTTAAAGAATAGGGTAATATATTAACTCGTTTCATTAATTTCAATGGAGGATCACAAAGATTAGGTACCTATAAAACCAATGTTGATATATGGAAGATTCCATATTAAAGGTGTCGTGAACAAATCAAAAAAATGGATTTGGAGGAATTTGCGAAATGATAAATAATAGTACATATATGGCAATGGAATAAGAGAAATACGGAGATTATTATATACAACACATGTGTACTTGTTTTTATTTAGAAAAAACATGTTAGATGGTATCACCACTTACACTAATATGACATCTTTTGTTGATGAATTAATATTTTATTTCCAAGAAAATGTGGTAGATAGTCTAAAAAACAATGTAAAATTATTTTTTGAGAACTATACAAATGTTGGAAAAATATAATGAAAGTGTATTAGATGTTCATAAAAAAAATTATATTTTATTTTTAAATTAATTCATACCGTGAAATATACAAGATACGTAGAGAATTCATTTGTACTTTCGAATAACATCAATAGAAATTTCGATAACCCGTATATAAAATGAAAAATATTATTTTATGCATAGTAAAATACCGTATTTTAAATATAATATACGAAATAAATATACCGTGAGAAGGTTGTTCTATGAGAAGGTTGTTCTATGAATGTATAAATGAAAGAATTTCTTTATAGACAACATTTTCAAGATACATGAGTTGTGCGAAGTATCTGTGGTTGATGGTTTCGGTAAAACTTTTAGAGATTTGCTTGTTTTTGCTCTTGATAACGCTACATATAATCGCCCATGGCGTAAAACCGGATTACGGAAGATACAAACCGACAAAATCAAGTGTTTGACCTTGGGCTTTATTTCTTGTCATTGCAAAGCATGGTCTAATTGGAAATTGAGTTCTTTTAAATGGAATTGTGGTTCGATCAGATTTCAGTGGTATAAAAGGGATCCTAGGTAAGAAAACATGTTTTCCACAATATTCGCCAGTAGTGATTTCAACAAGAATAACGTTTCTCTCAAATTTTCGACAAGTAAGTTGTGTTCCATTGCATAACCCTTCAGAAGGATTAATATTCCGCAATAACATTACAGGACAATTTATTTTAAGATTCAATTCATGAGGTGGAATACCATTTGATGTCAAAGTATTTAAGAAATCTTCTTGCACGCACTGTTCTGATTTTTCAATTGCTTCATCAAAACTATAGTATGTGAAAATTTGACCAAGAATTTGTTCAAGCGAGGAAGTTTTTTAATATAGTCAACACATTCTTTTGTAGTTGTAAGAATATCAAGTTTTACCATGGTATGTTTATGATCAGCATTTTATTCTATATTTGTAAAAACACAATGTATCAAAGTTTTCGTGAGACGTGATTTCATCTTCGAGTGGTAAAATTATACTATTTGGAAGCTTAATACATTTACAAGTATGTTCTTGTTCGTTCCATTTCCAATTCTAAGCAAGTAATCGCAGAACGTAGAATCGAACTTTGCTCTCATATTATGAACTAATGGTAGATGTACAAACAAAGGCCATAGATATGAGAAAACCAAGCTAGCTTTCATTATGTCTTCTTTTTTTCCTTTCGGTACAACTGGTAAAACCTGTCGAAAATCTCCTCCAAGAACGATTACTTTTCCACCAAAAGGTAAGTTACAATCAGTAATATCTCTAAACATTTTATCTACAGCTTCAATAGTACAACGATTTACCATAGGTGCTTCATCCCAAATTATTAGTTTAGACATTTTCAACAAAGTTCCCAAAGCTGATTGTTTGCTAATAGAGCAATTGACTTCTCCTATTGTTTCCAAAGGAATTTTAAATCTCGAATGAGCTGTTCGACCTCCAGGTAATAAAGATGCAGCTACTCCAGACGATGCAGTTGCTAAAGCAATAAAATGGCTAGACCTTACACCAGCTAAGAGTGCTTTGTATAAAAAAGTTTTACCTGTTCCTCCTGGACCGTCGATGAAAAAAGCACCGCTTGATTCAGATTCTACTTTTTCCATAATTGTATCGTATGCAAATTGTTGTTCCTTATTTAACATTGCGGCACAAGCAAAGGTTTCTTGAATTTCCAAATTAATTGTCTCTTCGCAATCATTCTTGTCAACCTTTCATCTTCATTTATATTTACATTAAACGGCACAATTCCATAATCATTTATATTTTTACCCGTGGATTCTAAAATAGAACTTATATCCTCCAGAGCTCGTATTTCAATGACTTCAATAGGTATATTTTGATGTACATAATCATCCATCATATAAGATTTAAATTTATCCCACAAGAACTTTGGATGATTAGGATTGCACAATGTAAGAAGTGTAGCAAAAAGTCGTTTTAAAGAACAAGGCATTTCGTAAATAATAGCTTCGGATAAACATTCTTCACAACGGTTGTCTCCACTTAATAAACCATGTAAAAGTGCTACTTCTCGAAATGTACCAACAATTGTTTCATTAAAAGTTCTTATATCGTCAAATGATGTTGGTCCTCTAATATGGTTAAGAAGAATGCGAAGGAAATATCGTTCTCCTTCCGATGGATTCGCTGAGACAATTCGTCCGATAACAATTTGTTTCTTTCTGGGAGTCCAAATTTTGTTATTTGCATTCCAAACAAAATATGTTGGGATATCTCGATACAAAAGCGTTCGAGCAAATTCGTTTGCTTTATTTAATCGAAAAAATTCAGTTAACATTGTTCTCCTTGTATTTTCATTCTCAATAATAGTAGATAAATTATCCGTATTTTTGTATGTAACTTGTTGATGATCTTCGGTATGAAGTTGTAAAGAATAAACAATTGGATAGATTTCTGACAAATTAAATGAAAAAATCCTCCACATAGCCTCAGGTGGAGATATCCATCTAGCAGATTGATAAGCATATATTTCATCAATATCTTTTTCTTTTTCATCTTTGCTAACGAAAAAATTAATACGATCATGTCCTTTGTATACATATTTGTACAAATATTTTACAGCTTTAATAGAAGAACATATTTCAACGTTGATATGACAACAAATTTTGCACTTAAATAAGGATTATATGGTACAACCCATTGATTGTCTAACATTTGACCTCTAACTTTAATACTAATACCATTATTACGACGTCTATACAATGGGTATGAATTATCTCCAAATATAGTACTATTACAATAATCTCTTGGATATTTATTCTTACAACCACTATTTGTCACCATGCATACATTTTTGGGATTAAGATTTCCACAAGGGCCATGTATATTATGTTTTACAATAATCGAATAAAGATGAGGATACTTGTTTTTATCAGAATTTCACAAGATACTATCCTATCAACTTGTTGAGCGAGAAGAAATCTTATGGCCACGGTTAAAAATTATCGCAGATGTGCGTGAGGAAGCCCTCTTTTTTGGAATTCAATCATGTATATATGAGCAACAACAGGACCAAAAATATTGTTCTTATACAAATCATTTTTAAGCTCTTCTAATTTTGCTCTAAATATACGTACAATTAAATCCGGTCGATTTTGAACCTCATCATTATGTTTCAATTCTTGCTTAATTTCTGTCCTATTCTGATTATATGTTATAGTTAAGAATATATCCTGGTTTTCCATAACGTTGAACAAGAGCCATAGCATCTAAGTATCTCCTTAGCATATCTCTAGGTCCGCAAGTAAAGGATTGTGGTAAAACAAATTTCTTTCCAATTTTGTACCCTCTTGTTTCCCCGTTCTTGACATTATCTACAATACCTTGATAAAGTTCAAAGACGAATTTGTTTCTCGGTTATTACGAAAGTAATCTAATCTCGTTGTTTCGATTTTTAACATACATATCTACAACATATTGTTGAAAAAGTCTACCAAGATGAAGCAACACAAACTTACCTGTAAGCCTAATCAGTAGCTTGTATGCATAATACTCACGACATGAAACCCGATATCGTTTCTTCATTTTATGAAGCAACTTGCATGAGGAAGAATAAAACAATTTTTATATATGTAACTAAAACATCGATATTTTTAAAATTAGAAAATATATGACAAAGTATATAAGTAAACCTTCATCTTCTTTTTTCAATCATTTGAACTGCAGAATTTATTATTTTAGGAACAAAGAACATGGTCGACCAAATTCTCGGGTTGAGAAGATGTGTGTTTATATCTTTGAATGCCTTCATGCCAACCAGATTCACCAAATGGGAAGAGCAAAGGATATTGTAAAGGATCATAACAACCATAATAATAATGAACCTTATGCGAATCACCAGAATGACCATATATAGTAATATCACGAACATGATTATTTGCATTTTCATCATCATCAACCCATACAGCAGCTACTTGAGACGCTGAAGGAGTATTGAAAACTCTTTGATCGAGTTCGTGGTGACATTTTATTTGTATTCGATGGTCGTGCAAATTCGTTATATTACTTAAAGACACGAAAAATTTACTATATGGATTTCCTTTTAAGATTTCAATTAGAAGAGTTAAAGTAGGTTCTACTAAATTTTCAGAAATTTTTATACGATTTTGAATTTCATTATCTGTATCATAAAAATATAATTGCATATAATGTGGCATATTATTTTGTGGCATAAGTTGATTTACATAATGATATATCCGTCCTTGAACTCGAATGTGTAAATACCTCGGTATGATTTAAAGAGTTCCTTGTCGTACTTTACACCAAATGAAGTGAATGCAAAGTGGTTATTATATCCGCGTGAAAGTTTTTTGAATTCCATACATGTAGGTTCTTTAGAAATAAATAAATCATACAATTCATTTGGTGAATCAGGCATGAAAAGTTTAACTTTTCCATCACAGCAACAAAAACCTTTTGTTTCTCTATGAAATTTTTTCGCACCACAATACTTACAATAGGTGCATGTTGGTAACACATATGCAGTAGTTGGTATGTTCAAAAGGTTAAAACTTTCACATAATTCATAATCAAAAATATTAGTCGATTCTTCATTCGAAGTAGAACCCTCAGAATAAGATTCATGCACATAAGCAACGCCAGAATTATTATTTTGAGATAACATAGGATCATTTATCCTTTTACGATGATCAACACTTACGGTTTGAACTCGATTCCTCCTATCTGCTTGTCTTCGATTTTGTTGTTGACGTATGAAAGCATTATATGATTTACTCGTGCCTTCGGAAATACTTTCAAGATTAATAAACTCAGGCTCCTCATTACCAGTTCCCAGAGAATTCATCAAGACAATAAATATGCTACCGATCTGAATAAAATAAAAAATATTTTAGTAGTCAAACAACTAACAAATAATACTAATACTAACTTTAGCATAACGTGATTTAAAAATGATGGGTGAAAGTCATAAAACTCTAGTATAATATTTATAAAATGCATTAATTTAAATTCTCAAAGGTAGCTGTAGAAAGTAAAAGCTTCTGAAAGAAATAATCTTACATGTGTTAAAACATATATACAGCAAAAGTAAAGGTTGAAATATCGAAATTTGTGAAAAATTACTAAAAATATATTTCAAAAGGAAAGAAAAGTAGTATGCATAAAGAAAGTTAAACAAATAACAATTTAGTACAAAAATTAATGAAGGTATAGTGTACTACTGTAGTCAATTATAACTATCGAAAAATACAATTGGACATTATATACAGAAGAACAATAAATACGAATTAGAGTCCACAATAATATAATAGGAACTTTAAGGAAAAAAATACAAAGATTAATTACATATTAAACTCTACGAAATCTAGAAAAGAATAAAAAAAATATTATACCTGAAGATAGCACAATTCAATCGATGTTGAAAATTTTAATATGTTTACTTTGAGAATGGTTTTTTTGTAACTTAAAAAATTGGAAATAAATTTAATATTGACAAAATCATGAATGACTAAGAATACAATAAATAAAGAAAATCATAATAAAAATAAAAAATCGAAGTGTATATGAAGTAAATTGAAGAAAGTCACATATTTTTTTACCAAATTGAGAAGTGCGAGGGGTTCGGAGGTCGAGGGGGCCCCTCGTGGGGGTTTGGGGGCAACGCCCCCAACGGGGATCGACCTGCCCGGTCAGGTCGCGGGGGTCGAGGGGGGCGCCCCTCAGGGGGCTCGGGGGCAACGCCCCCGAAAGGAATTTAGATTTCATATATGTATGAAATGAAATATTTTCTAATATTTTTGATCTAAATTATGAAATATTTTCTAATATTTTTGATCTAAATTTGTAATAAGTGAAATTACATTTATAGTTTTTGTAAAATTGAAATCAATAGAATTTTTATAGCTTAAAAAAAGAAGGAAAAAAAAACGTAAAAACATATTAAAAAAAAAAATTTGGCTGTCCCCGTGCGCGCACGGGGAGAATGGTTCTCCCGTGCGCGCACGGGAGATAGACTCTCCGTGCGTGCACGGAGTTGAAACTCCCGTGCGTGCACGGGGAGTTCGAAACTCCCCGTGCACGCACGGGGAGAGTCTAACTCCCCGTGCGCGCACGGGGAGTTCCAATCTAATTTTTTTTTTTTTATATTTCTTCTTTTTTATTTTCTTTCCTACTCAATTTTTCAACAATTTTAAGTATTGTTAATTGTTGGTAATTTAAGTAGTAAAAATTTAATGTTGACAACCCAGTAATACTGATAATACTAAAATGATATGTTGACAAATTAATATAACCTAATATGCTTCAGAATTTATTGTGAAATATAGAGAAATATTAAATCTACACAAACAAAATTAACTATACTTAACTACTTACAAAAATCTTAAACATGGAACAGAATTATATTTACTTAAAGAAATACTAAATACTAAACATGCAAAAGTAATAATAATATGAACGAAAATAACTTCTACGTATAAATACTTACAGTAAAAGTTTATGTTCTGCTGCTGCAATACCAAAGCGAAAGGAATTTAGTCGTACAAGCTGAAGAACATAATGGAGTAAAATAAATATTTTCAAGATATATAGATCAACATAATGATATTTGCATCCTAAATATACAAAAAACAAAATTAACTATACCTAACTACTTACGAAAATCTTAATCATGGAACACAATTGTATTTTTTTTTTACAGATGAAGTCGGCCAATTTTTTTGAACAGTATGGAACCGGTTTCGAACCAGATCAATGTGAAAACCAATGTGACAAAAAATGAAGGAATAATATTCCGCAATAAAAATTAAGAATGATATCTTACAACCTAAAAAAATTGGAAACAAATTCAATATTGATAGAACAGTAAATACAAATTATAGATTACACAATTTGTTAAAAATAATTATAAATAATAAATACTATAATAAAAACTTTAGGGAAAAAAAATATAAAGGATAACTACAAATTTAACTATACAAAATATATGGAAAAAAAAAATCGTACCTAAACAAATAATATTTTTCATGGCCACACATTAAAAAAAAAAAAAAAAAAAAAATTCACTCCCTTGCGCAAAATAAAATTTAACTCTTTCAATAGGACAAATTAAAATTAAAATTGTAATAAAAACTTTGTTGAAAATTTAGGAAATTTAATGTATTGTAGTTGTAACTTTAGTAGGTGAATTATGAATATTATGTAATGTTTTTTTGAATTTATTAAAAAAAGAAAAATTCGTGCGCGCATGAGAAAATATTTAAAAAGAATTTGAAATGAAAAAATATTTCAATATGAGTTTTTGGATGATTTTTATATTTTATTAAGGTTCATTTTTAATAAGTTGTAAAAAAAAATTTATAAAACACATGAATTTAAAGTCAAATAACGAAATTGTAAAATTAAATACAATAGTAATAAATATTGAAGTCGTTGACTCAAATATAGATGAAATGAAATCTAAAGCAAATTATAAACATTTTTTATATGCTACTATCGACAAGTAAAGAATAATTAAATATTTTATCAAATAAAGCTAAATTTTCAACTTAAAAATGAAGTATTTTTTTCCACCTCAATAAAATATCAAAATCATCCAAAAACTCGTATTGAAATAATTTTATTCATTTAAAATTCTAAATGAAAGTGAATTTTTTTTTTGAAAAAAACAAATAAACACAGAGAAGCAATTCCATGCATTTAACCTTGTTTTTAGCAATTGGATAAATCCTAAAGTTATACATCAAAACAGAACACTAAACAAATTCTAACAAGGTTAAACAATTAAATCCCAACTAAATTTTAATGCTCCCCACAGAAAATTATTGAAACATGTGTTGTGAATTAGATTTACTGAAACATGCAATTTAACGTAACATAAAAAAATAGTAAAAGCAAAATATACTTACAGAAAGACGATGAACATAAACCTAAACAAAAACGAAAAAACATAAAGTTGCAAAAAAAAAAAAAATATTGGAATGAAAAAGCAAAAATATAACAAATAGAGATCTACCTTCAAAGAGAATATTTTGCCACCTCACAGCGTAATCAAGAATTTTTTTTTTTTTTGTTAAGTCTTTGAGAAATGGGAAACTGTGTAGAAAATTCATTTGCATGCATGTATATATAGGGTAGATAATGTAAGTCGGCAAATTTTTTTTTTTTTGGATTTTGTGTGTTTTTTATTGACTATAGTAGTCGGTTATAAAATATCAACGGAAAATACTATAAAGAAAGTCGGCAAATTTTTTTTTTTTTTTTTTTTTGGATTTTCTGTGTTTTTTATTGACTAAAATAATATAGTAGTCGGTTATAAAATATCAACGTAAAATACGGCGGCAAATTTTTTTTTTTTTATATGTCGTGAAGTCGGCTATTTGGATGAACATGACAAAACCGGTTTCAATGTGAAAAGTAATGTGACGGGAAAGAAAAAAGCAAAAAAGTTCCAGAAGCAAATCCAGTTCACATGTGTGAAAAGGAGTGTGACAAGAATGAATAGTAAACGTTGGGTTCCCTCTTAAGGGGAAAAATATATATAAAATAATATAGTAGTCGGTTATAAAATATCAACAGAAGATACGGCGGCAAATTTTTTATTTTTTTTTATATGTCAGGTGAAGTCGGCTATTTGGATGAACATGAAAAAACCGGTTTCAATGTGAAAAGTAATGTGACGGGAATGAAAAAAGGAAAAAAGTTACTGTAGCAAAACCAGATGAAAGCAGGATAAATGTGAAAACTACTGTGACAGAAATGAATAGTGATCCAAGGATTGTCACTTTTAAGAGTAGGGTAGATACATTTTATTTACTTTTTAACTATATATATTATTATTTTTATTAAAGTCTATTAAAAATATAGTTATAAGCAAAATCAAAGGAATATTGAAATATCCTGATAAAGTGTGGGGCCCTATTATAGTTGGCAAGTAGGCGTGCAAGTGTTTAACGGTGGGATAATGCTGTTTGAATATGGCCTACGTGACTGTTATCGATAGTCACGAGAAAGGCTTGTCAAATCAACGTGATGTTATATTATTTGTGCAATGACAATCTTGACTAACAACAGTACTGGAGAGGCTACAATGCAAGTGGTAGTATTGAGGGTAAATTTGTAAACAACTATAAACGGGGACTACTCTACTACTTTTCGCCCAACTTCTTTTGGCGAGTTTCTAGAACACCAAAGTTGATAAAAAGTCAACACTCCATAGGTATCTATCTTGATAATTATATTTAGCCCCGTTTGGCCCCTTACTATTTCTCATTAAATTATAAATTATCTTTCGCAATCTTCTTATCAATTAAATATTCTTCAATAAAATAATATTATACGTAAATTCAATTTTTTTTTTAATTTTTCAACCACACATTCTTAAAAAAAATACTATTCCTCTCATTAATACGTGGAATAACGGGGCCAAACGGACACTTCAGATATATAACGACGTCTTTGTCCTTGAGGCTTTACCAAATTTCCGTTAATACGAATACATAGTTTGAGAACCCCAATACGAAAAAAAAAAGGACGATAAATCTGAGCTACTAATTGAATTTAATAGGAATATACAAAAAACAATTTAATTAAAATTATATTCTACTCATGTCTACAAATATATTTATAAATACTCAAAACAACTTTTTATTAACATATTTCTTGATTTGTACACAATTGCAAATGACTTTGCTTCTTTCATAGAAGAAGTCATCTTTTTTGGACTACCAATAAGGGCAATGGCACAAAACGTCCATGTCCTTTGCCTTCCTTGCGATAATTATTCATATTGTTTCAAATGTAACATTTATAAACTCAGATCAATATTTTCATTACGTAAATGATCATTTCCTCATGAGTGGAGGAGGGCACACATCTATTTTTATAAAAGAAATGGACGGAATCAGACAGAAAGTACCGTTTATGCAATGAAAGGTTTATTTGATGGTGCAAATGTAAGAGTTAAAGCGATTATCTCAAAAATGACAAACGACAAGTGTTTTATTCAAATTACAAATATCAATAATTACACTGACAATAAAAGAAGATAATTATGGTTTCTTTTTACTTTTAAGCAGTGACAACTACATACGAACTTATCCTCTATCCATCAGTGTTAGGACACAGAATCTTGTTTGATCGCTTGGATGGGTGATGATCCTTTTTTTTTTTTTGAAATCCGACAATAACATCAAATATTGTTATTATTTTTAGTTGCCTATAATTGTAGCTATGAAAAAAATTTGTTTTATGTCTTGTAATATAATTTGTGATTTTGTTTTTCAAGGGATCAAAATGTTAAAAAAGAAAGAAGAAGAAGGAGGTAGGTTCGGATTCAAAAATGTAAATGTGAACAGCAATGTGTAACCTTCCGTTCTTATTTGGAGCCCGTTTGGTAGAGATTAAAATCGGATTAAAATTGAAAAATTAGTCGTTATTGTTGACTTTTATTAGACGAGTGGGGCCCAATAACGACTATATTTTCAATTTTAATTAAATTTTAATCGGTACCAAACAAGCTCTTGGACCTTCTTCAGTTCTCATTTGGACAATTTTGGAAACAACAAAATTTCATTTTACAAAAAACAATATATGGAGAGAGAAACATGAAAAGAAAAGAAAAAAGTCAAAGAAAGAGAGAAAAGTTTAGAGGCGAAGTAGGAGGAAAATCTCTCTCCTCTCTAGATGATGTACTAAATACCCGTTCTCATCATCTTCTCCATCGCCAAACCCTTCACTTTTCCCCTAAATCACCTCCCATACGTAACACGTTCCAAAGTTTTTGGCATCCCAAATTTCTCTCATAATATCAGAATTTTCTTCAATATTTTTTTTCCCATAAGAAGATAACATTTTCATCTCATATTTTTGGTTTTTCCACCCCTTTCATCTGAAAATCTCTATATTAATTCGTGTTGGAAGAGATCTGAGATTTTTGGGTTTTGAAAGCTTACAAAAACCGTCTTTTTATCTTCTTGATTCTTGTGTGGTTCTGAAGATTAGATTTTGATCTTGTAGACCGCTGTTTTTCTTGAAATTCGGAAGCCCAATTGGCTGATAGATCCAAAAGGTGGGGAAAGTTTAAGAACTGAAGGTTTAGTTGGGGGAACTGAAGGTTTAGTTGGGGAAACTGAAGCTTTGATAAAAAAGACTGAGATTTTGATAGATCTTTGTCTTTGTTTGGCTCAAATCTTGAGATCCATTGTTTGTAAATATTGAAAATTAAGGGTCGAAGTTTATAGCTTTATGGGGAATTGCTGCGCTGTACCAAAAACGTCCGACGAGGTAAAAAAGGGGAAGCACAAGCCGAACCCCTTTGCTATTGATTATGGTGGTAATCAAGCAGTGCCAAATGGGGGATTCAAATCCTCTGTGTTAAGCAATCCAACAGGCCATAATATTGAGCAGTTCTATGAGCTCGGACGTGAACTAGGTCGTGGTGAATTCGGGGTTACATATTTATGTACAGACAAATCTAGTGGGGAAGTTTATGCTTGTAAATCGATATCCAAGAAGAAATTGAGAACGAGAGTGGATATCGAGGATGTAAGGAGAGAGGTCGAGATCATGAAAAAATTGCCTAAGCATCCCAATATAGTAAGTTTGAAGGATACGTATGAGGATGATAATGCAGTCCACATAGTGATGGAGTTGTGTGAGGGCGGTGAATTGTTTGATAGGATTGTTGCTAGAGGACATTATACTGAGAGAGCCGCAGCTGCTGTTACTCGTACGATTGTTGAAGTTATTCAGGTGAAGATTCGATATACTTGATTTTGGTGTTGCTATTAGTTTGAAGTCTGATCTGCATACTATGTTATAGTTCATACTTCGTAGTTCTGATTTCCATACCGTTAATTTCTTGACATGGAGTGCTATAATTTACTAGTTGTGTATTTGCATTTATATAGAAGATCTACTTGCTAAATTACATGAACCTACTACAGTGAGTAATTGAGGACATCAACTGAAATGGTTTATTTGAGGTTTTGAAAAGTTCGCTTGGTGATCAATCTGATTTCGAGTATGCTCTGCCTGTTGGGTTTTCAATTTTTGGCTATCTGAAGTCTGATAAAATGTATTAAGGCTTTCTGGATGTTCCGATTCTCTTGGCTTAGCAATGCTTATTCACTTTCTCTTATTTTTTCTCATATTATATTCAAATTTGAGTGACCCCAAAAAAATTCACCACTTGGACTTTAGAGGAGTCTCTGACTATTTTTGTATCACTTTCGTCTGCTGGAAGTAGTTTAATGTCGGACATGTGTGAATTTGTCCTATACTAACATTCACAATGATATTTTAATTGCTATTATTTGATTTCTTTGCTCTACTCTGTGTCTAGATGCATTGCTTGACATCTCTTTCATATATACTATTCTAAATGAGAAATTATAGGTCCAATTCGTTCTCATAGTTCCCACATTTTCTTTCATCCATTTCATTGTCTTTTTTCCCCTAAAATTATTTTTCAAAGAAATCATACTATATTGTGCTTCACCATTCGAATTAATATCTATGGCTGTTCTGCAGATGTGTCATAAGCATGGGGTCATGCATCGTGATCTTAAGCCTGAAAACTTTTTGTTTGCAAATAGGAAGGAAACATCTCCACTAAAGGCTATTGATTTTGGGCTATCAGTTTTCTTCAAGCCTGGTAATGCCTCTTCTTCTTCTTCATTTTTTTTTCTGTGCGTCCAAGTAAATTTTTAATTTTCTTTCAGTTGCTGATTATTTCATTAGTCTTAGCTAATCTATTTGTAATTTTTTAAGGTGAGAAATTTAATGAGATTGTGGGAAGTCCTTATTATATGGCTCCTGAGGTGCTGAAGAGAGACTATGGTCCAGAAGTTGATGTTTGGAGTGCTGGTGTGATTCTGTACATCTTATTGTGTGGTGTTCCACCGTTTTGGGCAGGTCTGTCTCCAGTTTCCACATCTTAGGAATTAATTAGTAATGTCTCGTGTGGACAAACACCCAAAATTATGAAAGCATCCTAGAGCATGGCTCTCTAAGCTTAAAAGTTATTTTTAAGCAATTTTTTTTCATGTTAGAGGATGCCAAAGAATGACCATGGAGCTTTTGGAGTAGGAATTTACGACGTTATCCTACCATTTATTTTACATTGTTCTCACTTCCTCGAACACTACAGCACAAGGGCATCAAACATTTGGGTGATGCTCTTTTTTAGTAATAGATTCTTCTTAAAGCATATTTGGCTATTTTTAAAAAGTTTATTAATAAATAAGAAAATTTTGAGTAATTAATTTTTTTTGTTGATGAAAATTGGAGATATGTTACTTATTTTGGCTACAAGATTAGAGTTAGTTTCAAAATAAGTATCCTGTTTTACGAAGTAAGAAAAAGTAGTTATCCATGTGTATGGAAACTAAAAGTAATATTTAATTATCTTAATCTTAGCCAAACATGTTCTGCGTAGGATAATACAGCTATACAAGACTATTAGCAAGTAGAAAGGGTGATTCTTTTAATTGACCAACTCATGACTGGATATAGAATTGATATATAAATATATAATTACATACATACCTCATTTATTTAAGTAGCTGTCTAGAATTGCATAGTTGTTTGGTTTCTGTCTTTCATTTTTGACATAGTCGTGACATACCGTCTTTGGAACTGCAGAAACTGAACAAGGAGTTGCCCGGGCAATCATTCGGTCTGTTGTGGATTTTAAAAGGGACCCTTGGCCTAAGGTTTCTGATAGAGCGAAGGACCTTGTGAAGAAGATGCTCAACCCTGACCCCAAGCAGCGGCTTACGGCGCTGGAAGTTCTAGGTAAAATACAGTCACTGTCATAATTGATATAGAGAACTACACTAACGCCCTTTGTCATTTCCGATTAATGAACCAATACCTCCAGTTGTTTGGAACAGTGCAAGTCTTTGAAAATTTTCAAACAACAAGGAGTGATAGTGTGTTAATCAGGAATGCCAGGAGGGTTAATATAATTAACCTAAATTTATATACTATGCCCTTTTTGCTCATTGAAATGCTTGATTACTTTCCAAATTCGTCACATAAGCAAGAAATTCTTGACAAAAGTAGGTGCTGATTTTTCAGATCATCCTTGGTTACAAAATGCGAAGAGTGCTCCAAATGTTTCATTGGGTGAAACCGTGAGAGCTAGGCTCAAACAATTTTCAATGATGAACAAGCTGAAGAAACGAGCTCTTCGGGTAACATGTCTTGGTTTTTCAAGTGTCCAAGCACATTTATGCCTCGTTTGCATCATTATATCTATTGTCAAAGGTTGTTCATTTTTGTTAAATGATGTCTTGTAGCAAAGGTTTGTTTACCGATTGCTTGATTAAATGATAGGTCATCGCTGAGCATTTGTCAGTGGAGGAAGTGGCAGGCATAAAGGAAGGATTCAAATTAATGGATACAGGTAATAAGGGGAAGATTGACATTAATGAGTTGAGAATTGGGTTGCAGAAACTTGGTCATCAGATCCCTGATGCAGATCTTCAAGTTCTTATGGAAGCTGTAAGTGCTCTATCTAGTTAGACCCGTCTCTTATTTGACAGGCATTGTTCCAGTGTCAGAATTTTATATCGTTATTGTGATGAAGTCTTGTCTCTACCCTGCAAATCATAAACAATATACTTCCATTAAATTCCTTGTCAACATAATGCCCAAATCAATCCATGATAATGTCAACCTGGTTGTGGTTGTGGTTTCTAAGCAATTTTACTACCATAACCATATTTTTCCTTTTTCGTTTATGAAGTATAAATGTATAATACTGAACAATGTAATTATGCATATACCGAATCAAGTTATTGGATGCTCCAACTACCATCGCATCTAACAATTTTACTTTTTCTTTACAGGGTGATGTTAATAAGGATGGATATCTCGATTGCGGAGAGTTTGTTGCGATTTCTGTACACTTACGGAAGATGGGCAACGATGACCATCTACGTAAAGCTTTTGAATTCTTTGATAGAAACCAAAGTGGGTATATAGAGATTGAGGAGCTAAGGGACACCTTCGCTGATGAGGTTGAGAGCACCAGTGAAGAAGTTATCAATGCCATTATTCAAGATGTAGACACAGACAAGGTCCTTTTTTCTTTCGTACTTGACTTAAAATGTGCTTATTAACTTTTTAATCATATGCATTCTCCTGACCTACACTTGTTATTTCTGCAGGATGGACGTATAAGTTATGACGAGTTTACTGCAATGATGAAAGCTGGTACAGACTGGAGAAAGGCATCGAGACAATATTCAAGAGAACGTTATAATAATCTCAGCTTGAAATTGATGAAAGACGGATCATTACAATGAGCAACGAGGGGAGATAAATTAAAGATGTCTGCAGATTTTTTATCCCAAATGCGCGACTCTTAAATGCAAGAAGAAAGTACGTTATTTTTCTGCCAATTATCTCTTATTTTATTTTATTTTTACGTTATTTGCTTATAGTCCCTTCTGGTGATTATTACTGGGTATAGTGCCTCGTGTTTACGTCTTTTGTTCATTGTAATTGTGTTGCTTTATTATCTTAGAGGGATTGAATGAATTTGGAGATAATTATTTGTGGTTGTAAATATGCTGCCATTCATTCAATTAATCAGTCCTAGAGCTCTCGTCGTTCAAAATTTGAAGTCCATTTTTTCCATTTTTCTCTTGTTTAGGATACATGTCGATCTTTTATCTATTTACTGTTTCTGGTGTGGATATTATTGTACAAGGAAAATACTGAAAACCCACCTATGCTCAGCGCTCGTTTATGGATTCACCGTCATATTATCCAATTTGGATATCCAGGCCTTAAAATCGGTATCAGATTGGTTGAGTGATGGAACGTATATAGAGATAAAATGAAGAAAATAAAGAGATGACAATCGATGAATGAGTGTTACATTTTATTGTTTGTCCAAAGTAAAGACGTTTATTGCCTTATCTTGATTCAACGCACGTCCGTTGTAGTGTCCGAGTAGGAATGATAATTGGTTCAAGAGACATCGTGTGGAATCAGGACCTGAGTCGAAATGTTTTGATTGGCCAGCATTTGGTAAGCCGGGGCATTCACGCTGCCTGACTAGACACCCTGGTTTCTCTTCTTCCCTATTTCAGTTTTGTATTCTCTGAATTCAGAAATACAAAATATAGACTTCTTTAGTTTGGCTTCTATTCTTCTTAATATTTGTGTTACTTTCTTATTGCACAACACAACCCACATTCGCAATTCATTGTATCCTGGATGCGTCAGTGCTTTTTTTGTGTGCATCGCCGATTTAGTGTGGGAGAAATGTCTTAAGAAAATTGTCACCCCATGTGCCTTACAATCAAGTTTAACATGATTTTCTTTTCAACTTCATCTACTTTTCCAGCACGGCCATTGAAGATGTTATGGGCGTATTCGATAGAAATTAAAATCGGATTAAAATTGAAAAACTAGTCGTTATTGTCGACTTTTATTAGACGAGTGTGACCTAATAAATACTATATTTTCAATTTTAATTGGATTTTAAGCACGATCGAACTTGTCCTATGTCATGATCCATGATTCCATGTGTCCAATGTAGGATAGCTACCTATGACCAGTTTTTAAACGTAGTGCTTGATTTTTTACACAATACAATAGTGAGTAAAAACTAAAAAGTTAAAAAATAATTAACTTATTTCAGCTCATTATTATAAATGAATTATTGTTTTGAACAAGGAGATAATCAAAATTTTTGGTTACTTGTGCTACTCTCATATTAAAAGCATCGATAAAATAATATATTTATAATCAGGAGGATATATTTAACAATTACAAGAGTCAAGAAATTAGATATTTCATAAACAAATCCCATGATCCTCGGAGAGGTTGATAGTCCATGTATGGATAAGTTCAAACGAATTTGCTTATAATTAAGTTTACTAATAAGTAAGGCTGTTAATAGATTGGATTTTGATCGAAATTCAATGAAATTAATGGGATGTGAATTTAGGGTCTCATTCGATAACTTGATCAAGATCCAAATTTAATAATCCATTAACTAAATAGATCAAATATATACATATATGTTGATCTGATTTGTTATAAATAGTTGAGTCTGTTAAATATTTTTATGACATTTATTTGTCATTAAAATTAAAAAAAAATTAGAATAAAAAAGTCATCAAATTCAAAATATAAAAAATAAAAAAGGTCAATACTTGTGTACACAGTGTTCTAGAAAACATAATGTGTGGTGAGACATCAAACTAGGTGAGTCTAGACAAAGCCTAGGCGGGAAAGAAAAGTAAAAAAATATTTTCTTATTTTAATATTATTTTAAATTTTTAATCAATCTAAAAATTATTTAATAATACATACAAATTATATTATCATATACGATTTTAAAAGTTTAACAAAATAAATATATTCGATAAAAAAGATATATTATAATAGTGTTAATAGAAATATTTGGAGAGTTTTAAACTTTTATTAATTAATAAAAGATAGGAAAATCATTAATTTCATAAAATATAAATAACTATTTATATAATAGTACAATACACTGCAGTCAAACCATATGGATTCTTATCCTATATTGAAAGTTTATAACAAATTGTTCAAAGATACACTATATAAATAAGTGAGTAAATAAATGCGTAAGCAATTTTTTTTGTCTTTCAATCCAATTGGCTAAAAGTTAAAAAAAAAATTATAATTATTAAACCAATTTAAGAATTGGAAAAATTGGAGGAAAAAAGAAAAGAAAAGTTAATTTCAAGATTAATTTTATTTTTCTAATTTCTTTAATTTCAAATCGTGTTATCAAATCGGATATCCGATACATAAAAAAATTATATGGACTATATTCGTTGGATTATCGGATCAGATTGAATAATTATTTTTATCGGATCAGATTGAATATGGACGGATCCGATCCATTTAAAGCTCTACTAATTAGTAAACAAATTTTAGAATAAATAATTCTTTTGTTGGTCAAATAAGTAAGTTACTTTTAAAAAAACTCTGATTTACTATCAAGTCAAGTAATATTTTTATCTTAAAAACAATGCTTGTAAATAAATATTTTAGAAATTGAAATGTATTAAAAATGATTTTAAGCTACTTTTAAGTTTAACCAAACATAATCCTTTAGAGCGTAAATATCCCTATCAAATCATGGAGGGAAATGGACGTCTCCAAGGTCTCAATTATTTGACGAGAATAGATGACTCCCACAAGTTTCTACTTTAATTTAATATATACTTTTCCAATCTTCAAATCAGCAAATATGAACCAATAATCATTTCTCCCAATAATGGACTATAGTCTTCTAGAAGCATTTTGTTTTAAAACACATCTAGCAATATCAACACGTACAAGAATTCATTTTTACTGTTGATGTGATGGGGAATACGTGATTGAAAAAGAAGGAAAATTTATTTATGTGATGAAAATTATTATTTTATTAAAGAATGTGTATTTGAAAATGAGTAGAATAATGAGAATGAAAAAAATAATGTGGACCAAACAGGGCCTTTATTTGTCTGACTCGTAAAATGTGCAAAATAAAAAAAAAAGAAAAAAAATCAATGGATTTAATAGTATGCTAAATAGAATAAGATTATATAGAATTACTGACAAAATTCATCATATATATTCATGTTTAGTTGAGCATAAGACATGCCCCTAAAGTTTTATTTTACATAATCAAATACGAACGAGCAAAATGTTTAATTGAATTGTATTGGAATGAGAATACCTAAGATGTAGAACCACTAGTGATTCGACAGATTTGAATTTATATAGATATTCACCCATGTGGTACGAAACTAACCTCTTTTTATAGACCTTGTATTTTGAATAGAACCAACGTTATAGCTTAGTCGATCTCTGTTATAGTTGTCTTATGCACTTGAAAAAGATGGACTTGTAAGATGAGTTAAAACAGTGTTTTCTAGGCTCTTCGGCATTATTTTCTGTCTTGTGTGCATAAAGAATGGTGATAAAATGGGTTGCACTATGCAACCTTTTACACTTGTGGTTATGGGCCTCAACCTTTAAAATGACAATATGGGTTCCTAACCTATTTGATTATGTGAATTGGGGTTCAAGTAACTCGAACTGTCAACGTGGATGTTGAAATTGAACTCGAATTTTAGAGCTTGTTTGAAAGGGATTAAAATCAGATTAAAATTGAAAATATAGTCGTTATTGTTGACTTTTATTAGACGACTGGAACCCAATAACGACCATATTTTCAATTTTAATTGGATTTTAATCCCTCCCGAACGGGGTCTTAATTGAATTTAAAAGCAATGTTAAACAGTATGATGACGTTTGCCATCTAACTTAAAATCATTTGAAAGTCACATGAGATTTTAGAGTAATGTTATTCATCTTCAGTGGGGACGAAAACGCAGTTTATGTGGCTTTAAATGATAGGTTAAATAAAAAGTGAAATTAAATGATTTACTTAATTTCACTTATTATTTAATGTTACATTAACGTCACGTAAACTGTATTTTAATCTCCCATAATAACGAATATCATTACTCAAGATTTTATCATTCACGTTAAATCCTATTAATCATTCGTGTTTTGTGCCTTCCCTGTATAACGTACACGTACCCTTCCAAAGTTGTGTAGCTGTCTCTTTCTAATGCCGGGTGTCAAAAAGAGTTGTAGACTTGTAAGGAACGGAATTGTTTAAAAAATATTTTTTAAAATTTTTGCATTTATTTTTAAGATTTTGAAAACATTTTAAATTATATATATTTTTTGAAAAATATTCTTAATAAAAATAATTTTTTTATCGAATTTAATTTTCTTTTTAATTTTTGAAATCTTAATATTAAAATGATTTTGGAAGTGTGTAATATGACGAGAAAAATCCAATTATTCATGAATTTTAAAAGGAACACCGAAAAAGAGCGAGTAAAAGGATTTTGCCTCACGAGAGAGACGTGAGAATTTTTTCATTCTTAAGTAGAGACATACAATTCAATAAGATTATTTTTACACGTGTCAATCATTTTAGGAAAAATTAGAACACGTGTTTTGGTTATGAGTCCCTAACTGGATCGCTATCCTATTTAAGTGTAACAATCTGATCCTCGAGTGACTAAAAACTGTCAACGTGAATATTAATATGACACCCGATTTTCATTTGAATTGAAGATTTTGCCCCTCAACTTAAGTCACATAAATTTCGAGACCATTTCAATGTTCATATTGATAGTAACAATCACACGAGACCCATATTTAATTATTTGAATAGTTTGGGAGACCAAAAATCTCACTTTTATATGTTGAGAATCAATAATTACCCGAAGTGAAAACTTGGAAAGCAATACCTAATTTTCTCTCATTCTATTATGTCTTTTAGAGAAGTGAAAGCTAGAGTTGAGTGCCCCCACGGGCATAGCGCAATGGTAAAGCAAGGGATTCTCTACGAAGTATTGATGTTCGAATCCCAAGATAGTTGGAAGGCAACATATATGTTGGAAGGTATATATCCTATAGTGGCAAAGTTATGATGCGCTTTATCGTCGCTTCGGGAGTCCTTTCCACACGTCGTAAAAGGAGGTTCACAGGAAGAAGAACCGCTTCTCGAATATCCGATTCAAGTGTGTATAAACTGTAACCGCATTTGAATTTTCCCAAGTTGTGAATTGGGGGGAAGTCGCTACTCATCAAGATTAGTCAAGCGAAGCTTGAACACATGAGCCATAAAAAAAAAACAAACAAACAACTGGAGCCACGTTAGATGTGATGTCCAATCCGACTCATCTTTATACAAGGAGACAATGAGAAATTGCTTTTCAATTAAGACCCGAAAATCAAGTTTGAAATAAGTGAGAAAGTGATTTCAATTTTACTTGATATTCGCAAGATTTGGGGAGATCCTCCATTTCCTATGGGCCTCATCTATAACGATTGATTTGAGCACATCTTGAAGATTCCGGATTTGCAGTTCCTTTCAGGCTATTGCTCATTTGGCAGAGCTTCTGCTTTTTTAAGAGATTTCTTGATTAAGTTACTTTAAATCATTTTTCTTTAGAAGTACTTTTAATCTTAAAAAACACTTTAAAAATATAAACTAAATATATTTAAAAAAAAAAATAGCTTTTAAAAATACTGCCAAACATGTCCTTGTAATGATAAAAAAAAAAAAATTAAAACAAAAGGCCAAAACAGGTTCAGCATGATGACGTTGCGATTTTCATTTCTAAGGCTGAAGTCGTGAAGTAATTCTTCACGCAACTATAATATATTAATACTTGACGTGGAATATACACGTGTTAAAACATCATTGGTCAATTCAGAAATCGTGATCCACCTTAATATTAGTGGAGATTTTGGGCCGAGCAAAAAAAAAAAAAAAAAAAAAAAAAAAAAAAATATATATATATATATATATATATATATATATATATATTCATGCATTATAATATTATTAAATCTAAAAGGGAGCTTAGTTACTCTCTGTGATTAGGTAATTAATTCTAGAAGAGATTAATCAAGAAAAATCATGCACATTTGTTAGCTTTATTTTTGTTAAGAATTATTCTACTCTACCAGATTTTGGTTCACAGATTTTGTACAGACTATCTCACATGAGGTGGGTCCCGAAGACCTAACTCATTAAAAAAACCCCCCAAAAATGTTAAAACACCCACCCACCCCATCTCACATGGCTGTGCCAGGTCTTTTACCGACCTGGCACAGCAGCTCGATCCTTTTGTTAAAGTGTTTGTTTCAATTATTTGCATTACTATAGGTTGTTTCCATTGAACACGTGAACTAACCAAAATCGCAAAATTTCCCGTATAGAGATGATTTGTATGTTTACTTAATTTGAACAATCTTGACGTTGAAACCTTCTCCCAAAATTAGGATTTGAAGTTGACAATCGAGCTTTCTTTTTGCACTTTGATTTTTGAATTGGTATTAACATAAAGTATGATGTATTAATAAGAGAGTGTGTTAAATTTCACTAAAAGGCCTTTGTTTGGGTTTCCTTAAAAGTTGTTGAAAGTTTACTTTCTAAAATCAAACATTATTTAGATTTGTAATTACCATCCATTCTGTGAAGACGCATGGATTGCGTCACAGCTCAAATTCCAACAATTTGAACTAAGTGTCATACATTCTAATTCAATGGAGAAGCTGGTATTTCGCTCGGTGATCTTGAAGTGCTTCGCGGCACGGCTTTATGCGATGTATGTGTTAAAGCTGGTTAGCCATGATTTTTTGGTGGCTGAAGACAGTGCTATTGATAATGGTGGCTACTCAACCTCCACGTTCATTTTAGTTGATTACCTCGATAAAATTATTACAAGAGGTGAAGGCAGCGGCAGTGGTTTTTCAATTTAGACTGCAACGAAGATTTGGGTGGTATCAACGGTACTGAAGTGAGATGTGGTGAAACGTAGAGCGATTGACCAATAAATAATTTGTGACCTATTAAAATGTGTGATTAAATATGTAATTGAAACTTGTGTTTTGTAATTGTGACATTGTGGGTTTGTGACTAATATGTGACTGTGACTTTGACCATAAATTATATTTTTCTTGTGACTGTGGGCAGTTGATTAAATATAAATCATAATTTTTTTTTTTAATCAAAAGTAACAAAATATGACCATTTGATTTTTGAAAGATTTTATCAAGTTTATTAAATTTGAAAGTGTATCTTCAAAGTAATGTAGTTATGTATTTTTAACCTAAGAAAAATTAATTGGGCTGGCACACTTGGGTGGTGACAAAGGCTTCAATGCTTGCTCGATTCTTCAATTGTTCGGCTTTATAGGTGTCAAATTGGCCAGTCGATTTGGCCCATAAGAAGATTGAGCCGGCTCTGCCAGCTTCGGACAGCTCGCTGCTTGCTTTGCAGTGGGAGCTGTAGCTGCATTTTGAAATGTGAATGAAAACTCCCATCATCACGAATTTTTTAAAAATTTTAAAGAAAAATCAAACCATCTCGGCTCAATAAGGCCAGAGTGAAGCCACGGAGCCAAATTTTTGCCGGGTTGCGCCCCAGCCGAAAGCCGTCTCGGCCCAGATCCTTTACACCCTAATTTGGCTGCTGCTTCAAGATTTTATTTCTCAAACTCTGGGATTCACAACATTTTGAGTTTTTTCTCGGGGAATGAGAAGGCAAAATCCAGGATTTTAGATATTTTTATTGGCTGATTCTAAGTGAATTACTTTCTGAAATGTCTAAGCAATTTTGCTTTTTGATGGAGCACAACGTGGCCCAATTGAGAGGACGATGGTGGCGGTGACAAATGGGCTGTTGCAACTTGCATGTTTTGATTTCTGTTGAGGTGGGTCGGGTTTTCTTTTTATTTAATTATTTATGTGGAATATTACAAAGTTGTCATTTTACTCTTTTAAAATTGATCAGAAATATGATCAGCACGTTGACTTTTGATCAAGTGAGGGACATATAGATGGAAACTATCCATTTGTCCTTCGATCGTTAAAAGGTTTGGGACAACGATTGTAACAAATTAAAAGTTCTCACAAAGTGAAAGAGTTAGAATCACGACTACAGTTTTCCCTCAACAAACATGTTTTACTCACTCAAGATCTCAATCACAGGAACACACATAAAAGATTACCTAACGCGGGCATTAACTCCAAAATTTGTTGTCACAACCAAACAAAATAAATTGCCAAGAAAATTCACCTACTAATGGTTGAATAACACGTGCAGTGGTTAGAGATATGCTGTCTTTCCTTGAAAAATGTAAAGAGCTTTGGGTTAATTTCACAAATGATTACTGAACTTATCTAAAAATTATAAAACAGTCATTGAATTTAAAATTTGCAGCAACGGTCACTGAAGTTTCAGGCGTTTTCACAAACGATCACTGAACTCATTATTAGGACTGTAATGATGTTAATTCAAACTAAAAAGACAAAAACACATGGACATAGAAGCTTAAGGACCTCAAGTGCAAATTTCTTGCTATTAAAGCCCAAACCAAAAAAAATCATAATTCACAATTTGAAGTTTCAGTCGCTTTGGGAGAAAATCATGCCCTAATTTTCCAATAAATTGGGTTTGAGTCTTAACAGCAAGAAATTTGCACTTGAGGTCCTCAAGCTTCATATCTACGTGTTTTTGTCCTTTAAGTTTGAATTAATAACATAACAGTCCTAATAGTAATTTCAGTGACCGTTTGTGAAAGCGTCTGAAACTTTAGTGATCGTTTCTGTAAGTTTTAAACTTTAGTGATCGTTTTGTAATTGTTAGGTAAGTTCAGTAACCGTTTATGAAATTAACCCAAATAGCTTTTATGCCATGAGTTCGGTAAAAAATGAGTAAAAAACGATGTTGGTCACTCAATTCGTAGTGAAGGGTTCTTTTGACAATATTTGAAAATTTAAAAATTACTTCTCAAATTAAGAATTTACTTTAAATCTATTAAATAATTTTTTGATAATATTTTGTTTAACTAAAAGAACTTTTAGAAAAAGATAATTTAAGGTAACTTCCTCAAAAACTTATTCTATAAGAAGCAGAAACCGTGCTAAACGAGCCGAAGTTTCCTATAAATAAACAAGTAAACACTATGCCATTTGTCTTGTTAGACGTTCAATTGGAAAAATGGACGGACCACAAATTTCATTAACTTTTGTCAAAATCTACTAAAAACTTGATTTTAATCCATACCAAACAGAGGTTAAGTGTCTAATGTGAAACTTCATTGTCAGCTGGGTGATTAATATTGTTTTTAACTTGTCACCGGTAGAAAATGGCAAAGGAATATTTAAGATCTTGAGCGATCTATCTAGCAGAACAAAGTATTAATTGGCAATATATAATTTATTTTATTGGAAATTGGAAATTTTTGATGTTTGAATTACACGTGTCTTTCATGTCAACTAAAATTGGAGGGTATATCGTTAAACTAATTAGGTTTTTGCTAGTTTCCTTTATGTGAAAGTCGAGTACAATTTTAACTTTTACATTATCAATTTTCGTCGCGTGAGAATCTAATTTTCCATGTCGACTGAAAGGTTGAGGAGTCTCGCCCCCAATTTTCTCATTCTAATACGTCGTTTACCAATAATTTGCTGACGACAGTCACAGCAGGTAAACTGCAATTAAATAATAATACAACCACAAAAATATCCTGTTCATGATTCACTAAATATCGAGCTTCTAGATCACACGTTTCATCATTTTATTAGCTCAGTTTAGAAAAATCGTTCGACGTTTAAAGCCAAACGGTGTATTTAAACCTCCGGGGTTTCTTCTTATAGAATTCGCCGCCCATTGTTGAGTGATCAATGAGCATAGAGAACGCGTGCATTGCAGTCTCTTCTGGAATGTACTTCTGCTGAGTCTCTCTCTCTTTCTCTCTCTCTCTCTCTACCTATATTTGAGCTTTGAGGTTTCAGATAGTCGAATTTTGGACGTAATTTCTTCGAGTGGTTAGAGATATTATAAAAGGCGAGTTTCCGGTTTCTGAAGAACTTTATTTGCTGAATTTATCTGAATATATTAACGTTATGATGATTTATATATATATATTCAGGTTTGATGAATGCATGCAAATGATTTTTCAAACTCGAAGAACTAATTATTGGATTTTTAGTTGATTTTGGCGTGTTTACTGGTGCCTTATCTTTGATTGCACATTTGCACTGAAACTCAAATGGAAAACCAGGTAGAAATACTATTTCTGAAAAAAAAAAAAAAATGACACGTGTTGTACACAGAATTATAAATTATTTTTATATTTTTAGGGGTGTATTCAATTGGAATTTTTAAAGATTTTATAGACTTCTGAGGACTTGTGAACTGTTATAAACATTCATTCAAACTTTTAATTTTTTGTTGTGCAAGAGTCAAAGCTTACAATTGAGTTTTTTTTTTTTTTTTTTTTTTTAAGCAATAAGTTAGTTCTTGGTTGAAAATAGCAACAAATTGTGTCTACAACGAATCGTACATCAAATATTTTTATTAAATGTTTTTAATAACTTTCCTTAAAATTTCAGAATTCTACTAAAAAATTAGAAACTTTTATTTACTTTTTAAAAATTTAAACGCATCCGAAATAAAATAGCTAGCTTCTTACAAGTTTCTGTGCAACTCTTTCATTGTAGAAGGCGGCTCTAAACCATCAATGAAGTTTAGTGATATTCATTTTTTTAATAAATTTTTACATGAAAATCTGGTGCATATTTGGAAAAGTATGATTTTACGTCAAGCTTATGTTTACCCCTGACTCGATTTTCAGTTCCCACATTGAGTTTTTCGGGAGTATTTGAAGTGATCACTCTATCAGCTTCTGGTTTAGTACTTCTGAATCAAACTTTTATACCTGCATTGTTTTTCTGGAATAAAAAGATAAAGCCTATATGAGATTGTCTACAGTGACGTTTACATATTTACAGTGGAAATTTAAGCTGCTGGAATTAAATTTTGGTCAGATGTACCAAGTATCTCTCTAGATTTAGTTAACTTCCATCAATTAAAGTGTCCTTTCCTTTGCTTTCTAGAGTTTATACTCTGTTGTTCTCGAATTGAATGGTGAGGCACAGCTTCCAGCATTTAGGGTATGGTTGTAGATAAGTAAATGCTCTGTTTTCCATTGTTATCATCAGAAGACTATATAAGACTGCAGTCTGCAGAGTGATTTCGAATCAGAAAATTCGGAATAGGATTCATGCTATTGTCAGATTGTGGCGTATCTTAACTAAAACATTTTTCGTGGGGAATGATTTAATGATTATCTGTTTGTATGTCCATGTGTTCCTTTGCATACTTAAGTTTCAAATATAATACGGATAAGATGTATATCTGGTAAGCTGACACTACTCCCAGAATCAAGTGGACTCAGATGGTACACATCTTCTTTAATATTTTTATTACCATCTTCAGATGCATCTAACCTGATTGAATTTAATAACTGCTCTCTCTCTCTCTCTCTCTGTATTAATGATTTTTGGATGCTATTTGCAATCGGCTCCTGAAATTGTCTTCCATTGTTCCAAGTCATGCTTATTATTTTGCTGTGTATACAGTTAACTGTCAGGCAGTCCTCGAGCACGCAAAGATGACTGTTACACCAAGTATCTCTATCAACGATGGAAAACTTGTGGTTCATGGGAAAACAATGCTCACTGGGGTGCCAGACAACATTGTGCTCACCCACGGTTCAGGTGTGGGGGTTGTTGCTGGTGCATTCATTGGTGCTACTGCTTCACAAAGCAAGAGCCTGCATGTCTTCCCTGTTGGTGTCTTAGAGTAAGCACTATATGTTAACAAATTCATTGTTCATTTCTGTGACAAATATGCTTAAGTCAGAAAAAACTTTCTATTAACTACCAATCAGTTTCTCAATAACATATTTCAAGTGTTTTGTTGATTGACCCACTCAAACTGCTACTCAGGATTTTATTAAGAAAACTTGAAACGTTGAGGATCGCCAAGTTGATACGATAAATTACCTATCACATTACTTCACAGGACAGCAAAACTCGTCATTTACTTGTACTACTGAAGCGTGTTCTTGGATAAATAATTAGAGGACTCTCATTTAACTGATTCTGGATGGGAAGCAAAAATTGATACAATATTAATACATCAAGATTTCCTTTTCATAAATATCATTGATTATTATCAGGACTCGTGGGAATAGTTTCTCAGGATAAATTATCTGTGCCATCCTATCTAAACATGTCTACAGAAGTAAAAATCATGTGTGTTTCGAAACATAATTTAAAAATGTTGTTGCCTAATCAACTTTTGTAACAGGGATGTCCGCTTCATGTGTTTGTTCCGTTTCAAGCTTTGGTGGATGACTCAGAGGATGGGAACCTGCGGAAAGGAGATTCCCCTGGAGACCCAATTCATGCTTGTGGAGAGCAAAGAAACAACTGAAAGCGAGTGTGAAGATACTCCAACCATCTATACTGTCTTGTTGCCTCTCCTTGAAGGCCAATTCCGTGCAGTTCTTCAAGGCAATGAAAATAATGAGCTGGAGATCTGCCTTGAGAGTGGTGAGTAGCTAATGGCATCAAAAAGTATTTGGCATGCTCAACATGCATCCAAATATGTTGTGCAACCATGTAGATTAAGTGCTTCCTGCTTTGCCAATTACACTAAGCCATATATTTTGCAAGGCCGGTCACATCCTGTTCATCATAATCATAAAGAAGAGACTAATGGCCTTATCGATAGGGGTAGAGTAGTTACTTAAGCAAACTCTGCTGACATAAAGAAATGAAATCTCTCATATGAATGCATGAATGTTTATAGAATTGGAAGATAAATTAGAAAGGATTAAGTTAACAAGAATTGAAACAAGGATAAATCTATTTGTACATAATATCCCCTACCAAATTGTTTACCCCCTCTCACATGCACGCGGGCCCGCGTGAATAAAAAAATCCCAAGATGTGGTCTCCCTCCCCCATTGTGAGTAGTCGGTAAGGGATTATGAAAAAAAATTCAGTACATGTAACATGACCCTTGAAACAAACTTATTTTTTGTGGTCTTATTTTTTGCAGGTGATAATGCTGTTGAAACCAACCAAGGACTTTACCTTGTTTACATCCATGCTGGGACCAATCCTTTTGAAGTCATCAACCACGCTGTGAAGTAAGTACTTATTAACATTTCCCACTTCGTGTTCTTGAAAAGGAGCGAGATACCTTTTGATAGTAAAACATTGTAACCCAAGTGATAACTATCCTGGTTGTTAAGAATTTAGCACTGGTGATTCTTTTTGCCCCGTTCGTTAATATGAGCGGCCTTTTTTCTGTGATACAGAGCTGTTGAGCAACATTTACAAACTTTTCATCACCGAGAGGAGAAGAAGGTATGAGTCTCTTCTTAAGATGTACTTCATAAATGCTTGATGAATTTTGACCAAGATGATGATTTTGACTTCCATTCACTTACTATATGATACTATATTTTGTACTTGGATTGTAGTTGCCCTCATTGCTTGACTGGTTCGGTTGGTGCACGTGGGATGCTTTCTACACTGATGTCACTGCCGAAGGTGTTGAAGAAGGCCTTAAGAGGTAAAACCTGGTGATTTTTATTTTTTTAGTTTCCAAGCCCTGAAACGACAAATAAGGTGGGGAAGTCATGGTAAATTGAGATCCAATTTGCTAATTTATTTTTTCTTGCAGCTTGTCTGACGGAGGTACACCTCCACGTTTCCTGATAATAGATGATGGCTGGCAACAGATTGGTAGTGAGGTCAAGGAAGACACTAATTGTATCGTGCAAGAAGGCGCACAGTAAGACACCTAGTCCTATATCTCAAAATAAATGGTTTAGAATAGCAATTAAACTTTCTTTATAATGCTTGCATTTGGAAATATATTTGTGCAGCTTGATTATGGTATAATTTTAAATATTTTGTTTACACTCTGTTAACTCTTGAGCTATTGATACAGTGTTGATGCTTCTGTGCTCTTTGTAGGTTTGCCAACAGGCTAACGGGAATAAAGGAAAACACAAAATTCCAAAAGAATAAAAAGAATGAAGAAAATGAATCAGGCCTCAAACACGTAGTGGATGAAGCCAAGCAACGCCACAGTGTTAAGTAAGTTCTCCCCGCTAGGTCTTTTAGCTTGCTATATATTAGAGTAAATTTCCGCATTTTCTTGAATATCTATATTATCATGTGTCCATGCCCAGGGTCAAAATGAGCATGTTTATATTGTTCTGAAATAGTATTTATTAGAATATCATTACCATTTATTTCCTCTGTCGATCTTGTAACTAGAGTTGTAATTTCCAGTCTGCATATGCAAATGTTCAGCAAGCAAGGCGTATGATGTACTTAATGATGCACTTTGCTTGTTATTCCCTCTGTTCCACAGGTATGTATACGTATGGCATGCACTCGCAGGTTACTGGGGTGGAGTGCAGCCAGCCGGTTCTGGTATGGAACATTATGATACTGCTTTGGCATACCCCGTTCAGTCTCCAGGTGTACTAGGCAACCAACCCGATATTGTTATGGATAGCCTTGCAATTCACGGTTTGGGTCTGGTGCACCCAAAGAAAGTTTTCAATTTCTACAACGAGCTTCATGCCTATCTGTCTTCTTGTGGGGTAGATGGAGTCAAAGTTGATGTACAGAATATCATTGAGACTCTTGGTGCTGGGCATGGTGGCCGAGTTTCTCTTACTCGTAGCTACCACCAGGCACTAGAAGCCTCCATAGCTCGAAATTTTACTGACAATGGATGCATTGCTTGCATGTGTCATAATACTGATGGCATATACAGTGCCAAGCAGACTGCTGTAGTTCGAGCTTCTGACGATTATTATCCTCGTGATCCTGCTTCTCACACCATCCATATCTCGTCTGTGGCCTACAACACAGTGTTCTTGGGAGAGTTCATGCAACCTGATTGGGATATGTTCCACGTGAGTATTTGTCACATGAACTCAGTTTATTGATTTCAAAATTGTTTATCTAGTTAGTGTCGGATCAAGTTTATTGATATCAAAATTGTTTCTCCAATTAGTGTCTGATCAAGTACTATATACTTATCCTCTTGACTACAGATCAACCTAATTTTACTATCAAACATATTTGGATTCATATACGTAATCACAATATATCCATCATATAATGACTGGTGAACTTGTATTGCAGAGCCTACACCCAGCTGCTGAGTATCATGCTGCAGCTCGAGCTATTGGAGGATGTCCAATTTATGTTAGGTATCTTCGTATGCCATTCTAGTTCGTTCTCTGTATTTCTCTTCATTCAAAACATAATATCGAACCCCCCTCTTCTTCTTTCTCTCTATTTAGTGACAAGCCTGGTAACCACAATTTCGAGCTTTTGAAAAAACTGGTGCTTCCCGATGGATCAGTTCTCCGTGCACAATTACCCGGGCGACCCACAATTGACTGTCTCTTCATTGATCCAGCTAGAGACGGGACAAGGTTTGCAATGTCATTTTCATTTGTCTTATATCCTTAAAGCTTGTCTACAGATAAAACTCAATTGCAATGCTCAATTATCCAGCTTGCTTAAAATCTGGAACGTGAACAAATGTTGTGGAGTGGTTGGCATTTTCAACTGCCAAGGTGCTGGTTGGTGCAAGGTAACAAAGAAGACGCGAATTCATGATGCCTCTCCTGGAACTCTGTCTGGTTCTGTTCAAGCCACTGATGTTGATGCCATAGCTCAGATTGCTGGACAAGATTGGAATGGGGATACAATAGTTTATTCCCCTAGAACAGGGGACGTTGTTCGATTGCCAAAAGGTGCTTCAGTGCCTGTTACACTTCGAGTCCTCGATTATGAACTCTTCCACTTCTGTCCCGTCAAGGTGAGTTTTCTGTAGTCTAACCTCTTTTTACCGGGTCACAATTTTCATAATGGATGACTGAGACTTGAACCGATTTTCTATACCATATCAAACTGAGTTATTATTTCTATTAAAATCTAGTCTTCAACTGTCTATTGCATTAATATGCAGGATGTTACAACAAACATTTCCTTTGCCCCAATCGGCTTACTTGATATGCTCAACTCTAGTGGTGCGGTGGAGCAATTCGAAGTCCATTTAACGTCTCAGATGAAACCTGAGAACATTGATGGTGAGGTTACCTCTGAACTTCCTTTAAGCGAAAATACAAAAGCTACCATTGTTCTCAAGGTGAGGGGATGTGGACGGTTTGGCGTCTATTGTTCTCAGCGTCCGATCAAATGCAAGGTGGGCAATACCGAGACTGAGTTTAACTACGAAGGTGCGACCGGATTGGTGACTATGAAAATCCCTGTACCACAAGAGGAAATGTACAGATGGTCGATTGAAATCCAAATCTGAGTTCGTTAACTAATAGAAGAGTTAGAAGCAGGGGCTGATCCACGGTTTTTTAGTTGGGCAGCCGTTGGCCGTCGATAGCAATAAAATATTAAGAGTTCATTTGATGCTCATTTTTGTAAAAAAATGCATTTTAGAATAGTAATTTGCTGGAGAATGTGTTTTTAAAAATAAGGAAAAGTTTTAAATTTACGTGTAATATTATTTTATTGAAAATTGTGTGGTTGAAAAGAAGAAAGAAAAATGTATTTTGAAAAAAATGGGAATCAAAGCCTAAAATTTAAATATAAAAATTATTTTGTTCAAATTGAACATATATAATTTTTTATACAAGTTAAAAATACTCACCAAATGACATTGTGGCCAAGTTATAATTCAAAGGGGAAGCTCGAGTTCGAATTTTTACAATTGCATTAAAACTATAAAACTTAATACATATTATTATGTTAACAATAATATCAAACTTAGCAAGTGTTCTAAATCCAATAATCTTTTAAGGATAGTCACGGATTCGACTCCCCCCTCCCTATTGCCATTAATTTTGGTAAAAATTGTAAAATGGTAAAAATTGGAGAACTAAATATGAATTGCAATCTAGGGAATCAAACCAGAGACATCTCATAAGAATTGCAAGTTCTAACCAACTCAACTGAATGAGGCATTTGAAAATAAAATGAAATAACAGTTACACAAGCTAAAAAAATTATCTATTGTCAAAAAAAAAAGTTCCCGGTGGATCTAAGCACGGGAAGCCGAGGGGGCTCATCGGGTGCTGGGTCCGCCCCTGGTTAGGAGTCAATAAAGAAAAGATCCCGTGCTTCCAGAGAAGGTTTTGCATTATAGAGAGGGGATGGTGTGCGAGGTGTAAGTTAAAAGAGCTCTAATCGCGAACGATGGATGGACTCTTATCAATAACCATTTTCATGTAGTGAATTCCTTCGAATCAATGGAAAATATTAAATTTTCTTCCTTTATTTTCCACGTTGAGAATGTGATAACTTCGTGCTTAAATTTTCTAATGTATTGATATTTTGTTAATAGATAGTCTAGTCCAAAATTGATTTTCAATAATTTTTATCTACAATCACTCTGTCCACCACAACTTCTAAACTTAAAATGATACTCCTCACTATGTTTTTTCCTTCCCCTTGCTTATGTGAGTTCTTTTTTTCTTTTTTATGTAAAATAAACATAAAATTTCGTTTTCAAAGTGGAAAGATATAAAAAAGAAATAAATGGAGAAGGTGAGTCTTGTTGTGAAGAGAGAGAGAGTGGAGATAATAAAATTCAGTAGACTTGTGTGTATTATAACGAGGATCAAAGCCCCTTTTTTTGTAGGAAAGGATTAGGGATAAAACAACAACAATAATGATTTCTAGGGTTGCAAGGATACAATTATCATTCACTAATAAACCTATTATTTACAACTCTCCTTTGGATGACACATTACAAAATATCTATCTCATTAAAACCTTATTTGATAAAAATTCAATATGACAAAAAAATCAAATGAAAGGAAAATAGTATAGTTATTTTGGAATGCTGCCTCATTAAAATTTTGCTAGGAAAACCCTATGAGATAAAATCTAAACGAAGGAAAAAGAGTACAACTACCTCCATGTTAATCACTAACAATCTTTGAGTCGAAGCATTACAATCTTGTGAACTAATTTCTTGAATATAGATGTTGGCAACGCTTTTGTAAATAAATGCTACATTGTTACTTGAGCGAATTTGTTGAATATCGATGTCGTCATTCTTCTGAAACTCATGTGTGAGAAAATTTTGGAGAAATATGTTTCGTCCCATCACATTTAATATGACCTACTTTGAGTTGTGCAATACAAGCATCATTGTCTTCATACAAAATTGTTGGACTATCTTTTGTTGAAATTAATCATCATAATGCTTGGTTATGATGAGTTATGTTCCTTGACCATACACATTCTCGGTCTTCTTCATGGATTGTAATAATTTCAGAATGATTTGAGGATATTGCTGTCAAAGATTGATTCACCGATCTCCATGATATAGCTGTTACTCTACGTGTATCATGTTTGTGATGTTGACCTATTGTTGATTTCATCCTTAATGTTTTGATCATAACAAATAAGATTAATATTGAGCCTGTTTGTTTTTTATTCTCAAATTCTACAGCAAATCAATTCTCATTTTCAACCACACATTCTTCAATAAAATAATATTTTTCATCACATCAATAATTTTTTCTTCTTTTTCAACCACACATTTCCCATCATATCACTATTCAAAAATCAATTATTCCCCCAAAAATCCCTACCAAACAAGCACATTGTTTCTAATTATTGATTTTCAGTGATGATAGTTCAATGTTAAAATCAATCAAGAATTGTCAAAATCAACAATTATAAATCGGACTCGAAATGAAGATTAAAGTGAAAGTTAAGCATTTAAATCAAATTATTTGAGACGAGAGATCAAAAAACAAATGTCAAGAAAATGCAAGATCAAAAGCATGAGAGACGACGTCAAAGAAAGATCAAGACGAGAAGTCGAAGAGGCAAACTTTGAAGCAAGATAAAAAACTAGACTTCTTAATATAAATGTGCTAATACTTTGATATTTAGTAATGAATGATAAAAGCTCAAAAATATTTTTATGCACGAAAAGATTATTTCATAAAAATACTTATATAAAAAAATATTTTTCAATTTCAACTTGATATTACTCACTCATTCAAAATCCCACATTTTGCAAAAAAATTCAAAGTCAACCGGACGTCCAGTTGACCAGGCGGACGTTCGGTTCGCCAACGATCATTTTTTTAACCGTTCTAATTTCTGATGCACAACGGCTAGTTTAGTCGTCTGGTTCAGTGGCGGACGTCCGGATGGTCATCCGATTAGGCAGAAACTTTGGGTGTTTTGACTACTATAAATACCACTTCACTATGCATTCATAAACAACTAGAAGAGAGTTTTCTTGTGAAATATATTTGTGAAAAATCTTCTTTAAACTTACATTTTTACATTCATTTCATTTATTTTTTCATAACAAAAACTTTGATTATTT
This sequence comes from Fraxinus americana, assembly GCA_035079005.1. NCBI lineage: Eukaryota > Viridiplantae > Streptophyta > Magnoliopsida > Lamiales > Oleaceae > Fraxinus > Fraxinus americana. The sequence continues at coordinate 51,773,371 of CM068706.1, read as the reverse complement.
CAAACTTCTTGAATTATTTTTTTCATCGAAATTTTTCATTTCTCTTTATACTTAAATTATTTATATTAATCTTAAAAGATAAATAAATTTTTTTTAAAAATTTTTTGCACTTACCTTGCATAAATTTTTTCCACTTCTTCATATTGAAAAATTTGATTGATTGAATAAAACTTGTAAAATCATCATATTCATTAAAGTTTCTCATTTCTCTTTTAGTACTTAATTTATCGCAATTATTCATTAAAGAGATATATCTTGAGATGATTTTTGAACTTACATTGTATTTATTTCTTTTTCATCTTCTCATTGAAACACTTTGAATTTTTTATTATTATATTCATCAAAATTTTTCATCTATCATTTATTACTATTCATTGAAGTGTCAGCCCCTCTTAGTACTTCACTTATTTGAATTATTTATCAAGGGATGTATTCCATTGTAAAATCACATTGATAAAGTATGGGTCGTGTTGAAATCCCTTAAAGATCAACATTATATAAGGATCGGTGCTCCTTATTGTAAGTCATCGTGTGGGTCATATTAAGGTCCCGTGAAAGCTCGATAGTAGGTCGTGTTGAGGTCCCGTAATGCTCAACATTGTATAAGGATCGATGCTACTTGTTTGTAAGTCACCGAAATCATTGTAAAGGGTTAGATTGCACCATAAGTCAATCAATATAGTTTAAAGTCCTTGCTTGTGTCGGAGAGCTTGGTAACGAATGACGTAGATCATTGCTTTGGATCGAACCTCTACAATTATATTGTTTAGATCGTCTCTCCTTTTTACTTATCGCTTTTATATTTGTACTTATTATTTGAATTAATTTATTTAATCTTTACTTGCTTAAATTTAGATTAATTCTTTGAAAAAGTTTTAAAAAATTAATTCACCCCCTCTCGTTAGTTATTATTGAGCTATCACGTGATTTAACTTTATGTGGGTAAGAAAGATATGCATTTGCATATCCCACTAAAGTAGATCCCGACTTTTGAGAAGAAAATAATCTCAAATCAATAGTACTCTTTAGGTAACGAAAAATATGTTTAACACTATTCCACTATCTTTATGTTGGTGTAGAGTTATATATTGCAAGGAAATTTACAGAGAAAGCTATGTCGGGTCGAGTACAGTTTGTATGATAAGTTAATGCTTCAATTGCACTAAAATATGGTACTTCAGAACTAAGAACATTTTTCTCCATTTTCAAGTGGACGAAAATGATATTTTTTCAAATCAAGTGATCAAACAATCATAGGTGATGCCAATGAATGTGCATTATCTATATATCTATAATTTCACATCAAGTGAGAATCATTTTTTAGACGATTTTAACCTTACTATAATTCACTTATTTCAATAATACCTTATTTTTCGTTTTCATATGTAATAAATACTAGAAAATCCTTATCATGTATGATTTTCGTGTTATTAATTATCAATTAATTAACATTAACATTGATCTAGATTCAACTATTCTTGACTTGATGAATCTTGATATGCATGAATCTAGAATTATTATAAATGAATTTATTTCTATTCATGCATCTAGGAATTTTAATTAGTGTTTAAATTAATGTATTAACAATTAATTCTACGTACCAAATGTAGTATAAAAAAAGGTTGTTCATTTGTAGTATTTCGTCATCAAAAAAATTTTAATCATAGAAGTTAAATTTTGATAGTACAATTTTATTCTTTTAAATTTCTGTCATAAATTTTACCTTCTTTAGTTCGTTTGAGACCAGCAAATACTCCCAACAAATTTGTATCAAATATTACTTTTACAGAACTAATTTGGATCATAGATATTAAGTTTTGATAGTATATTTTTCTTCTCTTAAATTATCCTAAATTTTATTTTCTTTAATCCGTTTGAAACTTATCAAATACTCTCAACAAATTGGTATTAATTATTACTTTTTAAGCACTGCTAGAATATTTCAAAATAACGTGCAATACACATTCAAATATGACTAGTTCATATAAAAGCGTTTTAAGAATTTTTCTGTATTTGTCGATTGATGAACAAATAATTCTATTGAGAAATGTTTAATTTGAAATTCGAGATAGAATTTGATTTTTCTCAAATTTTTCATCTCAAATTTATTTTTAAATAATTTGCAGTTTTGTTGAGATTTTCAGAAGTTCCAATTAAATTTAAATTATCAACATAAACTTCTACAATTGTAAATCCAATATTTATTTTCTTTATGAAAACATATGTACAAATATCATTATTTTTATATCTTTCATTCAACAAATATTCGCTAAAGCGATTATACCACATGCGTTCGGATTGTTTCGATCCATATAATTATCTTTGCGATTTAATTGAGAATATGATTATCGGGCATGTATCATTTGTTCATCGCACTTTAAGTCATTTAGAGACTTTCATATGTGTGTGTGTGTCACTATCAAGTGAATCATACAAATATGTAGTTTCTATATCCATAAGGCGCATATTGAGCATTTGTGACACAGTCAAACTAATTAAGAATCTAAAAGCGATAATGTCCATTATGAGAGAATATATTTCCTCATAATCAATTCCTGATCTTTGTGAGAAACTTTGAGCTACGAGTCCGGTTTTGTATTTTGTAATTTCATTATTTTCATTATCTTTCTTACAAAACCCCATTTGTATCCAACATGTATCACATTTTCGGGTTTTCGAACTACACGTCCAAACACTTTCCGTTTCTGTAAGGAATTCAATTTCGCCGTATGGCTCATTTCCACTTTGACCAATTATTTCTATATTGACAATTTTTAACAAACTGTGGTTCAAGATCCTCATTTTGCATAATATCAAGAGCCACGTTAAAGTCGAAAATATTGTATATAACAACAATATTTCTTTCCCATAATTTACGAGAAAACATATAATTTATTGAAATCTCATTATTTTCGGACACTTGTGGTTCTTGAGGAACCATATTTTCAATATTTGATTGATCAATTTTTTCTAATGTTATTTCTTTTGAAGTTTTTGATTGGTTTTTCTATTGTATTTTTCTTTTTCAAGGTACGAAATCTTTTAAACCAACCGGTCAACGACACTTCTGGCGTATTTGAGATTCATTTGGTACAACAAATTGTCTCGTAGAGACATCAATTTTTGTTGAAATATTTTCTGCTGGTATATATGACTTTGTCATTTTTCTTGTGTCAACAAATATATTTAGTAATTGATTTGCAATTCTTTGCAAATGAAAGATTTTTTCAACCTCTTGCTCACATTGATTGATGCGGGGATCAAAGTGAGATAGAGTTGTTTAATTCTAAGAAATTTTATCTTGTTTATCAGGATATAATTTTTCCTTTCCCAAAGTTGAAAAAGTCATTTCATCAAAATAATAATCTGCAAAACGTGCAGTAAATAAATCGCCCTTTAAAAGTTTAAGATACCTAATAATAGATAGTGAATCAAAACCCATATAAATATCAAGTCTTTGTTGATGACCTATTCTAGTACTTTGTGGGGGGTGAAATAGGGACTCGAACAACACAACCAAAAACCCGCAAGTAAGAAATATTAGGTTCATGACTGAATGTCATTGCAAATGTAAATATTGATAATATGCAGTTGGTTTAATACAAACCAATGACGCAGCATGTAACATGTGATGACCCCAAACAGAAGTTGAAATTTTTGTTTTTATAAGTAATGATCTAGCAACAAGTTGTAGACGTTTAATAAATGACTCTACTAAATCATTTTGTAAATGGACATGCGCAATCAAATGTTCAATAACAATCTCAATTGACATTTAATAATCATCGAATGCTTGTGATCTAAATTCACTAGTAATTTTGAATGAGTAATCGAAAAATTGCGCTCGTAATTTTATGATTTGAGCAAGTGGTCTAATAAAAGCTACATTCCTAGTGGAAAGAAGGCAAACATGTGATCATTTAGTAGAAGAATCAATTAATACCATAAAATAAAGAAATGGTCCACATGGTGGGTGTATTGGCCCACATATATCTCCATGAATTATTTCCAAGAAAGTTGGAGTTTCATTGACATTTGTAGCCGAAAGTCTAATGACTAAATTGCCTTGCGAACAAGCCACCCATGAATAATCATTAGGTAAAAGAATCTTCTAGTTCTTTGAAGGATGTCCATGTGAGTTGTTTATTATTCGACTCGTCATTATAACTTCGGATGTCCAAGTTGATCATGCCAAAATATAAAAAAATTTGGATCAACGAACTTCTGGTCCGTGATAATATTTGATTCGACCATTTTTATAAATGTATAATACATGCCAGATGGAAGTGTATGAAAATTTTCTTTTATTTACTTCTGGTCAGATACAGAAGAAGTTATGCAAAAATATTCAACATTATTTTCTTGTATCGTCTCAATGTGATATCCATTGCAGCGAATGTCTTTAAAATTTAGCAATTTTTTTTTGAATTTGCTAGAATAAAGTGCATTTTCAATATATAATTTTTTACTATTTGGAAAAATAATACAAGCTCTTCCGGAGCCTTCAACAATATTCGATGCACCTGATATCGTATTAACATTATTTTTTGATAATATTAAGTCCAAAAAATAATTTGTCTTGAAGAATAGTATGTGTAGTTGCACTATCAATTAAGCAAGTATCATAATAATCCATCATGAATCTATAACAAAATAGATATATTTTAAAAAAATTGAATTTGAATTTAAAAGAGTAAACATAATTCAATATATGAAATTAACGAAAAGTAAGAATATATTTCAAATTGAATTTTTAAAACGAAAGGAAATACTAGAATTTAAACTAATCTATATCTTCTATCACACCACCCTCAATTAAATGATCAATATTCTTATTTGGATTAGCAAAGAAATCAGAGACATCCCAAATGACTCACATGAATTGGACCATCATAATCAGAAAAATTTGTCTATACTTTTCCCTTTCTCGTGATTGATTTTTGATAGAGATCCATAACGTATTTTGCCGTACAACATGAACATACCCAATGCCCTTTCATTCTACATGTAAAATAATTTTTTTCATGCTCCTTTTTGGACGTGCTAATTTCCTTTGTTTTGTGCATTTTGAAATTATTGTTTTGTTGCTGACAGTTTTGTTGATTATTTCGTCCGTGATTTATTCCACGTGCATGTCCGCGTCCACACCCACACCAACCTCATAGCCTTGATATTGTATTTGTTTCAAGCAATGTAGTACCATTTGCTTGATGCAAATGTATAGAATCAGTTGGACGTAACCCATGATTTTTTATCAGCAATTCATTATTTTGTTTAACTACAAGCAGTCAAGATATGAGTTCTGAATACTTTTTGAAACTACGCTCACGATATTGCTGCTATAGGAGCACATTCGAGGCATGAAATGTGGAAAAAGTTTTCTCCAACACATCTTTATCAATGATTTTTTCTTCACATAAAGTCAATTTTGAACATATTCTAAATGTTCAGAATTGTACTCACTAATAGTTTTGAAGTCTTGCAAACGAAGGTGCATCTAATCATAGCAGGCTTTGGGAGGACTATAGTTCTCTGATAATCAAATCTTTCAGTTAATTTTTTTCCAAGAAACATGAGGATCTTTTTCAATGAGATATTCAATTTTCAATTCATCGTGAAGATGATGACGAAAGAAGATGAGTGTTTTTGTACGATCCTGTAGGAATATTTTGTTTCCTTCTTTTATTGTTTCTTCTGAACCTTTTGAGACAAGATGAATCTCATCATCGAGTATTCGCGACAAATAATTTTTGCCAAATATGTCAAGTGTACAAACTCAAGTTTTATAATATTTACCATTTGATTAACTATATAATAAATCAAAAAGGAAATACAATTAGTTTCGAAAAATATGATTAAACATCAAGTAGTTAATATTAACATGACATGAGTTACATGTTTTCATTTAGGGATCAATACTAATTTAAAATAATATGTTTTTCGAAACATGTGCAACTTTGGGAGCACATTGTATTTTACTATTACTTCTTGAAGAACAATATGTAAATATTCTTTTGGAATATTGAAAATTATAATTTATGTTTTCAGGAGCAAGTAATCTTCTTCAAGAATATTAATTATAATGTTGTGCTACTTTAGGAGCAACAACAAACTATTTACAATAGATATATCTACGATTAATATTCTTCTAAAATATTAATTATAATGTTGTGTTATTTTAGAAGGGAAAATGTTATTCATCCACAGTGGGGATGAAAACACAGTGTATGTGTCATTAAATGATAGGCTAAATGAAAGGTGAAATTAAATGACTTATTTAATTTCACCTATCATTTAATGCCACATTAGCTCCACATAGACTGTGTTTTCATCCCGAGTGGGGATGAATAGCATTACTCTTTTAGAAGCAACAACAATTAAAAATGAATTTAATAATTGATGTTTTATAAATAAATATAAAAAGATGATAAAACATTCAATTGAGCACCATTAATTAACTATAAACACATGAAAATTTTGGCTTGAACTATTAACATGAATTGAGTAAAAAGAAAAAAAAAATGATGACATGTAGAAACCTATTCACATATTATGCATGAATTTCATAAACCACAATTATGACGTGTCTTAAAGCAAAAGAAGTAGCCACAACTTGATAACTAATTTCAAAAACCAATTAATGCACAAAAGTTAATTAAAGTAGGAAAACGGGGGGACACAAAAAGCTACCATGGGTACACGTATATGAAATTAAAATAATTGAATTAGCATAAACCAATTAAGACATGAAAATTGAATTAATTAACAAAAATCAATTAACGGAAACATTGGATTTGAAAGAAACAAGAAGTTGGGTACAGCTAATGATGGTAGCGACATGAATAATTCTTTAAAAACCGTTCAACCGTGTATATGTAAAAGAAATTTCACGTCACCAAATTAGTTTTGGTATACGTGAAAGATGATTATGCTAAAATTTTTTTACCACATTTACTGGATTTTAAATAATTAAGGTGCCGTTCTCTTTGTGTTATACATAATTTGTGACAAAAATTAATTAGCATCAAGTCACAATCAAACCTAATCAAGTTGCAAAAAATGGGAACACTGATCTCATGTTGACATGGTAATAAATATTTTGAAATCAATTTTATCGAGTTCATGTTAGTTTTCACAATTATTGTCAAATACAATTTTGATCGTTTAAACACGATGACTATCATCAGTGTTAGTAGATAACATTACTTCTTGATTATAGATAAACCACTTACAAGTAAAAATGCTTTTGAAGCACACAGACTTTGGAAAATGCAATGATGTATTAACATTGGTCTATTGCAGTCATATTGGCATTCCTCAATTGGTAACCCATACATATTGGCCCTGGTATGATGTCCTAAAAACATATCTAATACGTTTCAAGGTGATCGTATGGCTGTTTTTCAACCTCAGAACACTGTTGCCAATTCCTTTGACTTGGCAACATTCATTGTTCCCTAATTTCACAAGTCCCCCAATGAAGATTTGAAGAATCAGAAAATCATCCTAATTTGGGATTCATCTGAAATGAGTAGCTTGAGTCAAGAATCCAATCCTAATTATGTTTTTCCATTGAAGATACATAGGTTATCCCAATATTGGCTCCTGCTTCTCTATAGACAATAGCAAGAGAGCCATTTTCATTATAGAATTCACCATTTTGATCATTTCACGTCTTAAAGCAGTCGTTTATTCTTAGCCTTTAACCAAAAATCTGCTTTCCACAAGAAAAAGGAGAAAGAAACATTCAAGTAGTTGCAACAAAGATTTACAGAAACCAATTAAAATTCATCTTGGATATCTTGTATTTGCTATAACATTGACATGAACCCCCTTCCACTCACCCCCAGAAACCAAAACCATAAAACATACACACAGACACAGCAAGACACAGGTAGCCATTCCCCCTACGAATTCAACCTCCCCGAACATAGACACGCATGTGCAACATCACCATTCTATCAATTCCAACTCCATCACCATTCCAAAGAATTCTACAAACCTAGCAAGACACAGGTAGCCCAGAAATTCTACCAACTCCACCACCAGCTACCCATTCCCCCTACGAATTCAACCTTCAATTCCGCCACCACCACCAGTAGGCATTCCCCCTGCGAATTGATTGCCCAACCTATTATCCAACCCGACTCAGGTCAGGTTTTACAGCAAACAAATTAAAAACCAGTGCGAATCGGAACCAAGTACTATGACACGGAATAGCAGTCAAATAACCAACTATTATCACAAGCAAAGGAATCGAAACCTGGTTTTGAAGACGCGAAACCTAGATTCAAACTCCCAGTCGTGAAGCCTTCGATCCGGCTAAACAAGAACAAAAAAGCCCTTGATTTGAAGATCCGTCTACAATCGTTCGATTTGGCCTTCGATCCGTCACTGATTTTGTTTTAGGGTGGTGGGTGTGAGAGGATATCGAGTTGCAGGGAGAGGGAGAGAGTGGCGAGGGTTCTCTGTGAGGGAGAGAGTTGGGCGAGGGAGAGACCGTTTCGGAGACAGTGGCGAGGGTTCTCTGTGAGGGAGAGAGTTGGGCGAGGGAGAGACCGTTTCACGTGTTTTGGGAGTGTTTTGGGAATTTGCCGTGTTTTGTCTGAAATTTTCCAAAACGATGATTTGCCCGTTTTCTGTTTCCTGTGTTATTTTTTTTTTCGTTTTGAAAAACTCGTTTTCGAAAATAAGGTAGAGAACGCGTTTTCGCTGTTTTGAAAAATTGAAAACAGAAAACGACCCAAAAACGGCAAAGAGAACAGGGCCTAAGTTTTCGTGTTGTGAAAATAGAGAGAGAAGTGAAAATAAAAGTTAATAGGCTTGCGCATATTATGGTGAAAGCAAAAGTCATATATTATATAGGAAACAATTAGGAATATAATGGTAATAATTTCTAGAGCTGTTGGGATATAATTGTGATTCACTAATAAACTTATCATTTATAACATGTCTTGACTTGAAGCAAAAGGATGGCCGTATTTATTAAGGATAAAATAGACATTTAACTTGAACATCTTCTCTAGAAAAAAGTAGAAGTTACTTTTAAAGTTAGCCAAATTTACTCTCAAACCATTTCTACATCTCTATTCTCTATGATAGAAGAAGAGCTCGTCTGATAAAAAATTTTATATTTCGGTGTTACATCAATGGAGAATTACAAGTTTGACAAATGAGCGTTTCTCGCGTCCTAAACTAGTTCTAAACTACAGGGCGCACAGTAGTGCTAGATACCTAACTAGCTTTATTTATAAAAGGGATGCTCTTTTGTCAGGCTTGTCATTCTCCTTTGCTGGCATCGAACGACAACAGCCGGTGACCGGATCTGAAGGCGAATTGATCGGCGACTGCCGGCCTCCGTAGTTGGTTTCCGGGAACTTCTGAAACCATAATTACTTATCTCAGTCTTTCTCCTTTGTTGGCATGAAATGACAAACTCCCGATGACTGGATCCTCTTGCGACTGAACCCGACAACGGAGCGGCGATTTGATTCGAGCTGGTATCTCGGAACTATGGAAACCCTAATTTATTTTCTAATTTAATTGGGGTTTTTCGAAATTAAGTTTCTTGTCGCAGTTAGCGTTTTCCTATATTTCGCTTGTCTATTGGGATCTCCTTTATTAAATCTGACCACACGGCCTTTTCAGCAGTATGTTCGGATTTAAAGCCTGTCCGTGGAATTTATTTTAATTTACATATTTAGATCTATGTTCTCGTTGGTGTTATATTCCATCTGTGAGATATATATGCTTTAACATTCTATTAAGAAAATAGAAGATGGGTTTCTTTTTCCTTTTTCACTCGTATGCTTGCTTCTTTTAATTTTTTTTCCATTTACCACATAGATGCAAACAAGATTTGGTTTGTTTATACCCAAATAAACACAAGCATGATGGCAGTCGTTCTTGTCCGAAATAGTGGTTGACATGTAAAATAAAGATGTATTGATGTATCTGACTATACAAATTTTAACTTTATGATGCTTCCTCCAATTACTTTTTGTCTAATTTGGGGGATGCATGTTTTGGCCTCAAGGTGAAGTTTACTGTCATGGGAGGTTTTTAGTTCATTTGCAGGCTGGCGTAAAAAAATTGGTTTTTCTTTCTTCCGAGGCCAGTTAAAGGACTACATCAGGTAAGGGACAATTGTTAAGTCTTTACTATTCTGCCATATCTATTAGTTTTTCATTAAAGTCCATATCTGTTACCCTGGACAATTGCATATATATATACTCACATACAACCGTGTGTTGACTTCTTTCCAGTGTTGCTTAACAATGTTCCTCAGACACTTGTTTGCAAGAGTATTGAATTCCAGGAAGTCAGAAAACACGAAAGAGAATTTGACGTAAGCACAGTTAATGCATAGACGGGATAAGGTTTAATATGTTATATTGAAGTCTTTTGACAATTGCTATCGGAGCGGTTTTTGGTGTATGCTTTTTTATGTATGGGTTTGTTTTAACTACTTTGGCAGTCAGCCTTATATAGCATTCAAAATATCTCAGAAAGCCTTTTTTTCGCTGTAATCCCACACTTGATCTATGTTTTGTATTTCTCCTGCAATGAAGCCTCTCATCTCTGTATAGCTCATCTAAAGCGTTGAAAATTCTTGATGATTGATATCTCTGTTCTGTCAGATATTTGAAGCATTACCCTTCCCTAGTTTCGTTTTCTAATATTTCTGACTACTATTGTTCTTCTGTCCACATACGTGCTTTTCATTATATATGTATACTATTGGAAACCATCCTATAGTTCAATATTTGACTATGACCGCCCATATATCCTGGATTTACTAAGGTGCATGCCTAAGGGCAGTTGAGGTTTGCACTTCTTAGTCTTGCCTTTTGGATCTTCTCTCAACCAGCCTCAGCTTTTAGGTCTGATTTATATCTCGTAGCCAAGAAGTTTTAAGGTTTTTAGGCTATTTTAAACACAACCCATTCTTGGAAACTGGAAAAGAATTGGAGGTTATAGAAAGAGAAAAGCCCGCATTCCCTAGCCCTTTACTCCATCTAAAGTTTGATCCCCTCAAAGTGATGTTGCAATTTTCAGGAGGCTGATGACGGGTGACAGGTGACCTACGACATTCAACTTCACATGTTCTCTCTTTCTTATTTTTCCTCTTGTTGTCTGCAAGTTTTTATTTCATTTTGGAGTCGGAGCAATGAAAAATCTTGCAAATAGTTATTTAGTTGTTTGATTTGGTTTAGCGTTTTCAGTTATAGTTATGGATTAATGGCCTGGTTGTGTGATTGCTAATTGGTGGATCCATTTTATGCTTCTAGTTGTGTATTAGACTTTTAATATTGTAGCCATGTTTTACCATAGATTTTGTAGGTGATTTATTGATTACTATGAGTATAATTTTGTATTTTAATAATTTATTAGATTATTTTGGTGGTTCGTAGTGAGGCCTATGCCTTGCCTTGCATAAGGAAAATGCCTCATACCCAATTCAATGCATGTTGGCAAAGCTTATAATTACTATTGAGTGGTTAAACTCTATTTTTATCCTCACATTCCCTAGGACTCATGGTATGAAAAAACCCTCAAGAGGCCCGCCTCACTGTGAGGCTCATGTAGTATGCCTCGAGACGGTATTTTTGAGGCTAATCTTGAGAGGCGTGCGCCTTAATTGAATCTGCTGCACGCCTCTTGTACGCCTCAGACCGGCCCTTTTGACACATGTTACGGGTTTATGCCACGCATAGGATTGTGATGTATGGGAAGTTGCGACAGTAATTTTTTTTCCTTATTAGATTAAGTACTTGTTTTTTTCAACTATTAATATATTTTGGATTTTGCTTTTTTATTTTTTTTGTTAAAAAATATTCATGATCATTTATTGTTCATTGGAACCATTAGTTATATATTTTTATGTTGTTTTCTAATTTTTTAACTTAAGTTTTTTTGTTTGTGGTGAAGCTTACGCCTCAAAACGTTTTGAGGCTTACGCCTCGCCTCGTGACAAAAAAACGCTTCAGTACCCGTTTACGTTTTTTCAAACTATGCTAGGACTCACAAGTTTTATTTGCTTTTTACCACACATTCCGTGGGACCTTATAAGTGCTTAAAAGCTTAGCCAAGCAAGCGCTTAGCCTTTTTATGGACTGTTTGCACCCATTTATTAGTTAGCCTCGTACCCACTAGATAATGCACTCCACCATATATATCATGTGAAGCGGTATTAAAGCTCATTACTAGTTTGAATGTATATTTGCTACTTCGGTAGTAAGTCTCAAGTATGCTTATTTGACATCCATCTTGTTTTGTAGGACTTGTTTATTGATCTTCATCAGACATGAGTAACCTGCCTGTGTATGTATAGGTGAATAATTTTGCTGACTTTCTGTGTACATATTTTTCCAGCTTGTAACATTTGTTTTGTCTTGTCGTCGATGAAATTGTGACTTATCTTCTCTTGAAGTTCTGTGCCTTCAGCCATGTCAAAGTCTCCATGCACAAATGAGCTTAGAAACGATTGATCCCTTCTCTGGAGTAAGCTTTTGCATTGTAGAGGGGAGATTTTGTGTTGACGGGTAAGTTAAAAAGAGTTCTCGTGTGTAATAAACTCCTTTAATCAATCAAAATTTCACCGTCTCATAAATCCACACTATTTTCATTAGAAGATGGGATTCAAAGCTTAAACAATGTAAGTCCATTTTTTTTTTTTTTTGGAAATCCCACTATAGCAATGTCAACAGGGACGGATCCAGGATCGAGGTAGGGGGGGCTAATACGTAAAAAAAAAAAAAATTTTACACATGAATTTTTTAAAAAAAAATTTTTTACAAAATTTTTTTTTCTTTTTCTAACCAAAAATTTTTTTTTTGGGGGGCGGGGGGCTACAGCCCCCCCCCTAAATCCGTCCCTGAATGTCAATAAAAAGAGAAAATGAGAGACCCGAAGGAATGAGAAAATGAATGACCTGTATCATTGGACAAGTAGAGAAATGAATTGATTGACTTCTATCTTACTGTCCATTAAAATGTTACAAGCTTTGCGTGGTATATGGTGACTGGGGAAGACATTAAAAATTATTTGAATGTTTATCAAGCTAATATCTCTGTTGAGCATGGATAGTGATAGTGTCTTGACCCATCTCGAGAGTGGTCAAGATGAAGTGGGAAAGTAAGAAGGAAAAATGCATAATTTGATCAAGATTCATGATTAAGAATTCATTCAATGACTTCTACCTTACACTGGACTATTTACTTTACAAGTAAAGATTAATTTCGCATTGATTATAAAGCTAGCATTACCATCATTTATTTCTATATTTTTTACTTTATAGAGCAGTAAGATTAGCATAACTAGATAACTTTTTCTCGACATTTTTGTCGATGATGGGAAATGGGAAATGACAGGAAATCAGGGGTGAATGGAAGGGTTTTCGGTGTAGGGACGGGTTGAAGAAGATGACAGTAAAGATAAGATGAAGGGCAAGAGTAAGAATAGAGTTTGATTAATTTGGCTTAATTTGACAAGTTAAGGGGTGTGGTGGGCAAAAATTGTCTTGTTGGCCCAAGAGGCTCAAAGCGCGTAACTAGGCTTGTAACTTGCTAAATGAACGCATTGTCACTTCTAGCATAACTCGTAAACCATCAAAATAAATAAAATTCCTTCGGATCCATACGTAATGGGTCAACTCCAATCCATCAAGACTTCGTCATATGAGGTTTTGATCGATTTGAAGTATAAGATCTTGAAGTTAATCCTCTCTTAATCTTTCCTTCGAATCCACGATACGAATAAACAGAGCCGGTCAACTCGTATTTTAATAGAGGACTTACTAAGTTCAAGATATTGCTTAGATTGCCTACAGGCTACAGATGGTCATATCATCCCAATGAAACATATCTAATAACATCCGTATCCCCGACTGCTCGTGGATCTTGAAGAATTGTCACTACAGTCATTTAAAGAATTACTACCTTCTTCCAATAAATATATCCAAGTCTTCTAAGGTGAGTTGCGATCAAACACACTATGTCAACACATATTCTATCTTATATTTCATTTTCTCTCTTTCGAAAGCTATTGCCAACTTGAGTGTTGAGGGTCAATATTAAATACCACGTTAGTGTTTTCCTAAGAATCTTTAACAGTTGTTTCTTTCGAAGTTTCATAATATTATTGGCTACCCATCGTTCGGCTCTTCTCAATTGTAGGAACCTACCATCTATAATTTGGTGCTCATAGTTGGGCACTAGAAATGATTCCGATGAACAGAATTCTCCCTTCCCAGCTCTATCACACTCTCTTTTCCATTTTTACTACCTCCATGTCTAGAACCTCCAAACTCCACCCATACAATATAGCAACCCCCAATTGGTATTTCAATGAAATGAATCCATCAAGAGGTTGGGACAATTACCCGACGATGGTTTGGCTCTGCACGAACGAGGCCTTATCGTGCAACTATGGTTAATCGACATTATCAAGCACAATCCTTGAGTGATCATTCTCTCCAATTATTGACCATCCTCATCCTCATCCATTAACTGCTGCTCCTTTAATCACCACTCGTAGTCACCATTTCCTCGCCTTTCATTCACTATTTTCCCTCTAGCTACTGCTAATACAAGACCACATCAATCTTTCAACCCCTCTTTACAAAACTAAAACACATAAAACACGTTGTGTGCACACATATCTTTTTCTCTTCTGGTCATTTTATGGACCTTGTAGAAAGTGAACTTTGAAATGATTGATCGTACTTTAGATTTTGTGGAGATTGGTGATATTAACTACTATAACATTTTAGTCAACGTATCCAATATTGATACGATAGATTGTGTTTAACGAGAGGGCTGCAGTGGTAATGTAAGACAATTATAGAAATCATGTACGACTTTTTAAGAAATAGCAAAGTTCTTGGTAAAAGATGAAAATATGCCCAATGTTAGATGTTTGTTCTACACAAATTGGCAGCTGTAAACAATTTGGCTATTTTCGGCTCTCCCCAATGTATAATGCTACTACTCAGACAGGGCAAAAAACAGGCCCAAAAATTTCATATCGAGGGCTTTTTTAGCCAGTTTCCCACGTTGTTTGAGTAGCAGGGTTCATCTCCGATTCAACGGTTATCATCTCTCTTTTTCTTCGCACTCAGAAATAGCGAAGAATAGAATCAATTCTCCCTGATTTTCGTCTTAAAATCGTCGCAAATATTCAACTGTTATTTACCCATTTCAAACTCCGTCAATAGTTATTTCTCTCTGGTTAAATTCATTTTCCCGGGAATAATTAATGGGGACTCCTACATAGGGATGGCAACAGTTCGGTTCGGGGTTGGTTCGGCCAAAATCATAATCGCACCACCAGATTTTTGGCCATACCATAACCGCACCATAACCATGTAAGTCGGTTCGGTTCCGTTAATAACCACGTAAATGAATTATTTTTTATAAGTCCAAACTCCAAACGTCAAATTGAGAAAAAAATTATGAAAAAAAGCCAATAAAAATCACAGTAATTTTAGGGAAACCGTGCGGGAAAATGCAGAATCTAATAGAATTAAGTCATAACAAATCTAATTCTTTATTCAAGAAAGCAAAAAGAAAAAGAGCAATATTCAGAAAATTTTAGCATAACCACACAGATTTCATTCGGGTGATATAACAGAATATAGAGGTCACAATGATATCTGTAAATTAACATTTAAATGCTGGAGTTCAATAACTGCAGCTGCAGGCAATATCATAAACAAGATACCACTGCACATAGCTACACGCATAAACAAGATTTAGACGCAATCAAATTATCGATTTAGTAGCCTAAGCAGAAAGCAGAAGATAAATATCCATCCTAGTCACAAACTAAAGGCATTCCTGGAAATGAAGTTCACGTGACTTGGCCAATCCCCAAAGGCCAATCCCCAATGATTTCATCACTAATTGATAACAATGGAGAGAAGAATATAAAAGAATTCTTACAACAACAAAAACCATAGAATTGATCTACAAATAAATTATGATATCGGGAAATCAGTAAATAAATTAAGAAAGCAACGAAGAAACCTTTTGTAATTTCTTTGGCTTTAACTTCAACTCAGGCGATAACTTGTGAGGGCGAAACTGGCTAGGTCGTCCGTCGGCAGCGGATTTGAGTGGAAGATTCAAGAGAAGTGGTCTGGTCTTCTGAAGAGAGTAATTACATGGGTAAGGGTTTTAATTACGTGTAGGCTATATTGACATTGAATTGGGCTACTAGGCTGGGGCCTGAGTTATTGGGTTAAGATTTAGTTAATATTAATTGGGCCAGAATTTTGGGAAGCCCAAAAAAAATTTGTCCAATTAATTTTGAGAAATAATAATGGAAAGCCCAATTGTCCTTTTTTTTTAACGGGTAATCGGTTCTGTTCGGTACACCATAGCTAAATACTATACCCGTCCCATTGCACAATCGGTTCGATTTTTTTCGTTCCATTTGGTTCGGTTAACCGCGGTTTTCGATTTTCACAGTTCGAATTGCCATACCTACTCCTGCATTCCCAAATCTCGAGAAACGCTGCAGCTTCGATGTTTGCCGGCAGATCGATTTCTTGCCCTTCACATGCGATTGCTGCCACCTGGTATATTCTTGCAAAATAATTTTTTTTTGGGTTTAATAAGTTGTCCGTGTCATCGAATTTTTTTTAATAATTCGGGATTCGATTGAAGCTGAAATTCTTTTAGTGGTGGCAATGGGCCGAGCCGAGCCGACTCAGCCCATTGACGAACGAGCTCGGCTCGTGTTCGCACGAGCCGAGCTCGTGGCTCGTCGGCAACGAGCCGAGCTCGAGCTCGGCTCGTTGCCGTTTGGGCGAGCTCGGCTCGCGCCCGAGCTCGCCCAAAGCGCTTAAGCTCGGCTCGCCCATTTTTTTAATTTTTTTTTTTATAAATAAATAACGCTACTAGTACTACAAGTCTATTTTTTCTATTTTTTTAAAATATATATTTTTCAAAACATTTATCGGGGCTCGTCAAAACATTTATAATTTTTAAAATAGTAAATATACATTTATTTAAAAAAAAAAAAAAGATAAACCCTCCTCCTTTATCCGGGCTTGGGACCGGCTACTTCAATTTCGTGTAGGCGGAGTTAAAATTGTACACGAAAAACTTTTTATGTGTACAATTTTTTTTTAAAAAATTATAAATGTATGAAAATAAAATTTTGTAATGAATGTATTGAAATTAAATATCACTTACTTGATTACATGCAATTTCGGCATATTTATGTTGAATTCGATAATTAGCGTCTTCCCAATCCTTCACGCACATTAACGCTTCCAAAATATCTTCTTTTAGTCGACTTAGAATTTCAGAGAGAACTCTCTTCCCTGCACTAAAAACAGACTCCGAAGCTACAGTGCTAACCGGAGGTGTTAGTAGATCTTTTGCAATTGCAGAAACAATTGGCCATCGACGTTCATTATTTCGCCAGAATTCGATTACATCTTCTGAACTTTTCTTAACTGATTTGTTACTAGGCATAGTATAACGAAAGTAATCAATTAATTCGGATGGCAACGCATTTGGGACCGCTACTCGAAGTTTGAGTACATGCGGTGGAACACATACTACTACTACTAGAGGAACCATATGCATATGCGGTTGAATCATATCTAATTGAGTCTATGTTTTCTAATAAATTAATTACTTCGAAATATTGCCATCATTTATATTAGTGGGAGGAGTATGTACAAGAGTAACTTGTGTAACTATTCTTGAATCATATAATTCATACATTTCAGTTATCGTTTGTTACAAATTCCTATAATTAATAGGAATATTAAAAGTTAAAGCATTTGAAATTTGTTCAATTATAAATTTAGTACCCGATAAATTATATCGGGGGTCCATGACATGCTAAAGGAAATAACATAGGTAATTCTTCCCGATATTTTCTAAATTTTAATTCCATAGCATATATAACGACATGAAAATCGGGGGTCATTTTGATATCTATTAAAAGCCCTAGCTTGATTATATAAAGACGTTCAAAAACCATGCAACTAGTTGGATAATAAACACCAGACAATATATTCATAGACGTATAAAAACTTTCCAAAATTTCTTAATTTTAAAAAGCTGTATTCAATCGGATTCATTTAAGATATCATCGTCGTCGTCTCTAATATTTATTGTTATAAAATTGATGATAAATGGTTCAAAACCTTCGCATGATTTTAATAATAACTAAGTTGAATTCCACATGACCTACGTCGGTAATAAAAGTTTTTGTATTAGAGTTTCGACTTGTTCACAAAATTCTTCAAATGCTTGTTTTCTACTAGGTGTAATCGTGATATACGTAAGTGCATTCCTAATTCGACTAATTTCGTCCTTCACATGTTTTAAACCGTCTTGTACAATTAAATTAAAAATATAGGCACACACATCGAATATGGAATAAATAACCACCAAAATCGGGTTGAAGTACTATGCAATTTATCGATAACTACTTTATTTGAAGCATTGTCAAAAGTAAAAGAACGAATTTTACTCTCGCATTTATATTCTTTAATTATTAACATAATTGCATTAAATATAGTGTTAGCATTATGAGGATACTAAACTATTTTAAAAGCAATAATTTTTTTATGCATGACCCCAGTGGGTCTATATAGTGTGCAATTCTTGACTATATAACCTCTCTTATTAATCCGCTTCCCATAAATCGAAGTTAAAGATATGACACCCGTATTTTCTAAATCCCCAATCAATAATCGCTTTGCATTAAGAAAATATTCAATTGTATTAGAACGAAGAGTATTTCGACTTACCCCAACGTACTCGTTGAAGATATTGTTTAGACGTAGTTTACGAAATGTTCGTTGTCCACTATTGCTAGTGGCGACTCGTAGCGCAACGAACTTCACCATTCCCTTTCGTGCTTCCTCCTCCGAATACATCCACGTAGAAATTGGCGAAGTAGTAGCACCGTCTCTACTAGTACCGAAGCTCAAGTTCACGTTTGTCCCGCGTTCAAGAAGCCCATGTTTGGCCGCACATGCTTTGTAATGACGGTTGAGGTGAGTGGTTCCAATGCCTTTTTGCCATGCTGATCGTTGTTGACGGTATTTACATATTGCTTTCGTTTTACGGAAGTCCATCGATCACACGACCGAGTGTTAACCAATTTGAAATGGTCCCGACATTTTGCACCTTCTTCCCCTTTCTCTTCCTCTTGCATCGGGAATATTTAGTGGAGGTTCTTCATCTTGTTCCAAATCAATAGGAACACTTTAGGATCAACATCAACGTCATCGAATCAATCGGATCGCCTTCACGACGTCGAAATCGTCAATGTCTTCTGGAATTGGTAGTTGGTTGAGACCGGCAAATTCATTCCCAAATTGATTTTGGGCAGGTGTTTCACCTTCCATACCGAACAAGTTTTCAACAAATGCTCGTGGATCCATTTGTGAATTGTTGAAATAGAATGTAGAAATGACTATTATGTACTACTGGCTAATGTATAAAATGAGTTGTAAAATGAAGATAATAATGTAAAAAAATGTAGAAGAGAATTATAGAATTGTTGATAATGATTTGTAAATTGTAAATTGTAGAGTAGAGAGTATAGAATGAAAGTTTGGTGGGAAAAAAATGTTGTAATGGGTTGGGTATTTATAGGAGAAGAATTAGAGAAAAGTAGAAAAAAAAAAAAATTTTTTTTTTTGAAATAAGTGACCAAACGGTCACTGAATCGATGGGATCTACGAGTCACTTGGTGACAGTGATCGGTCAGATTCGATGACCGTTACGTGGTCACTTCCATTTTCGCCCAATTTTATATATATATATTTTTTTATTACATGGGCTCGTCTTAGACGAGCCCAGGCAGGCTTGTCTAAGACGAGCCTGGAGCCAGGCTCGTGGGCTCGTTTCACGAGGGGCTCGGCGAGCCGCTCGTGAACAGTGACGAGCCGAGCGGGCTCGGCTCGTCTAGCCCATGAGCCCGCTCGGCTAGTGCTCGGGCTCGTGTTTTTACGAGCCCGAGCGGCTCGTGGGCGTGAACAGTACGAGCCGAGCGGGCGAGCCGACGAGCCGCTCGGCTCATTTGCCACCACTAAATTCTTTAGGTTTCACGTTTTAGGATCGATGCCAGAGAAAAAAAAATGATTGAAGCTGGATTTCGGCTCGCCCGCTCGGCTCATTTGCCACCACTAAATTCTTTAGGTTTCACGTTTTAGGATCGATGCCAGAGAAAAAAAAATGATTGAAGCTGGATTTTTTGTCCACTTTATTGTTAATTACGCAATATCTAAGGCCTTTTGCTATGATGGAAGTTACTGAGATTTGACTTTTATCTTACACGGAAGAAAAAAAGTATGTGGGATCTGAGGGGATTTTAAATTGTTAATTAGTCTGCGATAAATGAATGTTCAATTTTTTCTAAGATGGATTGTTATACTTACGTTTTTCAGGCAATTTATATTTAGAGTGGACGGAACTTACTGTGTTTATTGTTTACTAAATAAATTGGAAAGAGGTAAGAAACCGAATATCTTATTGTTGCCAAGCTTGACATGATATAAATCTAGAGCCGTGTTATAGATGAAAAGGCGAGCCTGGTATGAAGGAAATGGGTTCTTCTCCATTAGGAAGAGCGAAGACCATTAAGACTTGGTTCTATCTTGCAATGTCAATCTTT
Organism: Fraxinus americana; assembly: GCA_035079005.1. Lineage (NCBI taxonomy): Eukaryota > Viridiplantae > Streptophyta > Magnoliopsida > Lamiales > Oleaceae > Fraxinus > Fraxinus americana. The sequence continues at coordinate 51,752,719 of CM068706.1, read as the reverse complement.
TTAGGAGGACTGGCCTAATTTTTTTTAAGTTGGTCCATGTTTTTATCTTTATTCTACGTGAGATTTTATTCTTTAACACCCTTATAAATTGGTCTATGTTTTTTTCCATTCTTATTCGACGTGGAATTTTATCCCTTAACATGCCCCGCTAGATGGTGGCTCATTTGAGCAAACTAATTTTAAAATTTGTTTGTTCATTTTTGAGTCTTAATCGGATCAAATCGTTTGCTGGAACTCGATGGACTCTAATAGCATATTAAGACTTGGGTTCCATGTTAAAAGGTTAACCTCGTTAAGAGGAGTAGTTCAAATCCTTATAAGTTGACTTATGTTTTCATCTTTATTTGATGTAGGATTTTATTACTTAACAGAGACATTTTCTCTGACCATAGTTCCCAGAAATTATTGAAAATTTTGAAGGAAAGAATCATATATATTGGAATCTGTCTCAGTGAGATTTTTATAGTCGTAGATTTTTTGAAGTGCATTACCATGTCTCTTTGCCTCAGGTCACTCGGTTATATAAACAAAAAGTTCATCATATGATGAGTGGAAGAACAAGATGATTCATGAGAGAATAGAGTTTATGTATCTTAAATGCAATTAAAAAAAGGGACAACTTTCTATAAGTTAGGGAGATGAGAGAGCTGTTGGAAAGAAACCCGTAAGTTAGGGACATTGCATACTTGCCTTTTTTCTCCCAATCCACTGCCTCTGTTCATAGGCTGTCTCAAAAAAGTTGACATTCTTTTCCTTCTCTTCTTTTGGGCATCAGTGATGTTGTGGTTTTTGCTCAATTCTATTCAATCATAACTTTAATTGTTTGTTTTGTGTTGAACTGTACAGTGCTGAACATTGTTAGAGATGAATATGAACTTAAAAATCCTTTTTTTTTTGTATTGTACAATCCTGTCCACTACTGTGCACTGATCATGCATTAAGGGATAAAATAAGTGGACAAGGACGTCAACTTCCAGTAGCTTTACCACTACAGCTATTGATATCTGTTCAATAAGATTGAAGGACATTGATAATATTTGTGAATGACATGATTAGTATCTAGGTCAATTTACTAGCTTCCGCCAATTTATTGACACGCAGCATAAGCAAGAGTCGTAATTTTTTCCCTTTTAGGTGATGTTCATGTCGATATATTCATTTCCATTTGTTTGCAAGCCTTTTCCTATTACACGATTATAGTATTTTTCCTCTAAAATGGAACTGGAAAACTCTCACAGGTATTTTGTCTAGAGCACCGGAGCTATGGTAGACACCAATGTCCCAAAGCTGACAAACATGATGTCACTGTTGTCATCTGCCCTCTCTGTGCCAAGGAGTTCGCTTAATTTCCGATGAAGATCCAAACATTACTTGGGAATCACATGTAAATATTGAGTGTGATCCATCAAACTATGAGAAAGCCACAAAGAAAAGGAAATGTCCAGTACCCAGATGCAAGGAACTCCTATCATTTTCTAACATGGTCAAGTGTAGGGATTGTACTGTAGATTATTGTCTGAAACATCCGTTTGGTCTGGATCACAATTGGCCTGGGCCTAAGAAACCTAAAGCAACTTTTCAGTTTATGGGCTTTCTAAATAGAAGTAGAAAGGAGGAGCCAAAGCAACCTGCCGTCTCATCTTCATCAAAATGGGCTACAAGCTTCCTTAAAGCAGCTGAAGCTGGAATGGCACTTTGAGCAGTGAATTCAACCAGGTGTTGGGCAGGGACAAAGAAGGGTGTCATGGTGGGAGTGCAAGTGAGCAAGTCGAACAATGTCCACAATGCAATTTAAGATTCTCGACAGTTGGGGCTCTGGTGGATCACGTGGAGAAAGTCCATAATAGGAACGGTGTTATGAAGGCGACAGTCGATGTCTGCCCCAAATGTAGTAAAGGATTTCGTGATCCCGTGACCCTAGTGGAGCATGTTGAAAACGAACATGGTGGCATTTCAAAAGCTTAAGACGGAAGTCATTCTTGAAATTTGAATATGTAAACATGTGATTTTATTCTTTTTCAATAGATTACAATTTTTTAGTCTCGTGTGCCAAGAATTTGTAATTTGAGTTTTGGAAAATCTTCTTGTGAAAACCACTGTGCTTCCTTGAAATTTATTTGGGGATGAAATTTAATTCTAGGTATATGTCACGTTGTTCGCCAGTATGTTATTCTGTAATTGCATTGAAGAGTTGAGAAGAGTCTTTATTTAACAGCATAGTTATTGAATTTCATTTATTTTTTTGGTTATGCTATATAATGTATTTGGCTTTGGCCACTGATGTTACTGGCTATTCACTAATGCATTATGACTTGTGCATAAACCTTTGTACATAACGTGCAACCACATCAGGTGGGAGTTGATAGAATAATAGTTAGCAAGGGCAACGGTAGCGAGGGAGGTGATTGGGTCGAGGTGGGGTACGTAAATAGCTATAAAGGGTAAAATTATTTCAATAATTAATAAATTTATTTAATTTAGTTTGGCTCGTGTTTATAAATATTTAAACCATTTTTTTATAAATTCCATTTTAAAATTAGGCTCAAACAATTAAACTAAAAATTATGAAATGACGATTTTGATTATATTTGGAGATTTTAAAATCTTCGATAGAAAAGAAAATATTAAAGTCCGCTTAACTACAAAAATGCTAAAGGCCCGTTCGGGAGGGATTAAAAGCCAATTAAAATTGAAAATATGGCCGTTATTGGGTCCCACTCGTCTAATAAAAGTCAACAATAACGGCTATATTTTCAATTTTAATCTGATTTTAATCCCTCCCACACAAGCCCTAAATGTACACACCTTTGTTCACATTTCTTTCACATAGGGGGTGGGGCCTGCAATTTTTAAAATTGCGGGCCCCACCCCCTGAGACCCTTAACTAATATTATAATTATTAATTACAGCGCCTCTGGCATTAATTGATGGTTTCTTAAAGTTGATGAGTAAAAAAAAAAAAAATTATGCTACACAATCATACTCAAAGACAGATTCAAACAATGGAGGACACGTGTCGATATATGATTAGACAGTTTAAAAAAAACCCAAATAGGTTCTGCCAAATCAATCAGTCTATTTTTTTTGTATGTATTTGAACTTGTTCAATCATCATTATGCAAAAAAAGTGTGCTTGTTGGGCATGTTTGTAATTTTACAGCGCCTTAGAGACATTGAGGACCACTAAGGTAAAAAAAAAAAATTGTGATGATAACATCAAAAAATAAAGTTCGGAGATAGAAGTAGATAAATGTGTAAAGGTTGAGACAATTGCTGCAAGTCTTTGAGATAGAATAAAATGAATTAAATCAAGGCCAAGAAAAAAAGTAAGCAAAACGATGTCGTTTTTTCGTTAAAAGCCGCCTCTCAAACGCCACGAAATTGTAGTTGCTCAAATCTATCGTCTATCGAGTTTTCTTCGCCCCTCTCTCCCCTCTCCGTCTAAAGAAATCCATAGCGGTAAGAGCTCTCTTTCCGGTATATGGATTTATGTATTTATATATGCTTTATATATAATGAATTTTTATATGTTTTGTTTATTAGTCTGAATCGCGTACTTAGGGTTTCATTTTCACATTTCTGATATCATGAATTTAGGGTTTTTGTTGTACTTTATTATATGCCTACCATACAATTCTATGGCTGCGATAATCTGATTTTTTTTGTAGCTTATTTGATTTTTTGTTCTCAATTCGTGGTTTTAAACGCCTGATTTTAAGCTCGTACTCTATCGGATCTCTTGAGACTGTATAGAACATTAAAGAAGAGAACTTCTCTTTTTTCAATTTGTTGAAATCATTAATAGAATATTTGGATATAGTGCTTTTTTAGTGCTCTTGCTTATGCCCATGTGAATATTCATCATTCATGTCCAAGTATATGTGGATTTACAATTTAGAAACTTATGTAATGGAGGACAAATTGTAATGTTCACTGCTATCTTTTTGTGGGTAACATTGATGTATTTATGTTTGTATTTATTTTGAAAATATCTGTTTTTGTGTGCTTATACGAGTGGATGATTGAGGAACCAGATCTTGGTCCAATTCCTTTTTTTCTTATTACTTCATGTTTCTTATTATTAGGAGGTCTGTTCATTGTATCTCTACCAATTTCTATATGTTTTAGATCCCTGTGGAGTATTGAGTTCATGATCTGAACTCCCTTTTTGCACTGAAAGATGGAAATACCCTTTTCTTTTGGATTGTTTTCTTTTTTCCTTGAATGATTTGGGAAGATTTGAATCACTCTTGGCTCAACCGATGTTATACAAAAATATGACTTTTTGATTAACTCACTCAAGACATTTTAAACACTTAGTAGTGTGGCAACCGATCTCAAGTTTCTTAGGAATAAGGCATACTTGTTTGTTGTTATTGATGGTAGTGGTAGAGTGGCAAAGGTCTTAGCATGCTACACTTCCTCCTATATTAGATAACAACTTGTGTCGTAATATTTTTTTTAATTCAATGGGAAATTATAGTCATCAAATAAAACGAAGGAAAAAAAATGAATTGGGTTTTGATCTCTTTTTATATTAGACCGCTTTCATTCCTCCTGAACCATCTCAATTTAACTTAGTTGGAGGAAGTAGGCTTTAGGTCAAACTTAGTCTTGAGGTTAACAATCGAGGATGTAATTTTGTTATGGCATGAAATATTTTTTGCAGTTGCTTGAGTTAAAAATGGCAGCGAAGTACATACTCTCTTCATTGGTGGGAACAGTTGCAATTGCATATGTATTCGACAATTTAATTGCTGACCAGAAGGTTTTTGGAGGCAAGTACTTGCTAGTTTCTTTAAACTCAGTGCTATGTTTTATGGTATAAACTTACTCGGGTTTCATTTCAGGCACTACTCCAAAAACTGTATCTAGTAAAGAATGGTTGGTAGAGACTGACAAGAAGTTTCAGGCATGGCCTCGTACTGCTGGTCCCCCAGTGGTAATGAACCCTATCAGCCGCCAAAATTTCATTGTCAAGTCCAGCCTTGATCAATGAAGTACTGCCTCCTTGTCTTGGTCACTTTTCTGGTGGTTCGGCAAACTAAAAACTTATTTGTTATGGTCATTGAAAGCATGGAAGGAAGTGAAGAGTGAATCTCTTGTTGAATTTCTGTTTTGTTGCTTACGTTGAATATTAATTCGTAATAAGTGTTGTATGCTTGGCATACTTGTTGAATTATATTTTTCATCTTTTGAAAATTTGCTCTCTTTTTGGCCTTTCTTTCTCTTGCTCTGCTCTTTTTTTTTGGGGTGGATGAGATGCAAAAGGGGGGATCTCTGTTTGTCTGGGACTTCATTAATGCGAGAACAAGAAACTCAAACGTCCTATTGATATATAATATAACCCATGTTTGGTTTTGGAAAAAAATTATATTTTTAGTAAATTTTGTTAAAAGTCCATAATGCTCATTAGATTTAGATATTTAAAATAATGGATTGTAAAGAGGTTAAAATTGTAATTTAGTTTAAATTTAGAAAGTGAAATGATATTTATCATGATGATAAATTATCGATGATGCGAGAAATCATTATTCCTCACATTTTTTCTATTTTTCTCATAAAAATTGAACTGACAAATCCCATTATTTCACATAAATTGTTACATCACTTGTGTTTTACCATCATAATGATAAATAATATTATTCATTGCTGAATGGGATCCATGTTCAATTGTACGCGGGAAATTTCGGACTTTTTTATATTTTTATTTCAAAGCAAATTTTAAATCGGAGTTAAAATATAGGATCTTATTTAGCCCTTGTTTGGGCTTCATTAAAATCAAATTTTGGGGAAATATACTTTGGAATAGTGATTTTTATTTTTATTTTTTTAAAGAATGAGTGGTTAAAAAATAAGAAAAAAATTTGAATTTACGTGTATTATATTTTATTAGAGAATGTGGGATTGACAATAAGAGGAAAAAAAATGCATTTTTGAAATAATGAAAGTCCAAACCAGGGCTTATATATATGGTACAAATTTAATTAAAGCAGAAGTAGACCGTGCATTATGTTTTATTGTTTAATACGAAATTTAATTTCCGAATAAGCATAAAAGAACAGAAAAAAAAATTAAGTCTTTATTTCTCCTTTCATAAACTATTTGAAAATAGATAAAGCGATGCTCAGTATCATCCAGATATTGCATGTTTGGCTAAGCTTTCAAAAATCCTTAAAATTTGGTTTGGTTGTGCCAAAAGGCTGAAACTTAGTAAAACTTACTTTCTCAAATTTAATTTTCAGAGTTACTCTCAACTTACTTTTTATGTTCGGAGTTTCCGTTGTTCGTCATTCTCAATAGTTGAATGGCGCGGTCTTTTCATCAAATTATTCTTTTTTCGATGCTACAAATTGAAGAAATCGTATGGCTTGCACAATACTGAAATGTTGGAGACCAATTTGCTCATGTTCAGCGGTGGAGAACCAATTTACTAATCGAACAATAGAATGGAACCAATATGCAAATTTTCCGAAAGAGAATAGGAACTTGTTGGACTTGGGTGTTCTTTCATGCCCTGTGAATGATTATCAATACGCATAGATTACACCATTTCGAGCATGTATGACTTAGCTTAAATGCCAAAATGAATAGTTTCTTTTGACTATTTTCGGCAGTATAAAAAGTAATACTACCAAAATAAGGCCAGTTTCTTCTGTAGAAGAAATAAGGCCAAACATGCTCTAGAAGTGAAGGAGCTAAAGCAAATAGCAATGACTGAAAATTTTGAATACAATCAAGGCAGCCACCCCCGAAGAAAGAAATATATTACAACGGGAATTTGTTGGAAAAATCTCAGGTTGTTTAGTATTTGAGATGATGATTCCATGTTTATAATTCAAGATTTAACGATCAATTCCTTCAATCTTGTCTTCAACTTCAGAGTATAGCTGTCTCAATCTGTCAATGTTTTCAGCAGAAGTTTCCCAATATCCACGTCCATTCGCCTCCAAAAATGTCTGAACCAACTTCCTGAACGAATTCGGGTTTGTGTTCATTAGCCTGTTTAGCATTGCCTCGTCTTGAATAAAAGTCGTGTTTGCCTCTTCATAAACCCAGTTGTCAACTTGTCCTGAAGTTGCACTCCACCCAACTGTGTTGGTTAGCCGTTTCTCAATCTCACGAACACCCTCGTAGCCACTTGACAGCATGCCTTCATACCATTTTGGGTTCAATAATTTGGTCCTCGCGTCGAGCCTTACAGTCTCAGAAAGTGTACGAACCTAAATCATTAAAATACAAGGTTGTTAGTTGAAAGAGAGAGAACTAGGTGTATGTTTGGTACTACCAGAGCATACTGGACAATATAATGAACAAAATTTTAGCTTATTTTTCTTCTTTAACGCTGTCGAATACGCTAATCGTTGTTACCAAACAATGGCTAAAATATTCTGCTGCTAAACGGATTCTTGATAGTGAATGTAACAGGTCATGACACTTACCTGTGCATTAGCTGTGGTTGTATCAGCAACGTATGCACTCGGTTTCTTCCCATCCTTCCTGAGGCTTTGTACGAGGTTTGTTGGGTCTGAATCAAAGTAGTGACTGACATCTGTAAGAGAAATTTCGGAAGAGTCTAGGTTTTGGAATGTGGCATCAGCTGTGCTAAGAGCCATCTCGAAAATTTTCTGCTTTTCCATCATGCCAGCACCGGGAGCATCACTGTCAAACGCGAATGACTTTCGACTCAAGTACATTTCTTGAAGTTGCTTCTCATCATTCCATGATGAGTTCTCAACGGCGAGATTTATATTGGATGAGTATGAGCCTGAGGCATTTGAAAAGACCCGGGATGCAGCTTCACGCACATCAACGTTGAGTGCTTTTGCTTGCTCTAGTGCGTGTTTCCTGACATAATTTTGGTCGTCGGTTTCATCTAGCTCTGCAACCAACTTCACTGCTCGGTCAAGGAGATTCATCTGTATACAAGGAACAAGTAGACATACATATCAGCCAAGGAACACAAAAGAAAGGAGTAAAGAGGTTCAAAGAGAGTAAATTTGTGCGCAGAAGTTTGTTGAATTACAAAAATACAGCAATTTTTATATGGGTTAACCCCCAATCCCAATCCTGAAGCAATAATAAGCAAGCATGTATCAGTAGAACTGTAAAACGCAAGGGAAACACAGATTTATAGCGGTTCACCCTCGAACGTGTGAGGTACACCCATTCATGCCTCTCAGTTTGTGCATCTCTAAACAACATCCCCTCAAGTTCCTTTATATGTCGTAGGAAATTAGGTGACCTAATGCAAAAATATGAACGCCCTATATACTCCTATAAGAAAATTCATGGTTGATGGATTAAGTCGACAGCACAAGTAAGCTCGACAAGTCAAATTTTAAAATGATGCAGAGAAATTTGTCAATACCTGGTTGATGAAGAGGTCTCTGAACACACCAGAGCAATTGACAACAACATCAATCCTTGGCCTTCCTAGCTCTTCAAGACTGACTGGTTCGACCCTGTTTACACGTCCAAACGTGTCTGCAACTGGCCTAACTCCGATCATCCACATGACCTGAGCCAACGATTCTCCATATGTTTTGATGTTGTCTGTTCCCCATAGAACAAGTGCAACAGTCTCGGGATACTTCCCTCCATTATCAGCTTTCTGCCTTTCAAGCAATCTATCAACGACAACCTTTGCACTCTGCAAAGCGGCAGTTGTCGGAATTGATTGTGGGTCCAATGCATGGATATTCTTTCCAGTGGGCAAGACTTTTGGGTTCCTAATTGGATCCCCTCCAGGACCTGGCTCGACGTATTTCCCTTCCAATGCTTGTTTAAGACTTCCCAACTCATTATCAGCCACAACTAGCTTCAAGCATTCCCCTAAGAACTGGAAAAGGACTCTGAGTTTTTCTCTGTCAGCTATGTAAAATTTGGTGTTCGACAAATATTGAATCCAAGGTTCATTTATACCAAATCCAAAGAGAGAAGTCAGCTTGTCGGAAACATCAACAACCTGTCCCTTATTGTTCGTGCTTCGCTCCACAAATGCAGTAATGGCTCCACGCGATGCCTCAGTAATCTGTCGAAGGAGTTCGACATCACGTAAGATGCCCTTGTCGCTTCCCCTATAGACATCTTCGATATCTCTTCCAAGAGTCTCAGCCAATATTGCTGGCAGAGATGAAATCCCCTCTTCTGGACGATTTAGTGCAGCAATATTAACAAGGGTTGCAACTGCCTCCATTGCAGATGGAGGCTCTCCAATGACATGAAGCCCGCATGGCAAGAGGCGGGATTCAATCTCCATAATCTTAGAATATACCTTTCCAACGACGAAATCTCGATCTTTGGCTGAGATTTCCTCACCTTCTTCAGGTAGATCAACATCCTTGTCCAGGTTGCACTGCTTAGCAGTACTGATGATGGAGTTTACAATCTGAGGGCCACGTCCTGAGTCTTTTAGAGATTGGTAGGACGAGATCAACTCACTCAACTGCTTGAGTCCCTTGTAGAGTCCAGCATTTTCTGCTGGAGGAGTTAAGTAACTAATAGTATTTGCATAACTCCGACGTTTGGCAATGGTGGCCTCAGATGGGTTGTTTGCCGCGTAATAGTAGACATTTGGGATGTTTCCAATAAGACTATCCGGAAAACAAGCATCACTCATTCCCACCTGCTTCCCGGGCATGAATTCAAGAGAACCATGAGTTCCAAAGTGTAGGACAGCATCAGCTCCAAAAATTTTCTCCACGAAGGAATAATAAGCTGCGAAACCATGGTGTGGGCTCGCTGATTTGGAGAATAGAAGCCGCATTGGATCACCCTCATAACCAAATGTAGGCTGAACCCCAATGAAGACATTTCCATACTGTTTTCCATAAACCAGAAGGTTTTCTCCATCAGAGTTCAAATTACCAGGGGGCTTCCCCCAGTTTTCTTCCAGAGCAGTTGCATAGGGAGTCAGCCTCTGGTACTCTCTCACACTCATTTTGTATGCTACATTAAGATTCGGGCTATTGAATTGAGCCTCTTTATCATGAATTACATCTTCCATTAATGCTTCAGGTGCCTCTGGAAGGCCCTCTACATTGTACCCATCGTTCTTCAAATCTTTGAGGACAGAGTAAATTGAAGCAAAAACATTCAGGTATGCAGCAGTTCCTACATTGCCTTTGTCTGGTGGAAAACTGAATACCGTGATTGCCAGCTTCTTTTCCGTCTGCAAATAAATTATGATATCATTGTTAGCCAATATTTTCAAAGTCTCCTTCAAACTAATAGTTATGTTGTGAAATCAAAATAGTAGAAGCTTGAAATTCAGTTTTTATGTAGAACAAAGAAAATGATAATGACAGTTATAGTTAATTTTAGTATTATTGAAGATTATAGTTATAGAATCATTTTTCTTGAATTACAAAAACAGTCCATCCCAACTGGTTCAACTGGAAAAATCACGTTTTAAAGCACTGATGCTTATTTCAAATGCCTGTGATGGACACAAAATGTTTGAATCAAGATTTCTATCCCTTCATATCTTTGGTTCATTAGACAATAGATTTATTTTATCTTCTTTGATTTATCTTTATATACTTCTCTAATTTCCAATCTCTCATAAACTAGTACATAAATCTTGTATTGCATAAAGAAGTAGACTACATACCTTTGTTTTCCTCTTTAATTCAGCCCATTTGATTGCCCGGGTGCAGAGCTGCTCCACCCTTTTGTGAAGAGCATGTGATTTTCCTGTAATAGAGCCCGTGAAAGTAATATAATTTAGACAAAAGAGTGAAAACCAAACAAAAAATCTATAATGTAACAGAAAGTCAGAAATATGCAAATTATGAAATACACCGTGTCAGCAACAATATTACATGGATTACTCAAGAGTTACAGAGTCCTGTTTTATAACAGGAAGATATCAGTGAACTATGAAATGGTTTATGGGTTGCAGCCAATTGTATTGATTGTGGAATATCATTGAGTAATAAGAATCCGTGTTATCAAAGGATTTCCTGCGACTGTTTCCAGTATGGAATGAGTTGATCATCCATTTTGGTATTTAATTTAACAAAAAAAGTGATATTGTTCCTCAAGTAATCAAGAATCTTGATTTTCAGGAAGTACCATATGTTGTTAATAGAAGTAGCACAAGCGCCATATGTTGTGTATTTATTTCATCTTATTTCACCCTAAGCCTTAACTACCGTAACTGTCCAACAAGAAGGGCTTTCATTTTTTCAAATGAACATTTTAAAGGCCTATTGATAATAACAACTGATTGCAGATTTGATAAACGGACAACTAGCAGAATTTAACATATACGTACTGCAATAGCAAGATGAAAAATTTACTTGCCTGTTCTTGGATCCCGGCCAGAGAAAACAATCGGCTCCATTCCTCCATCGAGCTCCGGCAAAGCAACTTGCAAAGCCACCTGAATAGGGTGAAGCCCCAATGTGCTGTTCAACCACTCCTCTGTTGTCTGAAAAACCAAAGGCAGTGCCACCATATAAGGCACATCAAGCTTCATCAAGGCCTCAACAGCCCTTGGATGATCCTGTCTTGCTGGACCCCCAACAAGAGCAAAACCAGTCAGTGACACCACTGAATTCACCATTGGCTTCTTCGTAACCGGGTCGATGAAATACCGCTCAACTGGTCCTGAGAAGTCAAGCCCACCTGCGAAAATGGGTATAACCTTGGCTCCTCTGGCTTCAAGTTCCATGATCACCGCCACATAGTGACTTTCATCACCAGTAACAATATGACTCCTCTGCAGAACCAATCCAATTATAGGTGCATTCTTACTCTTAAGCTTCTCATTTGCATCCCTCCTAGTACCATACCAATTCAAATACTCCTTCACATCGTCATACATGCAGGGAGCCAAAGGGTGCCAAATTCCATTATCCAAGTACAAAACCGGATCAGAGTAGTCGATTTTCGTTCCTTTTAGAGAAGGAACATAAGAACCGGAAATCATTTTCAAGAAATTCACCAAATTATCAGGTGAACCCCCAAGCCAAAACTGCAGACTAAGTATATACCTTCTTGCATCCTGAGCCTTATCACTTGGCAAGTACTTCAAAACTTTAGGCAGTGTCCTTACAAGCTTCAACATACTATCAGCAAACCCTGCAGATGATTTCTTGTTCTTGAATAGCTGGAAGAATGGACTTTTCGACTGCCCGAGTTGTGACATACTAAATGATCCCAATTTGTTAAGTCTCATTACTTCAGGCATTGAAGGGAACACCAAAACTGCATCAAGCCTGTCCCTTTCTTTCTCCACTGCAGCCTTAACCTTTAAGGCCAATTCCTCGACGAAAATCAACGAACCAATGAAGATATTCGCATCCTCGAGATCCTTACAGAATGTTTTGTAAGTATTTTCATCTCTAAGTTCCTCAACTAAGTAGCCAACAACCTCAAATGAAACATATTGCCCATTCTTGTTCAGTGTCTGAACTGCAGCTGTAAGGGCTGATTGGTACTGAGCTTCTAATACTACATAGACAAGTTTTACAGTGGGAAGGCCTTGGGAATTTTCGGGTACAATTCGTCGAACTTCAGGTGTAGTTTGGGTGAATAATCCGTTGCCAATTGCAGCAATTTTGAAATTATGGGGTGTTCTTGAATTGTTCGGGCTGATTTTCTTGGGAAGAAATGAATGAATAAAGTAGTTCTTTTGTGAAATTGATGAAAGGTGGGATGTTTTTGAATTGGGCAGTGTGAACGGTGAAGAAACTAAAGAAGCCATTTCTCAACTCTGTGCTTTCAAGAAACAAAGGCTTATTTTCTTGACTACACGGAACGAAATAATCAGTTGGTGCTTGTATAACTTAAATGTGCACAGAATATGAGAGGGGAGAGAGAGAGAGAGAGAGAGAGAGAGAGAGAGTTTAAGTGCTTCTTATTTTCTCTTCTTCTCTTGCAATTGTACCCTGTTTTGTAGTTTCATATTTTTCCAGTGGCGGGTGGAATGAACGAGGAAGATGGTTTCTTCAGGTAGTGGTGAGACAATGGGACACGTGTCAACAAAGGTGAGGTTGAGCTTTGTTTGAGTAAGATTTTAGCGAGAGAAAGTGAGCTTGTACTTCGTCTATCTATTGTGGTTGTTTCCTGCATTCTTATTGGTTGGTTTGGATTACAAAGAATTGGGTATGGACAAGTGAGAGGAGAGAGAGAGAGTCTGGATGATGATATAGATAGATGTAGAGACAGATGTTTATGATGTTCACTTCAAACTCTTTTTGCTGGTAAAAGAGATTCTGTTTTTTGAGTTTGTGACGCTCAGTGAAAAGGAACTGATATTTTTTCTGTGTATTCCAATGGGTCCAGGTATCACAGTTTTATGCCACACGATCCTCGCAAGAACAAGAACAAGAACAAAAGAAAATAAAAAAACAAAACAATGTTTGCATTGATACTCCTTAAAACCGGAACAAATTACTCATTTAAATTATCAAATTGCTTGATATTGAATCTTGAAGTTCCATATTCGAAGAATCTTATTAATATGTAGCGGGCAATTGGGGAAAACTGGTTCAGGAAACAATAAATACATATCAGGAATTAGGTATAATTTGGATTTCAAGATTCATTTACCCTAAAAGTTCAAGGGACAGTCCAAAAAAGAAGAAAAAAATCAATTCTCCAAACAAAAATTAAAGGAAAATGAAAAGGTTCAACAAATCAGCGTTGAAAACCATGCGCAATTACTGTTGTGTTGAGACTTGTAGATGAACACTACTGTATCGGTGTATGCTATTTGTGGCTACATCAACCACCCAGAACCAAGATTAAAGACAATGACACTAAGCATCAGACGACGTGGAAGAGATGAAGAAGCGGAGTCAAACACAATCACAAGTAATCGTAAATGAATCTTGCTACATGTACATAAAAAATTACATAAGGGATTACATAATATTGATCCCAAAATATGGTCCAACAGAAAAGTAGAAACTAACGTCCACGCAAGCCGAATCACCACATACTTAGATCAAATCGCCAACTTTATAGGTGAAATTTTTGAGGAGAACACTGCAAAGTATCTCACAAGTTGTATTGCAATTATTGGATGCATAAAGAGGGGTCGGCTATGGAATGGATTGAGGAGAACCAAGGTTGGTTTTGAATGTGTAAACTTGCATTAACTTCAAATGGTGCTAAGTGTATGTTTTTATAGTAGAAGATGATGATTAAGAGCCGTACCTCATCCGCACAACTGTGATCTCTTATCATAGTCATCAATCAATCATTCATATGCCATTTCGCCTTTAATGTTCTGATGGGTTGTCAGTAGCGGTGGCAACGAGCCGAGCCGAACCGAGCCGAGGCCGAGCCCGAGCTTTTTTGGACCGAGCTTTTTTCGGCCCGAGCCGAGCCGAGCCGGGCCCGGCCAAAAAAAATGAGGCTCGGCCCGAGCTTTTGGCCCGAGCCTTAGCGGGCCGAGCCGGCTCGGATTTTTTTTTTTTTTTTTTTGCGCTTTGCGACGGCGTCTTCTGCGGCTTAGCTTTTACTGTTGCGACGTAAAGATGCTTCAAAAAAAGATTTTTTTTTTTTTTTTTTTTTTTTTTCTTTCATGGAGGCTCGCCCGGGCCACGGGTCGGCCCGGGCTCGAGCCGACTCCCCAAAGTGGGGCTCGGCCCGAGCCTGGGCTCGGTTCCACCGAGCCCGAGCCGGGCCCGGCTCGGGCTTTTTCCGAGCCGAGCCCGGGCCGTCCGAGCCTTCGAGCTTTTTTGCCACCGCTAGTTGTCAGCCCTAGTCCTGACATCTAAGACTAGATTTGACTAGTTTGATTGAGTAGGACTACATTCTGATGTTACTGTTGATGAGGCTGCATTGAACTTGGGCGAGCCCCTTTTATACAAAAGAAGAGCCCATTCAAAAGAGGCAGCCTTAGATGAGGCTAAATTGATGAGTAACATCAGTCTCCGAAGTCCAGGTATGAATATTTATATAATACATGGAATTTCTAGTCAAAAAGAAGAAAGTGCTGAATTGAACTTGAGCGAGCCCCTTTTATACAAGGGAAGAGCCCATTCGTATAACAAATACGCCACGTGGCAGAATGGAGTTCCAAATAAGTCCTAAGTATGACCAAGTGACAAACTACACATCAAGTGAATCTAGACCCGTCCCACATCATTCTGCCCATACGATAATTTGGCCGAGCCTCTATTAGCCGAAACCAATGGGCCGAGCCTCCATTGGCCGAACCCCAATGGGCCGAACCTCTATTGTCCGAAGCCCCATGAAGAACTGAGCCCCAATGGATGACATGAGATAGGTAGAGGCGTATTAGAGAAGATCTTCATATTAGATCTTCTATCAAGTGGGTGATGTGATAACTCACTGAAAATGTAGTCCTACTCAATCAAACAAGTCAAATCTAGTCTTAGATATCAAGACTATGGCTGCCACACCATCAGAACATTAAAGGCGAAATGGCATATGAATGATTGATTGATGACTATGACAAGAGGTCACAGTTGTGCGGATGAGGTCATGCGCGTTGAGTTGTGTGGAGCCTGACTATACTGGACACCCAGCCACAACTGGCGAAAATTCACACAAGGGTATTTTGGGTATTTTCATTGTATTAGGGTTTTTCTTCTTCTGACTATATATATGTTATTTTATGACATATGGCTTGTAAGCGAAATTAGTAATCGCCCAACTACTGTATTGTGATTCCTCAAGAAATAAAAATTCCTCTGCAAATCCGTGTGTTTATCTTTTACTTTTATTGTCATCTTTTTCACAACAATGCACCCCCTCATCTAATGGCTCTTAATCATCATCTTCTACTATAAAAACATACACTTAGCACTATTTGAAGTTAATGCAAGTTTACACATTCAAAATCAACCTTGGTTCTCCTCAATCCATTCCATAGCCGACCCCTCTTTATGCATCCAAAAATTACAATACAACTTGTGAGATACTTTGGATTATTCTCCTCAATAATTTCACCTATAAAGTTGGCGATTTGATCTAAGTATGTGGTGATTCGGCTTGCGTGGACGTTAGTTTCTACTTTTCTGTTGGACCGTAATTTGGAGTTAACACATAATATCGCACAATATTTTACCATTTTTCAATTTAAAACACAGTCTATCTCTTCATCCAATATTTTCACTCTACGTCATTTAATGTAATGACTTATATACTATTTTATGTACAAATAACATAATCCATCGTAAATTACTCAATGAATTACATAATGTCACACGACATTTTACTCGATAATCCCTTATATACACAAGGAATTACATAATGTCACACGACACTTTATCACTTGTCAGTTTAAAATACAGTCAATATTTTCATCCAATATTTTCCCAATACATCATTTTATGTAATCTCTTATGTACTATTTTTATGTACAAACAGCATAATGCATCATAAATTACTCGATATGAAATTGATACACGTGATTGTTCATTTTTGCATCGTTAGTAGAGACACAACCTACACATCTCCAAATATTATTTGCTAATACACGGTGATCCTTACACAAACTAAATCAAATCTCTCTCTAATGATCAAGAGTTTACAGATGCCGTAGAAACATCATTACTACTCTTCAAATCTACTCGAATTGGACCAAAATCTTGTCAATTAAATTGCTTCCCTATCGACATTTTTCTATAGTTCAAATTTCCTTTTTCTTTGAGAAGTTACAACTTGAAGATGGAGAATAAGAACCCCATGGGGCGAAAATAGTGACAAACTGGTTATAATTTCAACGGCAACTTTCTACTGTTCCGTTTCCATATCAGAAATGGCTTCATTCAGAGTCTTCCGAAGTTCTTTCACTCTCTGTCTTGTTAATGCTACACAGTCCTGCAGTCATAGCAAATCGTGTTTGTAAGTCAACGTTAGTTAGCATCATCTATATGTCAGAGAGATTAACAAACTATTTGGTTGTCTTGTTATTCAAGGAATTCTGAGCAATAAGATTATGATAGAAATCGTTTCCAACTATGAGGAAATATTCCAATGGTATAGAATTGTTAGTTCCAGATAATTTTGAATTACACAGAAAAACGAAAGGGAGCAGGGTCTTAAAGATGTTAATGCATGTGTTTCACCACCAGCCCGTAACCAAAGTGTAACGTAACCTTGATGGCTGATGTCTGAGCCAGACCTGGTCCACCTGGTTTACTAGGGGACACGAGTTGAAAAGACGAATCCAACACGATGGTTAAAAATGTTTCCATAATAGACTCTTCCTCGGCTGAAGGGTCTGTCAGATTGTAATTCTTTTGAAGCATGCATGTCAAGGAGAATGGCAGGGTATCCAACTTCAGCTTTCTTCTCTTTATTCACTGGCTCCTTTTCCCACATTGCACCAGAATTTTCCTCAGAAATAAGAACTATATTGTCATTGAGAGAAACTGCTGGAATTTGCCCTGGGAAATATTAAGGTTCTCCATAAGTACAGAAACACTTTGATTGGTTCATTAGTCAGAGACAAACCAGAAAATGAACCATTTGAGGGCGTGAATAGATAAGAAATGCCTTGCTAAAGCAAAATACTCGTTTGCACCTTACTTAGAGCAAGTATTAGAGCTCAGAAATTAGCTATTTGAATAATCAGGATGAAGAACACTAGAATATTATGTCACTAGGAACTTCACTACTATCTAAATTAATGGATAATCTCGTCCGCTCAAATAACAAAATTAAAAGCTGAAAAATAAGAGAGAGAAAATCTTTCTGTATCAGACTTCAGTCATACAATCATAAAAAATTCAAGATTTACTGATCAATCATATAGTACAGAATAAGTTATTGGACCTTTGCTAGTTCAGTCACATAATTCAAACATGAATGGGGCATTAAATTTTTAAATTAGTTTTGCATAGGGATGAAATATTTTTTTTTGCAATAACAAGAGACTTGTTCATCATTTCAACAAATATAAATTCTATATCAACAAGGGTTATTTTTGAGAGAGGAGCAGGAATAAACTTACAGTGCAACCTATCTTTGCTAGTGCTGATCCATTACCAGATGCAACAGCTCCTACCATTGGAAAATATTTGATTTGAGTCGGTGTATGATATATAATGAGAGAACGAGTACTCAGTTTGCTGGACAGTAGATTGACTAACCGAGGGCAATTGTTGTATCTCTAGCAAAGAATAGCAGCTGTGGCACACAGAAGTGGCTAAGGTTAGAGTCTTTATCTGGCCTTGTTTCTATGTATTGACGCCAGCTAAGCTTGTTAGCTTAATACTAACATATTTGAATAAGTTACTTATTTTGAAAGTAGCTTTAAGAATAAGTAAACCTACTATTTCCAGTTTTAGTTAAAAACATGTTTTTATGCAGAAGCTTATTTACTAATAATTTTCAAGCTACCGTATGCTTCAATGTGTTCCTTTCTTTTTCCCTCTCCAGGGAGGAAATACAAGATTGTTTGTTGTCAGACAGTGAGGATGGAACCTAAATCTGCGCCTTTCGTTTGCGTCCATCATTTTCAACATGATGAAGCAGAAGTATTAGGCTGCATGAATTGTACATAAGGAAGGCGATGAATGGCAGCTGTATGCAGGATAAGAAGATTGAGAATAAATTTCAACATACTTATGTGATATGATTTGGGCGTTCATTTAGAATGGTAGCAAGAAGCTGGACAAAAGGGTGTACGATTTTTGAGATGTAATTTTATGTGATATATATATATATATATATATATATATATATATATATATATATATATATATATATATATATATTTTTTTTTTTTTTTTTTTTTTCAGATATAGTCATGCCTTGGGTTTAAGCAATCATATACACCTGTGGATCTTTTTTTCTTGAACAAACGAATGATGAATTTAATGTTAGACAAAGCATTTTGAATTTCAAGATTCATTGGAATAGACAAGTATCAAAATCAAAACTATCACAATCTCGTCATATGAAGATTGAACCGCACTCATTCTTAGCCAATTATGCAAGTCCATGTCATCATACAAATTCCCCCATGAACACTAAGGTGTATACCTCCCACCAGACAAGGAATATAGATGCACTCCCAAATTTACCATAAGATACCAACTATTATTTTCATGCGATGAGGCTACAATGCCAGATGCTTATGTTTCCATGAAACTTCATGCGATTATCACAGATGTTCAGGAAATCAGAGAAAAGATTTCCTCCAACTGGCTTTCACGCACCAGGACACCGAGTCTCTGGGCATATACGTTATCCTTAGTATCATCTCCGATGCTTTTGACAACATCAGCAGAGGTCATTTCCATGTATTCATTCAAGTTGTGCACAGCTCCATCTGTCTAAGCAAAATACTGCTATCAGGATATGTAGCAAGGGAAAAAACGACAGGTATCAGAAACAGATTGCTGTGATCCAAGGAATGCCATGAACTGCAAGCGCTTCAATATGCAACTCCGTGTGTGATTGAGAGCCTTAGTTTACAATTTCTTTTGGCTTCTTAACTTGTACACTCAACCAGAACAAATAAAGGAAATAAAGTTTGTATCCTCCTTGTTATGCAGATGTCCCCTTTTCTTTTAGTCAAGTTTTTATGTATTGAAAAAGAAGAAAGGAAAGAAAAGGGGTCCCGGAAACTGCCTCAGAAAACCTTAAAATACACAACTGCATTACACAATGCATTCTATTAGTATTGTAATTGCATCTATATCATACCCCGTTAGAGCTGGAAAATGAAATGTACCTTACCTGAAAATTTGACAAGCTCTGCAATGAACTCGAAGGAACTATTTTCAGCTAATACAATTAGGATTTCATCCCTATCTTTAAAACATAATGATGTAAATTTTCCACTAGGAACTTTGATTTTCATCTTAATTTTGTGCCCATGCGATGATGGTGATGGAGCATTGAACTCCACAAGGGTGGTATTGGTGGAAGTGTTGTTGCGCAGGGCAGCAAGGAAACAGGAAAGTGAAAAGGACCAAGGAAAGAAAAGGAAATAGAAGAACGTAGAGGTAGAAAGGAGACGAGAAGGGAGACCATCGGCAATGGGCATGTTTTGCTAAGCTTAATGAAAAGCAAAAGTTACATTTGAATAACTTTTTGTTTCCAAACATGTTTGAAATAAGGTGAAAGTAGCTCCCGCCTTTGTGTCAAAATAAGCAGCTTACTTATTTCCAACTTTTACCAATAAAAAAAACTTATTTAGCTTAAAAGTTACATATTTACTTCAAAGAAAACTATTTAGGACTAGCCATGTGATCTTTTTTGTTTTTAGCAGAAAACTAGGCGATAGCCATAGGCATTGTCGAAAATATATTCTCTATGTTCTTATGTCATGCAGGAAATGTTAATAAAAGAAATGCCAGTATTGACCTCAGAATTAAATTTTACAAGGATAATACATTCGGGAAACTGATTCAATTTATTCCACCCTTATGTTGTGCTAACCTTGAGGTAAATAGATAAAAGGAGACATGTACTGCAATATTGGTCAAGTTACCTATCTTCCATGTGCCCTGAAATATTATAGCCTTCATTTACAAACTTTAAACTAAAGATGTGAATAAAATATGAATGAACTTTGTTTTTGAGTTCTAAAGACATATCATGATCTTACGATGCTATCTAACATGAGAACTAACCTAGAATCGAAAAAATGTAGGGGTCTGAAGTTCACAGCACGAACTTCTAAACAGCTATTTTGCAGCATTTACCTTCAGCAACAATGACTTCATATGAAGGCGGGGGATGAAGCCAGTTTCCTGCAGTATCTTTCATGTGTCTTCTATCAGATGCAAAAGATCGAAGGAATATGGGTGCGTGCACAATCCGAAAGAACCTGAAATTACAATATTAAGCGTTTTGTCAAACAAAAAAGTAACTGTTTAAATTGTCACTGGGTTTTGATTCACACTCCACAAGTATATTTCATTTTGAGTTTATCAAAAGGAATTTTGTCATCTGATGGGTGTGCTTGTGCGTTATTACCCACCTACAATAACATAGTGTCACCAGAAAAATGAAGGATATCCAACTAGTCATACCTCTGAAACTCCGAAAACAGCTGAAATGAAGGCCGAATAGTTTCAGAAACGTATGTGGATAGTGGAGACGGAAAGGGAAGTTTTGAATCTAAATCCCACACTAGATGAGGCAGGTTGCTATCTTTTCTTTTCTGTTACAGTCATTACGAAACATAATAGTGAGTTTTCATTATGTAAGCAAGTATGAACTTCTAACCTCTCCAAAACTAATTATCCGTCGAGACAAAAATTCTTTAGTATGGATTTTTATGGTAAAGAAGAAGATATACAACTTATATCGATTTGCCATATAATGCAAATTTCTTGACCAGATAGTTCCATCATCATGGTTAAATCAGTTGAATTCTTACCTGTATGCAGATAGCATGGTAATCCCACAAAATAACCCCATCCGCTCTATGGCTAGCCTTCTGATGCCACAATGGAATCTGATATAGAACCTTAAAACATTTTAATCTTATGCACATGGTTCAATGAAATGGTAATTTTATGATCTTATATTGCCTAATATTCAGCCCAAGATAGTGATTAAGAATAACTTGATTACATGCCTGCTTATTTTCATTGGAAATGAAAATAACAAAGAGGTCAGAACCATCCGATCTTGCTATTCCATCCGCAGCTAGCTTCTTACATAGCAAGTATACGTTCTCCTCACTATCCATATAAACACAAAAAGAAAAGCACCGAATATTTTAATACTAATGAAATTATCTAAGCTAAATTCTAAAAGTGAATTCTCCAGATAATAGTAATAGTTAAACTACAAAGTTCATCAAAAAGGAAAAATAAGACATTAGACATAACAGATAACACTCACGTTCATAATCAAGGTATGATCCCTAAAAAATAGAAATGCAAATGAACCAATCAATCCAAGAATGATCCACAACAAGAAACAGCGTCTAGAACCGACGAATATACAAAAAATTGAAAAACATAAATCAAGTAATTACTCAAAAAGTACATTTTTATATACATAAACTTGCATATATAATTATGTATATAGAGAGAGTTCTATATATAATTATTTTATATTTTTATGAATCAAGAGAAAGTTCTTACCAGTAAAATGGGGTGTGATGGAAACGGGGAATGTCCACAGATTCAGTGACTGATGAAGACGAATCCAAATTCGAAGTTGACATTTATTGCTATATTATAAATATTTTTTCGTTTTCTTTTCGAGTCTCGATTGCTTCAACTTCGGAGCAGAGCCTGCAAGTCAGGTAGGGCGGAGCAATTGCAGGATAAGCGACGTCGTGCTGGCCACCAATGATTTGGCACCGTTTGTAACCATTATTCTAGAAAAAAATATATTCTTTGTGTCAAATCACACTTTTTTTGTGGTTGAAAATAAATGAAAAGTTATTGATGTGATGGAAAATATTATTTTATTGATGAATGTGTGGTTGAAAATTAGTAGAAGAATGAGAATGAAAAAAAGAATGGTTACCAAACGGTGCCTTAATATCAATTTGGCACTTTGACCCTAAAGTTTCATTCCTTTCGAACTGGGCCCGTGAATTCTATTTATACAAATCTTCCATATTCTTTTAATTTAGCATATTTCATCCTCAAATCAAGAAAGAAATGCACAAATTGTACTTGCACTCCATTCCCTCCATTGAAGTCTTGTAAAATGATGATTTTACCCTCCATTTTAAATAAACAAAAATGAAAAGAACCAAGGGGAAAATGTAGGGCTGGGCAAAATGTCCGAACCGAACCGAACTGAACCGGAACCGAACCGAATCGAACCGAGCGGGTTTTTTGAAATGAAATACCCGAACGGGTATCCGAATCGAGAATCGAATGGTTTGGTTCGGTTCTCGGTTCTAGACCCAGAACCGAAGAACCGAATAAGAACCGAAATTTTTTTTTTTAATATTGGATAAATCAAATTCTTTTATTTTTTCTAAATAAATTAATAATTTTTTTCTTATTAAATCTTATTAGTTGAACAATTTAGAGTTTATTTATATTTGTTAGTTGTGTTTTTTTTCAATTTTTTCTTGTATAGTCTCTTAATAGTTAGTATGGAAAGTCAAGCAACTGATTATTATATTAAATAGTTGGTAAGTATTATCAATACTTTAAAATATTTTATCTTTATTACTTCTAATTTATATTTCATTTTTATATAGACTTGAATGTTTGAAGCAAATGAATTATTGATATGAATTATCGAAGTTTTGTTAGTAATATTTACTTTTTCGTATTTGTATTTGACAACTTATTATTTATATGTTATTAAATTAGATTACGTTAATTTGTAAAAGTTAAGATTGAACTTGGTATTTATATATACTTTTTGTTATTAATATTAGTATCTACTTTCAAGTATATTTATGTAGTATTATTTTAAATGTTAAAAAATTTAATTATAGTACGGAACCGAACGGAACCGAACCGAACCCGAACGGTTCCAAAATTATATTTGGAACCGACGGTTCCATTTACTAAATACCCGAAAATTTCTGGAACCGAAAAAAATCGAACCGAACCGACCCGCGCCCACCCCTAGGAAAATGTAAATTGAAAACGTTAACAAATGTCATTTTTCACCGCTAAATTGTGCTAAAAGCCTATAACTGAGAACATGAATAGGGGTAAAATGTTCACCCGCTCAGAAACCAGGGTAGGAGAAGATTATGGTTTCACCTTGTACCCGTCCCACTTCTTATTTTTTATTTATTTAATTTTAAATAACATTTAAAAAATAACAAATAGGATGAAACATGAAAAATAGTTTGATTCCCGCTAAACAAAAAATGGAAAAATTGTCAAAATGAATAGTTTATTATGATTATTTTTTCTTTTAACTTCAGACTTGTTTCAATTTGATTGAAGAGCAGCAAATTGAACCAAAAATTTCTGAAAATGGAAAATAGCCTCCAAGCTTTGACTTGTGTTGCATCTTGGTCTCCAATCATAACATTTGCAATCCCAATGTTCCATTTCAGTAGAACTTAGGTCTCGCTGAACAATTTTACCCTCGTCATTGATCTTAAGGAGAAGATTTTATTACTCAATTCACCTCTCTTTAAGTCAATCTTAGATAAATTTAAATGCATTACAGAAAGAAGTAGGGCTGTCCGTGGGTCGGTTCGGTTCGGTTCTGAAGATACCCGAACCGACCCAAAACTTTCGGGTATTTAATAAATGGACCCGTCGGGTCCAAATATAATTATGGAACCGTTCGGGTTCGGTTCCGTTCGGTTCGGTTCGGGTCGGTTCGGTTCCGTTCGGTTCCGTACCATAATTAAATTTTTTAATATTTTCAACAACACTACATAAATACAATTAATAACATTTCATTCGTAATTTTTACAAATTAACGTAACCCAATTCAAAAAAGGAAAATACTAGATGTACTCCATGAATTACTACATGGAGTACATCTTGGACAAGTGGCGACCACCTATTGGAGGGGGTCGGTGTGGGCCCCTCGGCCCCCCCGGTAGGCCCTCCAATAGGTGGTCGCCACTTGTCCCTTAAGTCATCCATGTAGTAATCCATGGAGTAAGTGTAGCATGATCCTTCAAAAAAATATACAAAACTAGCCGTCCAATAAGATTAATTCAATGCATACAAATACCAAAAAGTAGATATTAATATTACAGCAAAACTACATAAAGTATATTCATTTGCTTCAAATTAAAATGGGTTAATGGATTTTAAAATGATTTGGACTTAAAAATTAAAATTGTGAAATAATCTAATTTATTCAATTAATTTGCTAATTTGTATAGGAAAAAAATAAAATAATTTAATTAATTCAATATAAAAAATAAAAAAATTATTTAGTTTCGGTTCTTGTTCGGTTCTTCGGTTCTTGGTCTAGACCCGAGACCCGACCCAAACCCATCGGTTCTCGATTCGGGTACCCGTTCGGGTATTTAATTTATGAAGAACCGCTCGGTTCGGTTCGGTTCGGTTCGGAACTTTTGGACACCCCTAGAAAGAAGGTACAAATATCATATGATGACTAGAAATAAGCTGGAAAATGCGTTAATTTTATACACGAATACTTTTACTTTGCTCTTTTTTTGGGTCCTAGATTGTTTTATTTCTTGTCTTTAGTCTTTTATGTTTACATTAAAGTAGCTTTAACTAGGTTCATCGGTTCCTAATTCATCTAAATGAGTGACTCGCTCTTTTTTTATTTTGTCATTTCTTTAGAGGTTTTGCCTGATTTTTTTATGCTTTCTACTCATCGATTTCAATTGTTTGATGTTGTGAAAAAATAAACAAAAATGAAAAAAAAAATCTTTCACTCCACCTCACCTCACTCCATCACACCGCCTATTGAAACACGGAAACTATTGCCATTTGTTGCCTATCACTTTAATGTAGGCTTGGAAAAGTGGTTAGAAAACACTATTTTCATTCTTGTTTTTAGTTTATCTTTTATTTATTCAAAGATAAGGGTAAAACTATCCCTTTAATAAAAGGAATAAAATAATAGCTCGTTCACTAAGGCAGGTCATCAACTAAGGACGTAAGTAATACTCAAATAAAACTTGATGATGTAAATGCTCTATTTTGAACAATCGGGACCAAGGTGCATTGTGTATCAAAGTTTTGGGACCTTAACAGCTATTTTCGTTTCTGAAATAATCCTTTTCCAATTAATGGGAGTAAAATAACTTTTTTATTAATAAATCATGCAAAAAGCGAAAAAAATCCAGAAAATACAGCCAAAGAGAGAAGGGAAATTCACTATCGGTCCATAATTTCAGTACAGAAAAAAGTCACTCTCCAACTTTAAAATAAGCAAATTAATCTCGAACTTCTTGTTGTAATTCGGATAAATTCTGTTAACATATTTAGTTAAAATTAATTATTGACTTGACTTATATTAAAATATAAATTTTAATTTCTACCAAACATAGACTTAATAATGAGGATTGAAAAGTCTGATTTTAAAGGGTGGAGACCAATTGCACAAAATTTTCCAAATTATATTGACACCACATTGTAACTATATTAAAGAAAAATGTTATTTATCCCCAATGATGATGCATCCTCAATCTATGTGGATGTAAATAATTGGTTAAATGATAGGTGAAATTAAATGTTATTTAATTTCACCTATTATTTAATGCCACATTAACGCCATATAGACTCGGGATGCATCCTCATTGCAGATGAATATCATTTCTCTATATTAAATGTCCATAATATATATTTGTTGATCATTTAATGTCACGTTAAAGATATTTAAACCTTGTTTGTAATCCCATTGGGATGAATAACATTACTCTAAATAAAAACTTTGATAATTTCATTTTCATATAATTCAAATATAATGTACTAAGGTGTAAATATATTGAAGTAGTGTAGAATATAGTAAGGGCCTGTTTGGTACAGATTTTCATTTTCTACAGTAAATCAATTCTCATTTTTAACCACACATTCTTCAATAAAATAATATTTTCCATCACATCAATACTTTTTTCTTCTTTTTCAACCACAGATTTCCCATCATAGTACTATTCAAAAATCAATTATTCCCCTAAAAATCCCTACCAAACACACTCTAAATAAAACGTAATTTTAGAAAACATGGTATATAAGGTGCAAATTTCTCTCAAATATTTAATTCTCGCTCGCATTTGAATGGGGATCCAAGATGCTTCAAATAGTAAAGTTTAAGGATGCAGCTGCAAATTTCCCCGTGCAGTCCAACCAAAACCTCATCCCCCTCCATCCATAGAGTTGAGGTTTTATTTCTCCATTCCTCAGTATCAGCTCAATTATGGCTACTGTCGTCCACAGCCATAACCTCAAACACCACCACCACCACCACCACCACTCATACTTCATCAGGCCCCGGTCCTCCAGAATATTAAAAATTCGCTGCAAGAAGCCTAGCAATTCGGACGCTTTCAGTGAGAGAAAGCAGGTCCACGTGGACTACGGCAAAGGAATTCGTGAGGTGTCAACGCAAATCTCCGGGCTCCGGAAGTCGGACTTGCCGAAACGGCACCGTTTGCGGGTCGAAGGCGACCGGTTCCAGAAGGACTGGACCATATCCGAAGTGGTAAAGAGAATACTTGAGCTCAACCACTGGGATGACGTCGAGGGTGTTCTCAACCGCTGGGCCGGACGGTTCGCTAGGAAAAACTTCCCGGTTCTAATAAAGGTAATTTTGCAATTACTGCCTTACTGGAGTACCTCGGTTTTATACTTCTATTGTTTCTATGTTAATTTAATTTGATCTGAAGTTAGTATTTTGACTATGTTAATTGCCTGTGTACAAAAAAAATATGAGGTATGGATTTTGATTCTTGGGGAGAAGAAGAGTAGGAAAGTGTGATTGGGAAATCAAGGCACAAGTTTTAAAGATCGATTATTTTATCCTTTTCCATCACTGTAGGTTGATTTAGCCGGGTGGCTGATCGTATGGGAATATATTACTTTCCATTTTATATGTGAATTGTAGGTTTAGGATTTTTAGTGAGCTAGGGTTGCTAAGATGTTAATGATGGGAAAGTACCATCTTTTAAGCACGGCTTGGATTTAATGATGTTATTGGAGCTTGGGTCATACTCTTTTGGAGTTTGTTTTTGCAATGAGGAAACTGGTCTATCATTTGTCTACCATATAAGTATGCTGTGGTAGATGAAATCTTCATCTTAATTCTAAAAGTCTCACGTAGTTAACTATTTCTTGCCTGCTTCTCGTAATATCTGTATTTCTTTGGAAGTGAACCCGGCCTTTCTGTTATTAGGCTGTTGAAATTTGCCAGTGTAAGAAAGTTAGGCCACCATTTTCTTAAATTTCAAGAGGGCTATTAGCCAGTCCGTGTATTATATCATCTTTATGTTTAGGTTGCCTAATAATTGCTTATACGGCAATGTAACAGCTGTAGTTAACCAGTAGTTATCCTGTTATTTATTGTAAGGCATGCATAAATCAACTTAAGTTTTGCTGGTGCAGGAAATAACTGAAATGGGTTCTATTGAGCTTAGCATTCAAGTTTTCAATTGGATGAAGAATCAGAAAAATTATTGTGCACAATATGATATTTACAATATGATGATCAGAATGCATGCTAGACATAATCGTGTTGATCAGGCACGTGGCTTGTTTTTTGAGATGCAAAAGTGGAGGTATGGCTGTTTCATTAAATGTGTTGATCATTGCATTTTTTCATATAATGCTTCTTTCAAGATTTTTCACTCACCCTTTGATTTTACTGTCTCTTGGATAATTAAAGTTGCAGTTCCCTTAATCAAATAATATAGGATGTTAAATGTTATATTGGTCCTTTGGCCCCTAATGTATGACATCTAGTTCTTTAAAATCCTCCGAATTGAGTTATATATAAGATTATGTACGCGAGGTTATTGACTTCATAGTTTTTTTAGCTGGCCAATTCACCTGGTTTATCGTATGTTACATCTGTAGATATGTTTGCTTTCTTTTCTTCATCTGTTCAAACGAAGAGCATATATTGGCATCTTCATTAATCATAACAAAGCACCAAAGACGCCAATACTTTTTTGTAATTTAGTTAGAGAAACTCTTACCAGGAGATTGCTTCTCTCCATTCTGATGGCAGTGCCAGCTTTCCTTTCCCTTCATGTCATTTTATTAGTTTATTATTTTTGCCAGGTGCAAGCCCGATGTTGAAACCTACAATGCTCTCATCAACGCACATGGGCGAGCTGGTCAATGGCGCTGGGCAATGAATATCATGGAAGACATGCTCCAAGCAGCTGTGTGTATTTACATTTTTCCTTCCTAATCAATCTTTGTGGGTCTGATGTGAGCTTCCTTCTTTTAAGTACTTACAATGTTCACTTTTTTTTCTTAAAAAAATTGTTGGTATCTATTTGTTATAATTTTGAGTACTTCTGACTTAAAGTTGAAGCAGCCTAACTTTTGACAACGTCACACTTTCGAACACCTTTTAACCAGGATCTGAAAACCATTTGGATCTATTTATTCCTAAACCAAACCATGCATTGGGGGTCTAATCTAGTAAAAACAAATATGTATATTGATGTTTAACAGTTCATCAAATCGACTTCGATTGTTTCTCTTCGGTTGTACCAATTGCATCACGAGATGTCATGTTATTTGGGTTTCATGGAGCTTTGAAAGAGGGGCAATGATTTCCCATAATCATTTCCATTGATTTGATTGCTCAATTATTAGGTTGTTTTGTATTTGATACAAGTGAATTCTTATTGATTCATCACATAAGAAGCCAGACGTACGAGAATTGTAGAGAAAATCTACTGCTTGGAACTTAATGATTAATCAATGGAGAAAGGAAATGAAGTGCATATATAAAAAATTATGATGTACGGTTCTTGGGAGATGGACCAAGTTTAGTTGTGAGAATTTCTCTTTTTCACTGGTTGCATAAACATTGATATTTCCATTATTCAAGTATTGATTGTTCTAAAACTAAAAGAGACGTATCTGACATTTGTATCCAATTGCAGATTCCACCAAGTAGGTCAACATATAATAACTTGATCAATGCATGTGGATCAAGTGGAAATTGGAGAGAGGCTCTTAAAGTTTGTAAAAAAATGACAGACAATGGCGTTGGGCCTGATTTAGTGACTCACAACATCGTGCTATCTGCTTACAAAACTGGTGCCCAGTATTCAAAAGCACTGTCTTATTTTGAACTAATGAAGAGTACAAATGTCCGTCCAGACACTACTACCCTAAATATTGTCATCCATTGTTTGGTAAAGCTTGGGAAATATGAGGAAGCTGTTGAAATTTTTAATTCAATGAGAGAAAAAAGAGCGGGCTGTAGCCTAGATATTGTGACGTACACTACTATCATGCATATGTATTCTGTTTGTGGGCAGATTGAAAACTGCCAAGCTGTTTTTAACACATTGGTTGCCGAGGGTTTGAAACCTAACATTGTCTCTTACAATGCCTTACTCGGAGCCTATGCTTCGCTTGGGATGAGTAAACAGGCATCATCAATTTTTGAACAAATGAAACAGAGTGGAATACGTCCAGATGTTGTATCTTATACATCTTTACTTAATGCCTACGGAAGATCACAGCAACCGGTCAAAGCCCGCGAAATATTTGATTTGATGAACAGAAACAATTGCAAACCAAATTTGGTGAGTTACAATGCGCTGATCGATGCATATGGATCAAATGGTTTTCTAGCTGAAGCTGTAGAACTGCTGCGAGAAATGGAGCAAAACGGTGTACGACCGAATGTTGTCTCAATTAGTACCCTGCTGGCTGCATGTGGCCGATGCTGTCATAAGGTGAAAATTGACTCCATACTTAAAGCTGCTAAGATGCGAGGCATCGAATTAAATACGATTGCGTACAATTCTGCAATTGGAAGTTATATGAATATTGGCGAATATGAGAAAGCTTTAACGTTATATAGGTGTATGAGGGACAAGAAAGTTAAACCAGATTCTGTTACTTTTAATGTGTTAATAAGTGGTAGTTGTAAGATGTCAAAATACAATGAGGCACTTGAATTGCTTGTTGAGATGATGGATCTGAAGATTCCTTTGTCAAAGGAGGTATATTCTTCAGCAATCTGTGCCTACAGCAAACAGGCAAGTAGTTTAGTCCGCCTTTATGAATGCTGCGGCATCTTGATTAAATCCTAAACCTCTATTTCTGTCTTCCTCATTTCAGGATCAACTAGTTGAAGCAGAATCTATGTTCAACACGATGAAAATGGCTGGTTTTCATCCTGATGTTGTTGCATATACGACAATGTTACATGCATATAATATTGGTGGTGAGTTCATATCATGAACATTAACTTTGAAACCCTAGCGCAAGGAAATATCCGGAGCTCGCTGAAAGGAACCATATTTGCAGGGAACTGGGAGAAAGCTTTTGCAGTATTTCAAGAAATGGAGCTGAACAATGTCCAGCCAGATTCCGTTGCTTGTTCTGCCCTTATGAGAGCTTTCAACAAAGGATCCCAACCTGGCAAAGTCTTGCTTGTTGCACAATTCATGAGAGAGAAGAAGATTCCGTTTACTGATTCTATTTTCTTTGAATTGGTTTCAGCCTGCAGCATGTAAGTTGGGCATGTTTAAATTTTGCCTATGTAGAATGAAGATTAAGCTATTACTGTGGCCCCTCTTTCTGGACCTGACATTTCTTTTTCTTTTTGGTTAGAGATTATTATTTTTCGATTAATTTGGTAATCACGGTTTTGTTAATGGTTATTTTTCCAATGCTGCCACATCATTACTTTGCCGAGAAACTTAAAGTTATGTTTTTGAAGATTGCGAGATTGGAAGATGACAGCTGATATTATTGAATTGGTGGACACTTCACTTCTCACTGTATCTGTGGGAACTCTGAACCACCTTCTTCATTCTGTTGGAAAAGCTGGGAAGATCGAAACCATGATGAAGGTAATTAAAGCGTTTCCTGTTCTTTTCCCTGTTGAAATTCATCACAATATATGCCTCGTATGTTGATATCTGACAATTTTGTTACATTATGTGTATATTATCTTTTAGATTTTAATAAAATATCCTAAATGAAATTAGATCAAGATGGCAATTGACAACTTTCTCCTTTCCATCACTTATACAGTTGTTTCTAAAGATAGTAGCATCAGGTGCAGACGTTAACTCAACTACCTACTCAGTTTTATTGAAGAATCTTTTAGCTGCTGGGAACTGGAGGAAATACATCGAGGTAAACCGATCAAATTTCTTCCAAATACACCTTTTGGGTTTCAATTGGTTTTTAACCTTTTGACATTGCTCATCTCTGAAATCATGATACATGTGTGCAGTTGAATATGAAATGATCTAATAAGGAAGTTTTATATTCCATTATCCAATTCTTCATGAAGCTCTATGACAAAGATTAGCTATCTCAAGAGCATGTTTGTCTAAGCTTTAAAAAAAAAATTATCACAACCATTTTAGGACAACCTACTTTTTTGAAAGTTTTTCTCTAGCATAACTGCCAAAATAAGTAACCTACTCGTTTCAAACCTTCACTAATAAAAGAAATTATTTATTTTAAAACTTATTTATAAGTAAACCTTGCCAAATGTGCTCTTAGTGCAAGGAATGATTGAACCAAATGTTGTCGTAGGTGATGCAATGGATGGAGGAGGCAGGTGTTCGACCGTCACCGCAAATGTACCAGAATATCCTTTCGTTTGCTCAAATACGTAGTGGAACTGAACATGGTGCTGTCATAAAAGAACGAATAGGTAAAATTCTGTAAGTATTACTTCTTGTGTACGTTATCTTGTGGAAATGTCGTTGAATGGTTCAGTTGTTTTTGAAATGTGGACACTCTTTATTCCTGACTATTTTGAAATCCTCTGCGTATTATTTAGTGCTTACAGGTTAGTATATTATAGTGAAGAAAGTTAAAATCTTTTATGGAAAAGCACACATTTTTTCTGACTAGTTGAGTGTTTACGTGGCAAATAGGATCATCCCACAATTTTGATGTCGACTTATTATAGGATCATCACACAATTGATAGGGACTTATTTTGTGCATTTCAATCCTCATTAAATTCATGCTATTGCTATCCATCAGTTCTGCATAATGATTAATGTTGATTTCCCGATCAGATACCAGTGTTCTTAAATGTTTATACTCTTGTATGTAGAATTTATCATGCTGTAATCTCTTGGCTTTCTTTTAACTTGACAGCATATTTGAAAAGTAAATTCGATTATCCAACATGATGACACAACAGGAAGAGATTCATATTCCAGGAAGGTGAAATTTTTTCCTTCATAATTTGATTATATTGCAAGCTGATATGATGAAACGACAGGTAAAAGTGTTTATTTGTCTCAAAAATCCATATGGATGTCGAGACAAGCAATGGGATTGTGAGCCAGATCTCTGTTTCTTTCCCCTGGAAATGAAGATGGATCCGAGTGTTTATCCTTTTCGAAGTACAAGTACACTGATTTTGTATCTAATTTTCCAGTTTCATGGTTCAATTCTTGTATACGAGAATGCAAGGCTGTGTATATAAAAAGTAACTACAAGCTTAAAATTAAGGCCATAAGATAAAAATATGTAACAACATTACCAAAGTATTTATAGTAACCAAAAAATAAAATGCTCAAAAAAAACTTTGATTTCCTTTTTGAAAAATTAAATTAGAGATACATTATGAGTTTATATTTCTTTAAAAAAATTTGAAAATATGTTTATCTGAAATCATATCAATTAATATTTTTCTAAATTGATTTGAGATCAAACTTAACAATAATGTACAGTTGATTATAACAATAAATAGATTATTTAACTTTGTACTCATTTCATAAAACTGATATATAATTTTAGTCTACTTCATTTCAACTCTTGTGGGCAACTCACTTGGGTTATATCATTTGGTACAACTTTAAGATTTTGGAAAATGTAAGACAGGGTTCATGACCTATTGAAAATGTAGCAAGTTACAATGTTTTGGATTATTTGATGGTAGGATAAAAATATTTGTACATTAAAAAATCTACCGAATTGATTATCCTCTCTCACACGTACGCGGGCCCCGTGTGAATAAAAGCATCTCAATATGTGGTCTCCACCCCCTATTGTGAATAGTCGGTAAGGAATTTGGTAAAAAAATTCGGTACATGTAGCATAGTTCTTGATGATTTTGCCCTTTTTTCTAATTAATAATTTTTTGTTTAAAAATGAAACTTTACCCTTATATTTAATAATTATGTTATCTAGCATCAATTTAGGTAATAACACTTGATAGATTTAATTAAATGAATTATTTAACATTTTATTTAAGGGAATCTATCATTCAATGTTATGCTATTATCATCTAGATTAGTGGTTGGTATTCAGTGATGTTGAATAATATTACTCTATATTTAATTATAAATAAAAATAATATTAAACAATTATACTCGCCGAGACTCCCATAGTCAACCTGTCAGTGGATTTTGTTTTTTCTTTTATTTTTATTTGTCTGCTTTACATTTTTGTTTTCTGCATTCTTCAGGTTTAATTAAAGTAGGTAAGGATAAAGATGTCTATTGGGACTCGAGCGATAAAAAAAAATAAAAATTGGAGGAAATACTGCCAAATTAAGAGGTTAAGGAATAACTATAATTGATCACTTTGTCTAGAAGTTTAAGTGGTTAACATCGTCCAAAAAACTGATTTTCACTTTATGTGGTATTTAATATAGGGTTCTGCTAGGGGTACATCAGAGCCTACATCAAGGTGTACATAATGCACACTTTGATGTAGGCATTGATGTACTACTAGAATTATCCTTTAATATATTATACTTGTTTTAGTTTTTTATTCTTAAGATCCCACTTAGTTGTGTTGATTCCATAATGATGTTGTGGTCACGCGGTTCAAGTTTGTTTCAACATATTGAAATTTTTGAAAGATAATGAGCATATAACTAGTAAGCTTTGATTAGTGATTACCTTATCGATTCAAGTTTCCCTGTGCAATATTTTTCGGAATATACTTATCAAACTTGACCTATGATGAAGAAGTGAAAGTTAATGATTTTGTCGTTTGATTGACACTTGCATTGTTGTCCACAAATGATTGGATGGAAATTTTTTTTAAAATTTAAACTGTCAAATTGGTTAATACCACGTGGCAAAGTATACACTAAAGTGTAAATGTAGCGAGGTTGGAAAGTTAATTTCTAGAATCAAAAGAATATATGGATCGTTAAGAAAAGTATAGAAAGAATTTGAACTATTACAAAGTTGTGCTATTTTGTGTCAATGTTTGAGAGAGTTCGCCCTGTCTGGCCCTATTATCTCAAATTTATTTTTAAAAAATATTTTCAAACCATACATTTTATGAAATTTTCACTTTTCTATCACATATTCATCAACTTTTATCAAAATTTATAAAATCTGATTGTTGAAACCCCTTTTGTTGAAATTAAGAAGCCTTTAAATAATTAAAACTGGGCTGAAGCCTGAAGTCAGATAAAAGTGAAAGTTTCAAATAAATTATGGCTAATTAACCTAACTTAATTTTTAAAACTTCAGTGTCAAGTGTCAACCTCCAATTTGTCAGTTTTGTTGCTTAAAGTTTGTTCTTTTTTCAGACTACATATTAAAAATTATGAATCATGTTCTTCTTTTAGGTTTCTTAATAATATGTCGTGGTCTTCCATACAACAAATGAATATAATATCTAGATCTAGTAGTTCCAAGCGTCCAACAAATTTCTAAATCAAGACTGTAATGCATTTTGTCATGTTAGGTGTGAATAGTAGTTAGATCTTACTTATTACAGTTTGATTTACCCGAAAGCAACAAGAAACGCGACAACAACTCTGTATTAAATTAGATTCGATCACAAAGACCTACATGTCGATCTTGTTTTACTAAATCCAAGTTCGACGTATAGATTACAAGTCAACATCCAAATACCCAATTTAAGGCCTACAAGATAAATCTCACAAAGAAGCATAAATACAAATGGGTATATTGATTTGTAGCCAATTCGGGGATAGAAATTTGGGCCATTTTAATAAATTTTGTAAAGAGTGTCCATTTTGTATTGTTGCAATACAAAAACACCATTTTTGTAAGAACGACCAGGATGATTGAGTGGTGTAGATTTCACAACTGTTTGAACCCCTTCTGTTGTGTAAAATGCATTTTGGAATAGTAGATTAATTAAGAATGTGTGACTAAAAATGAAGGAAAATTTTTTTGATTGCGTATAATATTATTTTATTGAAAAATGCGTGGTTAAAAAGAAGAAAAAAAAAATATTTTTAGTAAAATTGGAATCAAACAAGGTGAGAGTGCCCAAATCTCCATCTTGCCAAGTTCCTTACACGACAAGACTTGCGAGTAGAAAATGCTATTGTCCAATAGTTAATAAAAGATATCTGGAACTGATTAATCCTATTACACATGCAAAACCGAAAACATAATCCATTTAGCTCCTCTTTTACAACCATTATTTTGGGAAATAGGGTTTTGAATAATAATTTTTAAAATAATTGTGTGGTTAAAAAGTAGGAAAACATTTTGGATTTACGTGTACAATATTTTATTATGTAAATATTTGATTGAAAATGAGTATATAAAAAAAATTGAAAATGGTTGTCAAACAAGGGCTGAATTGGACTTTCTTTAAATCGAGGGGAAGGCTTTATAGGGGGGAGTTTAGGATGGTTTCCGAACGAGAGCCTGTAGCTTTTTCCGGGGGTGCTAGGACTCGGAAAACCTGATGCCAATAGCTGTCTCAGGGAGTTGATAAGGTTTGGCTGGGCTTTCTCTTCTTCTTGCTTCTGGGTTCTTGAGAATGGTCTAAGGTTGGTTTTGAGGATCTTGTAACCTTACCTTCCTACATGCAAAGAGGGAATTATAACACAAATGCCCATTAAATTCGATTTCCTTGAAAAAAATAAGTTTGAGGATCATGAAGTAATCATTCTAACATAATGTCTTATTATCAACACTCTTTTAACATGCGTGCTACATTCTTGAAATGTTTTGCTTTAATTTTATTTAGAAACAAGACTTATCTTGATATTTTTTTCTCATGGCGCGCAAATTCAATTTATTTTTATCTTAAAATAAAAATCATAAAGTTTTCATAAACAAGCGATGAGATAATCTAAACTATCATAATATCAAATCAAACTACTTACCATAGATATATTATGAGATGTATTGTGCCGCCACGTCTTCAAAAATAGTTGGTTAGCACAAATATTTGTTAATGACCCAATCAAATAATTAAACAATATGACGTGCATTTTATCTTTTAATATTAATTAAATTAAATAATAATTTATTCTCAATGTCTTTCAATCCAATTCCAACACGTCACGTCACGTCACGTCACGTCACGTTAGAATTATTTTATGTTTCCTTTCACGAAAACTAAGATATGCTCTTCCCCGGAGCTTCATTGGGTAAGAAAGGAACCCAAGATCCGAATTTGTTATTTATCACCCGGGAAAAAAAACCGGGAAGTAGTTATGAATACCCATGTGCCCTATGACTTGTCACCACTTCCAAATTCTTGCAAATGTTTATTTGTATGGTTATTATGGGAATTTAAATTAATTACTATACCTTGATATTTTTAATTTATTTATATCAAGTCGAATTTTGCATACAAATAACGGGATCACTCTACTCTCGTAAATATCCGACTCGTAGGCACGAATATTTGTGATCAACTCCTATAATTAAACATTTTTGGTGAAAATTTATCTCTATCAACAACTTTTGTTGACGACTCTTGTTAGATTTTCATTAAAAGATAAAACGTCTCTACAACAATCTTCGCAGTTAAACCTTATCAACTTCTTGAAATAGTTAACATCATCATCTTTTTGGAATTCGCAAACAATCCTAAACTCCCCCATATAAAACCTTCCTCTCATGTTACGATAGTTAACTCATAGTCTCTATGAGATAAATAGCGAGTCATATCACCTATCGATGAAAATTTTCATCAATAGAATTATAGTATTATGTGATTATAAACTAGAAAATTTTTATTAAAAAAGGTTAATTTGTTACGCCTTCCAGCCAGGCTCCAAGCATGGACACATGGCAATCACACAGCAAACAAACTTAAGCCCACACTCCAAATCATTCTGCCCATATGGCAATTTTGGTCGAACTCCCATGAAGAGGTTGAACTCCTATGGCGAGGCTAAATTCATGTACCAGGGCCGAACCCTCATGGATGAAGCGAGGCAAGTAGAGACTCCGTAGAGAATCTTCTGAACAAGATCTTTTAAAATTGATTGATGTGACAACTCATTACAATAGTCACACTTTCAAGTCAACATGTCAAGTCTAGGCCCTATGTGTCAGATCTAGGGTTGCAAATGATCATAAAACTAGTATCTTTTCATCCAACGGTTATTATTTATCCTCTTCACTATAAAAACTCACACTTATTATCATTTGAATGTAATGCAAGTTTATGCTGTCAACATATAACTTCGCGATCTCTCTTTGCTTTCTATATTTCCCATATCTTAATCTCTTTTACTTAAGTGGCTCACGTCTTAAGTACGTCTCACACTCAAATGCTTATTTTTACAAAGGTTAACTTTATCGTCGGAGTGTGAGCGGATACCTTCCCTAACTCCTGATAAGGTCACGTGCAACTCAAGATTTGTTCAAGTGTTCAGGACAAAGGCTTACGTGGATGAGAGATGACTCAGGATTTGTTTGTTATCTCGTCCCTACAAGAAATGAGGTCAATATAATTAATTGATTAATTAATTATAATTAAATGTGTGTAGGAAAATTCTGTTGATTTGATCTGTCATTGACCCGGTATAGTTGTCCAAGATCTGGTCTAAAATATCTGCATGGCCGCAAATATCTCGGTTGGCAAAAGAATCTCATCAGATAATTAACAATAAATCCAAATCTAACCAATTGTAAATCCCATTTCTCTGTAATGTTTTGTCCTTAACTGTAAAAGTGAAATAAAATATAATATGGTAATCAGTGCTAATGTATTTCTCATGTTTTTATATACATTTATTTATTTATTTATTTATTTATTTATTTATTTTTGGAAGAGGCGTGGAGGTTATCGATACTCAAAAGGAAATTCAGTTAAGTAAAGCCGAATTGTATTCATATTTAAGTCGACGGAATTTGAAAAAATGTAGAGACATGGGGTAAATAGAAGAAAAAATGGCTCTATAATGAATGATAAGTAGACATGGTGCTTGTTTTTTCCTTTCAAGATAGTCTTATTTTCAGTTTATTGTGGTGTAAGAATACGCAGCATTCTCTAATGGTCTCAATCCCGATCACAATAAAAAGGGATTATTATCCACAATATAAGTGTCAAAATTTGTAAGATTTCATGCAAAAAATATGGTTTTAAGGACTTTCCAATTTAGGTATAAAATTCCATACGAATTTTCATTCCATGTTTCATGTCCTCTTCTTCCCTCTATTTTCCAATTCATAAATGAATGGAAGTTATATGAGAGTTGATGGTGATTGTAGGGAGTTACATATTTGAACTTCAAATTCAAACAATTCCCTTCAACTCTTTTGATAACTTGTGGGTCGGGTCATCCCACATAAGCGACCCAGGACCCCTATTTTCTAACATCTCTCACTCGCACATAATGGGCTTGATCCGAACCACAAGGGACAACGAATGTCATACGTTAAGTCTTTCTCAATATCTATCTTACAAAAATTCATACGACAAATAGATAGTGCGACCAGCGAGTAATATTAGAGTTCACAGTGCTATAAACCTATTAGGGATATATAGTAGCTCTACTAGAGGAACATTACATCTTGCTATACCCCAAACTCATATTCCAACATTAATTCAAGTATTTTCGATCTCTCTAATATTTATGGAACATACTTGAATCCAACATCATATCATTGTATTCACAATTGTGGTCTTCAATATATTAAATATGTCCTTACAAGAAAAAAAAACATTAATAAATATGTCCATAAAAGGGTCCAACTTTCTCGGACATAATTACTATGCAAATGAATAGCACCTAAGTAATTGAGTGGATTAATTAAAACGTGTCTAAAGTCTTGTCAATCTTTTTGCCTTTCAATTTGAGATCCTAATTCTAGGAGGCTTTTGTGGGAGGTGGATTCAAGTGTTAATTAATCATCTTTTTCCCACAAAGATTGGAGGAGAATGAGCCTTTGTTCTCGAATATTTGATTTTTTTTTCTTGATCCTCCCAACTCGAGTCTCCACTCTCATTTTTTTCCCCTCTGAACACATCTTGGAGCCGTTGTCTCTTTCATTCTACTATGTTGATCATGACTTGAGCCGAACTTTTGAAAAGCTCAAATTGAACGTGCTCGCAGCCCGGCTAACTTGCTTACGATGTTGGCAATACAGACAATATAATTTTTCATTCTTTATTAGGAAATGAAATACCGAATACAAGGTTCCTAAACAAACACGTTAAAGTTTCAAACACGGAATTATAATTAATTATTTAAGAGGAAATTACACAATATGTCAATTTTTGGTTTAACATTTACAAAAATGACACTTTTTTTTAGTCTTTTCAAGATTGGCAATTTTGGACATTTTTGCCCATATACATAATTTAAATACCATACATGTCTAGAATTAATATAGATTTGACTACACCATACATGTCTAGAATTAATATAGATTTGACTACACTTAAAATTTGTACAAACTGTCAGTGATATGGACATTTGAATGTAAAAAAAAAACTAAAAAGCAAAGAAGATGAAAGCCAGAAGATGAAAGGAACGAAAATAGGGAGAAAAAATCACTCCACTCACTACTCCCATTCCTCCCCCCATCCCCCTTCTTTGAAATTAACGACGGAAGAAGCGGCGGCGCTGTAAACTGGAAGCCGGGAGGTTCGACGGTGAGAGAGGAAATCGACACCACTCACCACTCTCATTCCTCCCCCCATCCCCCTTCTTTGAAATTAATCTAATCTTACCATAAACTTAGACGGAAGAAGCAGCGGCGCTGCAAACTGGAAAACGGGAGGTTCGACGGTGAGAGAGAAAATCGACACCGTCATTCAAGTCACTCAACCTCCGTCCTTCAACAGCCGCAAAATACATTGGCTCCGACGCTCCTTGACCTCCGACATCCGTCATTCAGCAGGCAGTAGCCCAGCAGGTATGGCCATGTATAAGAGTAGTGGCATCCAGGCAGCTTGTATGAGAGTTGATTCACGTGAGAATGGAGGAAAAAAAACTTGCGTTGTAAGAGTGCAAGCCAATTCGGTCTCTATGCCAAGTGAGGGTGCTGTAGTTGCATTTTTTTTTTTTAGGGCAGGGAGGGTTAATACAATTTTTCATGTCTTCTATAGTCGCTCTATAAATGTGTATTGACGATAATGTTACCTATAATTTTGATGCCTTTTAGGTAAGCAGTCTTTTCTCAACACTTCAAAGTGGATTGAGGAGGTTCGCACTGAGAGATGCAGTTTTGTCATCATCATGGTCGTTGGCAATAAAACTGACCTAGTGGATAAGAGGTATGGATTCTATTGAATTGTTTCCCTTATTTATGTTTTTCATATCAGATGTTACTGATCAATGAGAGTCGGTGCTGTATATTTTTGTTACTTTATTAGTTTTGTTTGAGGGTCATTCGATTGTGGAGCTGAAACATATGCTATAAGAAAAATCAAAATAAATTACTGATGTTATACGGATTACTAACTAGGTAAAGTTGCAAGCTTTTTAAAGTAGTACTGCAGGAGATTTTTGTGAAATAATTATTTTTAATAAAGCGTATGTTTTTTTTAAAATTCAGCGCTTGCTCATTTAGAAATACGCAAAAATTCTGTCCTGCATTTCAATTGCTAACCGTTTGATTGTCATTTCTTTGCTAACCTTTATGAAATGCATTAATTAGTTTAAAGATTATGTTCTTTTTTGTTTGAAACAATGCTGATCTTTTTAATCACAATCAAGTTATTAATGCTGAGAGCGTACAACTGTATCTACTGATTTATGGCTTGGTAGTTCAGTCTTTAACATGTAAACAAACATTGGTTGACATACAATGGCTTTAAGTAGGTAGAAAACTAATGGAATTATTTCTTGAACCAGTAGAACATTTTTTTTAGAGGAAATTACATAAAATGTCAAAAATACATCTTTTTCTTATAGTTTGGAGATGGTGGTCATAACATTGTGCTCTAGTGAAGTCCCCTTTGAACTAAAAAGGCTTATTGGGAAAAAAAGAAGAAGCTAGCTTGTTAACCGTATTGATTTTCGTTAAGCATGACTTAACTTTTCTAACATAAATCCCAAACATACAGGATATTATTTTTCAAGTGTAACATGTTTTATGTGGTTTAGTCCAGATGCTTCTTTGAAATATTGCATTAACTGTTGCAATCATTAACTGTTGCAATCAATTAAGTCTTGTAATTTATGATAAATATGTTTAGGGATTTGAATAGGTGGTAAAATAAAAAATTTCACAATTATTTTTTTCCTTTTTGCTGAGATTTGAATATTCTGTTGGCAATTTTGTAGATTTCCGAAGTTAGTTCAAATCATAAACTACAAGTCTTTGAAATCTTGGCATCTTACTCGTCACCGGTCCATCCAGTTTAGCCGATTTGAGGTAATTCAATTTTCGCAACTTATTCAGTAATGAACAATTGAGGTGAATTTCATTTAGCACTGAACAATTGAGATATGGCGAGTACTGATTCTGAATCTGTTTGGGGTGAATTTTATTCACTATTGACGTAATAGTACAGATTTATTTGTAATGATAAACGTCAAACAAATCTTCAATTGATATGGTGGTACAAATGTTCGTTATGTCTTCTCAGTGTTTACTTTCGTTCCTGTTTTCTTCATAACAAGATCATATTTACTTTAGCCTGTTCAAACATTATTGGCTTCATTGATTGTGGTTGTTAATGTACAAAAAGTTTTTTATAAATTGTAATGCGGAATTCTTCTTCCTTGTGAACAGGGGATTTTCTTGAAGTGTGAACAGAATTAATTTCACCCATATATACGAAAAGCAGAAGCTTCAATACGAGTTGTAAGTCATGTTGCTCATCTCTATGCTAATTGAGTTGTGGGGAACATATTGAATTCAATGTTTTCGCCTAGTTGTCTAAATTGTTTTGTTGAAACGTTGCCTTGTCGGCATAATAATTGTTGTTATTGCATTGCCTGCATGATGACTTATTTTTGTTGCCTTGTGCACAATGAATGTTGTTATTGCCTTGCCGGCATCCTGAATTATTTTTGTTGCCTTATCGGCACAATGATTGTTGTTATTGCCTTGCCGGCATCCTGAATTCTTTTTGTTGCCTTGTCGGCACAATGATTGTTGTTATTGCCTTGCCGGCATTACTCATTATTTTTGTTGCCTTGCTGGCTTACTAACTTCTAACGAATGAAACATACTTAGTTACATTGAATTTGTGATACATTTGATCCGGAATTTGACTACATCAGCAAGAACATCTACTATTGGAGGAACCAATAGTTAAGTACTTCAGCAAGAACATCTACTACTTTCTGAACCTAATTTTTACTTAACATTTAATTTGTGATACATTTGATCCAAAATTCATCTACATCAGCAACATCATCTACGATCTTTTGCTTGCAAAATTTCACTACATCAAATTAAAAACATGTACTATGTTCTGAACCAAAATTTTACTTCAGCTAACTCCGAGTTGATTGATCCTTGCGAAAAGCCGTTTATTTCATCTTCTTCTGTAAATGCAAATCTCAAAACATGTAGAGTAGCTTCGGTATCCAAATCTAACAGACGTACCAGGTCTGGACTGGCTCCATTTCAGTGACAGCATTTTGAGCACTAGAAATCTCCAATAGAAACTGCACAAG
Source organism: Fraxinus americana (assembly GCA_035079005.1). Classification (NCBI taxonomy): domain Eukaryota; kingdom Viridiplantae; phylum Streptophyta; class Magnoliopsida; order Lamiales; family Oleaceae; genus Fraxinus; species Fraxinus americana. The sequence continues at coordinate 51,709,400 of CM068706.1, read as the reverse complement.
TTCGAACAGATGGCAGGCGTGTAGGAGAAAACTAATTATAGAACCCTGCATACAAGTAATAATTATTGTTTTTTTACTTGTTTTACGTTATGTTTTAATGTTGTCGGCACAATGATTGAATCGATTGCCATACTTTGTTCATATACTTTTTTTTTCATGTTATCGCCTTGTCGGCATTATGAATTACTTTTGTTGCCTTGTCGGCACAATGAAACTAAATCGATTGCCATGGTTTGTTCATATAATTTTTTTTGTTTTTATCGCCTTTTCGGCGTGATGAATTATTTTTGTTGCCTTGTCGGCATAATGATTGAATCGATTGTCATGTCGGCATCATAAATTAATTTCGATGTTATTGCCTTGCTGGCATGATGACTTCTTTTGTGGTTATTGCCTTGCCCGCGTCATGAATTATTTATGTTGCCTTGTCCATCCTTTTAAACATGACGAAGTTATACCCTCCAAAACTGAACATTGGAGCATTGTTGATTGCTATATGTCACCACTTCCATGCTCTGGTTTACCTTATAAAGCATCTACGTCTGGGTGAAATTAGAACATGTGTTCTGTAGTTCCCGACTGTTAGCTGCATTAGACACATCAAATAGGGATAGGCGAACTGTCGTTCCCGACAGTTAGTCTCAGAAATCCCGACGGTTGAGTAAATTGGGTACAACTGAACTGTCGATCCCGGCAGTTAGACCAGCAATAATATGAAGCACATTATGTTCCATTTATTGTTAAATGTTCGTGACATGTGCTTTTACAACTTGTTCATGTTGCATTGGGTAGTAGTTTCATGTCGTTATATAGTTGATGTACATATGTTGATTGCTATTTGTTTGCATCCGTTTTTCCCATCGCATACATTCATGACGTGTGAGAAGCTGATGTTTTCACTATCTTATTCATTGCAGAGTCCATGGAGTTCGAAGCCTTGGTTCCGGAATACGCAAGGTTGCGTGCACACATATCCCAACGAAGTAACCTCAAGTACGTGCATCGGGTGTTGGAGCACTTCGATGAACGACAACGCCACGAGTTCCGGGAGTCATCCCTCGGCTTCTTAACCGAAATTTCAGACATCCAATTCTCTGCCCAGCTCATTCAACAACTTGTCTTCAGAGGCATCCGAACAAACAAGGAGCACGAATTGTGGTTCAACGTGCAAGGAAACTATTGCCGGTTTGGACTGCAAGAGTATGCAGTGGTTACCGGCCTGTGTTGCGGTGTCCTGCCTGATGACGATCGGTTTCATGGAGTCTTGGAAAAAACGAGACTAAAGGACAAGTATTTTAGATCGTTGGACAAGATTTATCGTGCGGATCGAGAAAACATTTCTTCGATCGTCGACCCCACGGGCAGATCGATACAAGCTGGGGCTTGCACTAATAGTAGAAGGAGTCTTCAACGCTCCAGACAATAATGTGGGTATCGAGTTCGCGACACTTTCGATCGTTGACGACCTGGATGTTTTTTTTGCCTACCCTTGGGGTAGAGTGGGGTACTCTCGTCTCATCAAGGGATTCCAGGGCAGATACGCTAGCAAACTTCGCTATGCAAATAGGAAGCGCGAGAAGGAGATTAGTTACACAGTTCACGGCTTTCCCATAGCTATGCAGGTAACAATGTCTTTTATTTCTATTTCAGCTGAAGTTCTTATTTACTTGACAATGTATTGGATAATTGACGCGACACTAATTCACTATGTTTGACCTATGGACAACAGATATGGGTCTTCGAGGCGATTCCTGAAATTGGTCAACGGTTTGGTCAACGGCTTGGTGAACGATCTCCACGTATTCTGAGCTGGGCGGCCACAAAACAGACGCAGCATCGCACATACGATGCCTTCTTCAAGAAAGTACAGGTAACCTTGCGTCTCCCAAGATAGGCAACATTTTGTTGGCATTAAATCCAAATATGCCCTAGTTTTTTCGTGACCTGATCATAGTGTTTCATCATCCGCAGCTGCATGTTTACGCAACCTTACATCCGACCGAGCTGGAGCGAAACCAACACTACATGGCAAGTCTTATGCCGTTTGATGATAATGTCGTGCCTGTTTTGGACGACATTGCAAATAATGTGGTCGATGCACAATTTGCTGCCGTGGCCGATGTCGGTGGAGGAGATGGGCAGGATTCGAGTAACCAGGAAGATGACGAGGATTCTAGTACAGGTGATCGTGCCGTGCAGTCTACCGAATAAAATGACGATTCAAGTTCGGACAACGTCAGGGACGGTGACGACCGAGAGAGCCATGCTCATCATGCACAGGGAGGGATGACATGTGTACAAATGGAAGGTGGGTTGACAAGATCGGACGTCGAGGACATGTTGGATCAACGAGTCCTATTTGAGATGCGACTCCGAACCGTGAAACTTGAAATATTCGAGCACGTTACGGCTGAAAACGCTAGACTTCGGGAATTCATATCGATGGTAGTGGCACCTGCCGTTGCCACCGCATCTGCAGTTCCGAATGACGTGCGCAACGATGTCCCTGAAGATTCTCCACAACCATATGGAGGTATGTTTTCGAATTTTCTAGTTCCTTCTATTACGGCTCTCGTTATTTGTCATATGACAGGCTGAAATAACCTTTGTTTACTGCGTCACTGTAACAAACTGCAGGCCACGAAACTGACTTCGGCGTTGACATGAATCAGATGGCGGAAGAACACGATTTCGCGTTGGGTGGCGGAGAACCTGAAGGTACGCTTTACGAAATTAGACTGGAACCACTGTACTGCAATGTGTTGTTTACATCTTCTTGTCAATCGATTGTTTTTGGGTTTTTGAACTATCTACCTTAAGCCTAACCATATGTAAGTACAAATTATTTTCCAGTTTCACTATGTCTACTTTTTTACGTTTCATTTGGTTTCTTCATTTCACCGAACTGTTCAACCTTCTATGGAGAGTATTGAAAGGGTTTTTCCTCCGTTGTTCTGTAGTGGCAGGAGGGCCAGTTGTAGGAGGAATGAGTAGCCAGGTCGAAACAGGTCAACATCTGCATGCCAATGAGAGCGACAATGCTAGGACTGCTTCAGGGGAGATGGAGGCGGGGACCGCTTCAGGCGCGGAGGAGGTGGAAGGTAAGAAACGAAGCCTGACATTTAGATATATCATTCAGATAGTTCCATATTAACAATGTGTCTATTGTTTATGTTCCGTAGGTGGGCCAACGTCCGACCCAGTGCAACCTATATCGGCACCTATTCGCAGGCGGCGTTCCACTCGCCTTCGAATGCCAGCAGCATCGACAAGGACTCCGTACACTAGGGGTAGGAGGCAAACACGGAAGAAATAGTTGAGCTACATTTTGTTCGTTTCAGATCTTTTGTGCCGGTGCATATCAAATAACAATGATGGAACGTACAAAGATACCGTGAGTATCTGTGGACTCCAATGTTGCGCACAGTTTCATTTCAATAGATTTTTGCCAAATCCGCGTGGAATTTGTTTTGTAATGTCGAGCATGGTTAATGGCATATGGTGCAAACGGTGTAATGTTTAGCCTGGTTTATGTAAATTGGATTATTTTGTAATGTTATTGGCATATGAATGGTTCCAAACATTTACGGCAAATTGTGCATTATCTGGAAATTTAATGTGGTACAACTATACAAATTTTTGTTGCATGGATTAATTTATGGTCCAGTTAGTTGACTATATACGGTTCGAAGTACGACTTATTTAGACATGCAACCCTTAATTACGGCAATCGTCTAGTATGATAATATTTGGATTTGAGAATCATAATTTTGTACGAAGTCAATACAAAAATGCAACAAATACAGCTTAAGGGTAAATTGGGAAATGCTATGGTAAATCAATACGAAGTTAATTGTAATATCACAGGGTCAGTAGACATCAACTATTGTCTCATCAAGGTCCATTTACTGTCTAATTGAAGTTTGACATTGACTAGGTGGTTAGCAAGTGTGCATCATAAATGTGGAAATCACCCAATTTCCTCTTATATATATAGGACATCTTTGTTCTCATACAGGTAACACTTGAGAATCATTGATGTTACTGCAATAGACATTTTTCAAATTCGTACAAGGACATTATTCAAACATATGGCCTCCTCCACAGCCAGCAACGACACCGAGCTCAACAATACAACGACACCGATGCCCGGCTCATCTGTAGACGTCCCCATCGTCATATCGTCGGATGATGAAGACGACGTCCCGTTCCGTGGTCGGAGAGTCACTTCCCCTATACCGTTTCCCAACCTTGACGCAGTAGCCAGCGAAGAATTGCAATCACCAAACAGTGTGCTCCGCAATGTCCTCGACGTCTCTGATGATGACAGTGATGATGTACCCGTGGCCCCCATCGCAGCAGCTCCTGAAATAATTATCATATCGTCGGACGACTCTGATGATGACAGTGGTGCTGATGCCGGATCCGTGTGCAATTAAAATTAGACTGATGATGGGATACCACCGCTTCAGTAAATAATATATCGGTAAGTATGTACATAAATTTTGATGTGGGATGAACGTGGACTCTAACTGGGAAGGAAACGACGTTACAGTATTTTGTGGTACGATGTGTTAGAAAGACATCGTAGAAGTGTGCCCTCCAATTTTGTACATTTTTGTCGAGGAGCCCATATTGAAGTTCATATTATGTTCGTCCAGCTAATTTGCGCATATGTAATCATGGTTATTAATGAAATCCATGGGCAACAGTCTCCCTTTTGCAATGTGTTTGTTAAAAACAAAATGCTGTATTGTTCAAACTGTCGGGAAACAGAGAATATATGTCAGGATCGACAGATGAAGTGTCGGGGGGTGACAGACCATCTCTACACTTGTTCGTCCAGCTATTATGCGCATATGTAATCATGGTTATTAATGATCGTCATGGGCAACAATCTCCATTTGCAATGTGTTTGTTAAAAACAAATTGATGTATCGAACTGTCGAGAAACAGAGAATATATGTCGGGATCGACAGATGAAGTGTCGGGGGATGACAGACCATCTCTACACTTGTTCATCCAGCTATTATGCGCATATGTAATCATGGTTATTAACGATCGCCATGGGCAACAATCTCCCTTTGCAATGTGTTTGTTAAAAACAAATTGATGTATTGTTCGAACTGTCGAGAAACAGAGAATATATGTCGGGATCGACAGATTAAGTGTCGGGGTGTGACAGACAACATCTCTGCACTTATTACTTTCGAAGTACAATAAGAGACAATGTATGGTAATGACATACAGTTGATGGCCCCAGTAGTACCTTAATTTACAAAAGTCCCTAATTACAAATGGGATGTGGCCAGTACAGTAACATACAAAAGAACTGAAATGTAGATAGCAATGTTAACTGGGTTGCGTTACGACGGTGTTCGTGCATGTCGCTCGGTTATGACCAAATCTGTTACACCGAGTGCAGCGCCGGGTTCGTGGCCAGAAGAGGTTGACTCGTGTCTGGATCTCTTACGGCATGTAGCGGGTCTACCTGGCGGACGACGTACCAATGGTGGCAAAATATGAGTATCTGTAATGTCGTTTGGAACAACCCAATTATCTTCTCGCGGGACGGGATATATTGCTTAACTGTAAGCACCCCTCCAGTAGTCCGCTGTGTAGTAAGGAAAACATAAATCGTACAAGGACGAACCTCTTAGGCAAGCTGCACGGGTTGCATGAACACATGGCATACGATTTAGTTGGAATTCACGGCATGTGCATGTGTTCTCAGATAAATCTACCGTGTCCGTGTCGTTGGATATTCCGACCTGTGTTAAGTTTGCTGTCAAGGAATGAGCTCGAAGTCGAGAACCAGCATCGAACGTTGCCCGTAACTCGCTCTCCATGTTTGATGACAACACTGTACTGCATGAGTTTGAAGTCGTTCGACGTTCGTAAAACCACTTCTGCATTGTGCTCCGAATGTGTTCAACAAAGCTTGTGATCGGTAACGAACGAGCATGTCTCAACATTGCGTTCAGGGATTCCGCATTGTTGTTTGTCATAATATTATACCTGTGCCCAACGAATAGTGCTCTGGACCAAAAAGGAAATCCTGCTCGCTCCAAGTACTCGTACAATCTCCCACTTATCCTACGAATCTGTCCCATAAGTCGTTCGAATTCTTCCAGCCGATACGTTGTCGCCGCGCGTTTGAATAGGAAAACTGAACTAGCATTATTGTATCTCTGTATTAAGTTCTTTTCCATATGCCACATACAACAACCATGTTGAGACAAGGGAAAAAGCTGAGAAATAGCTTTTTCTATACTTGTTTTCCTATCCGACACAAATACAAGTTCATCAGAATCGCCTATAACATCTCTCAAGTTGGACAGAAACCACGACCATGATTTATTTGTTTCGGCATCTACTATCCCCCATGCTAAAGGGTAGATTTGTTTGTTAGCATCTTGGGCAGTTGCTAGTAAAAGTGTACATTTGTATGGACATTTCAAGTGACTGCCGTCTACACAAATTATGGGCCTCAAGAATTGCAAGTAACCACGAATGCTTGCACCAAATGCTAGGAAGAAATAAGTAAACCTATTATGGCCGTCGACTTGGATGTGGGTTACAGTTCCGGGGTTATGTTCTCCAAGTACGTGACAGTACGAAGCAAGTTGATGAAAACTATCCCCAGTTCACCATGCAGCTTGAGTAAAACAGCCACCTTCCCCCTACGTGCTTTGCTGTAACTAATTTTTACTCCGAACTCATGTTCCATATCACGTGAAATAGCAGCAGGACCGTACTTGTGGTTTGGAGTGTCAAGTTTTCCCAATATCAGTTCGGCAATTATAGAACTAGTGGCATGACGGTGTGCATTACGACGCACGTCTATGGAACACGTGTGCTGCTTCCTGAATTTACGGATCATAAAGAGTGTAGACTTCTTCACCGCCGAGGCATGTAGCATCCACTTGCAATTACTGTCGGCGCATTTCACGGTTAACATCTTCATGCTTGACCTACTAACTCGGAATTCAAACTTCTCTTGCAATGCGAGTAAACGAATCTTCGAGTACAATTCATTCTTATTGAAAAATATTTCCCGTTCGGCAAGGTCCGATGTATTAACAGGTGTAATCCGTTCAGCAATATTAGCGGGAACGTTAGCATTTAATGGATTGTCCAAGTTCTCATGTAAGGGTGCAACCCCAATATCAGAAAACGGCGCCTCGGGTGCACTTTCAGTTGAGATATTATGATGATGACTTATGTCCTCATTTTGTACATTTTCATGAACATCCCCTACGACAATCATACGATCCGGCCAATTTGTATCCGTTGCCATGCCAAGCATTGGGGGCTCGACTTCTAACACCGTAACGCATATTGCAGTTTCCTTATGAACCGATATGTACCAACTCAGGTCCTCGTCATCGCGTATTTCAGCCGGAGGTACATTCACATTGGGAACTCTGAACTTCAATTCAATTTCACTACTGGGATCAACAATACCAAGTTTTTCCTTCAACCGTAAAGCAAGTCCGGCTACCGTAATATTTGTCGGCACCAAAATGGAAGTTGTTTTGTCCCCTCTCCACTTCCATTCGTCGTCCACATTTGTGAAATTTCCCCCGTACGAGACTATGAATCTCAAACCATCACTCATACCTGCAATGTTGAGATTGCAACTGTAAGAAGTTGGCAAAATCAAATTATCAACATTGAAAACCATCAAATGAGGAAAACAGCTAAGCAAGTCGCAACAGTTCTCAAGTGTCGAATTCGACAGTTAAACTGTCGAAGTTGACAGTTTGTTAACCTGTCGAATTCGACATTTAAGCTAATCGGACCCGACAGTTAACATCATCATTGTCGACCATTTCGAAACATTTAACTGTCGGGTAGTTTCCGAACAGTGATTTCAGAAATTTTTAAGACATTATTATAGAACATTAATGGTGATAATCAATTCACATTCAACATGACAATGTATTTTGGAATTTGAATAAGTCAATGATTCATTAAATATGGAATCAATCACATTTAATGAACTATTACAAATTTTTTTACCTTCATAATCATGCTAAAAAATCTAAGAAATCAATGAGTAATAATTTCAAATTTATTATCACAATGTTGTATTACATTTATGAAATAATGAGTTAAGAGATGAAATAATAGCTAACCTTTCGAAATAGATGATCAATGAAGTATGTGTTCTTGATGAAGGAATAAATGAAGAAGATGAATGAAGAAGATGAAGTTCTTGGAAGATAATATGTTCATGGAAGTCTACTTGGAGTTTGTTTATGTAAGGATTTGAATTTCTTTTCTTTATTTTATGGATGAAAATACATGTTATTGAATATAATATACATATATACAATGAATAAAATAATAAAAATTAAATCATCAAATCAAACAATTAATGGCAATCCAATCAATCATTAATTGCTCTTACAAAGGTCATCCAAGGGTAATTTAGATCTTTCAAGTAAAAAAAGTGACATTTTTGAACAACTTGAGTGCACATACAAATTTTTTGTGTATTTTCAAATTTAGTGACATTTGTGAAAATCTCCCATTAATTAATTACTCATACTTCTGAAATTCCCTCTGCAACATAAAATCACATCCTAAGCAAGAAAATACTGAGTTCTGGTCCTCCATTGCCATCCGGGTTCATCATATAAGAAGCTTCCGAGTCACGACTTCCCACGACTCGCTCAAACCTAGCTCTCATATACAGCAACTCGCCTTCTGAGGGACCCTTTTTCTTGCCGGCTTCCACCACTGGAATCACGCCGGCGCCGACGGACACGCTCTGAACGGTGTTGAGTACGTGCCAGTCTGACTCGGTACACGACCGTGACTGTGCATGGCCACACTTCCTCCCGTTACAGTACATTGTCCACATTGGCTCGTTGAACAACCTCACCGGCGACCGGCGGCTACCACCACGATTCAGAAGCGGGGGCTTTTCGCACTCTAGGGCAATCCGAACTAGTGCTGATGACATCTCCTTCACTAGCATTGACGTTGAAACAGCAAATTCGATTATTAACACGGGTGCTGAAGTTGGATCAACTTGAACGGCAAAGCTCACGTTACCTCTCCGGTAACCAAATAGGGTTCCGGTGACTCTACGGCCCAGAGACGGCACAATCGAGAGCTGGGTTGGAATTGCGAGCCATCTGCATACTGGGATGACTATGATAGGGAAGGAGATAAAGTGGAGGAGTGATCTGAGAAGGGATGTCAATCCACAACGGGTGGCTTTGTTCAGACGGTGGAACGTGCCAGGAGAATCTCTTCGGACAAGAGACCTTTCATGGAATACGTCCGAGGATTCAAGGTTTAGAGACGATGATCTTGGTAAGTTTACTGAGATGATATTGTTGGTGCTTTCACAACTGCTGGTTCTTGAAAGAGAAGTATATGCCATGTTGAATTATTTCGTTTTTGATGTCACGTTTTCTAGTAGTAGTTGTGTCTTCTAGTGGTACGGGACAAGGTCTGTGTACGTACTACTGTACTTTAAGTCTGTGTGCGAGAGAGAAGAAGATATGGACAAAGAGGCCGACAAAGTGATGAGAGAAAGGGAAAGTATGGACGTTTGTGGTGGATTACTACAATGGAGTTTATGTCTTTGTATGCATATATATATATATATATACAAATACAAAATATTTTTAAATTATATTTAAGTTAGATTTATTACATGGTCCGGCAATGCATTTTAACAAATACACGTGCAAAGACTTGATGATAATGATCTTTGATACCCACCCTCTATGAAGGACACACTTTTATTAACGTAAACAATAAGTATCGAATTTTTTTTTAAATGATCGACAAGTTTAGATGTTTGATTAAAATTCACGATTGAAAATATAAGTTACAACGTTTGAATTTTTGTTTGTCCACTCGTCAAGTTTAGCTGAAAACATAGTAAAAAAAGTACTTTTAGCTAACGTTGGCTAGCCAAAACATGTTCTTATGGTCGAGATATAAATTTGTCTCAAAACAAAGTACTTTTACTTCTCTTTTTCTCTCGCTTTCTTCTTATTTTAAGGGAACAAGTCCAACATTGGATCCGACATTGTCTCTAATGTAAAGCCATTTTCTACATGATTGTTGACCGTTAGATGAGGGTCACTATGGTTGGAGTTGGTCAATCCAGTGGAGAAAAAGGCCCTTAATTATGCTATAGCTATGAAACCCTACAATCAGTTCAAATTATCAAGTTCTTCTCAAAAACTATTATTTGAATACATATATTGCTATATAGTTACGATTCGATAATTTATATAAAATTTAATATTATGATTGGAAGAAATATCATGAATAAATTAAAAAACGTGATAGTAGGTTATCGAGTTTTTGATTATCCGAGTGGAATAGTGAATATATATATATATTTCTCCTTTTTAAGAAAAAAAATAAAATCAGGTGGAGAATGGTCGGATACATAAGATTAATACAATTGATTTAAGTTCAATCCGAATTGTAACGGATGGATCACACAATTTTTTAAAATTCATTTCGAGTTTCTGCTATGTTGTCTAATTCTATCGATACTACATGTGTGTATTAAACAAAATTCAGAGATCTTTTAGACGTACATGTGCTTCTATGTGAAGACTAGGACAAGACATTTTCTTTTTAATATGCCCCAAAACATTTAATTAAGAAATGAAAATGACATGGGGGTTAAACATAGGTCAATGCAAATAATGGAAATTGAGAGCCACTTTGTCCCCCATCCATTTTTCTCAATCTTAATTTAATTTGGGCCGGTTCTTTGTTTTTGGGTTGTGGTCAATCGGATTGGTGGCCTAACCAATTTTCATGGCTAAGATCAGTTGACCTTTCTGCCATGTGGATTATATTCCACACCATTATGTAACTAGGATCGATTTTTTTTAATTTTTTTTTTCACTTGCTATTGTAAGTAATAGGCAGATAACGTTATCATATTTGACTATAAAGTGTTTTTAAGTGTAATATGCACAATTGGGACAAATATTAGTTACTCTGAGTCGGTGATTCTAAATTAAAATATTTTAGGGATTATCGAACCCATTTGCCTCAATTCATAGCAGCGGACCATGGCATGCTTTGAGGTGGTTCACTAGGACTTTGTATGTCTTGTGTTGTATATCAACTATCTAATGTGCCTCAATTCATAGCCGTGAACCATGGTCTGCCTTCGTGTGGTTCATTCGTGCTTCGTATGCATGCACCAAATCTTCAATTTTATAAACTACCTAATCTGACCTAATTCGTAGGCGTTAAATCACGATTCGAGTGGAAGAAAATATATTTTGAAACTCTTTTTACCATGAACTCGTATGCATTTTTGTATTGAATTTAAATCGTGATAGTCCATTCAAGGATAATATTAATTAAAAAAAATATATTTTTTATTACGAATTTGGTTGAATGGGCCTTTGTATTACTGGAAAATAACACTTGTCACCACCTTTACTAGGCCATTTTAGTGCTAGCTAATTTTTCAAGTGGAAATTACACCTATCCCTACATTTGGAGATCCAATTTCTAAAACAAGATTTTATCTTTTTTTTTTTCAAAAATCAGAACTTTTTAAAATAGATACAATATTATTATATTTAATTAAATATTATAAAAAATAAATTATAAAGGATTTGAAACCCTAAATTTAATTCATTTTCTCTCCACATCGCCGGACCCTCTCTCTCTCCACCCTCTCTCCACATCGCTGGACCCTCTCTCTCTCCACCCTCTCTCCACATCGGCCGGGCCGGTCACCTTTTCCCCTCTCCTCTATCCACTTGTCGTCATGCGGCTTCTCCGATGACAAGCAGCCAAGTTCTCCTCTCCCCCCCCCGCCCGTCGTCTTCCTCCCCCCTCCAGCGTCGCGGATCAGCCTTTGTGCGGCACGCCGGCAGCAGCCTGGCGTCGCGACGCCAACTGCTGCCCTCTTAATCACTTGCGCGATCACGCCGCCTTTGCCCTAATTGAAGCAAACAGCGCGACGCTCTTTGCCGAGCGGCCGGCGACCAGCTGTGTCGCGACGCCGCTTCGGTTTTTGCCAGTAGAAGCGCTCGATCAAGCATCCGTTCGGTGGCCAATTGATCATGGACAACGCACGTGTCCCTGAGAAGTTGTGCATACGGTCGCGGAGCGGGGACGGCGAAGTCGGGAAGTTATTGGTGGTTGTGGTGTAATTTGGGGATTTTTTGTCGTTTGTGGTGGATTTGGGTATTTTTTAGTGGATGTTGTGGTTGTGGTGTAATTTACAGGGATATTTTGTGTGGATGTTTATATGGTGGTGGTGGTGGGTGGGTGGAGGCGCCATTGGTGTTGATGGTGGAGTATTGGTTAGGTCATGACATGACTGCACCCACGACGATTATGGTGGTTGCTTGTCCCGATTTTTGCTATTGTTGCGGTATCTGGTGGGGTTTCTTCCGAACGGTGTTGTTGGAGTGGTAGTGCTGGTTTCCATATTTTGGTGGTGTTGGGGATTTAGGTTGATTTTTTGTTGTTGATGGTGTAGGTGCGAGTTCTTGGTGGTGGCATTGGCGGTGAGGGTTGGTGATGATAGTGGCCATGGTCATAGATGGTGGTGCGTCAAGTTGTAAGTGGGATGCGCATGGGATGGGGGTTGGTGCACTGGCCAGGTTTGTGGTCGATTATGACTCAGTGACCTTAGGTCGCGACTGATCACAATTTGTGAGCTTCATACTGTGGTATCGCTATTTGACCTTAACATGACTCCGGACTGTGGCCGTACATAAAAATTCATGTCATCGGGAATAGTCGTGACCCGAATCGGAACGGAATACGCGAGACAGTCGCCAGTGAATCGGAGTGGTCGCCGGAGCGAGCCGCGGCGCGTGGTGGGGTGGTGGTGGTGGGGGGTGGGTTAATTTTATATATATATATATATATATATATATATATATATATATATATATATATATATATATATATATATATATATATATAGAAATCGATCTAACTGAGCACCGAAAAATTGGCTCATCTTATCTTAAGCATCGATGAGTTGGCACTTTATTAATTCATTGGTGGATTGGAACTCACAAAATCTTTATCCACCAATGAATTAATGTGCCAACACATCGGTGCTTAGGATAAGATGAGCACCGGTGCTCATTAGATCATTCCTGTATATATATATATATATATATATATATATATATATATATATATATATATATTATTACGAATTTGGTTGAATGGGCCTTTGTATTACTGGAAAATAACACTTGTCACCACCTTTACTAGGCCATTTTAGTGCTAGCTAATTTTCAAGTGGAAATTACACCTATCCCTACATTTGGAGATCCAATTTCTAAAACAAGATTTTATCTTTTTTTTTTTCAAAAATCAGAACTTTTTAAAATAGATACAATATTATTATATTTAATTAAATATTATAAAAAATAAATTATATAGGATTTGAAACCCTAAATTTAATTCATTTTCTCTCCACATCGTCGGACCCTCTCTCTCTCCACCCTCTCTCCACATCGCTGGACCCTCTCTCTCTCCACCCTCTCTCCACATCGCCGGACGGTCTTTCCCTCTCCTCTATCCACTGTCGCCGCGGCTTCTCCGACAGCAGCGTCCTCCTCTCCCCCCCCCTCCCGTCTTCTTCCTCCCCTCCAAGCGTCGCGACGGCCCAGCAACTGCGCTAACTGTGCGCGACGGAATAGGGCTGTCGCGGCGGCGTCGTTCTCTAATCGCGCGACGCCGTCGCTCCCTAATTAGAAGCAAGTGTCGCGACGCAATCTTCATGCTGTCGCCGCAGCAGGTCGCGCCGATTTGCCCACAGTTTTTGCTCGGTGATGAAGCGCTCGATCAGCATCCGTTCGGTCAGTTAAATGGAAACGCACGGCTGTCACGAGTTGTCTGCGATAGCTGGGCGAAGTGACGGATCAGCGGAGTCGGGAAGTTATTGGTGGTTGTGGTGTAATTTGAGGGATTTTTCTTGTTTGTGGTGGATTTGGGTATTTTTTAGTGGATGTTGTGGTTGTGGTGTAATTTGGGGGATATTTTGTGTGGATGTTTATATGGTGGTGGTGGTGGTGGTGGAGGCGCCATTGGTGTTGATGGTGGAGTATTGGTTAGGTCGTGTTGTGAATTAACGGCAGCGATCATTATGGTGGTTGCTTGTCCGATTTTTGCCATTGTTGCGCATCTGCTGGGGGTTTCTTCCGAACGGTGTTGTTGGAGTGGTAGTCTTTGGTTTCATATTTTGGTGGCGTTGTGGATTTAGGTTGATTTCTTTGTTGATGGTGTAGGTGGAGTCACTGGTGGTGGTATCATGGTGAGGGTTGGTGATGATAGTGGTGGTCATGGCGGTGGTCGTTGGTTAGCAAGTGGGATACATGGGATGGGGGTTGTGACCCGTTTGTGGTCGATTATGACACTGTGCACCTTACGTTTGTGACTGACGCAGTGTGACTTGTGGACACATTGACATTACTCTGGACTTTGTGACTTCCAGACACTGGACCGGCGATCGTGCAAAAATTCATGTCATCGGAATAGTCGAATCGGAATGGAACGATCGCCGAACGATCATGGCCGGAATCGGAGTGGTTTCTTAGGAGTACGATCAGCTAAGTGTTGGGTCAGTGGTGGTGGGGGCTGGAAAGACTTAATTTTATATATATATATATATATATATATATATATATATATATATATATATATATATATATATATATATAAATGATACAATGAGCACCGCGTTGATCTTATCTTAGCATATACTTAGATAGTTTGTACATTAATTCATCGTGGATTGGAACTCGCAAAATCTTTATCCATACCAATGAATTAATGTAATAACTCATTGGGTGTTAGATAAAATGAGCACCGGTGCTCATTAGATCATTATTGTATATATATATATATATATATATATATATATATATATATATATATATATATATATATTAATATTATATTTATTTATTTATTTATATCTTTTTATATATTTAAATAAATAAATAAATATTTATAAATATGTGTATATATAGGTTAAAAAATCTGATTTTTGAAATGTAAAAGTTGTTTTGTTATTTTTGAAATAAGGTAAAGATAAAGTAGGGAAAGTGAACCATTTTTCAATCATATTTGGCTGGAACAGATTAAAACCAGCTATTCGCTTTGAATGGACTTGGCACTCTAGTCGAGTTGATGACTTGTTTGGAACACTGGATCACGAAGTATATTTTTTTTTTTAAAAAATTCTTTCATTCTTTAATTATGTCTAACTTAATTCAGTAAATATAATTTATCCAAGTTCAATTAATTGGTGTGTCAAAATTCTCCAAGTTCTAAACTTTCTTCGGTCGAAAAAATTTGCCTCGTGCTTCGTCCACAATTAAAAATTTGGAGAAGTTGACATTATAGTCGACGTTGATAATAAACATAAGCTTTTAGAGAGCGATCATATCATTTTAAATGATCTGGTCCAGCTTACTTTGGTCCTATAATAGGGCCATGCGACAAATTGGGTTTAGCAAACTAGATAATTAACAACAAGGGAAATTATAAAAAATCAGGGGTTTAAAGTTTACTTTTTAAAAATCAGGTGCAAAGTTTGTTTAATCAAAAATCAGGTAATATATTAAAACATAACCTTAATCCCAAACAAAACCTAAATCATTTCTATTCTATTCCTCCTCTTCATTCTCGTATCCCTCTCTACCCTCTTCTTCACCGTCGCCGCGACGTCTCCGCCTCCCTCCCTCCCTCAGCAGATAATCGCTGCTGTCCCCAGCAGCGGAGATTTTGCTGCTGGGAGCAGCGATTTCGCTGTCGGGAAAGCGCTTTCCCGACAGCGATTTCGCTGCCTTTTAATTTTTCTTTCTTCTTCTGTGTTCTCTAGTGGTGCAGTGGTGGTGCTGTGGGTGTGTGTTGTGGAGGTGGCAGCGGCGGATCTGTTGGTGGTTGGATTGTTGTCTTTTTTTTTTTTGCTATTGAGTGGTGTGCTGTGCGTTGGTGGTTATTGTTGGTGGATCTATGGTGGTGATGGTGGTGGCGGTGGTGGTCGTGTGGCGGTGGCGATTTTGTGGCGGGGACGGCGACGTTGGTGGTTATTGTTGGTGGTGTGTGACCAAGTATTTGGTTATCTGTGACCAAATATTTAATCTGTGACCTAAAAATTTTGACGATGTGATTGAAAAATAATCTGTGACCAACAAATGTGACTCAAAAATAATCTGTGACCAACTAATTTAAAAATCTGTGACCTCAAAATAATTTGTGACGTACAAATTTTTGGATCTGTGACCTCAAAATAATCTATGACCAAAAAATTTGACGATATGTGACTAGTAAATAAATTTGTGACTTATAACTATGAATATGTGACCATTAATCACAAAAATGTGACTTTATTATCTTTATTTAATAAAAATAAAAATAAAACCTGATTTTTGAATTTTTAAACCTATTTTTGAATTTAGAAACTTAAATACCTTATTTTTGATTTTTTCCCAATTAACAATTCATTTTCGGAAATTGACACAAATAATACTATAACGAGATCATTGGGAATATCACTATCTATAGACTTTCAATAGTAACACATTTTTGGACCTACTTTAATACTCGAGAAGCTACCCCTTCCCCTATATTTCAACATGAGATGAATTCGTTGCATGCTTGTTCAAATGAAGTATCACTTTCTATTTTAAAATTTTTTTGTTGTAACTAGTGGTAAGCACGTGGCGTGCACGTCTTATGTATCGGATGAATGATATACATTGCTTTTGAAGTAATAATACTATTTTTTAGAGTAATTAAGGAAATTAATATTGTTAAAGGGAAATTTAAAATTGAAAAAATATATATATAAATGAATAATAGTTTTTATGAAATTATCATAATAATAATAACACTTTTTTGGACACAATATTTTTTTGTCAACGTCCAACATCTTTTCTTCTTTTTATTTTCTGCTTTTATTACGATTTTTGTTGTTTGAATTGAAACTCCGCAACAAAGTATGATATATATAGTTGCATATGAAAGAATATATGTTCAGGAAGATATATACCAATAGTGGGCACCGTTTGCCCTTAAATCTTGTTAATGGTCATTACAAGCATATATGTATTGAAAATTATTTCTTGTTGAATTTGAATTGATATCAATCATTATTTGTTGGAGTTAACGGGTTGCGTGGAAAGAAAACTTATTTTTCAGGATGTTGTCCAACAATTATTTTTGCATGGATAAAATATTTTTTGAAATCACGACAAATCATCCTTATTCCATTGCACAAACCGTTGAATGTTAAGTCACTGAATTTGGTTTTATTATTATTATTATTATTATTTTAGTAATTGAATGTCAATTTCGCTCCTTATATTAATTCCAAACCAAATGATAAATGTCAACTAAATAATAAATTGATGATGCATGAATTATAATGTAAATTATGAAGATTAATAAGGACTTTGTTGATTAAAAATAAAAATTTAACAAAATAGTCAACTGAATGTTAATTCATTGAATTTCCGTTTAAGTATTAGTTTCACTCATTATATTAAGGGATAATTGCAGCAAAAGTCCAAATTTTTTGAAATATTAGCAGACTTTTTTCAAACTTTTGATTTGTTGCAGTTATCATCCCTAACATTTTCAACAATTGCATGTGAGGCCATTTTGGATGATTTCCATCCATTTTTTCGTCAGTTGAACCATAAAATTAATTTTTCGTCACGTTACAGTAGATAACAGGAGGAGTTGGGATAGAGGTAATGCACACATCATGTAGGTGCCTAGCCTATGAAGATGCATGTGTTGGAAGCGGCACTATTACCACGGCTACTTGAGCCACTTCCATACCATTTTTGACACCTTTTTTTGGCTGTTGTTTACTGAAGACATTTTATTGGTTTTCATCTGGTTTCATTTTATTATTTGAAGATTGCATTGACAAATCAATTTAGAATATGTCAGAAATGTAATTTATTTTTTATTTTTTTATTTTGAGATCTGTTTCTTGATTATTTTATTATACCAAACCTAGAGATAAACATATAAAATCCCATGATTAAAAGAATGTGCTATAATTTTAGGATTTTGATATTTGTATATCGGGGTTGACAGTCCCCTCATAATAAGGGGGTCGTGTCCAATAAAAAGTCGCGGACCTCCTATTGTTGACGTAGCAAAACCAAAAATTTTACTTGTTCAAATCATTATATATTAAAAAATTGTCACGGTTCCATCACTTGTTATGACGGTAACCATTTCAATTATTTTATGCCTAATATTGACTGCTTCTAATTCAAATAGCGATTGAATTTCACCTTCTACCTTATGATTGACCTAGTAGAACCATTTCCAATACATAGACATCCCATGTTTGCGTGCTTCACACGCTTCGCCGGAATGTCTTACAACCCAACGTGAGATAAAAGATAGCTGAGATGTTAAGACGACCGGAAGGTAGGTAGATTGAAGTGAGTAAATTAGTTGGGTATTTGGGTGATTCTTTAAGGACGTTCAACTTTATACATAATTTTTTAATGTAAGAATGTGTCTGGTTGAGCTTTTTGGCAAATTTTAATTATTTTTTCACCCGTTAATCATCCACTCAGCTAGTGGTGGCAATGGGCCGAGCCGAGCCGGCTCGGCCCATTGACGAACGAGCTCGGCTCGTGTTCGCACGAGCCGAGCTCGTGGCTCGTCGGCAACGAGCCGAGCGCGAGCTCGGCTCGTTGCCGTTTGGGCGAGCTCGGCTCGCGCCCGAGCTCGCCCAAAGCGGGCGGCTCGGCGAGCCAAGCTTAAGCTCGGCTCGCCGGCTCGCCTTTTTTTTTTTTTTATAAATAAATAACGCTACTACTACAAATCTATTTTTTCCATTTTTTTTAAATATATATTTTCCAAAACATTTATCGGGGCTCGTCAAAACATTTATAATTTTTAAAATAGTAAATATACATTTATTTAAAAAAAAAAGATAAACCCTCCTCCTTTATCCGGGCTTGGGACCGGCTACTTCAATTTCGTGTAGGCGGAGTTAAAATTGTACACGAAAAACTTTTTACGTGTACAATTTTTTTTAAAAAATTATAAATGTATGAAAATAAAATTTTGTAATGAATGTATTGAAATTAAATATCACTTACTTGATTACATGCAATTTCGGCATATTTATGTTGAATTCGATAATTAGCGTCTTCCCAATCCTTCACGCACATTAACGCTTCCAAAATATCTTCTTTTAGTCGACTTCGAATTTCAGAGAGAACCCTCTTCCCTGCACTAAAAGCAGACTCCGAAGCTACAGTGCTAACCGGAGGTGTTAGTAGATCTTTTGCAATTGCAGAAACAATTGGCCATCGACGTTCATTATTTCGCCAGAATTCGATTACATCTTCTGAACTTTTCTTAACTGATTTGTTACTAGGCATAGTATAACGAAAGTAATCAATTAATTCAGATGGCAACGCATTTTGACTACTACTCGAAGTTTGAGTACATGCAGTGGAAGACATACTACTACTACTAGAGGAACCATATGCATATGCAGTTGAATCATATCTAATTGAGTCTATGTTTTCTAATAAATTAATTACTTCAGCGTCGTCATCGTTTATATTAGTGGGAGTAGGAGTAGGTACACGAGTAACTTGTGTACCTATTCTTGAAGCATATAATTCATACATCTCAGTTAACGTTTGTTCCAAATTCCTATAAGTAATAGGCATATTAAAAGTTAAAGCATTTGAAATTTGGTCAATTATAAATTTAGTACCCGATAAATTATATCGGGGGTCCATGACGCATGCTAAAGGAAATAACATAAGTAATTCTTCCCAATATTTTCTAAATTTTAATTCCATAGCATATATAACCGCATGCAAATCAGGGTCATTTTGATATCTATTAAAAGCCCTAGCAGTTATATAAAGACGTTCAAGAACCATGCAACTAGTTGGATAATAAGCACCAAACAATATATTCGTAGACGTATAAAAACTTTCCAAAAATTTCTTAATTTTAAATACCGTATTCCAATCGGATTCATTTAAGATATCATCGTAAATGCGTCTCTAATATGCCTATTGTTATAAAATTCAGTGATAAACGGTTCAAAACCTTCACATGATTTTAATAATAAGTAAGTTGAATTCCACCTATGACCTACGTCAGTAATAAAAGTTTTTGTATTAGAGTTCCCAACTTGTTCACAAAATTCTTCAAATGCTTGTTTTCTACTATGTGTAATCGTGATATACGTAAGTGCATTCCTAATTCGACTAATTTCGTCCTTCACATGTTTTAAACCGTCTTGTACAATTAAATTAAAAATATGGCACACACATCGAATATGGAATAAATAACCACCAAAATCGGGTTGAAGTACTCTATGCAATTTATCAATAACTACTTTATTTACAGAAGCATTGTCAAAAGTAAAAGAACGAATTTTACTCTCGCATTTATATTCTTTAATTATTAACATAATTGCATTATATATAGTGTTAGCATTATGAGGATACTCAATTATTTTAAAAGCAATAATTTTTTTATGCATAACCCAAAGTGGGTCTATATAGTGTGCGATTAATGCGGCTATATAACCTCTCTTATTAATCCCTTCCCATAAATCCGAAGTTAAAGATATGACACCCCCGTATTTTTCTAAATCCCCAATCAATAATCGCTTTGCATTAAGAAAATATTCAATTGTATTAGAACGAAGAGTATTTCGACTTACCCCAACGTACATTGGTTGAAGATATTGTTTGACGTAGTTTACGAAATGTTCGTTGTCCACTATTGCTAGTGGCAGCTCCTTGTGACAACGAACTTCACCATTCCCTTTCGTGCTTCCTCATTCGAATACATCCACGTAGAAAGTGGCGAAGTAGTAGCACCGTCTCTACTAGTACCAAACTGTAGTTGTGTTTGTCCACGTTCAAGAAGCCCATGTTTGGCCGCACATGCTTTGTAATGACGGTTGAGGTGAGTGGTTCCAATTTTTTTGCCATGCCGATCGTTGTTGCGATGTATTTACATACCGCTTTATTTTCTGAACTCCATCGATCACACGACCGGTGTTAACCAATTTGAAATGGTCCCAACATTTTGCATCTTCTTCCCTTTCTCTTCCCTCTTGCATCGGGAATATTTAGTGATGGTTCTTCATCTTGTTCCAAATCAATAGGAACACTGGGATCAACATCAACGTCATCCAAATCAATCGGATCGGCATCGCCTTCACGAACGTCGAAATCGTCAATGTCTTCTGGAATTGGTAGTTGGTTGAGACCGACAAATTCATTCCCAAATTGATTTTGGGCAGGTGTTTCACCTTCCATACCGAACAAGTTTTCAACAAATGCTCGTGGATCCATTTGTGAATTGTTGAAATAGAATGTAGAAATGTAGAAATGTGAATTTGTAAAATGAAGATAATATTAATGTAAAAAAATGTAGAAGAGAATTATAGAATTGTTGATAATGATTTGTAAATTGTAAATTGTAGAGTAGAGAGTATAGAATGAAAGTTTGGTGGGAAAAAAATGTTGTAATGGGTTGGGTATTTATAGGAGAAGAATTGGAGAAAATTGGAGGAAAAAAAAAAAAAATTTTTTTCAAAAAAAGTGACCAAACGGTCACTGAACCAGTGACCGTTCTGGTCACAATTTAATGTTTTTTTTTTTTTTTACTTGGGTGGGCTCGTCTAAGACGAGCCCAGGCAGGCTCGTCTCACGAGCGGCTCGGCGAGCCGCTCGCCGAGCCGCTCGTGAACAGTGACGAGCCGAGCGGGCTCGGCTCGTCTAGCCCATGAGCCCGCTCGGCTCGTGCTCGGGCTCGTTTTTTTACGAGCCCGAGCGGCTCGTGGGCGTGAACAGTACGAGCCGAGTGGGCGAGCCGACGAGCCGCTCGGCTCATTTGCCACCACTACACTCAGCCCACAACATTTGACTTCTCATCTCACATGCGGGTCCCACGATTAGAAATAAACGGTAAAAAAAAATCAATTAAAAGAGCCAAAGAAGGCTAAGCCAGAGATGCCCTTAGGATAGCTTTACATCTTTATATCTTTTGATTTGGGAAGTTTCTATTGATTTATGATTGAGTGAAAAGGTGAAATTAGGATTCCAGAGCTTGATCCTGAGCAGTGAAAAGGAAAAGGAAAAGGAAAAGGAAATTAAGATTACATAATCTTGTGCATAACTACTTAATATGAAAAAGAGAGTTCTCAAAACAACTTGGAATTCTTCAAAGCAGATAAAGGAAAATTCTATCGTGGTGTAATGATGATATCAAATTATATCTTTCCACAATGATGACCAAAGAACTAGATTTGAGATGAAACATTTTGTCTACTAATATGAGCAATAAAGGAATCCATTTCCTTGTGAGTAGCACCACCTTCCATTACTGATTGCTTTACTGCATCTCCTAATTCTGCTGCCCTCTCTCGCATCTCTTCTCCTGCTGCTGAATCCATCAATCTTCTTACAGCCTTTTCTACCGTTGCTGGTGACACCAATTCATCTCGACTTGCCCAATTCTGGACTTCCAGACCGATTTTCAGTACTTTAGTTACTAGCACGGCATTTCTAGGCTGGTCAGAATGCATCGGCCAAGCTGCTATTGGAACTCCCATGCTTATGCTCTCTGTACAAGAATTCCATCCACAATGACTCATGAAACCACCGGTTGAAGGGTGCCCCAGAATTTCTAACTGGGGAGCCCAGTCTCTCACAATAAGTCCTTTTCCTTCCACTCTCTTTTCGAACCCTTCTGGCAATGGGGCTCTCCTAGCCTCACCTTCGAAGACATCCCCTTTATCCGCATCTCTCAATACCCATATGAATTTCTGTTCACTCAGTTCCAACCCGGTGGCAAGCTCTTTGATTTGTTCATTGGAAAACGAAGACGTTGAGCCAAATGAAACAAATATCACTGAATTTAGAGGTTGTTTGTCAAGCCACTCTAAACATTTGTGATGACTGTTAGGTATCACCACTGGATTAAATGGTCCAATAGCCCAGAGTTTGTCTGTTCCTGTAGTCTTTTCTTTTGCAAGCAAATCAAGATACAACCCCTCTATAAATCTGTTCGCGTTATAAACATCTCCAGAATTGAATTTCTTCGCCCCTTCTTGCAATTCTAAAAATTTTTCGAACTCTGGTGAAAAGCAACCTTCCAAGGATGGAACTTCTTTTAATATCTCTGCTTCAGTACTTACAGCAGGTTTTCCATTAACTTCCCAGTAAAACGAGTATAAAGAGAAAGCCGATATACTATTAAAACAATAGGATTCAGCATTTGGTATAGAACATATGTCCTGAACAGCATAAGCCATTAAAGAGTCATAAATCACAGCTATTCTTCTGGCTGTGCTCGAAAGTTCGTGTACGAATGAGTAAACAGGCTCACGCAGATGTATTGATGCATGAAAGGCTGGAAGGACTTGCGAGGGAAATTTAGTGGTGGCATTGGGCTCAGGGAGAGGGCTGTCGAATGGAGGTGTTGGCAAATCAATGAAATGAATATTGGTTGTGGCTGAAGGGTCCCAACCATGGACTCGAACCTTCGCCTGGCGGTTGTGTGTGGCTGTGCCGACGAAGTGGACTGGTATGTCATAGGCAGAGACGAGGCGGGAGAAGTGAAGAAGCTGGTTGAGATGGCCTTGTGCCGGAAGAGGCACCATCACCACTGCGACTTGAGCCACTTCCATAACATTTTGGACACCATTTTCTTGGCTATGGTTTTCTGAAGCCATTGTAATTGGTTTTCATATGCTCAAACAATGTTTTCTGATTTCATATAAGAGGTGCAGATTAGTATATATTATATAGCAAAATCCATCAAGAATATGTCTTTTTCAAATGAAGTATCACCTTCTATTTTTAATTTTTTTGTTGAAACTAGGGGTAAGCACGTGGCGTCCACGTCTTATCTATCGGATGAATGATATACATTGCTTTTGAAGTACTAATACTATTTTTTATAGTAATTAAGGTAATTGATATTGTTAAATGGAAAATTGAAATTGAAAAAAAAAAAATAAATAAATAAAAAAAAAAAAATATATATATATATATAATAGTTTTTATGAAATTATGTATACAATGTGAAAACGTTGAATAAACTTAAATGTAATGCTATAATTATAACAACACTTTTTTGTACACAATATTTTTTTGTCAACGTCCAACATCTTTTATCCTTTTTATATTCTGCTTTTATTACGATTTTTGTTGTTTGAATTGAAACTCCGCGAGAAAGTACGATACATATAGTTGCCCATGAGAGAATACATGTTCAGAAATATATATTCCAATAGTGGGCACCGTTTGCCCCTTAAATCTTGTTAATGGTCATTACAAGCATAGATATATTGAAAATTATTTCTTGTTGAATTTGAATTGATATCAATCATCATTTGTTGGAGTTAACGGGTTGCGCGGAAAGAAAACTTATTTTTCAGGATGTTGTCCAACAATTATTTTTGCATGGATAAAATATTTTTTGAAATCACGATAAATCATCCTTATTCCATTGCAAAAACCGTTGAATGTTAAGTCACTGAATTTGGTTTTATTATTATTATTATTTTAGTAATTGAATGTCAATTTCGCTCCTTATATTAATTCCAAACCAAATGATAAATGTCAACTAAATAATAAATTGATGATGCATGAATTATAATGTAAATTATGAAGATTAATAAGGACTTTGTTGATTAAAAATAAAAATTTAACAAAATAGTCAACTGAATGTTAATTCATTGAATTTCCGTTTAAGTATTAGTTTCACTCATTATATTAAGGGATAATTGCAGCAAAAGTCCAAAATTTTTGAAATATTAGCAGACTTTTTTCAAACTTTTGATTTGTTGCGGTCATCATTCCTAACATTTTCAACAATTGCATGTGAGGCCATTTTGGATGATTTCCATCCATTTTTTCGTCAGTTGAACCAAAAAAATAATTTTAGGATTTTGATATTTGTATATCGGGGTTGACAGTCCCCTCATAATAAGGGGGTCGTGTCCAATAAAAAGTCGCGGACCCCCTATTGTTGACGTAGCAAAACCAAAAAATTTACTTGTTCAAATCATTATATATTAAAAAATTGTCACGGTTACTCCTCCATCACTTGTTATGACGGTAACCATTTCAATTATTTTATGCCTAATATTGACTGCTTCTAATTCAAATAGCGTTTGAATTTCACCTTCTACCTTATCTAAAATGTAGATTGACCTAGTAGAACCATTTCCAATACATAGACATCCCTTGTTTGCGTGCTTCACACGCTTCGCCGGAATGTCTTACGACCCAACGTGAGATAAAAGATAGCTGAGATGTTAAGACAACTGGAAGGTAGGTAGACGCAAGTGAGTAAATTAGTTGGGTATTTGGGTGATTCTTTAAGGACGTTCAACTTTATACGTAATTTTTTAATGTAAGAATGTGTCTGGTTGAGCTTTTTGGCAAATTTTAATCATTTTTTCACCTGTTAACCATCAACTCAGCCCACAACATTTGACTTCTCATCTCACACGCGGGTCCCACGATTAGAAATAAACGGTAAAAAAATCAATTAAAAGAGCCAAAGAAAGCTGAGCCAAATGTGCCCTTAGGATAGCTTTACATTTTTATATCTTTTGATTTGGGAAGTTTCTATTGATTTATGATTGAAATCAGGAAAAAGTGAAAAGGTGAAATTAGGATTCCAGAGCTTGATCCTGAGCAGTGAAAAGGAAAAGGAAAAGGAAATTAAGATTACATAATCTTGTGCATAACTACTTAATATGAAAAGGAGAATTCTCAAAACAACTTGGAATTCTTCAAAGAAGATAGAGGAAAATTCTATTGTGGTGTAATGATGATATCAAATTATATCTTTCCACAATGATGACCAAAGAACTAGATTTGAGATGAAACATTTTGTCTACTAATATGAGCAATAAAGGAATCCATTTCCTTGTGGGTAGCACCACCTTCCATTACTGATTGCTTTACTGCATCTCCTAATTCTGCTGCCCTCTTTCGCATCTCTTCTCCTTCTGCTGAATCCATCAATCTTCTTACAGCCTTTTCTACCGTTGCTGGTGACACCAATTCATCTCGACTTGCCCAATTCCGAACTTCCAGACCGATTTTCAGTACTTTAGTTACTAGCACGGCATTTCTAGGCTGGTCAGAATGCATCGGCCAAGCTGCTATTGGAACTCCCATGCTTATGCTCTCTGTACATGAATTCCATCCGCAATGACTCATGAAACCACCGGTTGAAGGGTGCCCCAGAATTTCTAACTGGGGAGCCCAGTCTCTCACAATAAATCCTCTTCCTTCCACTCTCTTTTCGAACCCTTCTGGCAATGGGGCTCTCCTAGCCTCACCTTCAAAGACATCCCCTTTATCCGCATCTCTCAATACCCATATGAATTTCTGTTCACTCAGTTCCATCCCGGTGGCAAGCTCTTTGATTTGTTCATTGGAAAACGAAGATGTTGAGCCGAATGAAACAAATATCACTGAATTTAGAGGTTGTTTGTCAAGCCACTCTAAACATTTGTGATGACTGTTTAAGTCTTTTTTTTCAGGTATCACCACTGGATTAAATGGTCCAATAGCCCAGAGTTTGTCTGTTCCAGTAGTCCTTTCTTTTGCAAGCAAATCAAGATACAACCCCTCTATAAATCTGTTCGCGTTATAAACATCTCCAGAATTGAATTTCTTCGCCCCTTCTTGCAATTCTAAAAATTTTTCGAACTCTGGTGAAAAGCAACCTTCCAGGGAAGAAACTTCTTTTAATATCTCTGCTTCAGTACTCACAGCAGGTTTTCCATTAACTTCCCAGTAAAACGAGTATAAAGAGAAAGCCGATATACTATTAAAACAATAGGATTCAGCATTTGGTATAGAACATATGTCCTGAACAACATAAGCCATTAAAGAGTCATAAATCACAGCTATTCTTCTGGCTGTGCTCGAAAGTTCGTGTAGGAATGAGTAAACAGGCTCACGCAGATGTATTGATGCATGAAAGGCTGGAAGGATTTGCGAGGGAAATTTAGTGGTGGCATTGGGGTCAGGGAGAGGGCTGTCGAATGGAGGTGTTGGCAAATCAAGGAAATGAATATTGGTTGTAGCTGAAGGGTCCCAACCATGGACTCGAACCTTCGCCTGGCGGTTGTGTGTGGCTGTGCCGACGAAGTGGACTGGTATGTCATAGGCAGAGACGAGGCGGGAGAGGTGAAGAAGCTGGTTGAGATGGCCTTGTGCCGGAAGAGGCACCATTACCACTGCGACTTGAGCAACTTCCATAACATTTTGGACACCATTTTCTTGGCTATGGTTTTCTGAAGCCATTTTAATTGGTTTTCATATGCTCAAACAATGTTTTCTGATTTCATATAAGCGGTGCAGATTAGTATAAATTATATAGAAAAATCCATCAAGAATAAGCCATTGATTTTGTTTTTAATTGTTCTCATTGTTCCTGGATTATTTTAAATTTCCTATGCAACCATTATGTGATCTCTTTTTTTCATCTATTGCTTGTGATGACAACGACCATTTTTTATTAGAATAATACTATCTAACACCAGTGTTAATGTCTGCGTACTTCACACACTTCGCTCATAGGTCTCACGACCCAACATATGATAAAATATAGCAGATATGCACAACCCGAAGGTAAATGCGAGTAAAATAAGTAATTTTTTAATGTATTTGCAGTGTTACACTTTCAGACAGGAGGAAATATTGTTCTTGGAAAATAACTTTGAAATCTCAAAACGAAAATTGATGTTATTCTATTGTCTCTTTGTAAAGTGACTTCATAATCAGTCATGGACAGCTCATTGTGCAACTTCGTAGCTGGCTAAAGAATGACGGGTTAGAGCATTTTTTATGCCCTAGAATTGATAAAATCGCAACTGTGTAGTTCTTTGTTCCTATCGGCCATTCTAGTAACATATCAATGTGGTTTGTCGAACATGTCAGAATCTACTTTTAAAACAGGCAGGAGTCACATAGCTGCCTGCGGCCCGTGTGCCTCGGGCTGGCTTGGGCTCGAGCCATAGCCCCAAAATGGGGCACGGCCAAAGCCTAGGCTTGGTTTCACCGAGCTTTTCCCTGGCCGAGCCGCTGATATCCCTAGGTATAAATAACAAATTGTAACCAAATTATAATGAGAAAGATCAAATTAACACCCTACTTGGATTTTGTAGAAATGATCTCAAGTCCACCCATGAAACGCCTTAATGGCTAACGTATAACAACAGAACCATCTTCTTGCTGGTAATTCTCAAGCAAGCTTTTAATCATTCTTTGAAACTGCACATGCCATTGCATTTAGTGTGTGAACAAACCGTGTTGGCGTAGAACTGCCTTTACCCTTTTTGGGAGGAATGGATGATTCTGGACGATATCAAATGCCTAACCGCCAGCTTTGGTAGTCTGTACAATTAGAGGCACTTGATATCTATTGAAGAAGATCAGCAAAGATGATTAGAGATTAGTACATTATGAAACAAAAACAATTGGTAGGTAAGCAGCAAAATTATTATCATACCTCACCATAACGTCCCAATCCAGGCATCCAGGCCACCACACCAAATTTACGATATGCTGGTGCACCCAAATCCTGTGTTGCCATGTCTATAGTTCTGTGAAAATTAGCATCGTGATGAAGTCATCAACCCAGCAAGTGGGAAATGAATAGGAAAGACTATGGTTAACACATCAATAGACAAGTTAAATCCAGAAGAAATGAAGTCAGATGCACACTTGAATTGAAGTCTAAGCAAGGAGAAGAGGTCTTCTTCGATTTCAATAAGTTCCTCATGGAGGAATTACTTTCCTCTGGTCGGCATAATATGAACATCTCTACCTTGCTAAATTGGTGTACTCGATAAAGGTCCCTGTCCCAAATTGTCAACAATCAAATTCGTTGAAAAAAAGGTCAGCAGATTACATTTTCAGAACAAAAGTTAGCAATTCAACCTAAGTCAAAAGCATGGATAATGATGGCTCCCCAAATACCAGAGAGACAGCACAACTTAAGCATTCACAGAAGCATGTTTTCATGTTGGTACAGAATATTTTGCCACAGCATCATATGCATACATCGATTTGTTGGTGATAAAGAAACAACTAGATACAAATTAAGAACCTTCAACAACACCATTTAACACTTAAATTTGAAATGATTAAGCACATATTGGATTATATGTATTTGATAACATTTACTAACGATCTCTTAAAAGCATATGACTGCCTTAAAATTCAAGCAAAAATGTTTTGAATGTGTCTATGTTTCCGTAGACACACATAGGTACAATATACAAGCTACATAATACATAATGATATATACGTAAAAGAAATACCCCTTCTATAATTGATGACAATTATTCTATAAAAGTAACTAATATTTGTTCAAATCAAGGACAAGGCCAAACAGTTTCTCATGTTAAAAATTTGGCATATACGGAGATCAGTACTCAATAATTCAGTGTTTAGTATGTTCGGTCACCAGATCCCACTTTTATCGAATCACGCATCAGCAATAGAAAGAGAGAATTCAAAAAGGGAAAGAACCAAAGGTAACTAAGAGTTAGGGATGGAAGCTGTGAACAGATATAATTTTTGCTTTACAAATGCACTGATGAACTTAAATGAAGTCAAGAGCATGGAGATTTTGCAAAACCTCACTAAGTTTTACCTTGTTGCAGCCCCTGCAGCACCGGCTTCTCTACGAAAGCAATGGGAGAAAGCCACGTACTTTAAAGGTAATGAGGACTCAGGAATAATGAAATCCATATGGATTCCACCCACTGGAATCTCGGCAGTGCCTATGAGACATTGATCGCTACCCTCAATGGAGTAAACCTGTCACAGAAAGCATAATGGAGAACGGTAGAATACTCCGATGACAGAAGAGGTAATATTTGGACATTTTCAAAATTGAGAATCGTAGAAATGTACATCCTGGTCCCTGGAGCAGTATGCCAATTCATATTCGATCAGAAGAAAGACTGGAGCAGGATCTGCTTGATAAATAGTGATAATTGGATATTGTTAAGGTTCCAAACTAGCTTTCGTAATGCATTGTAATTATGACTAACAGACGGAATGGCCAGACTTCAAAGGAAGCAAAAATTACCCAATAAAGAAGACACAACTTTTATAGAAAAAACTGCAGAGCTAACATTAATCTGCTCAAAGAAAAGGCTCGCATATTATTGTTAGAATAATAACCAGAGTTTTCGCTCCACCACAGAAGAACGGACGATTTCTGGGTTTACAAGAGGGGAAAAATTCATAATAAGGTGTATAATATACACCAATTCAAAAATCAGGTTTATAGTTCGAAAATTCAAAAATTAGGTTTTTTTTTTAATGAAATAATAAATTATTAAATCAATTTATTATTAAATATTTAATTCTAATATAATATAATTAACCCATCCCACATGCACCAGCCATACCGCTCCGGGAACTATTCCGGCAACCATTCCTACCACCACTTGCGATCGTTCCGACAACTATTCCGGTGACCATTCTGGTCACAGATTTACAATTTGCGGTCATAGTTCAAAAATTTTATAAGTCACAATTAATTCGTTGATCACATATTTCAAAATTAGTTGGTCACAGATCAAGATTTATAGGTCACACAGTCACAGATTTCCAAATTAATTTGTCATAGATTTTTTAAGGTCACAGATAAAAAAAAATGGTTAATTTCATTGGTCACATATTTTCAAATTTGTTGGTCACAGATTATTTTTCAGTCACATATTGTCAAATTTTTAGGTCACAGTTAAATACTTGGTCACAGATAACCAAATACTTGGTCACATACAACTGGCGTAGACAGCCACCACCACCACACAAAACACCGTCACCACACACAGCCACCAAACAAAGCACGACCACCACCCCAACCGTTGATCTACCACCACAAACGCCACCACACAAAACACCTCCGATCCCAATCCCCCGCCGAGAAAACCATCGCAAAATCACAACCAAAATCACAACCAACAATAACACCAAAATCACCACCACCGAGAAAACCACACACACAGATCTGCCAGCAGCGTCGCGACGCCACCCACCCACAGCAGCGTCGCGGCGCTGCTGCGATTCATAGTAGAGTTGCGACGCGTACACCCACAGCAGCGCCGTGACGCTGCTGCCGTAGGGGGGAGGCGGAGGGGGAGGGACGGCCAGTGGCGGTGGAGGTTGCAGGCGGTGAGAGAGTGGAGAGAAATGGTGAGAGACGAGAGTTGATTTAGGGTTCTTATTTAAAATAAATTTGGTGGGGGTAGGTACTAGGGTGGGTATATAGTTGATTTTTTATCCGCTCACCTGTAAAGAAGACCAAATAGATTAGAAAATGAATATTAATTTTATACAGCCCAATTGCCGTTACCCTTCTGCTGCATCAAACTTTATGGACCAAAAATATCTCACACGTTATAGCATACGATGCAATTGAAAATGAGACGTGAAGGAATTGTACATTCTGTATTATCAGTAAAATTTTAATTGATGGAGTTGATTGCAAGAGAGCTAATCTTTAGCAATGCAAAAGATTATGGGGAAATTGATGTATATCTCATTCATACTCAGCAGTCTAGCATCATCAAAATAGTCACGTACCTTTTTTTTTTTTCCTGGGTAAACCCATTCCAGTCACGTATTTGAGGTTAAATACATAAATTATGTAAGTGACATAAAAAAAAAAAAATTCGCAATCATAATTGATACTGTTCTCACTATCGCACTCACCAACGGACAATAAGCATTACAATTTGGCGTTACAAATATCAAGAACAATCTCATAAATTGTGCACTGATTCTCTTATTTGAGTTTCTTATGTTGGAATTTTGTGTTGGAAATTGGTTGTGACCAATTGAAATGATTTAAGTGGAAATTCCTTGTTTGGTGAATGAGAAATTAAGCCAAACTTAAACCACTTAATATTTGAAATTATTGGAATTGTGTAGAATATTGTGGAATGTTCTAGAGAATGTAGATGAAAAGATGTGTCTTTTCATATGGATCATGTCTCTTAAAGAGCATGACTTTTGGTATGAGTAACTTCCAATATTTATGATTATTCAAGAGATGCTTAAAGAGCATGACTTTTGGTATGAGTAACTTCCAATAATTATGATTATTCAAG
Source organism: Fraxinus americana (assembly GCA_035079005.1). NCBI lineage: Eukaryota > Viridiplantae > Streptophyta > Magnoliopsida > Lamiales > Oleaceae > Fraxinus > Fraxinus americana. The sequence continues at coordinate 51,677,227 of CM068706.1, read as the reverse complement.
AGATGTGTCTCTTGATATGGATGTTCCAACTACTATATATATGGATTCCCTATGTGTTTGGATTCACAACAACAACACAACTACACAACAAACAATTCATTTGATAGTTTCATATCATGGTTACTTTAGTTTTGCATAAAACACTTTGTAGAAGTGATTTTTTCTTGCATCAAAATCATGGTTATGGTAGAGAGGGAATTCCGTTCGAGTTCGTGGGTCTAAGTCATTTGGAGTGCTCATATGGCTAGACGTGGTCGTTGTATCTTGGGAGATGATTGTCGAGAAACCGTTAGCACCGATGCGGGGCAAATTCATCTTAAGGACAAAGTGTCAAACACTTGCCTCGACCGATCGCATCACTTGCATCTCATCTTTCTTTTCCGATTTCATTCCAATTTAGTATTTTGATTTCGGAAAGTAACTAATATTCTTTTGATTTCATGCAAGGTTTGAAATAAAGTATGAAACAGATTGAATCCGTCGACACGTGTTCAACTTCGATAATTGTTGATTGTCTTCTCAAATTCCATATTGGTAAGTCGAATTCTATTTCGATTTCATGAGTATGAAACAGTATGTATTGATTTGAATACAATATGCACATTATCGGTGTAATATCTCCTACAATCTTAAGATGAATTCTTTGATGTGCATGTTATATGGAAATCATGATATTGTATGGAAATTCCGAAGACATGTAAATTGAAACGGTGCTGATATTTAAATCTATATTCTCATAGAATTATCTGATTAATTTCTGAATTCTGTGTATATTAAATGGTACGGCACCTCTGTTCGGCAAATTGGAAAGAATGGCAGATTGATTTTTGGCAATTTATTCGTATTTCAAATAAAAGTGCTGGCTGTTCATTTTATGAAAATATGTGAAACCATGTCATATATGTTCTTAACATATGCTGATTATTGCTTACTATATGATTTCCAAAGGAAATCTCTTATGAGAGATTCTACTAAATGTTTCATTTTTAATACAATATAAAATCTGATTTTGTTATTGCATGTTCCAAGTAAATTGTAAACATTGGCAGTTTGTAAATAAATGTAAGTATACATTTTTTCAATTGCATGGTTTGGAAATGGAAATTACTTGGCGGGGAAAATAGTTTCCGTTCATGAATATTTAATATATATTGCTCCCACTTGCTCACTTGAGGATGCATGTTTTCATGTTGGAAATTGTACTAACTTTGGTTGATGGTGATAGTCTCTTGATATTCGATGAGTATGGAAAGTTGTCTAATTTATGATTTCGATGACCATTCATTTCATAACTACCATGGAAACATTATTGTTGATGTTTATAACAAAAAAAAAAAAATGGAAATATGAAATATGAAGGGGTTCTTCATTACCCTTGTTGTTATGTGGTACGTGTATGCATATTACATCTGAATTATTATTGCACACATGTGAAATTGATACTGAGATGAGAAATAATCAAATTCTATTGAACGTTGTTCAATAATTTATCGAACTAATATGACATGTTCGAGGTTTGTACCATATCAATGGTTGACCGTTTGGTCTTGAATAATTTAATTGATCGAGATTGAGATCAATGACTATATTTCTAACTGAGGAAGTGTGTGGAGTTCCTCAAGATATTGATATTCCTAGTCATGACATGTGTTGACTAAAATGGAATAAACTTATACAATGATTGTATAAATGTTGGAAGAATGCCAACTAGTTATTGAAAGTATATGAACTTTCATGATTATTCATTTTATTGGAATATGGAAAGCCTCAATAATTTGATGAAATTAATTGAGATGGCTTATGCAAATTATTGTTGCATTCTAGCATGACAATATATGATCTTGTCATAATGGATATTAAGAGTCGCCTAATCACGTGGTGGAAAAATCAAGACTCTCGGAAATGATTATCTCTTCATAGAGATTGATTAGAAGAGGCGTGTCCTCTCGTTAGGTTGTGTCTTTTGAGAACACAACTATCAAATCGATGGATGATTCGTTCATTAAATTTGAATATGGTGAATAAGTATTATTTAACATGGAATAATACTATCTTGTGAAAGGTCACAAATGTGATATGTTGGAGAAGTTGCAATCAAGATACTTAGTCTTCTTCATTGTTGAAATTTCATTTCAATCGTGGAACCAATTAAATTGGTATATGCTTTGAGAGCATTGTTGGTCTATGTGATGACCTTAATTTGATTTGGATGATCAAATTGAAGGTAATTGGATTGAAGTACGCAATTGAAATAAATTGTGGGTTGACGACCACTATTTTGAAAGTACTTAAACTTTCACGAAGTATTCGATATGGACATTATCTATTCGATAATGAGTTGAACTACGAAAGAGTTGATGAACTCTAAGTGTAACCCAAAAATGTGGGGGGTTAACATCAATACTTGCGAACTTATATGAAAAGTTCAAGATTTGTGGTAGCAACATTATTAGTTGCACATACATTCCTAATTGAGGAATTGTGGGGATAACTTATGTTTAAAAGTTACAATCATAGAAATATATCTATGAAGGTGAAAAGGTAGAAAACCCTTATATTAATTATAAGGAAATTATACACTAAGTCTAAAGTGGATGAAATTGGATAAAAGCCAATTACGGCGTTTGTTTGGATATGCAAGATCAATTGGAATATGTGAAGAATATTCATAAAATTGAAATGCATTGTAATATTTCAATAATGAAATTGAATACCCATGTTTCTGAAATCCACTAGTAAAAGTGATTGACTAGTGTAGTGTGTGATAGAAATCCTCCAACATTGCTGTTTGGAATTTGTAAAGCTTTAGATAAAGCTAGTTAGAAGCATGTAGCTTCATAAGAGGATTTCTTGGTGGTGACATGTTGTATCTATTAAATCAATTGATCGTTGGTTAGCTATATTTGATGAGATACTAAGTCACATGTAATGGTAAGTCTAGACGTAGACATAATACCGTTAAGCAGTCGATCTCAATGGTGTAAACTCGTGGTACCTTTAGAGATTTATCGAGAGATCAAGAATACTGCATATCGAGGGGAATGAGATTAAAGCCTACGACGTAAGAGTCTTTGTAATGGTAACCCTACCTTGTTGACTGGAGATCCCAAGATCTTGGTTCAAAGGGACAACTAAATTATGAAGATTCCATGAAGCACTTAGGAAATTATTCCTACTCATTCCTATGATAATTACAGTGCTTTTTGCAAAGTGTGAGGTTAAGCTATGCTTTTAATGATTCCTATATCTTGATTAAGTCAAGTAGAGTAAGAGAGAATACTCTTAATAGGAGATCACCTATGTAAGTGTGAAGTGGGGCCGCTTCAATGAGAATTGTTCGAGGCTAAAATTCTCTAAACACTTATGAAACCAAGAGTGGTCCAGGGCCAAAATGGACACAACCGTGAGAACCATGAACGGTTTAGGGAAGACATTGTGTGAGTACTGTTGTCTTGGCTTACACCAACGGCTGAATGGTTCAAGACATCACGTTCACCAATTAGCCAGTAAGTCCGATAGTATTTCACTAAGGGAGGTTCAAAGCCAAAAGCTACCTTCTCTGATGCAGTGTTTTTTCCGTTCTCTCTCTACTAGTGTCTGCATAGTTATTTGCATTAATTTTCATTCATGTGGGGGATTGTTGGAATTTTGTGTTGGAAATTGGTTGTGACCAATTGAAATGATTTAAGTGGAAATTCCTTGTTTGGTGAATGAGAAATTAAGCCAAACTTAAACCACTTAATATTTGAAATTATTGGAATTGTGTAGAATATTGTGGAATGTTCTAGAGAATGTAGATGAAAAGATGTGTCTTTTCATATGGATCATGTCTCTTAAAGAGCATGACTTTTGGTATGAGTAACTTCCAATATTTATGATTATTCAAGAGATGCTTAAAGAGCATGACTTTTGGTATGAGTAACTTCCAATAATTATGATTATTCAAGAGATGTGTCTCTTGATATGGATGTTCCAACTACTATATATATGGATTCCCTATGTGTTTGGATTCACAACAACAACACAACTACACAACAAACAATTCATTTGATAGTTTCATATCATGGTTACTTTAGTTTTGCATAAAACACTTTGTAGAAGTGATTTTTTCTTGCATCAAAATCATGGTTATGGTAGAGAGGGAATTCCGTTCGAGTTCGTGGGTCTAAGTCATTTGGAGTGCTCATATGGCTAGACGTGGTCGTTGTATCTTGGGAGATGATTGTCGAGAAACCGTTAGCACCGATGCGGGGCAAATTCATCTTAAGGACAAAGTGTCAAACACTTGCCTCGACCGATCGCATCACTTGCATCTCATCTTTCTTTTCCGATTTCATTCCAATTTAGTATTTTGATTTCGGAAAGTAACTAATATTCTTTTGATTTCATGCAAGGTTTGAAATAAAGTATGAAACAGATTGAATCCGTCGACACGTGTTCAACTTCGATAATTGTTGATTGTCTTCTCAAATTCCATATTGGTAAGTCGAATTCTATTTCGATTTCATGAGTATGAAACAGTATGTATTGATTTGAATACAATATGCACATTATCGGTGTAATATCTCCTACATCTTATTTGAGTGAAACAATGACAATAATTTCACATTTTTGCACCATATTACAAACATTTGGAAATAAATCCACACGACAGCTGAACAAATAATCAGGACCAAAGAAGTTGGAAGAAGAATGGAATCGGCAAGTCTTAGTAAAAATTTTTGGTTTTATTATGGAAGGAGATTGTGATTTTAAGAGTCGAAAAGGCTATCTCTTTTCCTTGTTAAAATGAATGAGAAGTTACTCAATTTCTAGGATTTTTAGGTGTCATTTTCAATAAAAGATTGTCATTTTAAGTAAGTGGAAGGATGGCATGGATTAAAATCCTCTCGTTTAGGTAATGGATGACTAAATACTTTGTGTTTATTACCTCAGCAGCAGCACCAAAATCAAATATGTTTAGATCTTTTCCGAGCTGGACGTGATCCTTCACAGAGAAGCTAAATTCACGAGCTTTTCCAACCTACACATGGTGAAGTGAGAGGTCACAGAGAAGGGATGTAGGAGGAAGGGGAAGGGGTTCATGTCTTGGAAGATATTGAAGCAATAAAAAGTATGTACCATTTTTCTAATAGTAGAACAATCTTCTCCTACTGGAACATCTGGATGTGTCATATTTGGCAAACATTGTGCTTCCTGCTGGAGCTCATTTGTAAGTTTGAGAAGGTCTTCTTCCAGGGTAACAAGCCTTTCCTTGAGATTTTTCTCTGTATCAAACATACTTAAAATGAACAAATAAGACGAATGGAAACATTCAAATAAACTATAGAAATATAATAGAAACCTTCTTCTACTAGTTTTTGACGCTCCCTTCATCCTGTTTGCAACTACATTTCTCTCCGCTTGAAGCCGTTCAACTTCCTGCTATCTGTGAGTAACAATTAGCTAAAGAAGCTAGCTCGTGCCAATTTAATTCCACATATAGAATACTCAGATTCTAATTGTAGCATTGGCACGGGAAAAATACAGATTAATGTTACAAAATGCAGGTAAAAGTAATAAAACTACCGAGAGGAGACTGAGGAAAAACCTATTGACAGTAGAATTATAACACAACTCGCTGGTTCAAATTTATTCGTCATGAAGACAAACTAGTTATTAAATAAATTGAAATAGAATTAGCATAACCAGTTCTTCTTCTGCATAAAACTATTGATAAGCATTTCTATATTACAAGGTAACTACAACCACGAGGACACTGAAGCATTCTTCATGATTTCAAAGTATCCACAGGAAAGCAAATCAAGAAGGTGCCCACAAACTTAATCCCAAAACTATCATTCTATGGAGCTAAGAACATACAAGTGAATAGGATTAGCTCTTTTATTTGCACAAGTAACCATGGGAATGCCACAAGCAATATTGATGCAATTCAATGTATATACACAAAAAATATGAAGAAACTGAAATAGTAAACAGCATTCCGAGTGTAATAGTGGAAAATGACCTTTTGAACATTCATTAATTTATGTAAAGCTCAACAACAAGGTCAATGTATAGAATGTATTGGTCGTGACTGCATGTGTGCTCAGGAGAATATGATTTCACTTGGATGTTGCCTGTATCACCTAGTTTGGAAGCCCATATCCTCCAAGGGCAGCCGTGTTTGCATATTCCCTATGCGAGCGCCTATCATCATTGGCCTTAAACCTCATATTGTACCCATTCGAGGAGCCATAAGTTCTAACTGCATTTTTGAACTCCACCACATCCCTAAATAGCTGGCCAAATTCAAACTGTGGGTTAACCATATGTTAGCCGAAAACTCCGAAAATGTATAACCAACCTCATCATCTGATGCACCATCTAACTAAAGCTCTTCAGAAGAAGGATACTCCAAATCATCCACATCCACATTTCATTTTGTGCCACATTCTCCACCCCATCTACATTTAAACCTAACTCTATCCCATCCGTTACATTCCTCTCATATAGAATGTCATCCTCGTCGGAGTCTAACTCGCTTCCCGAATCACTGAAATCTAGGTCCTCGTCCGATAATGAAACTTCATGGTCTGCCGCGTCATCAGACGTGTTAATGGTTTGTTTGATGATGATGGATGAAGTGCAAACGACGAAAGTTGAGTGAGCATTGCGAAGCAAATTAAAGTTCAGTGAGCAGTCCGTGACCATGGTGTAAGTTGAGTGATTTTTGAAACAATTAACTCCATATGTTTGGTGGAGGATTAAAATCATTTTTTAGTAAATTGTAATAAAAATGGATATAATATGTAGTTTAAAAATTGTGAATCTCATTAAATATGTGACTAAAATTAATTATTGATTTTGACTTAATTTAAAATCTAAATTTTAATATCTACCAAATAGGGGCTTAACAAGTGTCATTCGAATTCAAGAAGGAGAGAAATTTAGCAGTAAAGATTATTGAAAATAGATTTTATGAAAAGTAAAATGTGTAGTTAAAAAGTTAAAAAAAAAAAAAAAGTCATGGATTTGCGTCCAAAATTATTTTATTCAAAGAATATGTGAATGAAAATAAATTTGGAGAAAAATGAGTTGAGAACATAGGCTTACTTCATGCAATATCCCAAAGAATAAATGGGAATGCAATTAAATGGAAGCTATTTCTTGTGCATCTATTGTTGTGAGCCTAATGTATGCCAAGACTTGCACCAAGTCAATCATCAATCTTGTTGAAAAATACTCAACATTTGTAAAAGTAATCCAAGTCTCGATCATTGAAAAGCCCGTTCCTTTAATGCCCATAGTAGACTGCAGTGAATAGTGAAATGCTTTCAACCACTTCAAATCTTATATATAGAATCAATTTTGTTCTTAGACCTTGTCTATGTTAAGAAGTCAAATTTGCGTGCTAAGGAAAATGTTTAAATAAATAAATATATAATTTTTAAATTTTTTGACAACAGACAAATATCTTCGACATTTGTTTCTATTATATTAGGTAAAAAAACATGTTTGGGCACTAGCGCTAGTAGTTAGCCGTGGATACTGTGAAAAAACAAATACCGTACACATTCCCGAACTTTGCTTTTAATCTAAGGGGCACAAAATGTTTTTTGTTCTTTGTTTAGCTCCCGTTTGGCCCCTATTATTTGAAATTATAATTTTTGGAATAATATTTTTTTTGAAAAATGTGTGATTAAAAAATAAGAAAATGTTTTAAATTTACGTATAATATTATCTTGTTGGAGAATGTGTGATTGATCGAACAAAAAAAAATTATAATTTTAATGAGAGCCAAACGAGGACTTAATATTTGTCAATATGGGTTCAATTTTAACAATAGTAATTTATCCCAAGTGGCTAACTATTCCGATTTGCTTGTTCATGTTTCATTATATCCGGTTATACGAAGGGAGTAATCACGAAATTAATGTTTGATCTTGAATTCAAATAATAAGGAAATTATAATGAAGCCCTGACAAAATTACATGTTTTGTATGATCAGATACCATCTTAAATTACATTTTCTAACAAGCTTAAGCTTCTAGACGATCGAGAAGATTCAGCAACGTAAAGATTCATTCACCTCAGAAGAATTACCATTGCTAGCCGACATTAAACCTTTCAACTTGAGCACTCTCTTCAAAATCCCAGTACCAGAATATAGCCTCCAACTCAACACTAGCTCAAGCAGATCAATTAATGGCAAGCTGTAATGATATTCATAAAAGCAATGAGCATACCAGCAAGGAACAAACTCAAGTTGTAGTAATAGTGGTGCCATTTCCAGCCCAGGGCCACCTCAATCAGCTTCTGCAACTCTCCTGCCTCGTATCTTCCTATGGCCTCCCGGTTCACTATGTCAGTTCTGCCATCTACAACCGCCAAGCCAAAGTCCGTGCAAATGGCCTAAACTCTCTAAATTTAGACAAACTCCATTTCCACGATCTTCCAACACCTGCTTTTGAATCTCCTCCTCCGAATCCCAACTCGACTAATAAGTTCCCAACACAGCTGCAGCCGGCCTGGTACGCCATGTTGAGCATCCGCCAACCGGTGGCTGAATACGTAAAACGTATATCCAAGCAAGCAAAAAGAGTTGTCGTTATTCATGACCCTCTTATTGCTGCGGTTGTTCAGGATGTTGCTTCCATTCCTAATGCAGAATCCTATGTTTTCAACTGTCTTTCAGCTTATTTTCATTCCTTTTTTCTATGGGAATCCCTGGGAAAACCATTCCCTATTGAACAACCAAAACATTTACCCTCTTTTGAAGGATGTATTCCAGAGGACTTCTTCCAATTTTTAGCTTTACAGGAAGAGCCATTGAAATATAGAGCTGGATATTTATTCAATACTTGCAGAGCCATAGAAGGGCCTTTTGTTGATCTATTAGAAAGGGAAGAGGTTGCTGAGAAAAGAAAACTATGGGCAATAGGACCAATTCTCCCATCAAAATCCTTATCTGCTAATAGCCAACACAAATGGTTAGAGTGGCTTGACAAACAAGCTCGAAAATCTGTTATCTATGTATCGTTTGGGACGACGACGTCATTTTCAGACGAAGAAATCAAAGAGCTGGCAATAGGATTAGAAAAGAGCAAACAGAAGTTCATTTGGGTGCTGAGGGACGCCGATAGAGGAAATGTGTTCGATGGTGAAGTTGGACGAGCTGAATTACCGGACGGGTTCGAGGAAAGAGTCGAAGAGTTTGGAATGATGGTGAGAGATTGGGCACCACAGCCAGAAATTCTTTCCCATCCATCAACTGGTGGATTCATGAGCCATTGTGGCTGGAATTCATGCATAGAAAGCATTAGCATGGGAGTGCCTATTGCAGCCTGGCCTATGCATTCTGACCAACCAAGAAACTCTGTGCTCATAACAGAAATACTGAAAACAGGTATCTCGAACCACATATTTAAAACTTGGGTTATTCCCCTTGTACCGAGGGCGGATAACCGAATGGTGTCCCCCACCCCCACCCCCCCTCTCCTCACATGGGGCACGGATCCCATGTGTTTTAAAAATGTCGGCTCTTGGTCCCCACCTCCTAATGTGAGTGTGGTGTAAAAAATTAGGTAAAAAATTATGTACATGCAGCATAACCTTTAAAACTTTAAATAAATTATTACAGAGCAGACAAATTCATTCATTTATATTTTGTGTTCAATTCAAACAGGTCTCATTGTGAGGGAATGGGAACGGAGGGAGGAACTGGTGAAAGCTTCCACTATTGAGAATGTTGTGAGAAGATTAATGGCATCGGAAGAAGGAAATACGCTACGAAAACAGGCTGAGGAATTAGCTGCTGTTGTTAGGCTGTCGACTGAGGAAGGCGGCACATCTAAAGCTGAATTAGATTCATTTATTGCCCATATCACTAGACAAAATATGGACAGTGTCTCTCCAACATCAAGTTCCATTCCCAGTTCTTCCGCAGGTTGTAATTGATTGATAACGAGAGAAATTTTCCATTTCCAATTGTAACCATGTTCATTTAATAGTCTACTACTCAAATCATCCAAGTTGACTAAATGTCAAGTTGATCTAGTTATAAGATCAACCTCGAGAATAGAATAAGCGAGTATTAACTTGAAAAACTCGAAAAAATGATCGAGTAGATCTACTGAACGGTCTTTCAAGATAAAATTGCAATAAATAATTTTTAATGAAGTTAAATTTGTCTTAGCTTGGATCAGTCACTTTTTTCACATGTTTTTCAGCTGTTATTATTTGCTAAAAAACTAAAAATGTCTATTTTGATCTAATATGATCGTTGTATTCTATTTTTCATTGTTGTTACATTAATGGATTCTTGTCGGTGCACAAATTAGCACTTTTGATTCCCTTTTAAAACAAAATTCTTTAATTCTCATAATCATTTTTAGTATCCGTTCATATATTCACACAATAAAATATTTTTACACGTAAATTTTAAAAAAAAAATTCATACTTTTTAATCACACATTCCCAAAAAATCATTTCTTCAAAATAATGGCTATTTTAACCTATTTTCCAACACTTTCATCATTATAAATCCAGGTCCACTGCTGATTCACGATCTCACTCAAAGTTCAACCACCATTTGCATTCACCGCCTTAAGAGAAAAAAAAAACTTTATATGCCATTATGCTTCAAAAATCAATCTTCAATATGCTGCAGAACTCCGATCTCTCTTTACTAACAAAATATAAACGGAAACCTTATGAACTATCAATTGAACAACAAAATAAGAACCAAATAACACAAAGAATTGAGATCAAAAGGTAGTGTTGTTCGAAACAAATGCGCGGTTAATCAACAGCGTTGCCCCCACTTGCGCCATCACTACAACCATACATTGAGAGTCCAAGCTTGGTGGCTCTGTTCACGAAGCTAGCGGTGCTTGACACAACAGTGGTGGTTTTTAATAAATGCTGTATTTTTTTCTGGTTTTTTTTGTAGGGGAAAATCAAAGAATCAAAGTAAATCAAACCAAACCGAAGGCCCGTGTTTACATGGTTTCCTTAAATCGAATTCGCCGCCTCATCGGAGTACACGAGGTTTTGATCGGTGTTCGATTCCCAGGATACAATCGGTTGTCGGTTCCCGCTGCACTACATTAACCGCCTACGAACTAGCTGTGTCTATCTATCAAAGGAATAAGCAAAGAAAAACTAAACCGGGAAGAATGAATATGATACTGGAAAGTGGAAGGAAAGATTGTACTTTTCTCTTGTGCGTTTTTGTTCATTGTGTTTGCTTCCAACCATAAGCTCTTCTATTTATACACATAGATGAGGTGCCAACTCTTTAATACATTGAATGGGAGGTTACAGCATTGAAGAGAAAATCGGATGAAACTGAAGAGCCAACTGATGAATGGAACTGATGACTTTTGCTGATTTTTCGAAAACCCCTCTGGTTGCTCCATGTAGATTTCTTCATTCAAATCTCCATTTAGGAAAGCTATTTTTACGTCCATCTGATATATTTCCAGATTTCGCAAGGCTGCAATAGCAATTATCATCCGGATAGAAGTTATTCTCGACACAGGAGAATAAGTATTAAAGTAATCTAAGCCTTCTTTTTGCTTATAACATTTGATTACTAGCCGAGCTTTATATTTATTAATGGAGCCATCCGCTTTCATCTTCTTCTTGAAGATCCACTTGTAGCCCAAAGGCTTACAGCCCAGTGGAAGATCTACTAATTCCCAGGTATGATTCTGTAGGATAGACTCGATTTCACTCTTGATGGCTTCTTTCCATAGATGACCATTTGGGGAAGATATAGCTTCTTTATAGCTTTGAGGATCATTCTCCATCAAATATGTGAGGAAATCAGGGCCAAACGTCTTAGAAGTTTTGGTCATTTTGCTCCGTCTAGGCTCATCCACACCTTCTTCAACTGGATCTTTACTGCTGCCAGACGCAGAAGATTCCATAGTCCGTTTAATAGGAGTTAACTGTTTAGGAGATTTACAAGGAAATATATTCTCAAAGAATTGTGCATTCCTAGACTCCATAATCGTGTTTGGATGAAATCAGGTACATTCGAATGATGTACTAGGAACCTATATGCACTACTATTTTGCGCATAACCAATGAACACACAGTCAACTGTCTTAGGTCCAATCTTGACCTTCTTAGGAGGAGGCACCACAACCTTCGCAAGACACCCCCATATTCGTAAGTATTTATACGAAGGTGTACGACTTGTCCAAAGTTCATACAGAGTTTTATCCATATTATTTCTTAACACTTTATTCAAGATGTAATTCGCAAAAAGAATAGCTTCTCCCCACATGTTATGTGGTAATCCAGAACTAATCAACATAGCATTCATCACTTCTTTTAACGTCTGATTCATATTCACCACCACGATCAGTTCGTAACACCTTTATTTTCTTGCTAAGTTGATTTTCAACTTCATTCTTATAAAGAATGAATTTATCGATAGCTTCGTCTTTGCTTTTAAGCGAGTATACATAGCAATATCTCGTGCTATCATCGACAAAAGTAATAAAATACTTATTTTCGCCTCGTATTTGGACAAATTTCAAGTCACACACATCACTGTGGACTAGTCCCAATGGCTCGGTACTTCTTTCAATACTATGAGATGAAGACCTAATAAGCTTAGCCTCAACGCAGGTTTCACATTTATGTTTTGAATCAATTTGAAACCTAGGCAAGTAATTTAGTTTGCTTAGTCTACGTAATGCATTGTAATTTACGTGACCTAATCTACCATGCCATAGCCCATATATTAGGAGACTCAAGCAAGTAAACAGAAGGAGTTTTCTCATTATTCATAACAGTTAGGGTTACAGCAATTACATTCAGTTTAAACAGGCCATCAGTCATATAGCATTTCCCAACATAAACTCCTATTTTGATAATCACTAGCTTATCCACCTCAATGACCATGCGGAAACCATTCTTACTTAGAAGAGACCCAGAGACCAGATTATTGAGAATCTCTGGCACGTACAGCACATTAGTCAGAGTAAGATCTCTGCCAGAGGTCATCTTCAGGATCACTTTGCCTTTACCAATCACTTCAAAAGTTGCAGAGTTTCTCATAAATAACTTTTCACCATTTGTAACTGGTGTAAAAGTAGTGAACATGCTCCTGTTGGAGCAGACAGAACAAGTGGCCCCAGTGTCTAGCCACCACTCCTTAGGGTTAGACCCCACCAGGTTAACCTCACTAACCACCGCCGTAAGGTTTAGATCAAACATATCATCCAAGAGATGATATCTCTCATTTCCAACCATATTAGCCTGAGGGCGTTTCTTGTTATCCCTTCGAGGCTGACGGCAGTTTGCTGATCGATGCCCAACTTTGTCACAATTAAAGCACTTTCTATTAAATTGGAACTTAGGCTTCTTTCCTACCCCACCGGTAGGCTTCAACTGAGACCCTTTCGTGGTCTGCTTTTTGTCTTTCCAATTCATGTTACCCTGCTTGGCTTTAAAGGAATGACCTTTCTTGGTACCAGAACTCTGGTCGTGCTCCAATACATTAGCCTTCTCAGAGTAAGAATTCCCTGACTTCACAGCTTTATAATTAGATCCTCGAAGGACAGCTATTTCCTCTTATGCTGCAAATAGCTTTTGAAAGCCTTCTACTGAGGAGGTAGCTTGTGAATAGCAGTAGTCACCTGTAGAGATTCTGACATGATTAGACCCTCAGCATGCATTTCTTGCAAGAGAACTTGATACTCCTGCACTTTGCTCACCACTAAACGTGAATCAACCATTTCGAAGTCCATGCACCAGCTGGCCAAGAATTTCTTAGACCCAACATCCTCGGACTTGTACTTCTCTTCTAAGGACTCCCAAAACTCTTTAGCAGACTTCTTTACCACATACACGTGATACAGAGAATTCTGTAGGCCATTCAAGACATAGTTGCGACACAAAAAATCAGCACTTTTTCATGCACCTAAGCCGCACGCCTATGCATATCAGTGTCGTTTTCAGACATGACAGGAGCATCCTCGATGAGGAAACGTGCAAGGCCCAAAGTAGTAAGATAAAAAATCATCTTATTCTACCATGTCTTAAAATCAGTGCCAGAAAACTTATCCGGTCGAATAGCATGATTCACCGAAAATGGTGCCGAAAATAATGGCAAAGGTACTGAAGCCGCAGCCCTAAGTACTGGCAAATGTATTGTGCCAAATTGGATTGCCGAAACCGAAGCCGTAGGCAAAATGGGGTTCACTCCAACATGAGGAATCTCGCCTCCAATTATCCCATCAACTGGAGGAATGCCAGTCGAGGTCTCCACAGGGTTAACAACAGTCCAAATAGTGTTTCTTCCATTGTTCACATCGTCATTTCCATGTGACGTCATTTAACTAGAGAACAAGCAACAAAAAAATTAAAATAAGTTGTATATAAAAATTCAATATCTGAATTATCTGTTCGGAAAAATTTCGAAATTCAGAACATATAATTTTTGTCAAATTATTAGCAACTTATCAATCACTTAAAATTGAATTAGAAAATCATTTAACCAATTATTAAAATCATTTAAAAGAAAGAATAACCAATTATATTTTAATGATGAGGCAATCATAAACAATCAAATGATGAGGCTATCATTACTAATAATTGTCAAAAAGTTAAATAATAATTATCTAATGATATAATCATATTACCAAATGATATAAAATAATTACATAATGATTACCAATCATATATTCATGTAAAAACCACTTATTTTCCATACAAAACCACTTTTTCATTTGAAAACCATGCAGAATCCGTTTCAAAGAAGAAAAAAAAAATTCTTTTCTTCCAAACTTGATCCACTCAGGAATCTGCCTTAATAGAACTTAGAAACACCTGAACAAATGAGAGGAGAAAAAAAAAATTAATACGGGCAGAGAAAATTTTCAGAAACTGGAAGTAGCAGTAAACAATTGGAAGAAAATTGATTCTCTGAAATTTCCCGTAATGAAATTCGATTTGAGCTTGTAGGGGAAAATCAAAGAATCAATGTAAATCAAACCAAATCGAAGGCCCGTGTTTACACGATTTCCTTAAATCGAATTCGTCACCTCACGGGAGTGCACGAGGTTTTGATCGGTGTTTGATTCCCAGGATACAATCGGTTGTCGGTTTCCGCTGCACTACGTTAACCGCCTACGAATTAGCTATGTCTATCTCTCAAAGGAATAAGCAAAGAAAAACTAAACCGGGAAGAATGAATATGATACTGGAAAGTGGAAAGAAAGATTGTACTTTTCTCTTGTGCGTTTTTGTTCGTTGTGTTTGCTTCCAACCATAAGCTCTTCTATTTATACACATAGATGAGGTGCCAACTCTTTAATGCATTGAATGGGAGGTTATAGCATTGAAGAGAAAATCGGATGAAACTGAAGAGCCAACTGATGAATGGAACTGCTGACTTTTGCTGATTTTCATTCAATATTCCAACATTTTTGTGGAGGGAATAGA
Organism: Fraxinus americana; assembly: GCA_035079005.1. Taxonomy (NCBI): domain Eukaryota; kingdom Viridiplantae; phylum Streptophyta; class Magnoliopsida; order Lamiales; family Oleaceae; genus Fraxinus; species Fraxinus americana. Next base: position 51,661,783 of record CM068706.1, on the reverse strand, counting down.
TTGTTAAATGTGGTAAATGTTAGTGGAGGTGGTAGGGATCTTGAGTTGGAGGGTTGTGGTGGCGGCAAATTCGAAGCTGTGGTTGTGCGTGGCGGCGGAGAGGGTTGTGAGTGTTTGGTTTTGCCTTTGTTTTGTTTCCATTATTTTAAAAATAAATTTGTTTATCTCTTATTTTTCAATCACACATTATTCGATGAAATATTATTACAAGTAAAATCAAAATTTTTTAATATTTTTTAACTACACACTTTCTATTTGGACAAAAAAATGGCATTCAAACAAACTCCAAAACTGAAAGTTACACCAAATTAGGGGTAGACCTAGTGATGGCAAAAAAAAAAATCTGCCCCGCCCCGACCCTGCCCCTCCTCGACGGGTTGGTGGGGAAGGCCACTCCCCGCCCCGAAGTGCCCTAAACATGTCCCGTGAAGAATAAAAAAACATAATTAACTACAAATTAAAAACAAAAAATAGTTAATTGAAAGTTTTTTAAAAAAAAAACATAAACGGGGCAAGCCCGCGCCCCGAACCCGCCTCGTCTAAGGTGGGGTGAGAAGAGATGGAGGAGTGGCGAGGCCTAGGTGGGGTGGGGCGAACCCGTCCTGTTGCCATGTCTAGGTAGACTGTTAAAATATAAGATTGGAAATTACATCAAGACATATTTTTAAGATTGTAATTCAAAAATGAGATATGAGGTTTACTTATTCATAAATCAAATAATAATTCTAGTATTAATATTAATATTATATAAAACATTAACCCCGTCCAACCTATCAAATTTAATTCAAACCCTAATATTTTCTCTCTCTTCCTCACCCCTGACCCCTCTTCTCTCTCTCCCCCTCACAAGACGGGCAATGCATCAGAGCCGAAAGATCGACATCGAAAGATCACGTCCGAGCAGCACTCACAGCAGTCTGCGCTGTTGTTGACATCAACACCGCAAATCGTAGCGTTCGACGAGACGAACGTGGAGTTTCACAACCTTTCTCTCTTCTCCGTCAACACAGCACATCCCGGGATAGGGCACCTCCGGCGTTGCTCCATGCATCAAAAGCGCATTCGCGCTTTCATGCTGCTACAGTGCAAGAGCGATGCCTTTACGGCAGATGCGCAACTCTGAGCAGCGCAGCATCTCTTTGACGCCGTTTCTGCAGCGGTGGGTTTTTCGTCGGTATTGCTCCCCATAGTATTTCATCGGCTGCTTCCCTCAAATCATCACTCGAATTCTCTAAGAATTAGCATGTTTGCTAAAGATTTGACCAAACAATGACTCGTTTAAACAATTGATCCCCAACCCAATCATTGCAACACCACCCAGTTCCGATTGTTGAGGTCACAACCACAAATCACTAAGGTACTATCTCCTATTCCATTTTCCATCAGACGACCCGACTTGCTCTTGCTCCGAATCAGGCTCATCGACTATGTCTACCCAGCTTTTTGATTGTAAAGGCTTCAATTCCTATTCGATTTTGTGCAATAGAACTTCGTGTCTCCGCTTCCACAGACTGCTACAGATCTGGAGGTGGTCATTGTGTTTGTGGATTTGAGGTGGTGGTGGGTTATGCAGTGTGGTGATCATTGTATTTGTGGATTTAAGGTGGATGTGGTCATTGTGTTTGTGGATTTGAGGTGGCGTGAAGATGGCAGCCACACCAGATTTGGCTAATTTTTATTTGTTGTTGAGGGTTTCCATGGTGTGGTGATGTTTAGGTGGTTTTGTGGATCTAATAATTTCTATGGTGGTAGCGGCAGTGAGGCTATGTTGGCAACGTTAGTGATGGTGGTTGTCGTGAGTTGACGGCTGTGGTAGCATCGGAGGAGTAGGGTTATGGCATATAAGACGGTGGTGGTGGTTGTGGTGAAGTGGTGCTGTATAGTCTATGTGACCAATACTGTGACCTGAGCCATGTGCAAAATATTTTATGACCTATGCTGTGATTATCAACAAAAACCTAAGCCATGGGCAAAAATATTCTGTGACTTGTGCTGTGGCCATTTGAAATAAACTAGTGACTATCAACAAGAACCTGAGCCATGCGCAAAAATATTTTGTGACCTGTGCTGTGACCATTCGAAAATAACTCGTGATTATTAACAAAAATGTGAGACATGAGTCTTATCATGTTATCAATCATTATAAACAAACAACCATACATTGTGACTTGTAACCTGTGTTGTGACTTACCATACAACAGGTAAGCTGTGACTAAAAATATAATCTGTGGCCAACCATTTTGTTATCTGTAACCTAAAAATTATATAATATGTGACTGTGAAAAAAATATGTGACCAACTAATTTGGTAGTCTATGACCGGTGTGACCTATAAAAATGTTGAGACTAAAAATCAATATTAACTGGTCACATGTGTTTGTAGAGTCACGGTTCAAAAATATAGATCACATTTACCGAAATAGTCGTCGGAACGATCATCGGCATAGTCGCCGGAATCGGAGAAGTCGTCGGAACGGCCACCGGAATAGGCGCCAAAATCTAAGAAGTCGTCGGAACGGTGGCTGAAATCGTAGTAGTCGCCGAAATGGTCGTCAGAGCGGTAGGGGTGGTGGAGGTGGGGTGGGTTATGTGTGTGTGTGTGTGTGTGTGTCAAAATATCTGATTTTAAACATTTCAAAATTGTTTTCTTATTTTTGAAATGGTATGTAGGATAAATCTGATATATGAATTTTTCACCTATTTTTTTGTTGGCACACAAAAATATATGGAAATTTTTCATAAGAAATTAAGCCCATGTTTGGGCTCCATTTTCATAAGAACTCATTTTTTCAACCACACATATTTTTATAAAATAATTTTACACTAAATTGAAAATTTTTCTTTATTTTTTAACTACACATTCTCCAACTTTTTAGTATTCCAAAATACATTCTCTTGAAAAAATGGAACCTAAACAAGGGGTAAATATTACTTATTTCAAAACTAAAAAATATGGTTTAAAATTTCAAAAATCAGATATTAATTTATGAGATATTAATTAACTATATAAAGGTCACAATTCTATATAATTTGGTCAAAATTATTGAATTAATTTGTCACAACTCGATCACAGAACAAACTATTTCTAAGTCGCAATAAAAAATTTTATAGGTCACAATTTATTTTTCAACCATAAAAATCACAAATATTATAAGTTACAACTCATTTAATGATCACATATTATCAAATAAAATGGTCACAAGTAATTTTTTGGTTACAACTTAACAAATTGTAGGTCACAATTATATTTTATAAGTCACATATTGTTTATTGACCACAAATTAACCAATTTATTAGTCACAATCTACCAAATAATTAGTTTCACCCCACCCCACCCCACCCCACCCCACCCCACCCCATCCCACTTCCTCCATAACCACAACCCCACAAAAAAATTTCTAAACCTGCCGTCGAGCACCATCGCCATCGCCGCCTGCATCAACAAAATCACCGTCACTATCACCGTTTAATCCACCATTGATCTAAAACAAAACCCACCTCCACCGCTAGATCCACCACCATCGCGACCAATATAAATCACCGTCAAAACATGTAAAACGCTCCCACCACCATTCACTGCTCGAGGCGCCACCGCTACCAAAGCACCGCCACCACCCACAAACACATCCCAACATAGACGCACCGAGTCGAACATAGAACAACCACCCAACCCTATACAAACTCACCACCACCACTAACACAGCCCCACAACGCAACACACCCCACCAACGTCACCAATACCATTGCACCGTCACCACCATACGGTGCATTGCAGCGACGAGGAATCACAAATTACTACAAGGATGAAGTCATCACAGCGGTTGCACACTGCTTTATTTGCGATAAGGACGATAGGCGAACAGATCGCTGCCGACGACGATGCTCAGTGAGGTAGAGAGAGAGGTAGGGAATAAGTGGTAGAGTAGAGAGAGAGATGATTGATTCAAAATGAGGAAGAAAAAGAATATTATGGTTTGGGGATAGGGTATATAATTATTTGAATTTTATAATATTATTATTTAATATTAAAAATTGTACTATCATCTAATTTTTGTATATATAAACTATAATTTTGATTTTTGAAATGCAAATTTTAAAAGTAATCCTCGATGTAATTTCCACAAAATATATCCATAAAGATGGGAAAACATTTAGAGTGTGTTTGGGACACATTCTTTTGAAAGAATGTATTATTGAATAGTATATTGATGGAGAATGTGTGGTTAAAAATGAAGGAAAAGTTATTGATGTGATGAAAAATATTATTTTATTGAAAAATGTGTGGTTGAAAATGAGTAGAAAAATAAGAATGAAAAAAATAATGTGTACCTAACAGAGCCTTAGCCATGTTTGATGGTTTTTATTTTAAGAAAATAGAGTTTTGAATATCGATTTTTTGAAGAATGTGCATTTAAAAAATAGTGAAGATTTTTAAATTTACGTGCAACATATTTTATTGTATAATTGTGTAGTTGAAAATGAGAATAAAAATTAAAAATTTTGAAATAATAATTGTGTTAGCATATGTTTGGTGGATGATTAAAATCAATTTTTTATTAAATTTTAATAAAAATGGATAAAATATGTAGTTTAAAAATTGCGAATCTCATTAAATATGTGACTAAAATTAATTATAGATTTTGAATTAAATTAAAATCTAAAATTAAAATCTACCAAATAGGGGCTTAACAAGCGTCGTTCCAATTCAAGGACGAGACAAATTTAGCAAGAAAGATTATTGAAAATAGATTTTGTGAAAAGTAAAATGTGTAGTTAAAAAGTTATAAAAAAAAAGTTATGCATTTGCGTCCAAAATTATTTTATTAAAAAAATATGTGATTGAAAATAAATTTGGAGAAAAATGAGTTCAGAACATAAGCTTATGATAAGTGTAGTTTTTATATTTTTTGGTGACGTTAAATCATGATATTTTATTGTCTTTTGAGTTAAATTCAACCTAATTTATGTTAAATTATCTTTTGTAGGTAATATTTTATATTTAATGAAGAATTGAAGAAAAGAATGCAAAATAGCATAAAATGGCAAAAATTCAAAGTACGAGGCCCTTGGAAGCAAGCAATTAATTGGGCCTCAATTTGGACTTCTAGTTGGATACAAAATTTGGCAACTTGAAATTAAATATATAGACAAAGATAACATTGGACTGTAATTTAGAAAAGAGGTCAGTTTGCTTGGATATATATATATATATATATATATATATATATATATATATATATATATATATATATATATAATATCTTTCCGCCTTTGTTTTTCTCCAGAAACTGCCGGCTATTTGTGTACGTGAATGTCTCTCTCAATTTTGTCAGCTCTCCCTTCATTAGGTATATATATATATATATACACACACACACACACACACACACACACACACACACACACACACACACACAGAAAATACGTATGGTGGGCGGCAAAAGTAAAGGACGCAGCTTCAACTGGAATTAATCACGTTTTTTCAATTTTTGGTGATGTCGTTCTACTTTTGCGTGTTTAAATTCAATATTATGAGTGGCTAAATACTTTTATTGTTAGGATAGATGATGTAGTTTAATATTTTATTATATGTTTAATTTCAAGACGTTCATGCCATTTTAATACTTGTTAATTAACTATTGTGTGCTTAATGCTATTATTTATTTGCGCAACAAGTAATTGATTTAGGGATAATATTGAGATCGAGAAGTGATATATAATTCTAGTCCGTGCAATAACATAGACATTATAAGAAATTGAGAGAATTATAACATATGCAATCTTTGTTGGATTTCTATAGATAAATGCATTCATATGTGCGTGGATTTACATACAAATATAGTAAGTTCGGGTATATGAATAGGATTGGTACTGCTTGAGAGAGATCACTAATTACAATAGGTTAATTCGATCGTTGAAGCATATGAAAAATGTTTTAATAAATTGAAATTAAATGTATGATAAATAATTTAAGTGAAATCGGAAATCATAACTATCAAATCACATAATCTTATCTATAGTTTTAATTTGAGTTGGTTATTTTATTTAATAATTTGTCATTTTATTTATTAGAATTTCGCTTAGAAAACATAATTTAATTTGATTATTAGTTACCATTTTAATTTAAATTGAAGCAAGATTAGTTTTAAACTTTATAGTAAATAGTAGTATCTGTGGGACGATATTTGGACTTAATAAATCCACTTTATTACTTGTCATGATTTGTACACTTGTGAAATTTCACGAAAAGCTTAGTTCATGCAATATCCCCAAGAGTAAATTGGAATGCAATTAAATGGAAGCTCTTTCTTGTGCTATGTATTGTTGTGAGCTTAATGTATGCCAAGACTTGCACTAAGTCAATCATCAATTTTGTTGTCAAATACTCAACAATTTTAAAAGTAATTCAGGTCTCGATCATTGAAAAGCTGTAAAGAAAGTTTTGAGATATTTGTAAAGAACAAAAGACCACATGCTCATTTATAAGAAACTTGATAATTTAGAGGTCATTAGGTACTTAGATTTAAATTTTGTTGGATGTGCTGATACTTGGAAGACTTGAAAAAATGATAAGCAGTATAAAATCAACCTTGAAAAAATGATAAGTGGGTATTAATTTGAGATGCTTGATAAATGATAGAATATGTTGAGCTGAAAGTTCCTTCAGTTTTGCTACATGTACATTATGAATGACATTAATTTTGACATTATTTGACGTGTCGCAAATAAGGTCATTGATTTTAAACATACTCATTCGTATCACCGGCCAGATTTCTTACAATGGGAAAATGTCATAAAAAATGTACAAGTAGATTAATTCAAGTGCTATTGTAACGCCCCGAGTTTCGTGAACCCGGATTACCACGTCATCGTCTTTTGTAACTGATTTAACCAAAAAGGTTTGCGAAAAATAATTAAATTTTGAAACATCGTATTTATAACGGTAAAACCACGTCGACAACAAAATTCATTTGATTAACTTAATAAATTTGATTAAACTTCAAATCTCGAGTTTTTGGAATACTGAAATAAAAAGTACGTTAATAGCGTTCAAATATGGAATTTTTCAAATGTAAATAACTGAATTCATTAAATCGTTGCCACACTGCCCATCAAACCCGGTCGTCTCCAAAATCTGCAAATATGGTGAAAATAACGGAATGAGTATTTCGATGAAATACTCAGTAAACTCATCGCCGATAATTAATTTACAGAATAATTGAACACGTAATCATGCAATTTATATCATGACATCATCATAGGCTCATTTTTTTGAAAATCATAGGCTCTTTAAAAACATAAAGTTATGCATAACATTCTCATCTTATCTCATAAGAGATTCTCGTCTTTTTCTTATGCAATAAAGCATATAAGTTATGGCAAGTATAACAATATCATATATCTCATATGACATATTCTCATCTCATGCATCAAAGCATATAAATCACGTAAATTCACATAATACATAAAATTATAATTTAAACTAATTAATGGTGGTGAGTCTATCTCAAATATCTCGAGTTGTGTGAAAATTGGAGTAGGGAGTAATCTCAATCTTCTAATCGTTCGTACGTTTCGTCTAGCCAAAATAGAAATTAGGTTTGAATGAGTATTTCGAAATTTTAAAGTTTAAAAAATGATAAATTAAAGTTTAGGGACGTAATTGAATATTTATTAAAACTGAGTTTGACAAGTTTAAGGGCTGAAAATACTATTTTCAAAGTATTGGGGCTAAATGTGAAAAATAGAAACTTTAGGGACTTAATTGGCAACTATTGAAACTGAAAATAAAAGTTCAAGGGCTTAAATTGAACTTTTAGAAGTTAGGGACTAAACTGTAAATATATTAAAACTGAAAATAAAACTAAAATTGCTGAAATTAAACCTTTTAAGAATTAGGGACTAAATCGAACATTTTCTAAAATTGAAAATAAAATTAAAGAACTGAAATTAAAAATACTTAAAACTTAAGGACTTAAATAGCACACTTTAAAAATGTGGGGGCTAGGGGATAAATTTCTAAAATCAAAATATTTAAAATAAAAACAAAATTCATCTCTCACTCCCTCTCTCTCACATTTCGATCGAGAGAAGGGAGGAGAGGGGGGCCACCGAAGGCGATAACCGTCGGCCAGCAGGGCGCCGACGCCGGAGAGGGGGGCCACCGAAGGCGATAACCGTCGGCCAGCAGGCCGGCGTCGGTGCCACCGTCGCGTGGTGGCGCCAGTACTTCATGTGGGGGCTGTGGAGGGTTTGGCACGTGGATTGGACGTTAACCGAGGCTTGGAGGGTCCGATTTCTTTGAGGTAAGTTTATGAGTTTCCTAATTTTCTTGATTTTTTGGTTGATTGGGTGTTTTTGTGGTGGTGTTTTGGGGCTAAGGTGGTGTTGGGCAGTGGCGGTTTGAGGTGGTTAGTGTCGGTTTGGAGCTAGTATGGTGGTGATCTCGGTTTTGAGCTAATGAGTTGAGTTGAGTTGTGTGCGTTGGTGGGTTGGTGTTTTGGCTATGGTGTTGAGCAGTTGAGTTGTGTGCGAAAATGGTGATGGTGGTAGGTGACTCGAAAAGCAGTGGGTGAAGTTGGGTTTCGGTTTTTGAGTGAAGCTGGTGATGGTGCAAGCTGCTGGGTGTTGGTTTGGTGGTGGCTTGGTGGTTTCGGTTTGGACAGTGGAGTTGGTGGTCTGGTGTGAGCTTGGTCTCGTGATGGTGTTAGGCAGTGTTGGTTGGTGGTGGTTTGGGGTGAGCTTTGGTTTGGCGATGGTGAGCTTGGCTGTTGAGGATGCAGCTGATTGGAAACATTATCTGTGCTAGGAATTAAAGTTCTAGCATCAACATGATTTTCCAGTGGAATGAATTGAAAAAACAAATGAAATTTCCATACCCAAAGTGCTGGCTGCGGGAATGGTGGAGGAAATGAAATGATAGTGAATAAAATAGTGAAATTTAGTAACAGTTTGGGCCAAATAGTTGGGCCAAGCATTTGTGCTGTAAGGTTTTCCAATTAGGCTAAGGTGGATTGGACTATTAAAATTGGACTTAATTGAAATGGGCTAAATAAATTGGATTCTAAAAATAAAATTATGGTACTTATAATTATTCGAAAATGAATTCGATTCGAAAAATTTAAATTCGTTTTTAACGGTAGACGAACGCGTTTTCACTTTAACGTTAGGGTTTAAAATTTAGCGACACGTTTTTCGAGAAAAATAATTTTATAAAATTTAAAATTCTTGGTCGCTACAGCTATGAAGAAAAAATGACAAATAATTAATAAACATTTTTTAATAAAATTAAATTAGTCAAACTTGTTTTCCCCATTGGAATAAATCACTTGTTTCGCCCCATTTTTGCTGTTATTATTTGGTAAAAGTAAGTGGGTTAAAAACACTATCAGTCACCAAATTTTAGTTATATTCTATTGAAGTTGTCGAACTTATTTTTGTTCTAAATTTACCACTGAAAAACCAAATCATTTAATATACATGGTTATTTAAAATAATACACATTTTTAGCAATTTGGACAGCAAAACTGATGTTATAAGTTACTTTTTATAATGAGAGGAATAATATTTTTTTAGAGAATGTGTGGTTAACAAAAATGAAGTAAATTTTTTTAGATTTACATGTAATATTATTTTATTAAAAAATGTGTGATTGATAAGAAGAAAAAATGAATTATAGCCTGCGTTTGGTACGCATTATTTTCCAAAAAAATGCATTCTAGCATCACATCAGGTGGGTCCCACGTTTGTAGCTTGTTTTGTAGTCAAATGGATTGTAGTGATTTTTTACAACTTTGTCTTTTAGAGCCTGTTTGGTAGGGATTTTTGGGGAATTGATTTTTGAATAGTGATATGATGGGAAATGTGTGGTTGAAAAAGAAGAAAAAATTATTGATGTGATGGAAAATATTATTTTATTGAAAAATGTGTGGTTGAAAATGAGAATTGATTTACTATAGAAAATCAAAATTCATACCAAACAGGCCCTTAATCATTTTTTTCCTGTTGAATTTTAAAATTACAGTGAGGGTAAATATGGAAGTCCAATTCAGAAATTGTAAAAATTGGCACTGTAAGGCTAAACCTTTTGTCAGGCTTTGTCTATTGCAACGGTTGGATTTTTTCCATTTGGTCAAAAATAATGAGTACCAAGCACATGCATAATTTAACGAGCATCAAACGAGGCTTATCCATGTTATCATTTTCACAGTATAATAACTTGTGGGGATCATGACTTGCTAGCCAAATATTTTAAGAGTGGTGGGGTAATAATCCAAAAGCTTCCTTCCTTGCGGCTGTCATATTCGGTCCCCCCATGCCATGTATGTTAAGAAGTCAAATTTGCGTGCTAAGGAAAATGTTTAAATAAATAAATATATAATTTTTAAATTTTTAGACAACAGACAAATATCTTCGACATTTGTTTCTATTATATTAGGTAAAAAAACATGTTTGGGCACTAGCGCTAGTAGTTAGCCGTGGATACTGTGAAAAAACAAATACCGTACACATTCCCGAACTTTGCTTTTAATCTAAGGGGCACAAAATGTTTTTTGTTCTTTGTTTAGCCCCCGTTTGGCCCCCATTATTTGAAATTATAATTTTTGGAATATTATTTTTTTCAAAATTTTGTGGTTAAAAAAGAAGAAAAAGTTTTAAGTTTATATATAATATTATTTTATTTTTACATTCTTTTCTCCAATTCTTCATTAAACATAAAATTTTACCTACAAAACACAATATAACATAAATTAGATAGAATTTAATCTAAAAGAATGTAAAATATCATAATTTAGGGTCACGAATAAGTGTATAAATACACTTATCACCCTGACAAAATTACATGTTTTGTATGGTCAGATACCATCTTAAATTATATTTTCTAACAAGCTTAAACGTAAAGATTCATTCACCTCAGAAGAATTACCATTGCTAGCTGACATAAAAGCTTTCAACTTAAGCACTCTCTTCAAAATCCCAGTACCAGAATATAGCCTTCAACTCAACACTAGCCAAAGCAGATCAATTAATGGCAAGCTGTAATGATGTTCATGAAAGCAATGAGAATACCAGCAAGGAACAAACTCAAGTTGTAGTAATAGTGGTGCCATTTCCAGCCCAGGGCCACCTCAATCAGCTTCTGCAACTCTCCTGCCTCGTATCTTCCTATGGCCTCCCGGTTCACTATGTCAGTTCTGCCATCTACATCCGCCAAGCCAAAGTCCGTGCAAATGGCCTAAACCCTCTAAATTTAGACAAACTCCATTTCCACGATCTTCCAACACCTGCTTTTGAATCTCCTCCTCCGAATCCCAACTCGACTAATAAGTTCCCAACACAGCTGCAGCCGGCCTGGTACGCCATGTTGAGCATCCGCCAACCGGTGGCTGAATACGTAAAACGTATATCCAAGCAAGCAAAAAGAGTTGTCGTTATTCATGACCCTCTAGTTGCTGTGGTTGTTCAGGATGTTGCTTCCATTCCTAATGCAGAATCCTATGTTTTCAACTGTGTTTCAGCTTATTTTCATTCCTTTTTTCTATGGGAATCCCTGGGGAAACCGTTCCCTATTGAACAACCAAAAAATTTACACTCTTTTGAAGGATGTATTCCAGAGGACCTCTTCGAATTTTTAGCTTTACAGGAAGAGCCATTGAAATATAGAGCTGGACATTTATTCAATACTTGCAGAGCCATAGAAGGGCCTTTTGTTGATCTATTAGAAAGGGAAGAGGTTGCCGAGAAAAGAAAACTATGGGCAATAGGACCAATTCTCCCATCAAAATCCTTATCTGCTAATAGCCAACACAAATGTTTAGAGTGGCTTGACAAACAAGCTCGAAAATCTGTTATCTATGTATCGTTTGGGACGACGACATCATTTTCAGACGAAGAAATCAAAGAGCTGGCAATAGGATTAGAAAAGAGCAAACAGAAGTTCATTTGGGTGCTGAGGGACGCCGATAGAGGAAATGTGTTCGATGGTGAAGTTAGACGAGCTGAATTACCAGATGGGTTCGAGGAAAGGGTCAAAGAGTTTGGAATGATGGTAAGAGATTGGGCACCACAGCCAGAAATTCTTTCCCATCCATCAACTGGTGGATTCATGAGCCATTGTGGCTGGAATTCATGCATAGAAAGCATTACCATGGGAGTGCCAATTGCAGCCTGGCCTATGCATTCTGACCAACCAAGAAACTCTGTGCTCATAACAGAAATACTGAAAACAGGTATCTCGAACCATCATATTTAAAACTTAAAATAAAATATTACAGAGCAGACAAATTTATTCATTTATATTTTATGTTCAATTCAAACAGGTCTCATTGTGAGGGAATGGGAACAGAGGGAGGAACTGATGAAAGCTTCCACTATTGAGAATGTTGTGAGAAGATTAATGGCATCGGAAGAAGGAAATACGCTACGAAAACAGGCTGAGGAATTGGCTGTTGTTGTTAGGCTGTCGACTGAGGCAGGCGGCACATCTAAAGCTGAATTAGATTCATTTATTGCCCATATCACTAGACAAAACATGGACAGTGTCTCTCCAACATCAAGTTCCATTCCCAGTTCTTCCGCAGGTTGTAATTGATTGATAACGCGAGAAATTTTCCATTTCCAATTGTAACCATGTTAATTTCATAGTCGACTCGACTACTCAAATCATCCAAGTTGGCTAAATGTCAAGTTACTCTAGTTATAAGATCAACCTCGAGAAAAGGATAAGCGAGTATTAACTTGAAAAACTCGAAATGTGATCAAGTACATCTACTGAACGGTCTTTCAAGATAAAATTGCAATAAATAATTTTTAATAAAGTTAAATTTGTCTTAGCTTGGAATCAGTCACTTGTTTCACATGTTTTTCAGCTGTTATTATTTGCTAAAAAACTAAAAATGGCTATTTTGATCTAATATGAATGATCATTGTATTCTATTTTTCATTGTAGTTACATTAATGTATTCTTGTCCGTGCACAAATTAGCACCTTTGATTCCCTTTTAAAACCAAGTTCTTTATTCTCATACTCATTTTTAATTATATATTCTCACAATAAAATATTTTACAAGTAAATTAAAATTTTTTTCCTACTTTTCAATCACAAATTCTCAAAAAAATCATGGGTTCATAGTATCATATCTTCAAAATAATGGCTATTTTAACCCATTTTCCAACACTTTCATCATTATAAATCCAGGTCTCTGCTGATTCACGAACTCAATCAAAGTTCAACCACCATTTGCATTCACAGCCTTAAAGAAAAATTTAAAATAAAATAAACTCTATACGCCATTATGCTTCAAAAATCAATCTTCAATATGCTGCAGAACTCCAATCTTTCTTTACTAACAAAATATAAACGGAGACCTTACGAACTATCAATTGAACAACAAAATCAGAACGAAATAGCACAAAGAATTGAGATCCAAAGGTCGTGTTGCTCTAATCAAATGCGCAGTTAATCAACAGCGTGCGCCCCCGCCCCCCCCCGCCCCGTCACTACAAACATACATCGAGAGTCCAAGCTTGGTGGCGTTGTTCATGGTGCTAGCGGTGCTTGACCACAACAGGTGGTGGTTTTTAATAAATGCTGTATTTTTTTTGGTTTTTTGTGGAGAGAATATATTGAAGATTGATTGGAGATAATATCAAATCAATATTATCTTGATTTGATATTACTTTAATCACTTTGATTTAATTTGATTCACAATATATTTACCTTTTCTATCAATGTAATTTCCCTATAAATAGGGACATATGCTTTGTATTCACAAATCAATTCAATCAATAAAGATGTAGCCATTATTGAATCTCTCGCTCTCTTTCTCTTCTCAATCTTCTTTCTACATTGTATTTCATTTTCTATAATGGTATCAGAGCCATCCCCTTCCTGCGACCTCCTCCGACTTCATTGAGTTCTGGAAACATTGAACAGACTACCAGCAATCTCTCTTCTCAAGCAGAATTTTTTTTCCAGCAACATCAGTTTCTGATTCCTGCAACATCAACCCTTCTGCCAACCTCGTTTCTGATTTCAGCAAGGCTTCAGCCAACTTCTGCAAAATTAATCCTTCTTCCAACCTCATTTCTGATGCAAAATTAATCCTTCTTCCAACCTCATTTCTGACTTCAGCAAGCCTAATTATTCTTAAACCTTCTTCATCCTTTGTCACTGGTGAATCTGGTGACTCCAATAATAGAAGTAATTCTGAGTTGTCCATCTCTACAGTGCATTCCCGTTATCTTTGCAGCAAGATCAGGCTTCTGTTGATGTTCTTGTTGCTTAAGCTTAAGGCATTTCTAGAGACAGAAATGTGATGCTTCCATATCCTTCCTCGTTTTCTTCATCAGATCTGCAATTGTTCTTCATCGATGACCCGATTTTGCAGCAATTGACAGAAGCTAATATGTTCATTTCTTCCTCTGAATTCTATCAGTACATGATGGCCTCAGCAGTCCGTTCAAGTTCAGAGAAGCTGAGATTTTCCAGAAATAAAACTGGACATCAACAAAGGCTGTTATCTTAGTTCTGTTCTTCCTCCTCACTCTAGCATTCTACTGGAATATGATTGTCAGCTCATCAACATAGATCTGCAAAACCAGATCGATTCATCCTCACATTTCTATTGTTTCTGTCCTCCCTTTATGGAGTTTCTCATTGAATTTATTTCAATTCTATATCCTTCTTTCTCCTTATACAGATATTAATTCATGGCTCGAATGTAGCTTGTGTCTCAGATCCAAACTTGTTCTGCAATTGGCTTCAAATGCCAATGGCTCTCCATATCACAACCTCTTCTCATGGCAATTTAACTCTCTCTCCTGGTTATGCTCCATGTGCATGGCACTTATCTCTGGCCTCCATATCTCTATTGAATCCTCTCTCTCAGGCAGTCTGCAACATTCTCCAACAATGAAGGCTACTATCAAATTTCAAACTCACGCTTCCGAAATTCTCCACCTTGAGTTTGAGGGGGAGTATTGAAGATTGATTGGAGATAATATCAAATCAATATTATCTTGATTTGATATTACTTTAATCACTTTGATTTAATTTGATTCACAATATATTTACCTTTTCTATCAATGTAATTTCCCTATAAATAGGGACATATGCTTTGTATTCACAAATCAATTCAATCAATAAAGATGTAGCCATTATTGAATCTCTCGCTCTCTTTCTCTTCTCAATCTTCTTTCTACATTGTATTTCGTTTTCTATAAGAATAGATTGTTAAATGTGGCATATGTTAGCGGAGGCGGTAGGGAGCTTGAGTCGGAGGGCTGTGGTGGTGGCAAATTCGCCGCTGTTGTTGTGGGTGGCGGAGGTGTGGTTGTGAGTGTTTGGTTTTGCCTTTATTTTGTTTTCATTATTTAAAAAATACATTTTTCTATCTCTTATCATTAATCACACATTCCTCGATGAAGTAATATTACAAGTAAATTCAAATTTTTTTATATTTTTCAACCTTGTATTTTCTATTTGAACAAAAAAATGGCATTCAAACAAACTCTAAAATTAAAACACGAAATTAGGTGTAGACTGTTGAAATATAAAATGTGAAAATTACATTAGGACATATTTTTAAAAATAGAAATTCAAAAATGAGATATGAGGTTTCCTTATTCATAAATTAAATAATAATTCAAGCATTAATATTAATATTATATAAAATATTAACCCCCTTCCAATCTATCAAATTTAATCCAAATCCTAATATTTTCTCTCTTCCTCATCCCTCTTCCCCCCTCTCACACAATGGGCAATCCATCGAAGCCAAAAGATCGACATCGGAAGATCACATTCGAGCAGCACTCACAATAGTCGACATTTTTGTTGACATCAACATTGTGAACTATAGCGTTCGATGCTACGAACGGTGGAGTTTCACAATCCTCCTTTCTTTTACAACACACCACGTCCTGCGACAAGGCACCTCCCGTGTTGCGAATACGCAGTCACGCGCTGTTACAACGCAAGCGCGATGCCTCTTCGAGCGGATGCGCAAGCAGCGCAACTTAGAGTAGAGCGGCGACTGCTCCTTTGCGAGCAGCTGTGGTTTTACATGGTACACAAATCCAGTTGTTTCTATGGCGATTATTGTAGTGATATTACGTGTCACATATCGTAGTTTTTTGCTTGGTATACATAGATCGATGATTTTTGTAGTGATTTTGCGGCAAGTTTTGTGGTGGTTTTTAAGGTAGGTGTAGCGTTGTTATTGTGCGGCGACGGTGGCGGCGACGATGAGTTTATGGTTTTTTTTCATGGGGGTGGTGGTTGTAGTTGTGGTGTGGTATAGATGGAGATAAAGGCGGTGCCGGTGTGCTGTGGGCACGGTGCTGTGGTGGTCTTGCGGGTATTGTGGTGGTTTTGCGGGTGCTGTGGTTATGCTAGCGAGGTAGTGGTGTGAAGCGTTTGTAACCAATTATTTGGGTTATGACCAATGACTTAGAAGAATGAGCAACTATAACCAAATTTGTAATTGTGATCAATTAATTTGATAATTTCTAATTGTAAAATAAGTTGTGACCTATAAAAAAAATTATTTGTAATTGAAAAATAATTTGTGGTCAATTAATTTAATATTATGTGATCGAAAAATAAGTTGTGATATATAAATACGTAATTGTGACCATCATATATTTAATTAATAAAATATATTTTTTAATTATTTATTCATAAATAAAATTTAATTAATAACTGTTTTTTGAAATAATAAATCTTATTTCTTAATTTTGAAATTGGTCATACTTACTTCTTAGTTATAAATTTGTCCCAGTTAAGAGAAATTACATAATTATTATATTTTCAATGCATACTTTCAAATTTAAGAAACTTGTGAATTATTTATTTATTTTTTTCAAAAATCGGGTGGTGTTAATTAAATAGGTTAAGGCCACAATAAAATAAAATTTATGGTCACAATTATATACTAATTACAAATTACATAACGTCACAATCACAAGACACTAATGTGAAACACAATTGCAATTTTAGTCACAAATTACATATTTTTATAAGCCACAACATATTTATCGATAAAAAATTATCGAATTAATTGGTCATAACTTATTTAACGATCATAAAGACACAAAATGTAGGTCAAAATTATAAATTTAGTTACAACCATCATCATTTGAACCAACAACCATCACCACTACCTAGATCGCACCACACAAACGCACAAATTGCACCAACAACTATTATCACCACCAACAATCACCACTACCATCTAGATTGCACCAACAATCATAATCACCATCACATAAACCATCACAACCATCCATATCGCACCCCACAAACCATCACCACCAACAAAAATCACCAGATCACACAAACAACAATCACTACCACCACCCAGATCGCACCTAAATTGTGCCATCACTACACAACCAGAGATGTAGCACCCCCACCTTCTCCACCATAGACAAGCACATTCAATCTAAAAAGTTTAAATGAATAAGTAAAATCGCCTCACATACTATAGCACTAGGCAACAACCACGTTGTTCTTTTCTATTGCACACATCTAAGAGAAGTAGAAACGTTTTGATCTATGAGATAGGAAGCAATAGGCGTCTAGCGGTGGTTGAACTCGTTTATAATGGAATTTAGTCGAGCATGGGTTGAGTTTTCCTTTTTTGGTTTTGAATTTGTCCACTATAAAATGATTTAGGCGTCGAAGAGAAAGGTGTTGATGTCGATGGCAGGAAAAGTGGAATGAAACAGTAGTTTCTGTGACCTTTTTTGGTTGGAAAATGAATTAGGGTTATGATGGATTGTGATGTGAAATAGGGTGGAGTTAGGAGGGAACGCGGTCAGGTTCGATCCAATTTTAAAGGGAACAGAACCGAACATCAATGGGAAACTTAGAAATAGAACCATTAGTTCTATATTTTACTATAAAGTTGAACTTGAACTGAATCAACGTGTTCCAATTCAGTTTGGTCCGGTTCTTTATATTGAAAAATTATAAAAATAAAGTACGAAACTACTTGTGAGATTGAAAATAGATAAAAATAGAGTATGACTAATCAACAATACAAAAAAATTAATTAACAAGACGACAAACAAAAATTCACTCCAAAGTTCAAGATCAACTCATAAAGGCGAAATAAAGAATAAACTATGAAACACATCATAAATGGTAAAATCTCTATCAAAAAATAATTCTTATGAAAATTCATATAACAATAACTTGATTCGTTTAGTAATAACAATAACTTGATTATCTCTAGTAATCCTCAAGAATCTTGATTCTTGATAGCCGACCACTTTGAAAATAACGAGAAATTTGAATTATTATGAAATATTGAACTTAAAATATATAATTTTTTATTCGGTTACATTAAAACTATGACTTTGTAAAGTATTTATAAAATTATTTAGATTTTAATTATTCATTAAGTGAAATAAGAAGAATCATATGAAAAATGAAATTTTAACATAGATAATTTAGAGGTCTAGTGTTAAAAAAATTTAGTGCATCTTAATGTATGCAAAAAGAGAAATTTAGGAGAACTGAATTCATTATTGGCTTTCAAATGAGTAACTGAGAGTCAGACTGAAATTGATCGATTCTCGACGTACGATCCCAAAATTGACCCACTCCGTAGAAGAACTCAACCGAATCAACCAGTTCTATTTGGTTTTGGTCTGGTTCCACCGGTTCTAGGAAAAATGCCCACCCCTACGTGGAGTGGGATTGGGTACAACTAATTTTTTGGAAAATAACTTTATCATCTGATAATTGAAATGAAAATTTGAAAAATATTTGTGAACGTAATGCCATCTATAAGTTTTAGCAGAGCTTGACAAAGGTTGATTAAATGTATAATTAAAATTTTGATAAAAATTGTGAATCTTACAAAATGTATAGTTAAAATTTATTTTGAGAGCCGTTATTTTCATCTACCACGTTTATATACCTATGACATTCTAAATCTATCCCCATTAAAATTTTAGAATTTTTAAAAAAAATTACCATATTCGTCCACATTATATTTTAACATTATCCTTATTAAATTCATTCATTTAAATGTATATACGCACCACTATTATATATATACTAGTGGTTATGTACGATGACTATTATAATTTTGTAAGAAATTTCATTGTAACGACAATATATTTTAAAACATATAAACATTTAGTTATATAATATTAATAATGTGAACAATTGAGTTTATCATATGTTCAAGTATAACTCGCGCTTTATTTTAGAAGAATGGAGCAATCAAGCTACTATGCTACCATGCTCCTTGCCAATCATTTTGAGCATTGGTGTCATTGCCTGACTTGAAGGAGAAAAATGCATAAGCATTATGGTAAGGAATAAGAAACTATGCCCCTGTTTTAAAATTCAGATTTTAATCTTAATCAAAGTCAACAACTAATTTTAACCGGGACCTAAAACTCTCCAACTACACATTTCACTAACTTTTAAATATACTGAAAATCTGATTTTAATCCCAATCAAACGGAGCTATATATATTGTTGTGTCATGTCAAGAATGACATTTATAAAGTAGATATAATCATTCGAAATTATACAAGAAATCTAAATTTGAGCACTCAGAAAATGGTTTTGAATCAGCTATAATAAGAGATATGGCTATGGTCCATAAAACACTTTAATTTGCTGAAGAGAAAAAAAAAACATTAGGTTTCACGTGAATTCTTCGAGACGTCTTATTTCATGTTAACTGGCTGAAAACATTGCAGATGACCGAGTCAGTCATCAAATATGCGCAAAATTGCCAGCAAGGAAATTTTATTCTATAAACACACCATCTAACCTTTGATGAAGAAACAGAAAATTTTCACTATGTTACAAGTATAATAAGTACTCGATTTAATAATTAAGGGAGCTAAAGTAGCAACATAGAACTTCTATTTGAGCATTTGAATTTATGGCCTTACTCAAAAATTCTAGTCCCTCTCTGTCTTGAAGAACACTTCGTGAGTTGATAATTAATAGAGCTAAATGGCCACATATCAGAATTATTAAAAATTCAGCCTGGGTTTTTAATTTTCATTGTTTAGCATAATAAACTAAAAGAGTGCAAAAAGGTATAGAAGGAATGAGATGTTCAACCTTCTCTAACAATTTTGGCCTGGAAGACCTTAAATATGTCAAGCAAACAATGAGCATCTGCAGCTGCATATATGTCAGCTCTTCGGTTAAGGGACGTTGTGACCAGTCGCTACATTGAAGTTCCTGTACAAAATGTCCAAAAAGAAATATGAATACAGACACTATAACTTAACACTTTGTAAAAGGTTAAACAGGAAAGTCCCCAAAAAGGAACCCAATTGTTGAAAGTGAATTGGCCAAAACTTTCTTGCAAATTGCTGCCAAGCTCTTTGTTTGCTTCAGTACTTTTCTTCCAAGTTTCTTAGGTTGTTGTAGATAGTTACATATGCTTGTAATATCTATAAAAGGTTCAACCTAATCATATTTTTTAATGAATTACTGCTAGCACATCTACTTTAAACCAATGTTCAAAACACAATAAAATTATTATGTTGAATATGAGATAAAAGGAATATATGCAGTTACCAAATTAAATAATTATAGTATTATGATTTTGAACTATATATATATAAAGTTTAAAGAATGCATTATTTTTTTAATTTTAAAATAATTGTAACATCTCGAAATTTTCTAGCAAAGATTTTAATATTTTAGAAAGTAATTAAAAAAAACTTTAGGGACTTAATTGAATTAATAGTATAAATGTTATAGGAATTATAATTTAAAAAAAAAAGTATTATGGGCATTAGAAGTACAATTTTATAAAAAACAGAGTAATTGTGTATTTACCCAAAGATCAAAAGTGAAATTTTATAAGGAAATAAGATATTTGCATATTTACTCTAAGGGTTAAAAGTGCAATTTAAAAAATTGCACGTTAAACCCTTTCCATCCCCTATTTATAGGGGATGATTGTGGAATTTGGGACATGCTTCCTCTTCTTTCCTATATGCTATAGACCTAAATTAAGTTTTTAATTTGTCTTCTTTAGACCAAAGTTTTACTTAAGTCTTTTACGCTTGGTTTAAATAAATATTGAAGTACTATATAATTTGTTTGTCTAAAAAAAGTACTTAATTGCTTTATGAGTAGGAATTAAAATTCTTGTTTTAGGGTTCTTTTGTTGGAAACTAAGCTTCAACTTCTGAAATCGTCTTGAGTTTCAGCCTCATCTTCAGTTTCAGCCTTAAGTGTTGCCTTTCATCTTCAGTTTCAGTTTCATATAGTGAATGAAAATCTGTCCGTTCATCAGTCATGAATATCAGTTATGGAAATCAATTTCAGCCATTACTCTTCAGTTTTAGGAATTTATGGCCACTATCTTCTTCTATGTGTATAAATAGAAGAGTTCTCTAGTTGGAGGAAAACACAACTACAACAAACAGCAAACACAACAACAGAAAAGAAAATCTCGTTTCTCCAGCCTCCTCCATTTCCAGCAGGTTGCCTGTTTCTTCATTTCTTCCTTTGTTAAAATTTTTGAGAGATAGATACGGCGGGTTCGTAGGCGGTTAATGTAGTGCAACGTGGACCGACAACCGATTGTATCATGAGAATCGAACACCGATCAAAACCTCTTGCACTCCGGTGAGGCGACGAATTCGATTTAAGGAAACCGTGTGAACACGGGCCTTCGGTTTGATTAATCTATACTTTGATTCTCCAATATTTTTATCCTACAAGCTTAAATCGAATTCTTCCATTTGGTGAATCAAAATCTTTTGTTTTGTTCATCAGTTTCTGTTTTTCGGGCTTCTGTAGTTTCTTTTTTCCCCGGTTCCTGTTAAATTTTTTTTTTTCATCAGTTGGTTTCTAAGTTTTTGTTTACTATTTATATAAAATGTGTTAAGGTAGTTTTTAAGTTGATCTAGATTTTGAAAGAAGAAGGAAAAAAAACAAAACAAAACAGGAAATACGTTATCTGCATGAGGTTAAAGTTGGAGGTGGTTTTTGCATGGTTATGTTATGGTTTTGCATGTTTTACATGGTTTGCAATTATTTGATAATAATTGTGTAACTATTTTATAATGATTATATGATTATTTAATTGTTTCCAATGATTAGTGATGAGTGCTTATGATTGCCATTATTGATTGTTTACCTTTTCTAATGATTGTCAAATTTATGTTTACATAATTGATAAGTTGCTAATAAGTTGACAAAAATAATCCGTTCTTCAATTTCGAAAATTTTTTAACATATAATTTAGATCTTGAATTTCTAAGTATTCTAAATTATTTGTTACTTGTTTTAAGGTTCAAATGACGTCACATGGAAATGAAGATGTGAACAACAACACTGTTGGTACCGGTATACCAAATCCCGCAATGACCGCTGTCAACCCTGTGGGGACCTCGACTGGCATTCCTCCCGTTGATGGGACTATTGGTGGCGGAATTCCTCATGTTGGAGTGAACTCCACTTTGCCTACGGCTATGGCCTCAACAATCCAATTTGGCACAATACCTTTGCCGCCTTTTCCGACTCAATTTCCGGTGAATCATGCAATTCGACAGGATAAATTTGCTGGCACTGATTTTAAGACATGGCAGAATAAGATGATTTTTTATCTTACTACTTTGAGCCTTGCACATTTCCTCACCGAGGATGCCCCTGTCGTGGCTGAAAACGACACTGATATGCATAGGCGTGCGGCTTGGGATGCATGGAAAAGTGCTGATTTTGTGTGTCACAACTATGTCTTGGATGGCCTAGAGAATTCTCTGTATCACGTGTATGTGGTAAATAAGTCTGCTAAGGAGTTTTGGAAGTCCTTAGAAAAGAAGTACAAGTCCGAGGATACTGGGTCCAAGAAATTCTTGACCAGTCGATGTATGGACTTCGAAATGGTTGATTCACGTTCAGTGGTGAGCCAAATGCAGGAGTATCAAGTGCTCTTGCAAGAAATGTATGCTGAAGGTCTGACTATGTCAGAATCTCTACAGGTGGCTACTGCTGTTCACAAGCTACCTCCTCAGTGGAAGGCTTTCAAAAGCTATTTGCAGCATAAGAGGAAAGAGATATCTTTCGAGGATTTAATTATCAAGCTACGCATTGAGGAGGATAACAAAAAAGCTGAACGTAAGTCAGGGAATTCTTACTCTGAGAAGGCTAATGTATTAGAACTCGGTCAAAGTTCTGGTACTAAGAAAGGTCAATCCTTTAAAACCAAACATGGTAACGGAAATTGGAAAGACAACAAGCACACCACGAAAGGGTCTCAGTTGAAGCCTACCGGTGGGATAGGTAAGAAGCCTAAGTTCCAGTTCAATGGAAAGTGCTTCAATTGTGACAAAGTTGGGCATCGATCAGCAGATTGCCGTCGCCTCGGAAGGATAACAAGCGGCGCCCTCAGGCTAATATGGTTGGAAATGAGAGAGATCATATCTCAGATGACATGTCTGACCTAAACCTTACGGCGGTAGTTAGTGAGGTTAACCTGGTGGGGTCTAACCCTAAGGAGTGGTGGCTAGATACTTGGGCCACTTGCCATGTCTGCTCCAACAAGAGTATGTTCACTACTTTTGCACCAGTTACAAATGGTGAAAAGTTGTTTATGGAAAACTCTGCAACTTCTGAAGTGCCTAGTAGAGGCAAGGTGATCCTAAAGATGACCTCTTACTCTGACTAATGTGCTGTAGGTGCCAGAGATTCGCAAGAATATGGTCTCTGGGTCTCTTCTGAGCAAGAATGGTTTCCGCATGGTCTTTGAGGCCGATAAGTTGGTGATTACCAAAATAGGAGTTTATGTTGGGAAAGGCTATATGACTGATGACCTGTTTAAACTGAATGAAATTGCTGTAACCCCAACTGTTATGAATAATGAGAAAACTCCTTCTATTTACTTGCTTGAGTCCTCTAATTTATGGCATGATAGATTAGGTCACATAAATTACAATGCATTACGTAGACTAAGCAAATTAAACTATTTGCCTAGGTTTCAAATCGATTCAAATCATAAATGTGAAACCTGCGTTGAGGCTAAACTCACTAGGTCTTCGTTTCATAGTATTGAAAGAAGTATCGAGCCATTAGACTAGTCCACGGTGATGTATGTGACTTGAAATTTGTCCAAACAAGAGGCAGCAATAAGTACTTTATTACTTTTGTCGACGATAGCACGAGATATTGCTATGTGTACTTACTTAAAAGCAAAGACGAAGCTATCAATAAATTCATTCTTTATAAGTATGAAGTTGAAAATCAATTTAGCAAGAAAATAAAGGTGTTACGAAGTGATCGTGGTGGTGAATATGAATCACCATTTGGTGAATTTTGTGTTATACATGGAATAATTCACAAAACTACCGCACCTTATTCACCTCAGCAAAACGGAATTGCTGAGCGTAAGAATCGAACGTTAAAAGAAATGATGAATGCTATGTTGATTAGTTCTGGATTACCACAGAACATGTGGGGAGAAGCTATTCTTTCTACGAATTACATTTTGAAAAAAGTGTTAAGAAAGAATATGGATAAGACTCCGTATGAACTTTGGACAGGTCGTACACCATCATATAAATACTTACGAATGTGGAGGTGTCTTGCTAAAGTTGTGGTGCCTCCTCCTAAGAAGGTCAAGATTGGACCTAAGACAGTTGACTGTGTGTTTATTGGTTATGCACAAAATAGTAGTGCATATAGGTTCCTTGTGCATTATTCGAATGTACCTTATATTCATCCGAACACGATTATGGAGTCTAGGAATGCACAATTCTTTGAGAATATATTTCTTTGTAAATCTCCTAAACAGTTAACTCCTATTAAACGGATTATGGAATCTTCTGCTACTGGCAGCAGTAAAGATCCAGTTCAAGAAAGTGAGGATGAGCCTAGACGAAGCAAAAGGACCAAAACTTTTAAGACATTTGGCCCTGATTTCCTTTCATATTTGATGGAGAATGATCCTCAAAGCTATAAAGAAGCTATATCTTCTCCAGATGGTCATTTGTGGAAAGAAGTCATCAAGAGTGAAATCGATTCTATCCTACAGAATCATACCTGGGAATTAGGAGATCTTCCACCGGGCTGTAAGCCTTTGGGCTACAAGTAGATATTCAAGAAGAAGATGAAAGCGGATGGCTCTATTGATAAATATAAAGCTCGGCTAGTAATCAAAGGTTATAAGCAAAAAGAAGGTTTAGATTACTTTGATACTTATTCTCCTGTGTCGAGAATAACTTCTATCCGGATGATAATTACTATTGCAGCCTTGCGAAATCTGAAAATACATCAGATGGATGTAAAAACAACTTTTCTAAATGGAGATTTGAATGAAGAAATCTACATGGAGCAACCAAATGGGTTTTCTCGGCTCCAGGTCAAGAAAGGAAAGTCTGTAAACTGGTTAAATCACTTTATGGTTTTAAGCAAGCACCGAAGCAATGCCATGAAAAGTTTGATAATGCTATGATTTCTAGTGGTTTTAGAATCAACGAGTGCGACAAGTGTGTATATGTCAAGGAAACTAATGATAGATATATCATATTATGTCTATACGTCAATGACATACTTATTGTCTGTAGCTCTGATAAGATTATCAAAGCCACTAAGAATATATTAAACTCAAAATTTGACATGAAAGACATGGGTCTCGCGGATGTCATTTTGGGAGTAAAAATCACTCGAACACCAAATGGACTTGCGTTATCTCAATCTCATTACATTGATAAAACACTAGACAAGTTCAACAAGTCGGATACAACTGTGGCCAAGACTCCAGTGGATTTGAGTCTCCACTTATCCAAGAACACTGGTGATGGTGTGTCACAGTTGAAATATTCTCGTATAATTGGGAGTTTAATGTATTTAATGACTTGTACGAGACCGAACATAGCATACTCAGTTAGCAGATTGAGTCGCTATACGAGTAACCCAGGTGCTATCCACTGGAGAGCCATGTTCAGGGTGTTACATTATTTGAGGTACACTCATGATTTTGGGCTGCATTATTCTAGATACCCTGCTGTAATCGAAGGGTATGCTGATGCAAATTGGATATCAGATATGTCAGATTCAAAATCTACTAGTAGATATGTCTTCACTCTTGGTGGTACGGCTGTCTCTTGGAAATCGTCCAAACAAACTTGCATCGCAAGATCTACAATAAAATCAGAGTTCATCGCTTTAGACAAAGCAACTGAAGAAGCAGAGTGGCTTCGCCAGTTTGTTGAGGATATTCCAAGATGGTCAAAGCCTGTGCCTGCAATTTGTGTTTATTGCGATAGTCAATCAGCAATTGGCAGGACACAGAGCAATATGTATAATGGTAAGTCTCGACATATTCGAAGACGACATAATACCATTCGACAATTACTCTCACAAAGTATTATCACTCTGGACTACGTGAAGTCAAAGGATAATATTGCGGATCCTTTAACCAAAGGGTTAACTCGAGAGCTAATTGAAAAAACATCGAGGGGAATGGGCTTGCAGCCTATGATGTTGAAAGGTATCATGGTGGAAATCCAACCTAGCTGAATGGAGATCCCAGGATCTAGGTTCAAAGGGACAACTAAACCATATATATCCGTGTAAATCACTGAGAAGGTTTTCCTTCTACTCATTCCTATGGTGCTCACAGTGATTGGAAGATGCAGGTTAAACTATGCTTTTAATGACTCTTAAGCTTTATTGTGAAACGCTGAGTTAAGTGGTCACCTATGTGCATGTGAAGTGGGGCCGCTTCTATAAGGATTGGGAAGGCTACATCCTTGAACAAACACTTGCAGAACAGGCGACGTGTTCATGGCCAAAACAAACACAACATTGAGAACTACGTTGTGTCTCAAATGGCGAAACAGTTCAAAGCATCAGATCCACTGGTTTGCTAGTAATACTCGATAGATTTTCACAAGGGAAGGTTCAAAGCTAAATGCTACCTATCCTATGCAGGATTGATTCGCTTTACTCTCTCGTTCTATTTTTAGTCTTTGGTTTCCGTGTTTTCATTTATGTGGGGGATTGTTGGAAACTGAGCTTCAACTTTTGAAATCATCTTTAGTTTTAGCCTCATCTTCAGTTTCAGCCTTAAGTGCTTCCTTTCATCTTCAGTTTCAGTTTCACATAGTGAATGAAAATCTGTCAGTTCATCAGTCATGAATATCAGTTATGGAAATTAATTTCAGCCATTACCCTTCAGTTTTAGGAATTTATGGCCACTCTCTTTTTCTATGTGTATAAATAGAAGAGTTCTCTAGTTGGAGAAAAACACAACTACAACAAACAGCAAACACAACAACAGAAAAGAAAATCTCATTTCTCCAGCCTCCTCCATTTCCAGCAGCTTGCCTGTTTCTTCATTTTCTTCCTTCGCTAAAATCTTTGAGAGATAGACACGGCGGGTTCGTAGGCGGTTAACGTAGTGCAACGTGGACCGACAACCGATTGTATCCTGGAAATCGAACACCGATCAAAACCTCTTGCACTCCGGTGATGCGGCAAATTCGATTTAAGGAAACCGTGTGAACACGGACCTTCGGTTTGATTAATCTATACTTTGATTCTCCAATATTTTTATCCTACATCTTTAATAATTGAAGGAAGATAAAATTAGAGTTAAATTTAATTAATTAAATCAAGGAAGGTGAATTATAATTTCTCTATTTCAAAATCTTAACTCTAAAAGTTTTAATAATCTATAAATTATTTCAAGAAATAATGAGTTTAGTTTACTTAGCCAAAGATTGTGTGAAAGAGATTTGGGGATAAGATGGTAAAATGATGAAATGGAGAAAAATGGTTTGAAGTAATTAAAGAAAAAAGATAGTAGGCATAGAAAATGATTTAATATAATAGTTGTTAATATCATCATGATATTGGTTATGAAAATTGGGCCCGTAAATCGTAATATATGTATATATGTGGACATTGTCAATTGGAGAGAAAATATTTTGCATTTGAGGCTTTAAATTAAATTATTTTGATTTAGTTATATGATAAGATGAGAAGTAAAATGTTATAATGCATAGCGTCAGGGTGAGATATGTTGAAAATTTAGTAAAGAATAATGTGAATTGGATAAGAAATTGATTAATAGGTGTGTGCGTGTGTGCGCGCGCATAGGGGTGTGACACACACGTGTTAAATGAAATGAAAAATGAATCAAACATGAAATGGAAAATAATATGGTAATGTCTTGACTAGCTTAATTTTTATATGTATTAATTTTATTTTAGAAATTATGGAATTTCTTTTATAACAATAACGCGAATTTCATTATTATTATTATTGTTGTTGTTGTTGTTGTTGTTGGTAAATTAGTGTCATTATTAGTATTATTACAAAGGGTATTTTATTAAGTAAATTATATTATCTTATAGGTTTAGTTTAAGTTTGGAAACTCGGAAATAATATGATAAGCTATGATTAATGTAGAGATTATGTTATTAATGCAGATATTGATCAAAAAAGTCGCGAAAAAGGTAAATATTGATGTTTTTCAATTACGATACAAAATATATTAATATGTGAAATTATGTGTTTATATGTTTTTGTTTTCTTTATGTGACATGGTGCTGTGACAATTGTGCATTAAGTTTATTTGGAAAACGTATGGATAATACGTTTTTAAGGTCATGCATACTTATGTTGTCATTCTCATGAAATTGTGGTTGAAAATTTTAAATGTAAATCCCATTACAAGTGTACCGTACTATTGTATCTGAATAAATATACAACTTTGAGGCTCCTAACAGCCATTAAAGGTCGCCAATGAGGGTATTTAGAGTTTGGCATCTGTGTCAGGAGGTCCCTTGGTGGTCTTGGACTGCGGATAGGCACGGGAGCACTTATACTTAGGACAGGCCTTGATTTTATATATATACATATATATATATATATATATATATATATATATATATATATATATATATATATATATATATATTATATTGTGATTTGACATCCTCAATCTTGGTGGGCAAGGATGGATGCATTGACGTTGATTTGCGCGCAAGTGAAGGCTATAACAAGGATTCGGGCCAAAGCATGCTTGATTGACATCATTACACCATCATATTTACTGAATTTTATTGTTCACGTTTTATATTTTGTACTATAGATGGCTCCCCGAGAAAATGAAGTCATTCGAACAACCAAACATGCCCAGATAGAGGACCTCACAGAGTTATAAAAAGTAGGCCAACCGCAATCGGTCGAATCGAAAAATCGGTGGCCCGGACCCCTGACCGGGCCGGACAAATTAATTTGATAGAAATGTACTTGACTTGGTCAAATTTGGACTTTGACCGATTAACCGGAGATTTACCCTGTCGGTTGACCGATTTGATTGTGTTTTGAAATTATCTGACAAAATTTTTGGGTCCAATGTAATTGAACATTGGATCTCTAAGAAAAACAATGGATTCCTCACCACTTGAACATAAAGTACTTTAGTATTACTTGTGTACAATAACTTATATTTATCTAATGAATAATTTATAGCTTTTATAAAAATATTCTTTTAAAAAACTTTTGTCCAACATTTTTACTTTATTTTATAGACCTAAATAATTAATGAAAAAAAAATTAAAAATTTTAATTTTGCCCCTAAAAAAATTTATACATTATATTTTTTTGTAAGTTTTTATGCAATGACCAACCAGTTGAACCATTGGGTCACCGATTGAACCACTAAACCATTGACCCACTACATTGTCCAGATTTGTGTCCGGTCGAGTCTGACAATTATGCTCATAGCTATACATGTTACTGATACACGGATCCACTACACTAGTTTTTATACAGATGTTGAAGAGGATGAGGAGAATGAAACTTTTGAAGAATATAAAGATTTTGTGATGGTGGTGATTGATATCTATGACTTGATTACATGTCGTTATGTAAATACTATGATATCCGTGGAGTAGACAGTAAAGTCATATCATGTAAAATAGAGTGATGGTACATAGTAAAAGAACGTAGTGAAAATGGAATGAGTTAGTTGACGTTGATATATCGCCACATCAGCCTGCTATAGGTTAGAATTAAGGAAAACTTTTTGAAAATTAGCAGGCACTTCTTTTGACTAGAAATTTTTGGATTGTCATATAGTAACTTGTTACCAGTATTTTGTAAAGCGAGTTCCCTTTTTGTATAACTAGTCACAGCTAAAGGTGCGTTGCACATTATTTTGAAATGATTTATAAATACTGTAAAAATGATATTTCAAAATCAGTGAATATAAAAAATAGTTTAAAAAATTGTTTATGTGAAATGCACTTTTTATACAATTCAATTATTTATTTACATGTATGATAATAATTAACATTAATTTATATATATCCTATATATTTTGGTTGTTCAATTACTCTAAAGATACTACAATTCAGAGTGTGTTTGGGACACATTTTTTTCAAAGAATGTATTATTGAATAGTAGATTGATGGAGAATGTGTGGTTAAAAATGAAGAAAAAATTATTGATATGATGGAAAATATTATTTTATTGAAGAATGTGTGGTTGAAAATGAGTAGAAGAATGAGAATGAAAAAAAATAATGTGTACCAAACAGGGTATCAATTATTTATGTATGTGCATGTATACTAATTAACATTTACTTATGGATATATTAAATACAACATTAAGTCATCAAGTTCATGTACACATGTTTTGGGAGCTATTCAATTATTTTAGGAGTAAATAAATTATTCAAATTCATGAACACGTATTTATTTTCAAAATTATTCATTTTATCATAAATTATTCTAGGAGTATATAAATTATTAAAAATCATATAATTTGGGAGCTATTCAACTATTATATGAGTAGATAAATTACTCAAATTCATGAATACTTATTTAATTTTAATATTATTCATTTAATCTATGATATATAACACAATTTGTCTAAATGTTTATAAATTATTCTTTTTCTATATTTATTGATTCAAATTAATTAAATGTCACCCCATTTGTTTAAATGTATATAAATTATGATTTTTTATATCTATTAATTCAAATTAATTAAATTTCATGTTAGTTCACTTACACCCCATTTGTTTAAATGTATATAAATTATTCTTTTTTTATATTCATTGATTCAAATTAATTAAATTTCATGTTCATGAATCAATTTGATTGTTCTCATACAATTCAATTATTTATTTGCATGCATGTTTAATAATTAATATTCAATTAATTATATATTGAAAAGGGAAAAATAAGGTACTATCAAATAATTAAATTGTAGTAGGACTAAAATCGTCCAGAAAATGATTCTCACTTGATGCGATATTTAATATATTGTAGATATACATATAGCAGTTCTTTTAACTCTTTATATTATTAATTTGATTTTCATGATATATTTAGATTTTACTTTGAAATGTCTACTTGAGTTAAATACAAATTATTAAATCCAAGTATGATTTAAAAATAATAATAAAATAGAATAAAAAGATAAAAATAAATTAATTACATTAATGGTAGAACGTGACAATAATATTCAAAAATTGACATGCATATGCTTCGCATACTTGTAATGCTTGATACTCGATCGAAACATATTACTACGCCTTGCACATTTTAGAATATTGAATAAAACACACAAATCTATTGACTTTTTTATTCTCTCTCTCTAGTTTATAACTACTCCCTTAATTTTTTATTTTACTCAATTTTAAAAACTTTTTAAGTTATCCAAACAAACACTAAGCCTCGTCTAACAGCGTGAATTCCTGAAAAAATTGAGTACTCGCAAGTCGCAACATTCAAGTGGGTGTTGTTTTGTTTCTTCGATGCAAATAAATGGTCATTTATGATGAGAGAGAAACCGAAATTGAAGTGAACATTGTCTTTTTTGCGAAAATGTATATTTCGTCCTTCCCCTTTGGATGTGAAATGGGAAACACGTAGAGCCTTAAAATTCACTATTTGGTGGGAAAGATTCTACTCTTTCTCTGCTCAAAAGTTCAAATAGGTCATTAATATTATATTAAAAGAATTTCTAGCAAATTTATCAAAGATTTGTCCAAAAAAGTTGCACCAAATAGAAACCAAGTTTGGATGTTGGTACGGGGTATTATCAAAATCCGTGTAAAAATATGAACAATGAGTACGTTTGAATCCCTTTTTATGTCCAAAATGTCTTTTAAAATAATATTTTGATAAAGAATATGAGGTTCGAAAAACAGTTTTTTGTTTAGGTATAATATATGGTGCAGTTTGCAGAGTCGGCCTGCTAGTACCCATAACCCACAAACTAGTCGTTATAATTGGAGCAGTGGCGTCCATTCAAAGTTATAACGAGATGAATAGAATTTTTTTGGAAAATTTGTGATTAAAAGTGAATGAACATTTTTTGAACGTACGTATAATATTATTTTATTAAAAAATGTGTAATTGATAAAAAGAGAAAAAAAATAAATTATAATTAAATGAGTAATAATGGGGTCAAACTGGGACGTCCTATTATTTGAAATTTTAATTGTTGAAATAATATTTTTCAATAAAAATGTATGACTAAAAAAGAAAAAAAGATTTTAAGACTACGTGTAATATTATTTTATTGAAAAATGTTTGATTGAAAATAGAAAAAAAATAAATTATAATTTTAAAGGGGCAAAGGGACGTAGACTGGGTGGATTATGACATTTGTACCGTCCTATTAGGAGGTCGAAAAGGCGTGTAGACTGGGTGGCTTCTCACATTTGTGCCGTCTTGATAAAGCTTCATAACTCACTAACTTGACAAATAAGTTCTCGTTTGATTTTGTTAACAATCAAAATTTTAGTATAAAAATAATCAGTAAATAATAATCATTTTTAATAAATTTACAAGAATAACATTGACCATGTAAATTCCAGGCCAATTAGCACAAAACGTCCATACCTTTGGAATTGATTTTGAAAACCGTCCATATCTTTCATTTCTTGGCATTTATATCCTTACCTATCACTTTTTCATGCGCTGAACGTCATTTTCACCATATTTTGACCATTTTACCCACCATTCAAAAAAAAAAGGAAAGAAAAACTAAAGAATTAACTGCAGTCGTGCTCCCAAAATTTTTAAAAAGTGCAAATTAGTACAAAATTCTTATTAAAACATTTGTGAAGAATTGATTTTGGCAATTTGAGCACTAATTGGATCAATTGGATGTCGACCCATAGCAATTGCATTATCAATTGGAGTTCCCCCCATCGAATTAATCATTTGGAGCAGTGTAGGATCATCAAAATTTTAAAAATCCAATTTTTTGCACAGACCGCTAATGCAACCATCAATTGGACAGGGTTTTGGTGCAATTGGTGAAGACCCATTACTGGGCTAGGTGCGTCAGGTGAAGGAGAACCTAGCCCATGTGGTCCGCCTCCATGGGTGCTTCGGATGGCGCCGAAAATTGAGATCTTCGCTGGAGGAATCGCGAGCTGCTCAAATGGCAGTTTTCAGAATAAAATTCAGCCTGTTTGGGAGATGATTGGGATGAATTGCCACCATGTATAGGCTTGTCTGGATGTGGGGAAGAGGCTAGTAGTGGTTCGCCTCCATGAGTGTGAACACCGGCGTCGGAAATCACGATTATTTTAGGCAAAATCTCGACTAGCGAAGAAATTGCTGGAAAATTAACAGGCTGGGGAGTTTTTTATATGAATTGGTGGCATGGGTAGGATCTTCTATTGATGGGCAGTCGGCCAGTGGTGGGTTTCGACCATGGGTTTTGGCCCGAATCACGATTCTCGACGTTTGTTATTTTCTGTGGCAGTTTTTTTCTTGGCTCGATTTCTTGCAAATTTGTGGATGGAATTTCTTGATGTTTGGATGTGCTGGAAGCTAGTGTTATGGGCTTAACATTGGTGATATCTGGCTGCTTTGGTGGCTGTTGGTGGTCATTTTTCGGAGGAGGAATGTGGGGCCGTAGGGAGGAAGAGGCAAGAAGAGAGAGAGAGGTATTTTTTTTTTAATATTTTAATAAGGATTTTGGACTAATTTGTACTTTTTAAAAAATTTGGGAGCATGACTGCGATTAATTCTTTAATTTTTCTTTTCTTTTCTTTTTGTTTTATTTGAATTGAGGGTAAAATGGTCAAAATATGGTGAAAATGACGTCCAGTGCACAAAAAGTGATAGGTAAGGGTATAAATGCAAAAAATTAAAGGCATGGACTGTTTTCAAAATCAACTCCAAAGATAGGGACGTTTTGTGCTAATTAGTCTAAATTCTATATCATATCAATTCAAAAAATATTACGAATTCTTAACGTGCTAAAATCTCTGTACATCCAATAGTTCCACTTTCATTTCACCATTCGAACTGCGTGTATCAACTATGTATGCACAGTGACCTAAATCTGCCACAAAGTGGAGAGTGAAGTGAGCACAACTACAGCAATTCAACAATGGAAAAACTGATCTCAGAGGATTTCGATTTGCTGCACAAGAACCGCTCGGAGGAGAATCTCATGCGGTGGCGCAAAGCCGTCGGAAAAATCGTCAAGAACCGCCGCCGCCGCTTCCGGTATGTCGCTGATCTCGAAAAGCGATTTGAAACTAAAGAACAGATGCGGAAACTCAGAGTACGTCTAACTTGATCATCTCTCTCTAGAACAGATAAAGGATTTGGATTTTATGCCTTTCTTCCCTACAGGTTTCTTTTGTTTTCGATAATACTACCAGTGTCTTGGGGTAATTTTTCAAAAGTCAATAAAAATTTCCAATATTGAAAAAAAATAAAACTGGGAAAGCTAATGGAATTACCATTTCCGAATTTATTTCACTTGGAAAAAAGGTCATTTATACAAAAAAATTTAATAATTGATGAGGATTTTAAAAAAACTAACAGTTTAATACTTAATAATCGTCCTGGATACACAGCAGAATCATTCAGCTTTCTGTTTGGAAATATTTGTAAAGCATAAAATGAGCCTTTTCCCTTTGTTCTTTTCTCCTTTACGAAATCCGTAGAATCTACTCGACTTTTAGTGCTAATTGATGTTTTTCATTGACAACGGGTGATTTCTAGAAATAAAGAAGCTTGATTTCCACTCTCTCGTTATGTTCTGTTTGGCTTCCATTAAACTTTTGAGTAATGCTATGAAGTTTTACTGGAGTTACAATCTCAATCAAAGTGACCTTAGATGATGGGCTAAACGAATTGTAAAATTTCACATAACAATTAATGTTACAGTAACTCCATCTGTACTGAAGTTGTAATTTCAGTGGAACAAAGTAACGATACTTTGACATTATAATTCTTTTTTTCCATTTTTTATCAATTATACATTTTTCAAATAAAATAATATTACACATAAAATTTAATTTTTTCCTTATTTTTTAATCACAGATTTTTTGAAAAATCACTATTCTAAAATATATTATTCCAAAAACTCATGGGTCCAGCCAACATGCTACCGTTGGCAACAGACTCTCTAACGTAGCTGAACCAATAATATTATATTTTAATTCATATTGTTAAATTTTTGGGAACTTTGTTTCAAATTCATGCTAAATTGCCGCGTATAAAAAAAAATATTTATCAATTATCAAATTGGATTTTTACTTTTTAAGCAGTAGCATATGGGTGATGTGCATGCACCCATACCTTGGCCGGATCGATCTAGTATAATTGACTAATGTGGTTAATATTTTTTTTATATATAATTAGATAAAATAGTCAAAAATTGAAATGAATAACCACCCTTCAACGTTATAAGAAAATCAATATTAATAGATATGACTGAAATATTGTGATTCTAGGACGTACCTCGTGGGAACATGTGAATTTTTTTGTATTTTTTCTATCTAAAATCCATTAAAAAAATTAGCCAGAAGTGCCTTCTTTTGCCAAATGTATCTTTTTTTTAATCATGTTATATGTACATTATTTTTTACATCATTTTTAATATTGTGACATGTAACGATACATAAACGAACAATTTAAAAAATATATACTTTTTTCACTCTACACTTTTTGAACTTATATGAAGCGTATACAAAAATGTCAACTCCAAAACCTACCTATAGCATTATTCTTCTTTTTTATGAGTCACTAACCAACGTTACCATTCTGTGGCCCCCGATGCCTGAAAGAGTTGCTATTTTATGGTGTTTTGTCTTAGCGAGAATAGGTGAATGGGACACGCATGACATCTTTTTGACCTGTACTTTGCAATTAAGTCAGAGGAAGAAATTTCAAGTCACTAACAACATTCCCACTCTGTGGCCCCCGATGCCTGAAAGAGTTGCTATTTTATGGTGTTTTGTCACAGTGAGAATAGGTGAATGGGACACACATGATACCTTTTTGACCTGTACTCTGCAATTAAGTCAGAGGAAGAAATTTCAAGGAAATTTCTTTGTGACATTGATGGAATGCCTGCAGGGGAAAAATATTAAGAAATAATACCTCATCTCCTAGTTTAATATAAAGAGTGTTTTTGAGATACATTCTTTTGAAAGAATGTATTATTGAATAGTAGATTGATGGAGAATATGTGGTTAAAAATGAAGGAAAAGTTATTGATGTGATGGAAAATATTATTTTATTGAAAAATGTGTGGTTGAAAATGAGTAGAAGAATGAGAATGAAAAAAATAATGTGTACCAAACATGGCCAAAATAAGGTAGGGGTCTCTGTCCTTTTTCTCACTCCGTCTCCGTTTTAGCCATTGTTTAATCTCTATTATTTTTAAAATATATTTTTTTCTCTTTTTTTAATCACACATTTATATTACACGTAAATTCAAAATTTTTCTTTATTTTTTAACCACACGTTCTTCATCAATCTACTATTCCAAAATACATTTTTAAGAAAAATGGTGCTCAAACGAGCTCTTAGTCTCATCTAGCGTTGTCTGTATTGGTGTCATCGTTATACGAGTTATGATTGGTATACAATTTTGTTGACAACTGTTATAAATAACGAAGAAAATATTAGATTGTTTTAATACCAATTCATTGTAATAATAGGTTAGAAAAGAAAATATGACACAATATGGAGTAATTGATCACAAACTCAAGAACAAAATAATTTGCAGAGAAAATGAGATTTCACTAAAATACGAGAAAGAGTACAATGATTTTGTATTTATAATTTGTGTAACTTGCAATGAGGTCAAAAAACTTATTTAACTTGTAGAGAAGAATCAATATATATGTCGTACAAATAGGGGATGTCCATAACCCTAGTCCTGGTGTCGTAGAAAGAATAAAATGTATGTAAAATGTAAAAAGGGCCTAGGCCAGATGAACATGGCGCTCGAGCATTGGCGGGCGCCGCCCTGTAGCTCAAGCGTCCGGTTGGCACCAGTTTCACTGCTTTGGGCGCTTGAGCTCCAGTTAAGCGTTGGCAAGCATAATTAGGCTGAAAAGTCCTCACTGGTCCATAACTTAATCTTTTCAAGTCCAACACAAATTACAACTCTCGATTGGGTTTTCAAATAGAATTTCAACTAGAATTTGCCTAATAAATTTCGAATAGGATTTCAAAACAGCATTCCAAATAGAATTTTTTTTAAGTAGACTTTAATTAGAATTTCCAATTATCTTCCAATAGAATTCGGTTCACACTCTAATTTTAACAAATTTCACTTTGACACGAATTCAAATACAATGAATAAAACTTCAAAGATTCTCTACATGGAGATAAATTTCCACTGTAAGGAACAAACTTCAACTCTTCAACAAAAAACACAAGCGAAATTCTCCATCAAAATTTTCAACGGGAAATATTCTCCAAAACTCGGCTACCCAACTAGGGCAAAAGTCAATAACTAAGTATCAATAAAATTCCAAGCATTAGGTCAAGTCTTGAAATAGAATCACCACAACTGAATGCATCAAAAGAAGGATCTTGGCTAAAATAATACCTATAACCACATTTAATCCATAATCAACTAAATCGGCAACATTATACCTATGTGGAGGCTTAAAATAAAAAATTGGTCTATTACTAGCAATTGAATACAATGGCACCTTCGATAATGGTGGCAAAGTGGTATTACTCATAACTTCTGAACTCAACTGAGATGTATTCTTCAAAGAAGACCCAAAACTAGACTCCAACGGTATATAATCCAACTCTAAATCCACCTGAGTTTTTAAAATATGCTGATTGATTAAATATTCTGTATAATACTACAAGACATATAACTGGAATTTTCTATGTCCCTTCAACAAAACATGAACTCATTTACTAACACTTATGAGGCCACCTTCAACAATGTACTTGTAATCTTTTGAATCAACAATACTTAAGGAGGTAAGATTTTTCTTCAAATCTGGAACGTGTCTCACTGTATAAAGTGTTCTAACCGTTCCATTATATATAAACATCTTTATTCTAACTTGGCCATCAAACATAGGCTAAAATTATTCAAAAATAAAAATCTAATGGCCATTTTATTGAAATTTTCAAATTGCAAATTTTCGGTAGTTAATTTTGAGTAATGGAAAATTGACCCTTTCTTCTAGTCTGACTAGACTATCATAGATATTGTGATCCTCCTTTTTATGCAACCTTGTAAGAGTGAAAATTGACCATTTCTTCCACACTGTTATAGACTTATCATAGATATTGTCATCTTCTTCTTTTAGGCAACCTCATAGTGAAAGTGAACACTCAATGTTGTCAAATTCATCCACTGCAATTCTGCTAAATGCATACGATCTCCATTTGTATTTTGGAACATAAAAATTTGGCACAAGGAATGATGCCGTTAAAACCTTTCGAAACATTTCGTGTTCTATATAAATATTTGGCATAACATTTCCATGGTGACGATGTTGAAAATTCAAAATGAAGTAGTTGTACTAAAGTACACGGAGAATGAGACACCCAAGATATGACCAAGCTTTTCTTGACCTTTCATAACTTGAACAAAGTGACATAGCAACTTTATTAAGATGAATAGCTCAAGTCCTCATATGACCAATTTTAAAATTCGTGTGCTCATTTTTTAGTCATAATCTGATTGAGCTTAATGGGTTCTGATGTCATATTAAGACATGGAGTTCCATCTTAAAATGTCAACCTTATTAAGAGGAGTAACGCAAGACCTTATTTGTTGGTTTATATTTCGATAATTATCCGATGTGGGATTTTATCCCTTAACACTAAGCATATCGTCATAAAGAAAAGGAACAAATGAATGTTGTAACTGTGTGTTTAAAAACATTAAGAAAATAATTATTATTCGTAAACAATTTTTGTTTGGTATTTGTAAAGAGTACTTCAATTGATGTCATAAAATAGCCTCTTTTCACTTCCATAATCTATGTGTTAAAGAAAGTTTTGACCTGACTAAGGAAATAAAATTCTACCAGAGAACAGACTACTGAGTCATTGGACAGAAGAACATTGGTCTTAAATCTTAGAATAATGCTAGATGTACACAAAAGTGTACATCTAGTTTGACACTCCCCACACATGGGGGGTGGGTCCGCTATTTTAAAAATCATGTGTCCCACCCGCCATGTGAGGGGAGTGTCAAACTTCTTGTACACAAAAGTGTACAACAAGAATTATCCTAAATCTTAATCGAGGTTGTAAAAAGTTGATCGTTGGAGTTAAACCAATAATAATGAATTGGCAAACATTCGAACCGGGAATCAAGTATGGAAGCTGCTTTATGTCCATTCTCATTTTACTATTCAGCACATTGATTATAGAAGAAATACTTTACATGTATGAAGTGATGAGCAAAACTACAAACCAAGCCATGATCTTTACATAGCTTATGGGTTGAGATGGATATAATTATGATCACGCTCATTTTTGCTAGCTGATAGGCAGTTAGTCCATTTCTGGACTACTGATAGGTGCATAATTTATTACGCTCGTGCAGCTTTTTGTTAAACAAAACCTTCTTGCGTCAAATAGTGAAGTTAGGCTTCGGGATATATGGTTAAGGAAGCTATTCTTTGTTCTTCAAGTAATGCGCCTTCTATAGATAAGAGAAATGTGCTTTCTCTCTTCACTCCTTAAAGACAGCTTTGTCCCATCTAGTTCTTGCCATTCACAAAAGGCTGAAACGAACTCAAAGGCTTCATAATTTATCAGCACCTTCAGCAGTATGCTGGTTTTGTCTAATGAAATTTCTTTAACTAATGGCGCTTCTTTTTTCCCTTGTTTGTTTTCCAGGAAAGTATACGAGTTTCCATCATGGCTTATTTAGCCGCACTTAGGTTTATTGATGGTATATTTCTACTCATCTTGGTAACTTCTGTTACAGCACGAGCGAGTTCCTTTTGATCCACAGTCTTGTTCTCATTATTAATAGTTGATTTTCTTTTCTCAATTGTTAAACAAGGTGTACCCTTGGAAGAGCCTAAAGAGCCAAGTGGACCCCAGGAAAAAGGTATTGATGCAGATATTCAAAATGGGCTCCCACAAGAAGCTAGAGTTCAAATTCACCCAGATAAACTTGCATCCATTGTTGCTTCGTATGACATCAAGACATTAAGAAAACTTAAAGGAGTTGAAGGACTCTCAAAAAAATTGTATGTTTCACTAGATGAAGGAGTCAAATCAAGTGACGTGCCTATCCGGCAAAATGTCTTTGGTTCCAACCGTTACACTGAGAAACCTTCTAAAAGTTTTTGGATGTTTTTGTGGGAGGCTTTACATGATTTAACACTTATCATCCTTATGGTTTGTGCTGTGGTCTCTATCGGTGTGGGGCTGGCCACTGAAGGGTGGCCAAAGGGCATGTATGATGGGTTGGGAATTATTCTCAGTATACTTTTGGTGGTGATGGTTACCGCAATTAGTGATTACAAGCAATCATTGCAGTTCAAGGAGTTAGATAAGGAGAAGAAAAAGATATTTGCTCAGGTCATTAGAGACGGGATTCGTCAGAAAGTCTCCATATATGACCTGGTTGTTGGGGATATTGTCCATCTATCCATCGGAGACCAGGTTCCAGCCGATGGAGTTTTTATATCAGGGTACAACTTGTTGATTGATCAGTCAAGCTTGACCGGTGAAAGTGTGCCAATAAATATATATGAAAAAAGACCTTTTCTTTTAGCAGGATCCAAAGTTCAAGATGGTTTTGCTAAGATGCTAGTGACTACTGTGGGTATGAGAACTGAATGGGGTAAGTTGATGGAAACTCTAAGTGAGGAAGGAGAAGATGAGACACCGTTGCAGGTGAAGCTAAATGGTGTTGCTACTATTATTGGCAAGATCGGACTGGCATTTGCTGTGATGACTTTCTTAGTATTGACTGTCCGATTTTTGGTGGATAAAGGACTTTGCCACGAATTAACCAAATGGACTTCCAGTGATGCTCTGACCCTTTTAAATTACTTTGCAACAGCAGTCACTATAATTGTTGTTGCAGTTCCAGAAGGACTGCCCCTGGCCGTGACGTTGAGTCTTGCATTCGCAATGAAGAAGTTAATGAATGACCAGGCATTGGTGAAACGTCTGTCAGCCTGTGAAACAATGGGTTCTGCCACTACCATTTGCACTGATAAAACAGGGACATTGACCACAAACCATATGGTAGTGAATAAAATATGGATCTGTGGAAAAGAAAAAGAAGTAGAAACTAATGGTGGGAGGTCCACAATATATTCAGATATATCAGAAAATGTAATAAGCATTCTCTTGCAGGGGATATTTAATAATACGTGTTCTGAGGTGGTCAAGAATAAAGATGGAAATAACTCCATCTTGGGTACACCAACAGAATCAGCATTATTAGAATATGGATTGCTTTTGGGTGGTGATTTTGATAATGAACGCCGGTCCTGCAATATGTTGAAGGTTGAACCTTTCAATTCAGAAAAGAAAAAGATGTCTGTTCTTTTGTCTCTTCCAGATGGCAAAGTCCGAGCTTTCTGCAAAGGTGCATCTGAGATTATACTAAAAATGTGTGATAAGATGATTGGCGTCGATGGTGAACCTCTTCATTTGTCAGAAGAACAGGTGAGAAATACCATGGATGTTATCAATGAATTTGCTGGTGAAGCTTTGCGCACTCTGAGCTTGGCCTTTAAGGATATGGACGATGGGTTTCAAGAAAATAGAATCCCTGATTCTGGCTATACATTGATTACAATAGTGGGAATCAAGGATCCAGTTCGTCCTGAGGTAAAGGAAGCCGTTAAAACTTGCTTAGCTGCCGGAATTACTGTGCGAATGGTCACTGGTGATAATATTAACACAGCTAAAGCGGTTGCTAAAGAATGCAGCATACTTCTCGATAATGATCTGGCCATTGAAGGTCCAGATTTTCGCCATAAATCTCCTGATCAGATGATTCAAATTATACCAAAAATAAAGGTGGACAGTATATTTATACTTGGAGTATGAGGTAGTATGTGAAAATTTATAAGGTGTCTTCTAAAGTGTTTACATTGTGGGTGTAGGTAATGGCTCGGTCATCTCCTACAGACAAGCATGTTCTGGTAAAGAATTTGAGAGGCGTGCTTAAAGAAGTGGTTGCCGTTACTGGTGATGGGACCAATGATGCCCCGGCTTTACATGAAGCTGACATTGGGTTTGCTATGGGCATAGCAGGAACCGAGGTCAGTTCACTTGCTCTATTGCTGCATTAGTCAGTTATGCATGGTATTATTTTCACAATGCAGCCTCCAAATGATTTTTTTTTTCTCCTTTGGTATCCTTCTGGAAGAAATTAGAAAATTGACATTCTTGAATTATTCAGGAAATTTGAAGTTCTTAGAACATCACTGACTAATTATGCCCTTGTTTGTTACCCATTTTTCAAAATACATTGTTCTCTCTCATTTTTAACCACACATTTTTCAATAAAATAATATTACCAAATCCAAAAATTTTCCTTATTTTTTAACTACACGTTCTCCAAAAAAATGCTATTCCAAAATACATTTTGGACAAAAAAAAGAGGTTCAAACATGCAATATATGTTTACTTCATTCCAAGTTGATCTCATCTAGAAGCCTTCATTGGCTGTTATAGACATAGATGATTTTGGTTTTCTTTTTGCTTTGATTTATGAACAGTGATTTCTGACTAGTGTAATAAGTGATTGCATTCAAAAACCACAGTATTTAGGAGATAATATGTATGACGGCAGGAGAAAGTCTAGTGCCTTCTAATCAGTTATATCATATTTGGCTTTCTCTTCACTATTCAGCTGCTTGTAAATGACCTTTTTTTCCCTCATTGAAAATAATGAATTTTTTAGGTTGCAAAAGAAAGCGCTGATGTAATTGTATTAGACGACAATTTTGCAACAATTGTGAACGTAGCAAGATGGGGGCGTTCGGTATACATAAACATTCAGAAGTTTGTGCAGTTCCAGTTGACTGTCAATATTGTTGCTCTCATGATCAACTTCATATCTGCATGCATCTCAGGTCAGTTTAGCTGTACAGTTGGCTTTTCGATTTCTTCAAATGTGCGTAACATGAAAAAAGAAAGAAGTAATATCCAAACATGTATGAAAACAGAAAGTTACTTGAACTTTTACGAAGTGTTAAAATTAGCCAAACATGTGAGAAATTTTTATTATTGCTATCAATTTCAGGATCAGCTCCCCTTACGGCCGTGCAATTGCTTTGGGTCAATTTGATTATGGACACTTTAGGTGCACTTGCGCTGGCGACTGAACCGCCACATGAAGGACTGATGAAACGGCCTCCTGTTGGGAGGACTGAAAATTTCATTACCAGGACCATGTGGAGGAATATCATCGGTCAGAGCATCTATCAGTTAGTCATTCTTCTAGTCCTCAATTTTGCTGGGAAGAAGATACTAGGACTTAGTGGTTCTGATGCTACTGCAGTACTCAATACTTTCATATTCAACACATTCGTGT
Source organism: Fraxinus americana (assembly GCA_035079005.1). Lineage (NCBI taxonomy): Eukaryota > Viridiplantae > Streptophyta > Magnoliopsida > Lamiales > Oleaceae > Fraxinus > Fraxinus americana. Next base: position 51,617,993 of record CM068706.1, on the reverse strand, counting down.
TCTGTCAGGTAATCATCTCCATGATTTAATTTATTACTTCAACTCCACCTCAATATGTTAACCTTGAAGCGTTGCATTTTCTTTATCTTTTCACGAATTTTGCCACTTGTGTTTCCATTATTGTCGTGCTTGTAAGAAACAAAAGCCAGCACCAAACAATATGTAGCCACTAGAATTCTTCCTTCCCTTTTAAGAACATAAATAATTTTTTAGCACTGAATATATATGTTGTTTTGTTGTTTCGAAGACAATCCAGCATAGAGTGTCTTTGTTTGTCCCTCTGGTAATAGGATTGACTTGAATATCAATTCGAATATAAACTAGAAGCAAACCCCTTTTATGCTCCTATAAATAGGAAATCTCTTTGAAGTATCTTAGTTTGTGTGACGGTTATGGACATTTTTGTGGTGAGATTTGAGTCCTTTGTATTCCCAGTTCCCACCTAGTATACAGGCTTTTGGTGGGAGATTTTGATTCAAGTACTTTGTGCCCTTTTAGGTACTATCCCCTAGTATATACTTCGTAGGGAGATCGGGATTGATTACATGGTACTCTTTTGTATCTGCCACTTTTGTAAAGTGTCGGGCCACCTAAATATTGTTAAGGGATATAATCCCACATCGAATAAAGATGTTGACACTGACCAATTAATAAAGATCTTGGGCTACTCCTCTTAAAAGGTTGACCTTTTAAGATGGACCCCCAAATCTTAATATGGTATCAGAGCCCATTATGTTCCAACGAGCGATTCGATCTCGGTAAGACTCCAAAAAGTGAGCACGTGGATTTCAAGATTGGTCTGCTCAAATGAGTCACCATCTTGCGGGGGCGTGTTAAGGGATATAATCCCACATCGAATAAAGATGTTGACACAGACCAATTAATAAAGATTTTGGGCTACTACTCTTAATAAGGTTGACCTTTTAAGATGGACCCCCAAATCTTAATAAATACCTCATGTTTGGTTCTCTGTTTTATATTTTGCATGGTTTCACGCAACATATATTTGAGATTATATTTTCGGGTTCCTTTGCTTCATCCAGGTCTTCAATGAAATGAATAGCCGCGACATTGAGAAGATAAACATTTTCCGTGGAATGTTTGGAAACTGGGTATTCACAGGAATCATTGCAGCCACAGTCATATTCCAAGTCATTATAGTCGAATTCCTGGGCACTTTCGCCAGCACCATACCATTAAACTGGCAGCTGTGGCTTATCAGCGTTGTACTCGGGGCAGTAAGCTTGCTTATTGCAGTTGTTTTGAAGTGTATACCTGTTAATCAGATGACTAATACCCAACATGATGGTTATGATCTGCTCCCAAGCGGTCCAAACCTTGCTTGAAAGAAGGGTGAAATAAAGATAGAGAACGAGGAATCAACAAAGTTAAAAGCAGACGACTGGATTGGTTAAGCTTAAAAATAAGTAAAAGAAAAAAAATTACTTTTAGATATTTTTTTTTAACCATGTCTTGATAAATTACTTTTTTCTTATTTTAAGTAAAAAGATTTACTTATTTAAATAACTATCTTATCCTCAAAATAGGTAATTTACTCTTCACTTGTTGATCAATAAAAAATTACTTGCTTGCTTGTAAGAGATTTACTAAAAAGTAAACTGTTATGCTTAGCCAATCAAATGCTTGAGTTTTGGCTAAGCTTAGAAAAAAAAATTATAGGTAAGTTTCTTTCAAAATGAACAATTTTTTTCATTGAGAAAAGTTATAAATGAATATGTTGCTTAATTTGAAGTAACCATCATATTACTTTTAAAACGTTAACTTTTCTATCTCGTTTATAAAAAAAAAAAGTTATAAACTTTTTTTGGTCAAAAATCAAAGTTGACTAACTTTTTAACCATACCCAAATGTGTTCTTAGTGCTCCTTCCAAACTGTTGAACAGCAGACCTTATTTTGGTTACATGGCAGAGTCATTCAAATTTTAATTTGGAAATTCTTGTCAGAATGAGTCAACAAAATCATCAGTTTCCAAGTCAATTAAAGGGGTTTGGTTGGAACCATGCTAAAAATGAGGACTGTCTGTCTAGGGACCATTTTACCAATTGGTAATAAATAGTTCCTTGAGTTGGATTTTGATGTTTATATTGGAACTCATCGTGATCATGAATGATGCTGACCACATCGTGAAACAGTTTTAAGTTTTCAAAAAAAAATGAAACATGAGTAATACTCAAGGGTTGAACTCCGCACCGGCGGCACCGCCCTGCATTGTGGAGGAAGTAAATTGCGGGATGTGTATCAGCAAGCTAGAGTAAAAGAACTGCTATAATGGTGCTCACAAATAGTCCAATTTCATACCTTATAAGAGGCAGAAATCGAACTCTCACACTGCAGCTGTCAGCTCAATTGAGACTACTCCACTCATGTCATTTGCACTACTAAGCTATGCCCCGATGAACAAACATAAGTAATACTATTTAGCACTAACGATGTTAAACACTAGTGTGAGTGGTGTGCGAATGTCATTAATTGATAGATCCCCTTTAAAGTAGAAAAATAAATTATATTTAAGATGTTCAAACACTTACACGACATCTAGACTAGTCACTAGTGCTCTAACAACAGTTATTTTAGATACCATTATTTGATTTAGTTTATGCTAACCGTCATCATCATACACGACATTTAGACTAGTGCTCTAGCAACAGCAGTGTTAGATACCATTATTTGATCTAGTTTATACTAACCATCGGCATCATATTTTGAGCATTAATTAACAGCCATCGTCATATTTTGAGCAGTAATTCTTCGATTTAATTATTTTTAGTGTGCAGATGCACTCAACAAATGCATCAAATTGTTAAGCACCAAATCTAAGGTGGTGATTCTGGTGAAGTTCCTAAAAATACTGTTGTACTAATTAGTTAAGTTTGGATTTTGTTAAGAGAGGAATGATATTTGTACAGATAAATTGTACAGATAGACATGAGTTAATTGGCTGGTTTAACTTTGTTTTAGATACAAAATTCAATGAAAAGTTGTCATGTGACATTTTGTAAATCCATACAATTTGTATGTACATATAGCATTGTTCTTGTTAAGAAATAGAACGGATAGAATACTGATATCGTGCTTTGACATTTTATTTATGGGGAATCAGAGCAATGGATTGGGGGTAAGCCTTGAGAGTTGTTGATTTGAGTGATTGAAGATCTTCTCGAGCAAAGTTCTAATACAAAGTTAAGAACTACCCAATTTTCAAGGTTCATTAAGTAGTAGCTAAGAAGAAAAATATTTGGTCACTTTGGATGAATTTTGGAGTACAACCTAAAGGTGTCCTTTGCCCATAAAGATAGAATAACACACAATATATAAAATATTAAAGCTTTTTCTACCCTGTCAATCGATATGTCATTCACGACTGCATGTTACCAAACAATATATAAATGCACTAACTAGCATTCACCTTCAACTTTTAAAACAATGAAGAATGATGATTAACTTAATCTTACTATATTTGGATACTAATGCTATTCTACACTATAAAACTAGATGTGAACGTGACTTGTAAAACTACACTTATATTTTTCGTCTACGTTAGTAAGTCAAAATTACCATGGTGGCTAATAGTCTAATACATTGTTGTAGAATATAATATGTTTTGAACACACACAATCTATTTATGCATACACATAAGATGTATGTGTTCATGCATGCATGCTCTCACTAATGCACTAGCTAGCCTTCACATGGTAGAAGTGTAGGAAGAAGCTATATATGGTAAAAGTTGAAATTAAAGGCAGTTTCAAAGAAGAAATTTTACTTGCACATTATGGCTAAAGAATGCAAATTTCCCATCTCCCTTTTCTTTTATCTCAACTCCTTCTGAAAAATAAAAAGATAAAAAGGGCTCAATCCAATAAAATTAATTTTCTATTTTTGGAGAGAATGTTATGAGGATATCTAAAACGTTAACATAAACATGAGATGTATATATAGGAAATTCCATATCACCCAACAATGATGCAAAATGTTGGTGATACTAAGCAATATTAATGAGAAATTGTTCAATTAAAGGCGTCGACAAAGCTTATCATATCAAATAAATTCATAAGATGCAAAAAATTACGAAAAAAATGTCAGTTTTCGAGAAATCTTCATTTTCAACTTAAGTGAATTGGGTTCAGCTTTATACCAAGGCAAATAATTGTTTACTTCCCGTCGTATTTTTCCTCCAATTATCCGCGTTAACATTTTCTAGCAATTTTCCCATTCGTGACCTTTAGTCGTGGGGACAAGATTGCAGAGAAGATCACACGAGAGTACCCAAATTCTCGCTTACATTTTCACCCTCAAACTCTCACTTATTTGCGCAATTACCACTTTCCCCCTCTGTTACTCCCTATAGTACTCTCAATCTCTCTCCTATCATCATTCCTCTCTCTCTCTCTCTCTAAATGGAGGTATGCTGAAACTCTGTACAGCGGGAATTTCAGGTTCTCTTACATTTTGCTACTTAAAATTACTTTTAGGTCACTTATTTTGCTAAAATGGATTTCAAAATTACCTTTTTCTCAACTTTTAAGCACGTTCCTGCGGTTTCTTTACACTTGTTCAATTTGAGTTCATAATTTTACTTTCTTTTACTCATTTATTTGTTGTTTCTGTTCTGTCATCTTGTTTTTTCTCTAGCACTTTGGATTATTGGATGATGAAATTCGAAAAGCTTAATTTTCGATTTTTTATTTATTCCTAGTAGCTGTTTTTGTTCCATAATTGTCGGTTTTGCTACTTCTCCATTTGCATGTGTGTTTTATGATGTATGCATATATGATATATTGCTTGTATGTAAATGTGATGTGGATATTTTGTAAATTTCATATACGGTGCGTTTGATGAAGAGAAGTTAAGGATTCTGATAATGCATCACGTGTATAAACATCTTCTTAAATTATTAAAAATCCTGCAAAGATATGTGCTTCCCGATTCTTTCAGGCTTCAAAAGAAAAAAATAAAAAAATATTTGAAAAAAAATAAAAAAATATTTGAAAAGGAGTATTAGGACAATTTAGTTTCTGATTTTGGATTATATGTTTCTTCTATTTTCCTAATTTTTATATTAGATAATTGTTCTCTTTCAAACTCGTGCTTATTTTCCCCAATTATCTTGTCTAAAAAAAATCCTGCATCAATCGTGCAATTTGGATCAGAGTATGTTCTGAATTGTTGATTTTGAGGGGTTTAAATGGAGAAGATTTTATATATCATTGCACATATTATGTAATTGGAGCAATGATAAAACAATGGAATTGTTTGTTCGAGACATGACTTGATTTTGACTCACTTTACTTCTCCTTTTTCTTACTTTCTGGGTCCTCAGACCTCTCCTGGTGCTTAGATTCTCTGTTTCACAGTTTATTTCATAACCTTTTGCTGAAATGTGGTACTTCTTATTTGAAAATTGGAGTAAGTACATACTGGAAAAGAACTCGTAGTGAACTGGTTACAGAGGCGATGGTGAATACTTTACCATAATTAATGGAGCACATCTTGTTTCTGTAGCTATCACAACTCATGAGCCATGATTGTGGTACATCCTTGAAATATGCACAACGGACATTTTTCCATATTCTTCTTTAACTAGATATATGGTTGTGACAGATTTCATCTTTACATTTCAGGCTGAAGTTATGGATTTTGCTCTTTGGGATCCATCAGATGATCAAGGTTCTGTATTGCTGTTTCCTTAGTAGATATCATGATTAAGTTTGTCCACTATGGTTTTTCTGATGAAAAAGTTTCCACGAGAGAGTGATTATGTCGACATATTACATGATATATATACTCTACCTTTCCCTTTGACCTTTTGCATTTTATATTACGTGAATTATTTCTTGTTTCTCAGTTGAAGACGAAAACAAATATTATATTGATGACTACTGCCACAGTGATTTTTATTTTGGTTATGGGCCTGGTAAGCTAGTTTGTTTTAGCCTTTTGACTTTAACATGCTTAATTCTTTTGAGTCCTTAATATCACAGGCATTCACTCTACTCTTGGTTCATTTTTTTCTTTGCTAAAAGATGCAATTGAAGAAGATGAGTTGAATGAAAAATCTTGCGTACAAGTTCTAAGGATATTGGTAAATAAAGCAGATGAAGAAATAATGGAACTTGAAGAAGATGTAGTGATACTAAAGAGCAAACTGACTTGGGGTGATAAAGACTGGTCTGATCAATGCTCTGCCACTTTGCAAGAAAAGATTGATCATCTCGATATTTCAATGTTGACTTTGAAGAAGGAAATTTCAGAAGATGAGCATATCTTTGGTATCGAGTTGCTAAAAAATAAGAAACTCGCCAAGAGATTGCATGACATTTTGAAGCCTTTATGGGACAATTGCTTTCTACTGGAAAAAAGTCAGGTAGAGTTCAGAACTTTCATATTTTTCTGCTTACTGTGGTGACAAAAAATTCAATCAGATTTCCTTCAAGTCTCCCATGCTAAAGAAACGTTCTTTAGGTTTAATACGTTCTTTCTCCTCTTTTCCCATAATTCAGGGGAGATGGTGGCTGGATTAACTTATCTACTTAGGACCTGACTTTCTTTCTATAATGAACAGACACGAATCAGTATTATTCGGAGGTCCATCCAACCCGCAGATGAACTTAGAACATTGATGTGCTGTTCCAAACATAGAAAGTTGAAAGCAAAGAAAGTCTTCGCTCGGATGAAAAACAATGAATACAAAGGTCCATCTGAAGACCCTGAAGTGAGGAGGATAAAGCATCCTAAAGCTGTAACTTCATATCACCTACTCCCCTCCCCCACCCCCCTTCACATGAATGATGCGTGTCCATTTGCTAATCACTACCAAAAGCATGGTGAAGATCTTGAAAAGAAGATACACCATTTGAGATGTCCAAAATGTGGTTTTTTGTTGTTTTCTGTTGCCATCTGTTCCTTGTTCTTTCATCTATTTTTGATAGATACCTTTGTCACTGTCATTTGTCTTCAATCTCTCTAATACCTTTTGCAATAATGCCTAGTTGAATTTATCAGATGAACTTCTTTACAAACTTCTCTTTACCTTCCTTTTAAACTCCATGTATTTTCTTAGGTTTAATGGGACAAAATACATAGAACATTCTTTTAGTCATAGTATAAGAAATGAAAATGGGGGGTTTGCAATAGAGGATCATGTTTTCAGAATAGTGATTGTTTTAGATGTTTAGGTTTGATAATAATATGGAAGGAGGATTTGAACAGGATGTAATGCATAACATTAGGGTGGGTTGGAGACTTATAGGGATTCTATGTGATTGGAAAATACAGACCAAGTTGAAAGACAAGTTCTATGCGTGTGACCAACTATGCTTTATGATAGTGAATGTTGGGACATTGAAGCATGAAATATCCATAACATAAATGTGCAAAAAATGAGGATGTTAAGAAAGATGCGTGGCTACGAGGGCAACGGTAAAATAAGAAATGGGGAATATATTAACAAGATCGTTCGAGAGACCCTGCCCATTCAAATCAATAAAAAAAAATGAGCACCTTTAATTTAAGAATTTAAGGGGAATGGAATGTCGATCACTGGGTGAGAGAATCTTATAGATAACACCAATTGAGGATAAAATAAGGGACGACAACTTAGATGATTCAGTATGTCATGTATAGACATATCCACTCACAAGATCAATACGATCCTAGTATAATAGGTTAGAAGAGGGAGAAGTAGACTAAAATTAATATGACAAAATATAGTTGAAAAAGACTTCATTTTGTTGAATCTTCAGTAATGGTGAAAATGTATTCTTTGTTGGAATTTGGGTCTTCAATCAACCAATTTCTGGGCTCAATTTACCAACTAATCAACACCACAATGAACAACCAAATCTTCCAACCAACGACCTCCAAACCGGTTGCTTCAAGGTGCCACAAAGGCTGAGTGTGAGTGATCTTTGGCAGCCCTAACTAGCCACTAAGGCTAAGAGAAGAAGGAGGAGAAGATACCACAAAGCAAGAGGAAGCACAAAGCAAGACTCTCTTTTCTCTCCTCAAACTTACGGCTCCAAGAATTCACACTAAGGCAAGATAACAAACCGACCCAATTATAAGCCAACCAAAATGGGCTTCTAGGTCAAAGTAAAGTGGCCCAATAAGTACCAATAAATGGGCCTCCAACTATAAAAGCCGTCCAAGATATTTGGGTTGGGGCATGAGCAACTCTAATTAATTAGACTGCTTCTAATGGCCCACTTAGTTGTCGGAGTGGTCCGTTCATTGTGGTGTCGACATTTCACTTCAATCATCGGCCGAGGCCTATGAAGTCTAATCCAAACTATAAAACCGGTTTACATCATCGCCCGGATTTATTGGGTATCAAAAAACCCAACATTCTTGAAGCCGACCCCTAGTCAGTTCTGTTTCTGTTGGATAATGTTGTTTTGTTCGTAACTTGTTCCTTACCTTTGATCATCTTGTTGAGTGACGTCTTTATTAGTTTTTAATAAACTGTCTATGTGATTAAAAAATCTGATATGCTAAGAGTAATGCCTTCAAATACCACTATCCAGAAGTCAATTGCTAAGAAATTAGCAACCGGAAATTCAGAGGAGAAGACATTGAGCAATTTCAAATTAGTCGGCTGTTGCATAGAAGCCCCAGAAAAGATTATTAGACCTTTACCTGTGGAACCTGCACAAAAAGCAGATGTAGAGACAAGGGACAAGGCACCAAGATTTTTCATATTTTACAATCATCAGAGGGCCAGTCAACAGTATGATTTGCTAATCTTAATAAGTTTGCTTCCAAACATGTAAGGGTAACTCGCTTTTGCTTACTTTTGAGTAAAAATAGTTACTTTCTCTTGAAGTACCTCTTCAATTACTATGAAAGTAACTTACTGATTTCCAACTTTAACCAATAGAAAATTATTTTATAACTTAATTACTTGTAAGTAAATTTACTAACTAAACTTTATATGTCGAACCAAACATGCTCTTAGTGTTTGAGATTGTCGCTTAACTGCCTGGCACATGACATTTCCATTGTTGGATTGAACCTTTTTCTACCATACCCCCTCCATGAGAGATTATGGTCTTTTGCTGTGTGTACCTTTCTTTCCTTCCCTCGACTGTTGAATAGGAGGACGATGCTGTAAGTTCCATTATGAATGCCCATACATATGCAACTGAGAAAAATATAAACCAATTAAACAGACAGTCGGAAACACGAAAACTGAGTTCTGCCCCTGATAAGGTAAGGAAGAGAACAAATCCCTCCAAATCGGAAAAGGTAAATATCAACATATGCTCACTGCATATATGTTTTACAATATGAATATTTGAGATTAAATGCTTGTGATCTGACCCCTAAAAATGTATAGTTGCAGAAGGCATTGGTAAAAGATTTGAGTGCAAGTACTTTCGAAGAAAAAGCTGGTTCAAAGGGAAGAAAAAAGAAGAGAAACATAAACATAGAATTCATTCAATGTAGTTTTACTGATAAAAGCAAAGCGTTAAATTCGTCTCTAGATTCACCAGGAATGGGAACAAAAGTTGCTGAAACCGTTAAGGTACAAGAAACTCTCCCATTGCTTGACTTCACGCCAGTGCTGGAGTCTCATTCTTCAATAAGTAGTATTGCCCCTTGTAAGATCTCAGCTTTTCATGTTTTTTCAATTTGTTGACATGATACATCTGGTTTGTCCTGCTCTAGTGTGTGTTCATAAAGAAAAAGTAGTCAATATATGTACTATATGATCACCTTATTTGAGCACCTTCGATCATCAGAAGATGCGAATTCATAATTATGGCTTACAAATTATAATTTGAAATTCTACGTTAAATTTTCATGTTTTATTTTTATGCCTAAATAGTCAGAATAAAATTGTTGATGTGGTACATGGTAATATAATTTCGTTATTGGATGCAATTTATTCATATATTTTTTATGTTGATAGCAAAAAAGGCTTTTTGTGTAATTTGAATCCAAGACTCAAGCTTATTCACAGAATTTGTAAAGCTAAATGATGATAATTATTTTGTCAGCAGCGCTTATTTGAGATATTTATCAGCCTGCAGATACGATCTTGGATTCTCAGTTAGATGCTAAGAAACAAGTAACTGAAAATTCCGGTAGCGTACAAAAAGCAAGGAGGCAAGAGGTTGCTGCCATGAAAAAGATAGGCTATAGAACTCAGTTGCAGAGGGAAAGGAAACGGACAAACGTTTGTGGAGTAACAAAAATATCGGAAACTCAGGCTACTGAAACTGAACTTACCATTTCGGGCATACTTCTTGAGTTGAGCAATCGCAAAAGAAAATGTGCAAGCAAGCCTCAGATGAAGGTAAAACAAAAACCTCAAGCTAACGAAGTATTGAAAATTGAGGTTGACATGAAGCAGGCCAAATTTAACTCATTGTTGGAGCCAGAAGTTCAATCGCTAGAGAGTAATTGTCAGGAGCTTGTAATTTTTCGAGAACCATGTCTCGCAGAAGAAATAGATTCGAAATCATCATCCACAGACAAATTTAAGAGTCAGCAAAAAATTGAAATCTCTGAAAATATTGCCAGTAACCATGGTATTCGTTCAGAAGTCAGCACTAGTTCAGTATCCCGACTAGAAAAGAAAAAGAAATTATCTTTAAGCTCCCAAGTTGAGAATAAAGAGCTTAGAATTGTTCCGTTTAAGTTGGAAAATTTGCATGATAATAAGTCAGATAGAACAATGGTTGGCCAGGATGTAAGATCACTCTCTCATCCAGCTTCGTCTATCAAGAATGTGAAGGATTTGACAGTGAAAGATCTCAGGGTCATTGCGAAGAGTCAAAAGTTGCCACTGTACTATAAACTTCGGAAGGACGAGCTGCGTGAAGGTCTTGGCCTGTAACTGCAAGATACAGGTGGTTGCATGTTATTGTGATCTTGAGCATGTTTGGCTAAGCTTAAATAAATAAAAGTTACTCTTCTGATGGAGTTTTGGATAACTTATTTTACTTAATTCTAAGTTAAAAAAAGTTATTTTTTTAAAGTGATCCTTGCCTTCCTGTAAGAACAAGCCACTTATTTCGAAATTTGACGAATAATTAGTTATTTGCTTTTAAACTCGCATATTTTCTTATAAGTGAACATTTTAAGCTTAGCCAGACATGGATTTAGTTCTATTTCTATATTAAGCATGTTTAAATATTTCTTGCAGAGAAAAAGTCGATGAGAAGAGAGGAAACTTGGCCGCTGTCACAATATAATATAGGTTAGCTATAAATCGAAAAGAAAAACTTCATCGCTTGTAAAGATGACTAATAGGTTTTCCGCTGGCTGTGAATAAAAATCATGTATTTGGAGGGAAAAAATTGAAAATATTAAAAGGGCTCACTTTTGGGCTTAATATCAGTCATAAGATTTTTGTTGTCATAAATGTTTGATTCCATAGTTTGTGCCTCAGTGATCTTGGATTCACCAGGGTAAGTATCAATGAAATGGTAGTAACATAGATACTGGAGTATTAATATTTGATGTGAACTTTTTCCTAGATAGTAATCTTAGCATGGATGATCATAGTCGAATGCCCGGTTTTCGTGCTCTTCAGTTTCTCTTTAAATTGTGTACACCTTATTTTCCTCATCTCTTTATTCCTTTCCTTTATTTCTCCCTTTTTTCGGTATTCTTTATTGTGTGTATTGACGGTCCTACTTGCCTACATTTCTCTGGTATAGCCGTTGTTAACTACCATATCTCACTTAGAATTTACCTACTTCAATGCTTCGATAAGGTGGGCAATATGATGTGTAGATTACAGAACGTTGCATTCTCTATGGTGAGCCGTTGTACATCTTTCATAGTTCAAGTTTAGCATATCATTTAGAGCCACCTAGACTGTGTTTGTAATCTTAGTGGGACGGCGGGGCCGAACCTTGGGCTTCTTGAGAGAAAGTCACTTGATGATATTGTCCCCCTTGAAATAAAAATAAAATAAGGACAATTGCATTTACACGCAAAAATAACTTTTCTTTTTGGATGGATTACGTCCAAAAGGTTTGGGAGCATATGAAAATTTCGATAAAAAATATAATTTGAGCTAATTTCCTAATAGAAAAAGAAAAAGATTTTGTTTGTTTTAAAATTCTTGAAAGAGTTGTATATGGTGGAGAGCTCATCTTTAATATTTTTAGTTAGGTAACTAAGAACAAGTTGTTTTCCTTCCATTTATAAATATGGGCCATTAACTTGACTTTGTTATTTCAAAATTATTTTTGATCAAGGCCTAATATTATAAAATTAAACCATTTGGAACATACTTGAAATACGTGTTTTATCCATACAAGTTATACGAATTACACATTCAAATCACTTGAAATACGTGTTTTGTACATAAAATGTTATGTGCATAAGGAAATATTATCTTTAATTCTCTTTATAATCACAGAATCGTCCAGTTGCAACATATTACGACATCAGGCATAGACATCACATTTGGTCCCATCACATGACTAGCTGTACCTGGAAGAAAATAGGTTGGAAAAAGGAAAGATGTAAAGACCACTGTCATTGCCCAAAATACGATCGGTAGAGTTTTGCACGAGGATTACATTTTACAGTATTTTTTATTCTCCATAAAATCAATTACTATTTCATTTTCATCTAAATAATATATTTTTTTATTCTTTCTTATTTATTTATCTCTCCATAAATTAACATTTAGTCGAGTCCTCTCATTGTGTCATATACATATAATTTTTTTTATATATCAATTTTCGTTTTAACGCTAAAAGAATTTATTTTTATTAATTATATTTTTAGATTATTTTGTTCTCCATGAAGCTTTCTCGTAGAAAAGAAAAATTTTAATCCGTAATAAATATTAGAATTAGAGGTGTGTCTGTTAGAAATTTTCATCAGATTTTGAGCAGAAAAGTTATCCTTTTTTTCAACTTGTGGTTCCCACCTGTGAGACACGAGGTCAACAATGGCTGCTGAGTTTAAAAATTAACGGTACAAAAATCCCTTTTTTAGTTTAAAAAGTTCTACCACACACACCTAGATATACGTTCTTAAGAATTGTTGCAAAATTACCCCAACTTAAAACTGTAGAATAAATTGATTTTAGCTACAAAATAAATTAAATAAGATCTAATATAAAAAATTATTATAATTGATTATTTTTAATTTTTATTCATTGAACAGTTTTTTGTTAATTATATTAGAACATAACAATTGAGAATTTTTTTTTTTAATCTTTTTTAAATGTTGGAAGACTCAAATGAAGTATTTACTTAAATTTTTTAATTTTTTACTAATTTATTATATTAATTTTGATTGATTTGACGTTATTGTTTAGGAAAAGAAAAAATAAATTTTATATAAAATATATAGATTTTTGAAGAAAATAATAATAATGATAATAATAACATAAATTAAGTATATACCGCACGATTTGTTATTTCAATTAGAAGTAATTTTGTCCGTTTGATTATTTATAAATTATAATGATATATTTGTAAAAATTTTAGCAAATTGTGTTTTTTAAAAACCATTATAGAAAGTGTAAGTTTATGGAAAACGATAAATAGTGCAATTACACACGAGGAATTAGTGTATTAAAATTGTTGGAAATAATTGAATGAATATCAGTTTTGCTACAGATCGAATGAAAATCAGTTTTGCTATAGAAAATCAAAAGCCACCATATCAGTTTTAGTCAGCAGCCCCTCAACGGCGGTTCCCTCTCCTTCAGTTTCAGACTTTATTCATGCAAATAAATGTCATTTTCGGTTTCAGGTAAATCAGTCTTTATTTCAGCCGTTCATCTCTTCAATTCCTCTTCAATGTCTTAATGACTACACCCCTCATCCATGTGTATAAATAGAGGAACTCATAGTTGGAGGAAAATACAACAACAAGTGATTAAAACCTCAAACACAACCAAAGAAGAAAACCTACAGTTTCTTCTTTTCGATTTTCGGGCAGTACAGTTCCTCCTTCTCCATAGCTTGGTTGATTTCTTTACTTTGCTAAATCCTTTGAGAGAAAAGTCATAGCTGGTTCGTAGGTCGGTAACGTCGTGCAACGTGGACCGATAACCGATTGTATCCTGGGAATCGAACACCGATCAAAACCTCGTGCACCCCGGTGAGGCGGCGAATTCGATTTAAGGAAACCGTATGAACACGGGCCTTCGGTTTCATCTATTACTTTGGTTCACCTTTATTTTGTCCCACAAGATTTCCCTTTAAATTATGAGCCCTCTATTATATGTTTTTCATAAATAAATTTCTACTTTCCTTTGAATAATTTTAATTAAAACTTAAAAGTAACTTACTTTTATTATTTAAACAAATAGCCAAACATGCTCTAAGAGGACCATCTCACGTCCAAATTAATGGCCGTTGGGGGAGTTGGCAGCCTATCAAGAACCTTTTAATGCATTGTTTGGCACCCTCCCCAATTCAACTGCGTCAATCAATGCTCTCTCTCTCTCTAGCTTCTCTCACTATATTGTACATATGTATATAAATGCGGCGCCTGCTCATTCAATATTGTATGTAAGGTGGGTCATAAATTTGAAATGGATAATTCTGCTTGTACATTATGCCATCCATAATGTACAAGTAGAATTATCCTATTGGAGGGTCAGCACGCCCTCCCATATTATGACATACTGTACAGTAGCACAACCCATTTGAAATTTCCGTGACCCATCACTTTGAGCTGATCTAATTTCACAAATGCATGCAATTCTTATGCTTTTGTGGGTCTTTCTCCAGTCATTTTGTACTTGATTCTTCATGTGAAACGAGAATGCAGACCCAAATATTTGAAATTTTTTTTATGGGATTTTGGAGTTTTGACTTTTGCTTTGTACTAACGGACACGTAAAGGTTTGGGTTGTTGAATTTTTCTTTCCTTTCTTTATTGATGATTTGTCTGCTTGGTAGATGAACGAACTCTGGCGGAATTTACAACGTTTCTTGTATTTATTTATAAATATATTTAATTTTCAATTGACTGTAAACGAAGCTTGATCTCTTGTTTATAAAATAATAATCTGATCAATCATATCTGTTCGTGTTTCGTCTTTTTAATCTTAATTTAGGGGAATCAAGAAAGAGAAGAATTCTGGGTGGATAGAAATCAAAATTTTAGTTCAGATTTAGGTGAGATTTTCACTAATAAGATTCAGCTCTGTGGCCGCCCTAAGTATCTGGGAAGTGGAAATAAGGGTACATTGGTGAAAAATTAGTTTTATATGATTGAGAAAGCAACTTGTAAAAGAAATCCGCAGTTGGGAAATTTTGAGCTTTTCTTTTTCAAGTGAGAAACTATATATACATGCACATGCATGTATAACAAGGTGGAGTATTTGAATCTAGTTTATGAAAATTGAAGTAAAGACAGACAGGGCAAGTTGCTTCAAGAGCCTGCTTCGTTTAGGAAATTTTTCAACGTGAAAAGTGAGTAGAGTCTTTAGAAAAGTTTAGGTATTTGGAGTTTAATTTGTTAGTTTTTGGTTTTGATTTTACTTGGAAAAAGATGGTGGGCAGTATTGAGGTAGCGAGCAGTGAGCCATATTTGAATGGGGCTATACAGAATCACAATGGTACGGAAGAGAAGCTAGATGAATTTCGTAGATTACTAGGCAAGGTAGATGGTGATCAGTTGAAGATTGTTGGTGTAGGAGCTGGTGCATGGGGAAGTGTGTTTGCAGCTTTGCTTCAAGATAGCTATGGTCAATTCCGAGATAAGGTTCAGATTAGAATATGGAGAAGGCCGGGACGATCTGTTGATAGAGCCACGGCAGAACATTTATTTGAAGTGATCAATTCCCGGGAAGATGTATTGAGAAGGTTGATCAGGCGCTGTGCGTATCTGAAGTACGTGGAGGCACGATTGGGTGATCGTACGCTTTATGCGGACGAGATTTTGAAAGATGGATTCTGCCTGAACATGATTGATACGCCACTATGTCCTTTGAAGGTTGTGACTAATTTGCAGGAGGCTGTTTGGGATGCTGATATTGTAATTAATGGATTGCCTTCAACTGAAACACGCGAAGTTTTTGAAGAGATTAGCAAGTACTGGAAAGAGAGAATCACCATGCCGATCATCATATCATTGGCGAAGGGCATAGAGGCTGAACTCGTCCCTGTTCCTCATATAATTACTCCTACGCAGATGATTAATCGGGCAAGTATGGCTCACTTTTCCATTTTAGCTTATTTTGTCCATAGCGATCTTGTACATTCTGATAGCAATTTGTACACTTGCACATTTTGATTTCGAGTTCAGACCGCCTTCACGAGATACATGGGATTTGTGAATTGTCTGTGAACTTGAGGGGGGAAAAAGAGAAAAATTAGGCACTGATGAAACTTATTAGTCTATTTATAGTATAATTAAAAACTCGGATGAAAATAACCAGATTATATAGTTACGTTCCTTCTTTTCGTTCTTCAGTAAAAAGCGGACAACCTTAATGGGAGGTCGGCAGATGATAATATTGCTTAAAATGCCATGTTTGTTCAAGAGAATGAAATCTGTTGTATGCAATATAATGTCCAGAAATGTCTGGCATGAAATACCTTTTGATAATGTTTTCAACTGAATAATGTAAGTTGCCTTTTGATAATGGTTTCAGTTGAATAATAAAAAGTTGTCATCCGTGCACATATTTCTTTAGACTAGATTGTGTGTCCTTAAAGCATTGAGGATTCTCAAGCTTCTTCAAGTAGAGTGTTAAAAATGGAGGTTCTTCTCAGTCTCGCCAAGTGAGTATTTTTTCATTTATGAGTAAGAGATGTTTGCCTGCATATTGGCATGTAAAATCACAAAGAAATTTACCGTCATATCCACTGCAGGAATCTGCACCTTTGACATCTTTCTATTATAGCATATTACTCAAACGAAGCCATTTTGCTACATTCGTGGACTTATACTATATTATGGAACTGTTGTTTAGAGTTCAATGACACGGAGATCAAGCGTTGGATGTTAGGCCTTTCCATCTTACTAACTGTATTTCATGTCTTCCCCACGACTCCCCTAATTCTGAATAACAGGAGAATCAAATAGAACAAAGCAAAGCATCTAATTTAAAAGAAATTTTCTCCATGTCCCTAATTCTTTCTTTGTTCCTTAACTATATTATATTCACTGGCAGCCAGGGTACCAATGGAGAATATTCTTTATCTTGGCGGACCAAATATTGCCTCAGAGATCTATAACAAGGAATATGCTAATGCTCGAATATGTGGAGCCGGAAAATGGAGAATACAGCTTGCTAAGCTCTTAAGGCAACCTCATTTCATTGTTTGGGACAATAGTGACCTTGTCACTCATGAAGTCATGGGAGGATTGAAGAATGTCTACGCCATTGGAGCTGGTAATTCTACTTTCTTATTTATATTCAATCCTTCTTCATCTTTTATTTCATTTTTTTTCCCTTTTTACTTTCTCCATGCAACTTTGTCACTTCAATTTCTTAAATTTATTCATTAGTTGAAAATTATGAGATGAACTGGCATGAAGTTCTATCAATCATCCTATACACTCTTGAAATATGCTGAGACATGCTTGATTTCCCTCGTACTGAAGTTGATAAACGTTCAACATCACTTATGCTTGACAATAGATTAATGAAATTGCTAGTTGGCATACTGTAATTTATGATCTTAGAAAAACTTAAGTGATTTATGCTATCAATCTTTTTCTTGTATCTTTCCAAGAATGCTTCCATGCGGAGAAACAATCTTTAAGCTTCAATTGTTGTATTGCATGGAGTCTAATACCATACACTTATAGGGCTACCTTGAATAGACCTAATAATCCTACTACATAAAGGATTTATTAGTCGTGGTGGGGTGGTGGTTTTTTTTGTGGGGTTGTGTGCAAGAGAGGTCTGGATATAGAAACCCTGCTGGGGCGAGTGGGCATAGCACTCAGTGAATCATTGTGAACTTGTGTCGCATGTGCTTTGCTTGTTCTCTATGATGATTGTTCTCAAAAGTAGGAATTTGAAGTTAATCCATTACATCAACTTCTGATGTTTGCTCAACGATCTCAGGAATGGTAGCAGCTCTGACAAATGAAAGTGCTACAAGCAAATCAGTATATTTTGCACATTGCACATCCGAGATGATATTCATCACTCATTTGTTGGCTGAAGAACCCGAGAAGCTTGCAGGACCTTTGCTTGCTGATACGTATGTAACCTTGTTAAAAGGTCGTAATGCATGGTATGGTCAAATGATAGCCAAGGGAGAACTGAGCCTTGATATGGGAGATAGCATCAGCGGAAAAGGAACTATTCAGGTCTATATCGTATTCCTAGATGATTTAGAGCATGTTTTAACTCAGCTTGAAAGTTGTATAAATATGCTTGGAAGTTGGAACTCTTTCATTCTGGTATCACACTAGAAAATAAATTATAATTTCTTATCTTTTTCCAAACCAGGGAGTTTCTGCAGTTGGAGCATTTTATGAACTTCTAAGCCAGTCTAGTTTAAATGTATTGCACCCTGAGGCAAACAAGCCAGTTGCCCCGGTTGAGCTGTGTCCAATCTTGAAGACTTTGTATAAAATTCTAATTACCAGGTACTTTTTTTTTCCTTATTATATATTTTTCTTATTTAAGAAAATCAAATATACTTGAGCCCTTCAAAAGCAAATTACTTTGTGAACTAATTTTTGATGTTAAATTGGAAAAAAAAAAAAAGAGCAAGTCACCAGAATACTTTTTTTATTTAGAGGGTGTTTGACACCCATTTTTTGGAGTATAGAATTTTTGGAATAGTGATTGATGGGAGAATGTGTGGTGGAAAAGTTATGAAAAGTTTTACATTTGTGTGTAATATTATTTTATTGGGAGAATGTGTGATTGAAATGAAGAAAGAAAAAAAAATGAAAATGAGAATGAGATGAGAATGGGTGCCAAACAGGGGCTTAAGTACTGACAGAAATTATGGATTCAATGATTGTAAGACATTTCTAATATTGGAAAATTTGAATTTCTGCTTACGGAGCATTGAATCAATTGACAGGGAACAGGGTACGCGGGGCATTCTTCAAGCACTACGAGATGAGAACCTGAATGATCCCCGTGATCGAATTGAGATTGCACAGAGCCATGCCTTCTACAGGCCTTCACTTCTTGGGGGCAGCCTTGAGTGATATCTGCTGTTTAATGGATGAATAAATAAGGGATGTATAAGCATGTAAAAGTAGACTGTCAACTGAAAATCTGTAACTGTGCTGGATTCTGTATTGTTTGATTCTCTACAGGAAACACTTGTTTTCTATTAGGGGTTTGAATAATTCAATGTTATTTGTGTGGAGGTGGGTTGAACTTTCGAATCTTTTTTCACCAAATAAACTTTGCATGTTGTTTCAGTTCATATCCCTTGAAATGGTTAACTTCCGCCTTGTGCAACTTCTCCACTAATACTGTGTAAATATGTTTATAAGCCTAGCTTATTATATAGAGGTGTCAATCTAGTCATGTTGAAACATTTTGAGATAGTGTGTCATTCTTTTACGTTTGTTCAAGGGAGCCTCTTTTTTCGTTGTTTAAATACAAGGCCACGGGGAATGCGGACCCCTATTGCCAGGTCCACGACAACTCCAGGGCGGACCAACCGAGTGGGTAATGTTGGGCCCAGCCAGGGAGGGATTATTCAAGTGTGACAGTCCAATAAATTTTAGGAACAATACACAAAGGGAAAAATTCACAACTCAAATTTTATCTATCCCAAAATCAAAAATTAGGCTCCAAAGTTTAGAATTGCAAAAATCAGGTTTTTTATGAATTAATTAATTATATTACACAATTATTATATTAAATTAAATATTTAACCCCACCCCACCCCACTTCCCCTTCTGGCGACTACTCATGTGACCGGTGAGCACTTCGACGATTGTTCTCCAGTCACATATCAAAAATTTTGTAGGTCACAAATTAGGGTTTTAAAGGAATAATTATTTAATTAAAATGATAAAAAAAAATCCTTTTTTTTAAGATAAAAAACCTGATAAATGAAAAAAAAAATGTGAAAACCTGATTTTTTTAAAATGTGAAAGAAAATGTATGGTTTTATGTAATTACCACCTTGAAGATTTTCTACGACTAAAGCTTTGTCTTTTCAGGGATTTGGTTAATGGGGCTCCTTACTCAAAGGTACAATTATTTTAGTTAAACAAAAAGTAATTTTCTTATAAAATATGACGGTGTCAGCAGCTGTCAAGTTTATACCCAAACCACCAGCTCTTGTACTCAGCAAGAACACAAAGATATCGTTCCTACAATCAGGGAATGTGATTTTGCAGAAAACTCACATTTATAGAATGTTCCATATGGAGCACGTTACTAAAGAAAAGAAAAGGAAGATAAAATTTTAATCCTCATGCAGTTCAATCATATTCAATACTATATACTAAACATCCACTTATAGAAGACCAGAAACCAAGAAAATTAAGTACATAACGATGTTGGAAGTCCCTAATCATGTCTCGACGATCCATTATCGTGGACGATCCGTCGAGCCTTAAGTATCTATATTTTCTGCAGTTCATATATTCCTCCCAAATAAGTCACGATGAAGGTGATAGAGTTATATACATTTTACTCTCCATACGATGTACCAACCAATAATCAGAAGATAAACTTATACAAAAAAGCTGCCGAGTGTCGTAACATGGAACCGTAGCCTACTTCTTGGTAGACCAGTTTTGGTATCTATATCAAAATAATGAAGACCGTCAGGAGGAAGTCAACATAATTACCTAAATTATATTCTGTTAAGAGCTACTTAAATTTGGATCGAGGCAAGTGCTTATTGAGCCATAGAGAGATAACTTTTCATATCATAACGATGCGTGTTAGCTTCTTTGCAGATGCGCATGAAAGTTCTACACAAAAAAATTATTTCCGTTTACCCTTACGGCTCACCTCCACCTTCTCAGTCCCGTTCGTCCTCTCTCTACAGCCCTCCTCCACCACCACCGCGCCAATCCTTCGGCGACGCCCCTGTCGGTGCCCCACACTCCGCCTTCCCGCCTGGCACCGACCCCAACGTAATCACCGGCTTCCAGTTAACTGATCGGGCTGGCAATGGGTTTATAGATGATAAGGAGCTCCAGTTGGCGCTATCCTCGGATAATCAAAGTTTTAGCCTAAGTACTATTCATCTTCTCGTGTATCTTTCCACCAATACCAATAACAGAAAGATCGGTATGCTTGCTTCTCTCTCTTTGCATCGGCATTGTGTGTATAGTTTTGTTCAATTCGGTGTATATCACCTTTTTTTGCGGCAGACACATTTCAATGTGATCGTAACAAATGAACATTGCTAGGTGTAGTAAGGGGGTGATTATGCTCCTCCACAAAATGACGACAGCCCACAAATTTCCAGTTTGTTGTTTCACCACTGAAAGTCTAGCAAGACACCCACACCGTGTATTTCCACGATTTCGTTCCCCTATACGTTGAACATAATTTTTAATCCTCATCTGGTAGTTATTGTTTGTCTTTCCTTCCTTTGAGCAAACAAACAATTTCTAGACAATCTCATCGGTTCCCTTTTTCCTTCTGCTGTTGTCTACTCGTGTACTAAACCCCGCTTCTCGTGCATATTGATTGTAAAAATTAAATGCATTGTCGGGTGTTTCAAACGGTTGACCAGTTTTAGGAATTGAATCGATGGTAACTTGAGGAACAAACGCATAGTCATCACCTTCCATTCCTAATGAAAATTAACAGACAACATATATCAATGTAATGAACAAAGTTTAACACCTAATATTTTACTCAAATTAACCTTATTAGTTAAAATAATCAAAATACATAATCATATCATCAGTCACAAAGCTAATTAAGATCAAAGTTGAGGTCACATACTGAGAAGAAAATGCAAAAATACTCAACAAACACATGGAAAGACTTATACAATGTTCATTACTTATCTCCGTAGAATCGGTAAGTCTGGAGAAGTTTTGAAATTGATTTCTGAGGTGCTGGATAATGGGATTGTTCCCAGTACAGTAAATTTTAGAAGAGTTATTTACGGGCTAAATAGAGAGGGAAAACAAAATCTAGCAAAGATTATACTGCAGAAAAAGTCGGATCTTCGAAGAAAAAGAAAAATATTAACATGAATTCTAAATCCTGTTTTGCTGTAAATATTTATGATTTATATCGATTGAAACTATTTTAACATCACATCATCTTATCTACCTCAATCCCTAATAACACAAACCCACTGCCATTGATCCAAACACTTCAAGAAAAATTAATTATAAGCAAAACCCAACATGCTCAATCCCTAATAACACAAACCCACAAAAAAAGGAGACCGGATTTTATATGAGAAAATATAAATTACATTTCCCACCAATAACAAGCTTTAGTTACTTTTCCAAGTCTCAATCGGTGGTCGAGGATCAGTGGTTTCGATTCGTTGGTGGGTGGGGGAGGGTTGGGACTTGGGATGGTCGGAGAGGAGAGATGGTTGGGTGGGTTTGTGCGAGAGAGACGGAGAGAGCAATAGGGGTGGGTTTGTGGAATTGTGGCTGCTGGACTTGCCTTTAGCTTTAGGGTTTTCTTTTTAAATCTTTTTTTTTTTTTTGGCTTCGGGTCGGGTTGGGTCGGTTTCTATCGTGTTTGGGTTGTTAACCCGCAACCCGACCCAAACCGACCCAATTACCCACCTGGAAACTCGAAACCCACCCAAAAATGTAAAAAACCGGTTTGGATCAGGTCGGTCGGTTTGGTCGAGTTTTACCCACTCCTACCAACTTCGGATTCAACAAAATTGATGGTAAGAAGAAATGATGTAGAAAAAGCAAACAGGAACAAAATAGAGAAGGTGACTTTGGTCATGAGCAATCGCCAAAAAGTGATGGGAGTAACCAGTAGCGATGACCCTAATGCATTGTGAAATATGG
The DNA here is from genome assembly GCA_035079005.1 of Fraxinus americana. Taxonomy (NCBI): domain Eukaryota; kingdom Viridiplantae; phylum Streptophyta; class Magnoliopsida; order Lamiales; family Oleaceae; genus Fraxinus; species Fraxinus americana. The sequence continues at coordinate 51,595,087 of CM068706.1, read as the reverse complement.
CCACCTCTACGCAAACATACCCAGCAATATGGATTTAGAATCAAATCCAGCACACAAGAAATATAATGTCGGAGAATGAGAGAAAGAGGGGCAACAAATATTTTCGAAAATCAGCATTTTGCAAGTCAGACATTCCTTTTAAATGTTATTTTACAATTACATGGAATCAAAATATTTTCCTCGTTTGGATACTTTGATTTTTTTGAAAGAAAATAAAATTAGTTTTTAATGGAGAATATGACTTTTGCCATGATGTCTGTTCTTATTGCAATCGTTGAAAGGTGGTGGAGCAACCAGCGGTGACAACCCTAATGCACTACAAAATATTGTCAACTATACAAAAACATAATCAAATATTTTCGGAAAGTTACATGCAAGGAGTTGGATGTTCCTTAACAATTACGAGGAATCAAATTTTTTTTTTTTCGAAAGGAAAAATAAAAAAATAAAATTATTTTTTAACGATTGAGGTAAAACTAAGCCCCCGTTTGACACCTATTTTGAAGAAAAAAATAAATTCTGAAATAGTGATTGATGGAAGAATGTGTGGTTGAAAAATAATGAGAATTTTTGGATTTATGTGTAGTATTATTTTATTGATAAAATGTATAGTTAAAATGAAGAAAGAGAAAAAAAAATGAGAATGAGAAGAAAATTGGTGCCAAATTAATTTTAAAAATACATTTGCCCCCATGCAGGATCGAACTACAGACCTTCAGTTTACAAGACTGACGCTCTACCACTGAGCTATAGGGGCTCTTGAATTTCAACTAATTTTATAGTATTTTTGAACTTTAATGACATGCTTGCTAACGCGATTGATTATTCCGAAAAGCAATATCAAACCCTAGTAAAGTTCCACGTCCACAGTCAGATCCAACTATCCAATCCTGTCCAAAAACCCAAACTCCTCCACCACCATAGCCGCCGCCACGGTTGCTGGCGATTGATTAGACGTGAAGAAAAGAAGCAATGGCGGCGAAGTACGATTTGACGCAGCGAATAGCGCCGCAGCTGGACAGGCACCTGGTGTTCCCGCTACTGGAGTTCTTGCAGGAGAGGGGACTGTATGCGGAGGAGGATATTTTGAAGGCGAAGATAGAGCTTCTCAACCACACAAACATGGTCGATTACGCCATGGATATCCACAAGTCACTCTACCACTCCGAAGACGTCCCCCACGGTAAAAAGTCGCATACATAGATACATACATGCATATGTATATATTTTTGTGTACAGATAAGAGTCTTCTACCGGTTTTACCTATTATTTTCGTAGCTGATTTTTTGGTTGGATATGTGAAAATTAGGATTTTAAGGGTTTTTGATTTTTTTTAGCATTTTCAAATATCGAGCACAGATTCTAGCATGTATATGTAGGCGTAGATGTTTGTAAAGGAGGGTTTTTTGATTGTTGTATATTTTTTACATAACAGATTTTACCTGGTATTGTGACTGCTGTTTTGACATATGATAGATGGATGCATGAAAATTGGGATTTTTAGGGTTTCTGATTTGTTGACTGCATTCTCAAAATATGTGGGTATGTGTAGGAGAGGGTGCTATTTTTGAAGGGCCATTGTGACTTCATTGTATGACTGCTATTTGAAAATTTCGGTTCTCATGGTTCTGATATCCCCGCGAATTTCAAAAAACAGAAAAAAAGAGAACCTGCTTGCCCACCAGAATATAAAACCACCCTGCATTTATTTGGGAGACACGGTGAATTTGAACTCTAGATGGGACTAATTTACCAATTTTTGTAACTAACGGTGGATACCTAGTTACATGGTTACTAGGGCTTGGCTGTTGGGTATATTTAGGAGATGAAGTGTTAATTCAGATGGTAAGAGTTAACTCATTTTTTAGCTACTAGTCTTAATATGTAAGTGCATCCCTGACTTGGGTCCTGTAGCTTTGGTATGTGGCGTGTTATTTACATGTTGGTATGTGGAGGGATTAATGTCTTGTGCTCGAAGATGCTTTCACGTTAGCTTACATCCAAGTAGGAGCCTGGATTTGGAATTGTGAATGTTAAACTATTCCAAATTCTCTTTTTACTTATCAAAAAAAAAAAAACTATTCCAAATTCTATTTTCTTATTTGTCGATTTGTGCATGTTGATGTTGTAACTGAGTAGATTTAATATTGGTTTTACATTTTTCACTTATTTTCTATCAACCGGATTTTGTCCACGGGTGGCCATCTTTTTCCTTGTTGAATTATTTCTTATTCCTAATGACTTCAAAACCCTTTTGAGATGCAGTGGTCTAGGGGTTGTGTTTGAGTTGATTTCTGAACTCTCTCTCTCTGTCTGTCTGTGTTTGTGCGTGCACGTGCTTTTAGAGATGGTGGAAAGGAGAGTTGAGGTGGTGGCCAGGCTGAAATCACTGGAGGAGGCTGCAGCTCCTATCGTAACTTTTCTGCAGAATCCAAATGCTGTTCAAGAATTGAGGGCTGACAAACAGCACAATCTTCAGATGTTGAATGATCGTTATCAGGTTAGGATTCATATAGTCTTCTGAATTGTATGGGAGTGTATGGCAATGTGTCTATTACTCATTGATGAGGCGGTAAAGTTCCTTTGTATGATAGGGGTATAATGAAAATAAAAACTTGAAGGAGAGGTCTTAGAGAGTGCACATGGTTTCTAAATAAATGTGTAATGCATATAATTTCTGGTACAAACCTGAGGGTGCCGAATCACTTGGTTATTTCTCTCACATGAAATTGCCTTTGTGAATGAATCGCAATCCATATCATGGTTAAAAACTGCACTTGTTAATTAAGTTGCTGAATAGTTGAATGCCTACCTTGTCATCATTTGCATTAAATTGTCAACTGATTAACCACATATAAATTTGTTATCCAGATCGGTACCGAGCAGATAGAGGCATTGTATCAGTACGCAAAATTTCAGTTTGAATGTGGAAACTATTCTGGTGCTGCTGATTATTTGTATCATTATCGGGACCTGTCCATGAATAGCGAAAGGAGTTTGAGTGCATTATGGGGAAAACTAGCTGCTGAGATATTGATGCAGAATTGGGACATTGCATTGGAAGAACTCAACCGCTTGAAGGAAATAATTGACTCTAAGGTTGCTTTTATTGCATATTAGGATTTTATTAACTGGTTCTTGGCTTACTTGTATGATACAAGAAGCTTGATATAGTGATGATACATGGCTTGCAGAGTTTCTCTTCTCCTTTGAATCAAGTTCAGGGTAGAATATGGCTTATGCATTGGAGTCTGTTCATCTTCTTCAACCATGAAAATGGAAGGACGCAGATTATTGACTTATTTAACCATGACAAGTATGGATCTGGGAATGAGATTTACGTTTAATTGAGTTGAAAATCAATTTAGAGCTCCACCCAAAACTGTTTAAATAATGCTTAATTTATACATATAAGTGGGCATTCTTGCAATTTGCTTTTTCGTACTATCACATTTGTGGTTTTTTTTCTCGAATCTACTTGATTTTCTTGTTTTTATTGCTATTCTTAACTCTGGATTCATCATGTCACTGAAAACTCCCGAAAATGGAAGTAAATTTTTGAAGAAAGATAATACATATGTGACATAATAATCTTGCATATTTTACTACCTCCCTCTAGGTAAGATTGCACGAATTTGATGCCATACAATCTCTATCAGGTATTTGAATGCCATTCAAACAAATGCTCCCCATCTCTTGCGTTACCTGGCAACTGCATTCATTGTCAACAAAAGGAGGAGGCCGCAATTCAAGGATTTTATAAAGGTTATTCAGCAAGAGCAGTACTCTTTCGAAGATCCCATCACAGAGTTTTTGGCATGTGTATATGTCAATTATGACTTTGATGAGGCTCAAACAAAGATGAAAATGTGTGAAGAAGTAAGATTCCTAAGTCCAAATAATTCCCATTTCCTTCTTTTTACTTAATTATGCATTTTCATTGAGAAGGAGGTATGGAAGTGGAAGTCATTCAACACGGTTTTGATTTCTTGGGAATAATTATATGCGCACATTTCTTGTTTGGCTTTGATACATTTAATTAGGGTGCGTTTGATTGCAAGGGTGGAAAATGGGTGGAAAGAAAATGTTTTACAGGGAAAATATTTGTCTAGAAAATGTTTTACAGGGAAAATATTTGCCTAGAAAATGTTTTGCAGGGAAAATGATTTCAAGTGTGTTTGATTGGTATAATTTTCTATCCGGAAAATTTTTAAATTTTCTATTCGTTTGTCTTTGTTTTACATGGAAATTGTCCATTAAAGTGATATTTTTTTCCACAATTGGTTATAAAATTTGTTTCCATTGCCAAAAAGTAAAAAAAGAGGAAAAAAATTGTTTCCTAAAAAATCATTTTTTTTAATCAAAGTTTAGTGTTCGTTTGACTTTGTTTTACATGAAAATTGTCCATTAAAGTGAAATTTTTTTTTACCATTAGTTATGACATTTGTTTCCATTGCCCAAAAAAAAAAAAAATTTCCAACCAGCCGGGAAAATATTTTCCCACCAAAAATGCGGGAAAATATTTTCATCAAAAACCTGGAAATTGCACACGTGTGGGGAAAATCCGGAAAATATTTTCCATGGAAAACTTCTCCAATCAAACAGCCAAAAAAGTAGAAAATGGAAAATATTTTCCTACTTCCCCGGAAAATGTGGCCTATCAAACACGGCCTTAGTATAAAGTTAATTTTTTTTTCTCCAGGATTCCACCCTCATCTTAGCCCAATAAATTATTATTATTGAGATAGCACCAATTCTTAGTACGTCGAATTTGCATGTTGTTGATTCTCATGTATGTTGTGCAACCTTTTCTTCATATTCTTTTTCGGCTGTTAGTTTCAACATGAAAACTGTCTCGCATGACACACGTGACTTCTTAGAACTTAATCCTATTTGTGCATTAATAAGGACGTCGCATGCTTATAAATCCAATGCTCTTTTGAAATGCTGCGAGCTAAATTTTCTGTAAAGCTCCATCTTCTAGATGTCTAAAATTGTTTTCATATGTACTATTATTTTGTTTATTTTTGTTTGATGAATACGTGTCATTTTCCCATTCTTGAGATCAGTTCACTTCAAATTAGTGAGGCCATATTATGTCAAGATTTGTTTTGTTTGTCCTTTCCAGGAACTAAGTAATCTAACCTGAAAATGCCTATTTCCTGGTCATTGATCCACTAAAAAAATGAAACTGATTTAGAAGTCGCTTATATTTGTTGCACGAGGCCGTTTTCTAATTGTGTAGTCCAGTGTACTTATCTTGATATGCCGGATCTTTGCTTTATGATTTTAAAACCGGTGTGCATGGAAGGCTTATTATTATTATTATTATTATTATTATTATTATTATTATTATTATTATTATTATTATTATTATTATTATTATATCTGTGTCCTTGTTTATGCGCCTTCGGAACATGGATATTTTGATGCAGGTTATATTGAACGATCCATTCCTGGGAAAACGAGTGGAAGAGGGGAGCTTTACATCTGTACCATTAAGAGATGAGTTCCTTGAAAATGCCCGCCTTTTTATGTTTGAAACCTATTGTCGTATTCATCAGCGTATTGACATGGGGTACGCGCTTTAAATTGTTCATTGCACAAGTTAATATAGCGCCCATCCGACCAATCCTCGAGTTTTTATTGCTTCTTTGGTTAATATGTAGCCTAGATGCATTACAATACAAAATTTTGGGGTTTATCATACTGATCGTCCTAACTTTCCAACATGTTTAGTTTATAATACCAATTGAATCATTTTAAGTTGAAATTTTGGGGTTCTCTTGACAGGGTGCTTGCCGAGAAACTGAATTTGAATTATGACGAGGCGGAAAGATGGATTGTGAATCTTATAAAGACCTCAAAACTTGATGCCAAGATTGATTCTCAGACGGGAACTATTGTAATGGAACCCAACCACCTCAATGTGTAAGTTCTGCTACAATTTCGCATCCTGACGCATGACCATTCAGACTTTCTTCACAGTGGCGTATTTCCAACTTTGACCCGGAAAAACATTAATTTCAGAACTTATTTACTCAACTACATATGTTCCTATTAAGTAAAATAAATTGAACTTGCTTTATCATTGTGCCTTCTGTTTTGACTCTTTGATTTCCACTTATTTAAGAAAAATATTTGTTAATTTTTCAGCTACGAGCAGCTCATTGATCACACCAAGGCCCTTTCTGGACGCACTAATAAGTTAGTCACACAGCTTTTGGAACATGCTCAACAGTCACAGCCTGCTCGATAGATTTAATACTGAAATAGCTTTTACATTTTGGCATTAATGAATTGTTTTTTTGGTAAATTTTGGATCAAGTGCAATTGAAATTAATTTATGCCAATCATTTTGTTTTCTTGACAAGGAATTGGGAGCTGTATTCATAGGTGATGTTTCACTTGAATAGTTTTAATATGAAAATGTACTCTTCAATTTTTGCCACTCAGGGTCTGTTTGGCATGGTTTTTAGAAAGTCGGAAGTTATTGAGGAAATAATGTATTTTAAATAGTGATGGTGGAAAAGATGTAGTTAAAAAATAAGAAAAAGTTATTGATGTGATAGAAAATATTATTTTATTGAAGAATGTGTGGTTGAAAATGAGTTTTGAAAGAATGTGTGCCAAACAGGAGTTAAGAAGTTACTTTTGAATATATTTTGGATAATTTATTGAAAGTATTTTGTTTTGTTAGAAGAGGTGTAAGGTAGCTTCCCTGAGGCAGGAAAGAGGCAAAAGTCATGTCAACCTCCAGTAAAGTATAGTTACCGCCTGTTGTGCATATCAACCTCTAAGTCGAGTTGAGTGTCTTCCATAGAGTTCGAGTATATAATGGACCCAACGCATATTGGCTTTTGTTAACATGTTGGGGTACAATTCGAAGTTTGAACTTTTCTAGTAATACCCTTGCCTGACATTATTTCGCATTTTGACTTTTTATCTTAAACATTTAGATGGGCTAATGTGTTCGGTAACAACACTTGCAAAAGTCTCGAGCTCGCATCCATTCATGAAATCTTTACCCTTTAGATTTTTTTATTAAAAATGATCTCGTGCTAAATGCTTGATTTGGACGGTTTTCATTCGAAAGAATGTTTAGGACTGGGGATTAGATAAAACTCGATGTTATTCAACACAAAAATAAAAATCTTATTTTAGAATAGTAGATTGATAAGAATGTGTGGTTAAAAAATAAGAAAATGTTAATGGTTTGCGTGTAATATTATTTTATTAAAGAATGTGTGATTGAAAAGAAGAAAGAAAAATATATTTTGAAATTAAAAGAGTATCAAACAAAAGAGAGAGAGACTGACATCCGTGAGAAGTAAGTTATCAAACAAAATTTCTTCCAAGATACAGGGGAAGAGAATCTTCCCAAAGAACACAACACCTTCAGGAGCTTACACACAAAAACATGAAATTGTGGAAGATTTTCTGTATATGCACACATGTACATGAGGTAACACGAGCCGAGTCTGAAACAATTTTAACAATGGCTATCTCGTTTTGGCAAGCTACTACTGAGAAATACTGCACTTTTGGTTAATGTTCTTCGTTTCGCCATTAAAGGAGCTCCATGAAGAAAGCCCAAGCTTGTGTGGAGAATGTTGACCTGAGTATGTATCGCATAATCTTAGCCGTTGCTTTGGCATGCTCATTGATCTTGTTTTGGCCTTAGCAGATTCCGTGGCTGCCATGTAAGTCGGGAAAACTGGTGAGTTTGGTAAGGAGCCTTCGTCTCCAATTGATTTCTGTTTTATGTGACAAAACGATCTCCTTGGTAGTGAAAATGGGGAATTTAATTCTTCTATCAATTCTTGTTTATGTGCAGTTCTCAGCTTTAGTAGTGTCAGCCGATTCGAATCACCTGCAGAAGTGTATGAATCAGGTAAATTCTTCCATTTCTCCGTTTCTTCCTTTCTGCTTGACTGCCTGCTGCTTTCTCTGTGGGCTATTAATTCTTGCAGAGTCAGGTCCTTTCTTCTCTCCTGAAAAATGAGGAAAAGGACTCTAATGAGATTTAAAAAGTAGAAAATTATCCTAATTTGTTGACAAGAAGAAAAATGAAATAAATTCTTGGCTGTTATATATCAGCACTAAAGTTCCAATAAAAGTTTGAGCGACGTAATAGAATGAAGTGCCCAAGTTACCCGATGAGAAAATGAATATTGTTTCATCCGCACTCTTTTGGCAGTGGCTTCTTGCTTTTTTAGCCACAAATCTTCCATATCTTCCTTCGAAAACAAGCTCAAATCCCAACTCCTTTGGCTTTTGCATTCAAGCTGCCAATGAACAATTTTTTCTTTCTTTATTTAACTTAAAAGCATGAATTTACTGAACTTCACAATAGGAGTATAGAATGGAATCATAAAGTAAACAATTTGAGGGGACTTTTGTGTGATTTTCATTTAACTTCTGGAAGTTTGCCTATCAACAGAGAGAGTTTGTGTTAAAAAGCATCTGGGATATGTTTGATATATAATAAAGGTGGGATTAGACAATATAATAAACAGGATTTTAACTTATGAAACATGCCACTGCATATTTCTACATGAAAAAGTAGCATCTGAACTTGTTCACACACCTTTAGTTCTTCAGATTTGAGCACTTCCTTCAGGCAAAACCTTTGCTTCTTTTGATCATGATCGTGATATTTATTCAGAGTTGGAAGAGCTATTTGATGTTGTTTTGATTGTGCCTTTGCCAATGACGAGATTCGCCTCAGTTTTTGAACCACTCTGCGTCTCACAAGCTCGCCTCGAACCACTGCTTGAAGCTTCACCATTCCCTTCAGTGCATTTAGTGCTTTCCTAGCCTGCAAAATTTCCATTGGAAGGTAATAACTTGCACTGGAGAGGCAGGGGCATCCTGCATCCTTGTTACCACAGTGAGCTTATGTAAATGTAATTATATAAAAAATGATGTAGGGAATTCATAAGAAGGTCCGAGGACTCGAAACATATGGAATAGCACCTCATATGGATGAGTTTATGTCTTAAAGGAGACTTTGAACGTTCACAGACGTGTTATCTCTTCTAAAAATGACCGCAATGCTGTGAAAGACTCGTGATTTTGTTTAAAAGTAGACTTATCAACCTTTGATAAAAGTATTTACACTAGTTGTAATGTTGTTAAGACTCCTGGAGATCTAAATCCCAGCCAAATACCCCTCAAATGGAGTTCTGAATTGACATTTGCCTCCTAAGCTATAAATTTCATTTCTGGACTACTGCAAGTTCCTCCAAGTAACCTTCTATTCAATATTCATGTAATGAGATAACTACCTCAAAGTGAGTGGGCACTGTCAAAATTGATTAGTTCAGATGAAGAACATGAACTAGTTCAAAATTGATGCGGAGAGGAGGAGCGCAATCTAGACCTTTATGATTTCCCTTTCGTACTAAACACATAAAATACATTTGCAGCACAAGCCACTTACGATGACAAATCAACAATTGAAGATCAAAGAAAAGGAGTTTGGAGAAACTCACAAGGTGTCCTCTGTAAATACTTTGAATTTTAATGGCAGCAGAATTTTGGTTTTTCCTTTCAAATTGACAATGAATGTTTGTCATCCGGACCACCTCAGCCGCAGCATTTGCTGCAGCCACGGCAGCCTCTGCTGCAGCTGCTGTCGCAATTGCAACAGCCACAGCACGCTTTCTTTGCTCTTCTGTTGCCTCAATTAACGTTTTCTGATCAGGTGCTTCAAGTGCAGGGAACTGTCTGAACTTTAACCTTCCAAACAGCCATTTCCATCTCTTTGATTTCTGATCATGATTTGAGAAAGGGTCAGGTGAACTCAATAATACACGCCCGTCTCCTAATGAAATTCAAATGGATATTAGAAAACCAATTTATGTACCTCTTCAGCTTTTGGCTTTGAGTCAGGAATGAACAGTCTTTTCACGCAAGTAAACCAGCTGATTTTCTTTCCCATTGAGCAACCAAAAAGCTATGAAATCTGGTTTTTGCTCGGATTAACCAGTTGAGACTCGAGGATAGGATAACTGGTCGAGGTCAGGCCGTATCCAACACTAGCTTTTTCCTTCAGAATCATCTCTCTTTCTAAGGGAACGAAACATAAAAGCTTATTTCAAAATCACAGATAAACAAACACAATACAAAACTCTTGACGAATCCTATGAAAACATTTCAAGATGATGAAATTGGAGTAAACCAAACGAGCATCTAAATATTGTTTTTGGTTACAATATAGATAATTAATCAAGAATTTTTCCTTAAGTGTTGTAAGCTAATCAAGAGTTGAAGATTTCTCAAGACTATATATACTGATGAGAAGGAAAGCATACCTTGGAAAACTTCATGTCAAAATGCAGGAGAAAGCCAAGACTCGCACATCAAATTTATATATGATGTGATGAGACGACACCAGTTGAGAATAAATTAAGAAAAGCACGACTTGGGTGTTGGCACATGTTTTGCGTAGACCTAAAGAGGCTCATGTACATGAGAATAACACGGTTTTAGCAGAACAAGTCATAAGAGGGACAACATATATCAGAGCCAACACAGTCTATTGTAATTGGTAAAGATCTAGTTGCTTTGAATTTCCCAATAAATTATTGGAGACGATGATGAAGAAGAATTCATGTAGCCGATCCAAACTTTTATGTAAATCCAACACTTACTTGAATAATGTAGGTACAAATGGGGTTTATTTCTTTCTCGTTGAATGTTCAAAGTACAAGAAATTGTTTAGTCACGCTTTCAAAAGCACATCATGTGCTGATGGAAAGTGAGAGTGAAAGCAACTTTAGAAAAAGTACTTAAATCAATTGACCTTTCAATTATTTAAGTACCATTTTATGCGACTTATGAGCAATTGCTTTTAACATCAAATGGCCCTCTATCTTTAATTTCTTCTTTAATTGTCATCGTCACAACTGCTCCTGACCAGTTCAAATGTCTTATGAGTGAAGTTACTAAAACAACCTTTAGGCATTTGTTTTCCTTGGAGAAATGCTTGCCTTTTGAAGCAAATATATCTCCATAGATGTTTTAAAAAATAAAATAAATTTATTAATTTTTCCGAGTTCGAATATTAATGTTTCCCGACCTATCAATGTTTCAATAATTCAAATGACTTTTTTGGGCATATTTTAACATGTGCAATACTAGACAACACTTACGGAATAGAACAATAAAAATAAAAATAAAAAAACTTATTTTATTTCTTGATCATTTATGATATTCTCTCGTGGTCTTCAAAAAAGCTATTTGTACAAAAAGAATTTGACAAAAATGTTGACAACCCCTCACATGATTGCCGGCCCCACGTGAATAAAAAATTGAAAATAAAAAGTGGGCCCCCCCACATGTGAGGGTTTGTCAACATTTTTGTACAAATTCTTTTGTACAAGTAGAAAGGTTCCGTGGTCTTTGTTTTCAACTCTTTGTTACGTCAAAGTCTATTTACCAATAAAAGTGCACCACACATTTCAGTGAAAAAAATATTTCCTTTTTTTGGTGGTGGTTAGGGATTCTTTTTGCCTTTCTTTTTGGCCCCATGGCACTAGCAAGAGTCTGGCGGGCGATGCCAATTTCAAATCCACCACTCGGTTTCACATTGCGAAGTCAACTACACATGTTTTCTAACAATCGATTTATAACCCTTAGCCCCTATAAATTAAAATCTAAACTCTTGTTTGAGCTCCATTATTTGAAAAAAAATTGATTTTAGAAGTGTTTTTTGACGAATGTGTAGTTAAAAAGTAAGAAGAATTTTTGAATTTATGTGTTATGTTATTTTATTATTATTAATATTATTATTTTGGTTGATGTAGGAACTCGCAGCCGCTACCCGCCAGTTGAGGCCCTACCACTGTGAGTGCGCACTAGGTAAATCTCGCTCCATGTGGAGTAGCCCGTAAATCACACAAGAGAGGTAAACTGCACTAGGTAAGCCCGATGCGATGAGCTCGATCGAGGAAGTGTTGGTTGGAAATTCGAACTCGTGGCCTTTGATTCCCGCATTCACAACGTAAATTTTTTTTATGATAAATCTAGGATTTATAGTAAGTGCATTTAAAACTTTGGTGTTTGGTAACCTCCTACCAAATTGGAGAATTGATCTTGTCTAATGATTACAATCCAAATGATAGTCAAATTTGTTTTTACTGCATATTTTTATCTCTATTAATATAATGCCAATTAATAATTGATATATATTAAAAACATCTACGCATGCAACCAAAAATTCTAATATTAATCAGTCTAATAATGTAAAGATGTGCTTGTTTCCAAAGCAATAATGTATCATCCTCAAGAAAATGATGCAGTCCACTGTGGTACATACATTGCTTTACAACATTGGACCCAAAACTTTGGCTGCAATCATAACTAATTCTTCCTTCTTTATTACTATAATTTCAAAATCCCCTCTACCAATCATATTATTTTTTAATACGCGAATTACGTCATATTTTTTTTCGTATTTCTTTTAACTTAAACCCAATCTCAACTTCAAGATATGTGAGTTGCCCTTAACGAGTATTCAAGACATTTAGGGTCTGTTTGGGCCTGATTAAAATCTGATTTTAATCCAAATCAAAATCAAATAATCAATATTAACCACATCTTTTATGAATCCCCACATCTCTTCAACCACACATTTCAAAACTTCTATCACAATCCACTAAAAATCTAATTTTAATTTCCACCAAACACCATTTTAGTAGGATTGGCTGCTTTACCAGTCTTGCAGAGTAGACTCTTTCCGTGCGTAAGTTTGTTCTTCCCACAAATCTAAAATTTGGGTTTCATAGAATTTAGTGCCAAGAAAAAGACTTTCAGACTCCAAAATCAGACGGTGCTTTATAAATAATATATATTTTGGAAACCTATGGAGCCATGGGGATTGAAAAAAAAATGTTATGAACAGATCTTAGCAATAAACATAATCAAATGATAGCTAAGCACGGAAATTTTGCGCAGAAAGTTGAAGGCAATGATTACAGTTATTTATCTTAGATTATCTGTCCCTCATTTATAGAGAGGTTGAATATTCAAGTATTTCTTAAGTATTAAGTTGATCCTCTATTTTTATTTATTTTTAATTACGGTCCTTAACGGAGGAAATTTTTCGTCCAAAATTCTATTAAATCATTCTTGGCTCTTCTATGTTTAACTTTACGAAGTTAAATCTTGCTCTAAGACTTGGACTGAAGTATGAAAACTCGAAATGAGGTTAATTCCGTGAGTGATTTGCTGTTGATTATACAAATATATAAATTGTCGAGGATCAATTTTGTCATCATAAAATGTTAAGTACCAATCTGTTGTAGAAACTAATGTAACCTTATTGTAGCTACCAAAGACATAGCTATATTGGATTTTTCATTACATGTAATAAATTGAATGAATTGACACGCAGAAGACATCACTCAAAACATATATTTTAATGATGTAATATTAATCATTGATTAAGCAAGAATCCTACCAAAACATCATGTTAAGTTGGCTAAAAATCAACTAATATTTCAAACACATTTTCAAATTGTCTTGTATTAATGACTACATAACAATACCCTCCTTTGTCTTTCTATTTGATTTTTCTCTTTTGTCATGTTTCAATGGATCACAAAGAGAAAATTTTGAGCCACAGCTTCTTGTAGGGTTGCATCACCAGTCCAATCCATGTTGATTGGCCTACAAACACAGCCTGCCCAAATAAACATCTCCATATGACCCTCTATGTATAGATAAGATTACTTCCAAAAGGCTAAAATTGTCAAGAATCTTCTTAATTATATTCTAGGATTTTATGTACATTGTAGGACATAGTTAACTAGGTGATAGAAGGGCCAAGTAGTAATACATTTTGTTAGATGGCACTATCGACTTATCATAAAAGTCTAATATTACAGGTGTGAAGTTAGAAAAAAGCGTTGAATGAGCTTTAATTTAAAATTTTCTATAAATTCACGCTACAAGATATGATCTATGCTACACAAGATCTAGTTGAAAACACTGAGGTAGTGACGCTCATGACAAAATGGACCAAACACTCAATCAATTACGTATCTAAATGTCAATCCTAAGATATCTTACTGAATCTTCATAGCTTCTCTTGTCAAATAGGAAATTGATGCCCTTCTTAAGATGGATTTTGTCATTTGTACATTGTAAGGATGACATTATAGATGATATTTGCCATTTTTATTTTTATTTTTGTAAAAAAGTGATTATATGGAAGATTGCTTTTTTTATAAAACAAAATTGTCAAACGACACTTTGCCATGTGACAAAGTGCAAACTATGGTGTAGACTTTGGTGTACACCAAGCATAATTGTCTTAAGCTATACAAAGTGGCATAAGCATATAGATGTCAACGAGTCAAGTCGACTCAACTTTGAACTCGAGTTTGCCTCGAATAAAAAATGATTCGAGCTTTTTTTTGCTCGAGTCGAGCTGATCTTTCGACTCTAACTGTCTTGTTAAGGCAGCTATATGTGCTGCCATAACAAGGCAAAAGTAGTTGCCTATAACAGGCTGCTGTCTTGTTAAGGTAGCTAAATTTATATTTTAAAGTTTATAGATTTTTTTTAGACTCGGCTCCTTACGGGCTGGAAATAGCCCGCTCTAGCCGATGCCCCAAAATGGGGCTCGCGCAAAGCCTTGGTTCAATTTTACTGAGTCACGGGCCGTCTGGACTGACGAATCAAATTGACACCCCTACGTAAAAGCATAAAAAATTAAGAAAATATCTAATGAATCACAAGTCCCAAAGAACTTGAACTACAAATCAATTTTGGTTCTTCTTTGTTTAACTTTACTTGGACTGAAGTATGAAAACTCGAATTGAGGTTAATTCTGTGAGTGATTTGCTGCTGATTGTACAAATATATATATTGTTGAGGATCAATTTTGTCATTATAAAATGTGAAGTACCAATCTGTTATAGAAACTTCCGTTTATAAGAATGATGCAATCTCATCAAAATAAAACATATTAAAAAAAGAAAAATATAGCTACCAAAGACATAGCTATATTGGATTTTTCAATACATGTAATAAATTGAATGAATTGACACGCAGAAGACATCACTCAAACATATGTTTTAATGATATAATATTAATCACTGATTAAGCAAGAATCCTACTAAAACATCATGTTAAGTTGGCTAAAAATCAACTAATATTTCAAACACATTTTCAAATTGTCTTGTATTAATGACTACATCACATACCCTCCTTTGTCTTTCTATTTGATTTTTCTCTTTTGTCATGTTTCAATGGATCACAAAAGAGAAATATTTGAGCCACAGCTTCTTGTAGGGGCTGCATCACCGGTCCAATCCATGTTGAATGGCCTACAAACACAGCCTGCCCAAATAAACATCTCCATAGGACCCTATTTGTAAAGATAAGATTTAATTCAAAAGGTTAAGGGTCTGTTCTCTTTACTGTTTTTAGGCCATTTTCAGTTTTCAATTTTTAAAAATACAAAAAACACGTTTACTTACCTATTTTCAGAAACGAATTTCAGAAAACGAGTTTAAAATTTACAAAGAAAATGGAAAACGTCAAAAAAATCGTTTTGGCTGTTTTCAGTTAAAACCAAGCCAACACTTCATTTTTTTTAAAATAGTTTTTCAAAAGACAAAAAGAATATATTTTCAGCAATCTCAAAATGGATATTCAAAACACAAAATAAAAAATGAATTCAAAACTAAAAACTAAAAACCGAAACACGAAGAGAACAACCCCTAAAATTCTCAAGAATCTTTATTATATTCTAGGATTTTATGTACATTGTAGGACATAGTTAACTAGGTGATAGACGGGCCAAGTAGTAATACATTCTGTTAGATGGCACTATTGACTTGACATAAAAGTCTAATATTACATGTGCGTAGCTAGAAAAAAGCGTTGAATGAGCTAAAATTTAAAATTTTAAATAAATTTACGCTACTAGATATGATCTATGCTACACGAGATCTAGTTGAAAAGGCTAAGGTCATGACGCTCACGACAAAATGAACCAAAGACTCAAATCAATTATATATCTAAATGTTAATCCTTAGATATATTACTGAATCTACGTATCTTTTCTTGTCAAATATGAAATTGATGCCATTCTTAAGATGGATTTTGCCATTTGTAGATTCTAAGGATGGCATTATTGATGATATTTGCCTTTTTTTTTTTTTTTTGTAAAAAAGTGATTAGATGGAAGAAAAAAAAAACTATCAAATGACACTTTGCCATGTGACAGAGTGTAAATCATGGTGTACACAAAACATAATTGTCTTAGGATATACAAAGTGGCATAAGCATAGAGATGTCAACGAACCAAGTCGGCTCAACTTGGAACTCAAGCTTGGCTCGAGTAAAAATGATTCGAACTTTTTTTGGCTCAAGCCGAGCCGATATTTGTCATGTTAAGGTAGCTAAATATATATTTTAAAGTTTTATAGATTATTTTATTTTATTTAGACTCGGCTCGTTACTGGCCGAAAATAGCCTGCTCGAGCCGACGCCCCAAAATGGGGCTCAGGCAGAGCCTCGGTTCGATTTTACTGAGTCACGGGTCGTCCGGACCGATAAATCAAATTGACATATCCCTACGTAAAAGCATAAAAAATTAAGAAAATATCTAATGAATTGCAAGTCCCAAAGAACTTTAACTACAAATCATTCCATACAATTGAAAATTTTGGTCAAACCACAATAAAAATATATGATTTTAGTCACTGTCCTCAGAATAAAATAGGCCATTAATTCACTCTCTGCAGCAATTTCCCAGAGAAAAGAGTAGCCAACGAAGGGAAAATGGAAAATCATAACACATTTGAGAAAGTTGTCTTTGCTTTTGAAACTCTGATAAGATCTATTATTCGAAAGAAAATTACAAATTCAACCCTACTAAACTAGCTTAAAGCTACTTTAGTCAACACAGATTAGTGCCCAACACGAGAAGCCGCGTAAAAATAAAATAAAATTAAATTAAAATTTTACTGTGTTTCAGCTGGTAATTGAACAGCCATCAGTTCACCTATTTTTCTTTTCTTTTTGGGTGTGTACTGTGATAATTTCCATCATCCATTTGGAATATCACATATTTAACTATATTAATTAATATTTGACGTATAATGTGCATTTGCGAGAGTTATACTGTCGACCCCTTATCTTAAACGAGACACAGATACTATTCATCATTTAACTGGAATGTCACTTATTTTATAATCTTTTTTTGCAGATACTATCTAACCTGTTGGTGCAAACCGAGTTTCTTAATTGGGAATGTGGGGAGAGAGAAGTCAAAGCATCTGGAATGTGCTTAAAAGGTGAAGCGAACTTGAGTCCAAGGACATATGAGCATTCTTGGGCGACCTCGATATATCTCATGCACCCTGGAACCAGACTATACTCGAAGCTCAATCAATTTACCCGACTATCATTGCCGCTATTGGTCACGATAAGAGATAAATTTCAAAGATGGGAGAGATTAATTTGACTAAAACAACTTTTCTTTTTTCATTTAAATTTTCAATCTTCCTTCATTTGTGCCACATGTTTTTTTATTTTTCCCGTTGCTAAACTAAACAAGGGGCTACGGTATATAACCAAGAAACCTTGCTATATACATAAAGCTACAAGAAAAAAAGACTGCCATTCCTTGGCCCATCTGCAAACCAAGACCCAGCAATCTATAGTTCAGCGCAATGCCGGCTCCCCAAGGAACTTGGAACCTCGCTCATTTGACACCGCCAGATTCTTGTTAAGTGCCCCAGCATTCTTGTTCAAACCTGATGATCGATACCGATTTAACGAGCAATGAGTATGGCAATGCATGAGTTGCATGTCAAAGCAAAGAAGAAGTGCAATGTCATATTAACCCCCAATCAAGTTCTTCAAAACATAATTTTTATTGCTACAAATTTAAGAAATTGTGTTCTCTTATTTCTAATGACAATTCTATTTCCATCAATGCAACTTGATTATCTTCTGTTACTCTGGATGGGTTTGATATTTGGCTTTACATTGGCTTATTCTGATAAAGATAATGAAGAGCCATCAACTGGTTCAAGTTTTATGCCTTTCCCTTCATGGGATTAAAGTGTTCTATGCCCCCCCTAATTATGAAGATTTAACAAACTCCACAGACATGATGGGATTGACATCTGTAAAACTGAACATAATTCATGATCACAATCAATTCCCCTTCTACTCAAAGGAATTGGCAAATGCACTATATCCCATTTTGAACAACATTAACAAGAGAAAACGGCAAATCCATTATCAATCAAAATCAGAAAAAAAGGAGCATACCATTTTCAGGTTTTCCCTCAACCGCGTTGCTTCCATAGTCAGGCTCGGATGATTGGAGAAATTCCTCGAACTGGGCTTCCATGTACAGTGTATCATCATCCACAACAAGGTCAATGTTATCAGGGAGCAATTTAGCTACATCATTGCCCTCAAAACCATCATCCTCCATGCCGAATATATCTTCTCCCTGGTACTCGCTGAGCCAGTAATTGCGAAACCAAGTCGAGGTAGTAACTAGATTCCACCATTCTGGTGAGAAGTCCTCCACTTGGCGCAGTGATGCTGGGATGAAAAGAGGAGCATTCGGATTAAGTGTCGATCTTCCTCCAGATACTAAAGCCATGTTGTTTGTTCTTCAAATCAAAATAACCTGTAACAGAACTAAAGATCTTTTAACACTTGACTTCGAATATTGAATTTTAACTACAAAAAACAACATTCTAAAGGAACATATAATATTACTTCTCTCTTCTTGTTCTGTCACCCAAAGTTAATAATTAAATTCAAAACAAAAACTTAATATTCCCTTACTAATTTCTTTTATCATCCTACATAAAAATCAAATTTAGAAAAATAAACAAATACTAATCAAAATCATTTTCCACTCTTTTAATTCATCTTCCTCGCTGGAAAAGCATCTTCCGCAAATGATTATACACGATATCACAGGTCAACTTCTATATTTGAAAATTTCTTGTAATCTGATGTACTATTAATTAAAAAGTACTGAAAGTAACCTATTTCTTTCTTATTTTCTGCCATTCATCAGTATCCTTAATGAAAGCACATAATATTTTAAACAAATATCAACTCCTAAGAACAATATACAGTAGATCAGCAAGCTGAACTTCCAAAGTTTACATAATTAAATTGAAACAAACATTCTCTTAATCTATCATTCTTTAACTCGTATGAAATTTATCAGATGATTAATCTAAGGTTACTTAACTATGAAAACAATAATCACCATACAACTGCCTCAAAACTCGTTAAGATTTCAAAGAATTAAGAAATTCAATTCGTTTACAGCTCACACGCTCACATTTGGGGGGGAAAACGTGAAATTTCACCCCTCATAATCTTCACATTTCACAAAATAAGAAATGAAATTCATAACCAAGAAAAAGTATTAAAACAAGAATTCACCAAAGTGCTGTATGCTGAGTCCACGGAATAAAAACCTTATCGTAAAATATTTTGATCTTCGGCGCAGTCGAACACGTAAAGATGAATGACGCATTTAGGAAAAAAGCAGAAGCCTTTATAGGCCAGGAAGATCCGAGCCTAGGAAGGTGCTGAGGACGCGTTATGTGAGGCTTGGGAATTGACCGAACCTGCCCTTTGATGATTGTCCTCTCTAGAAGACTCACTACCAAGCGTCAAAGATGAAAGGATTGTTTGGGAGGTCAAATTCGACGCCTTCATTTCTAACACGGTGGAAACACAAAAAAACGTGCTTTTGTTTGCTCTTTTTCAGAATAACAACAACATTTTAGAAATACAAAATGGGTCTTTCTTGTTATTTTTGATGGTCGGTCTAAAATACGTCTACTTATTTAATCAGAGCGTCGAAAAACTACTGAAATTTAAATTATAAATAAATTCAACTAAGAGAATTATTGATTAATAAGACATAAGGAATGGATAAGTTATGTTGAAAATATTTTTCAAAAAATATATGTAATATTAACTAAGTTTGAACCAATTACGTTAGATTCATTTAAATGTCTTTATGACATATTTGATTAAAAAAAAAAAAAAATACAAGATACTACTCTAATATTACCAAATTGTTTGTAATGATTAAAAAAAATACAAGATATTACTCTAATATTACCAAATTGTTTGTACTTTACATAGGCTGACAACTTTCTGCGAGTATTTTTTCATAGTTTTGAACTTAGGCTCTGTTTGATTAGCCATATTTTCCATGGAAAATGGAAAATTTTTTCCATTTTCCATCTTTTGCGCTGTTTGATAGCCTAAATTTTCCACGGAAAATATTTTCCCCCCCCACCCGCCACGTCAGCATTTTCCACGAAATCCTTGAAAATATTTTTCCACCATTTTGGTGGGAAAATATTTTCTGGCCGGCTGCTCAATTTTTTATTTTTTTTTATTTTTTTATTTTTTGCAATGGAAACAAATGTCATGACCAATTGTAAAAAAAAATTTCACTTTAATGGACAATTTCCATGCAAAACAAAGTCAAACGAACACTAAACTTTGATGAAAAAAATAATTTTTTAGGAAATAAATTTTTTTTTCATTTTTTTTTTACTTTTTGGCAATGGAAACAAATTTTATAACCAATTGTGGAAAAAAAAATCACTTTAGTGGACAATTTTCATGTAAAACAAAGTCAAACGAATAGAAAATTTAAAAATTTTCCGGGTGGAAAATTATACCAATCAAACACACTTTAAATCATTTTCCCTACAAAACATTTTCTAGGCAAATCTTTTCCCTGTAAAACATTTTCTTTCCACCCATTTTCCACCCTTGCAATCAAACGCACCCTTAGTGATGTCAAAATACTATTGAATCCTTCCATTAAAGGGATGTATATGCTTCTCCATGATCATCCGCAAAACAAGATTAGATTAGTAAGTTCGATTTCACACATGTGAATGGGTAATTGACGACTCAACTCGTCACTAGCTCATATAATCAAAGTTGAAGTCTAAAAAGACATTGGACATTTAGGCCTTGTCTGTTATTGATTTGGAAATCAATTATCCTACCGTTACATGGAATAACCGGGTCCCACCATACACACACACGGTCAAAGATGACGGCTCAACGGGCTGAAAATCACAGGGCCAACGGACAGATTTCTGCTTTTTAGCAGAAACAGACAGGGCCTTATTTGCTATATCGTGTTGCTAGCTTTTATAGTCAGTTCAACGTCATTAGTTGATGAGTCACTTTAACTATCATGTAATCAACTGTGATTCTCAATTGTTTAATGAAATCTTATGAAACCCTTTGAGTTATATATATCAATACGTGTAACACTATCGAAAAGCTCAATCATATCCCATAAGTGCAAGTCATTGGGATTCAATCCCACTCGCACGGGCGTAGGGAGAGGGGTCAAGGCTGGACTAAAGTCCATTTCCTCTCCCCCAAGACCCATTTTTAAAAAAATAATAATAAATAAATTTATTTGTATATGATCTTACCAAAAATCGTCACATGTTGAATTCCGAGCTTGATCACTCAGATGTTCACGAACAAGATCTTCCGGTACTTGAAACAAAGGCGTCGAAGTATGTCCTCATCGCCCCTCCGATGCTTAAGTCAGATAGGGAAGTTGAGAGAATATATGCTGAATATATGTGTGTAAAACGTACATTGATAATGAATGAGAGTGCCATATTTATAGTGGTAGGTAGTGTAGTTCAAGTAGGATTCGTATCCTTATTTCTAGGAGCGTTTGTTGGGATAAGTGTTGGATCATAATTAGGAGTCCCAATTTATGTTTATCCAAGACAACAATCCTCTTTGACTTAGGATTCTTTAGGTTGGAGTGATTGAGTAAAGCTAGGATCCTCACTGGACAAGGACTAACGTATTTTGACTTAGGAGTACGTCGGAATGATCCAAGTAAATGACCCGAGCACAACAATCCCGATGACTGTCAAAGTAAATCTAAGGGCAGTTCGGGGTGGTCCATCCTCAAGATGTCCAGAGGACGTTATGCTCGAGCAAAGTTTCCGAGCACACGCATATCCTAGGCATGAAAAGGTCATCCCGAGAACATTTCCATCTAAATCTCGTGAAACCGTGGTGATAGTCCTCGGGGGTAGTGTCCCGAGGACTCCAATATTTTTCGAGGACATATCGGGGGATAATGTCAGGACATTGAGTTGAGATAGGACTTCAACCCCAAGCATGAGGTCAGGACGCTTGGGTCACACAAAATTGCACATATCAGTATACAAACTCACCCTGTTTCCCAAGTTATCCTATGTGCAAACCTCAACAATTTCCCCTTTAACATGTCCAATCAACATTTCCCAAACATGCCCTACAAGTATTGCGCATCACATGCTGTACTCCAACTTTAAATTCAATGAAATTACGAGGCAACCAGCTAAAGGATACTCAGGTCAGATGTGGGTCCCACCGCGCATGGCATTGTACTAAATTCTGAAAAAAAGAAGAAACTGTTGATAATGTGTTTGGTGGGCCGAGAATGAGGTGAAATCCATGTATTCCGTGTCATTCACGTGGGCCGGTGGGCGGTTTGGTCAGTAGACGACCT
The DNA here is from genome assembly GCA_035079005.1 of Fraxinus americana. Lineage (NCBI taxonomy): Eukaryota > Viridiplantae > Streptophyta > Magnoliopsida > Lamiales > Oleaceae > Fraxinus > Fraxinus americana. The sequence goes on along the minus strand of CM068706.1, from coordinate 51,572,514 downwards.
AAAAAGTCATTATGCATTATAAGTAGATACTTACAATTATAAGTATTTAGAGCATGTTTGACTCTCATTTTCTAACCAAAAATACATTTTAAAATATTGATTTGATGAACATTGTGTGGTTAAAAAATAAGGAATAGTTTTGAATTTTAGTATAATATTATTTTATTAAAGAATGTGTGGTTGAAAATAAGAGAGAAAAAAATGTATTTTAGAAATAATGTAGACCAAACAAGGGCTTAGATTATGTTTTGAGTTTTTTTTTTTTTTTTTTTGTGAAAAATGAGTTTTGTAATAGGAATTTTTTTTCGAATGTATGATTAAAAAATAAAAATAAAATTTAGACATACGTATTAACACTGAACTCCTTGTTCCAATCAGAAAATTGAAGGATTGGAGCTAGCAAAATTATTTTATTGAGAAAATTGGCGATTGAAAACGAATTTGAAAAAAAAAAGAGTTTTTAGATAATGAAGCTCAAACATAAGCTTAATTTTACGTAGTTTGATTTTTTCTTTTAATTCTCTACCCAAGGAGTTTCTAATCCTCATTATTTAATTATAAGTAAACATGTGCTATGAATATTATAAGGATAATTCTTGTTGTACATCACCTTGTACATCAAGGTGTCCATAATGGACACCCGGCATCCCCTCATTGGAGGGGGTACCGACCCCACCAACCCTCCCTCCAATGAAAGAGCGCCACGTGTCCATTATGTACACCTTGATGTACAAGGCGATGTACCAGTAGCATTACCTATATTATAAACCAAAATTAAAATGACTGTATTCAATAATAAATAAAAAGAAAAAATATTCTTTCATGCCTATGTTTGGATAAACTTATAATCTCCTCGACTCCTTACGATGAAAAAGTGGTAAATCTTATGAAACATGCCGATAATAAGTATATAATAATACTATAGCTATAAATGTGATAGATTAAACCCCTGTTTGGTATACATTAAAATTTTCGTTCTCATTCTTCTACTCATTTTTAACCACACATTCTTGAATAAAATAAAATTTTTCATCACATCAATAAGTTTTCCTTTTTTTTTTGAACCACAAATTCTCCATCAGTCTACTATTCCAAAATACATTCTTCCAAAATAATGTGACTCAAACGTACACCCTAAATTCCCGAAATCATAATGGAATCTTTGAAGTTACTATTTGGCACTTAACTAAATTTGATAATTGAATACAAAGTGGTCCACATGATACAAAATAAGTTACAAACTTAAGAAAAAGGTGGGAGAATATTTATAGAGCAGCTGCTTTTAATAGCTCGGTTTTGATAAATATTTTTTCCTTTTTCTTTCATCCCAATTCCTTTTGAAAAGTAAAAAGAGTTAAATAAAAAGATAGTTCTATTAAAGAATGCAACTATTCATTGTTGCATTGAACAATGCGAAGAACAAGTCCAAAAACAAAACTTGGGACACATGTTAGCAAAAACAATTTCATATCATGCAATGTTGTCGATATCTTGATAGGTCTTTTACGGTGAGCAGGCGACGGTGATTGTGTTGGAGGGGGAGTTGAGACATTGAAGAATGGTAGTTGTTTGTGCATGACCAGCCAAGTTTTAAAGAATATGAAGAGTGATGTTATCAAAAATCATCATCGGTTGATTCTCAAGCTTGATGATTGATGATGATTACAAACAAAATCTCTAGTACCTGAAGTAAAGGCGACAAAATGTGTCATCGTCGCCCCTCCGAATAATGAATTAGAACCTATATTTATAGAGGTAAGTAGCACACTCTTAATATGAACAAGATACTTGAAGCATAAGTAAGGGGACAAAGGTAAAAATTCGAGATTACGTGGAATCGCCACGTGCTGCAATTAAGCCTAACGATGACACTTGGGAAAAACTCTCAAGATGACTGGAAACAATTTCGAGCATTGTTGTTCGAGGTTGATCAAAAAATGACCAAAGAGATTTTTTATTTTATTTTTTTGCTGACGTGACAACCAATAATGCTTAAATGGTGCCACGTTATATTTCCATCTACCACATGGTTAATTTTGTCAAAGGGATGAAATTGAATCCATCCAAGTAATAGATGGACAATTCACACGAATGTTTTAATGACCAATTGAAAGGTCGAACGAACAAGTATGGATTAGTCAAAAATAAGAAACCTAAAGAACAGTACATAAACATAAAGTGCAAGAATAAAGAAAATCAACACAAGGATTTTTTCGGCCGTAGCCCCGAGGTTCGGCGACCGCTTTTAACGCCTAATCCCATGTTGAGCATCCATTATAAATGGATAAAGCTCTTGTTACACTATAAAGCCAAAAAACGGCAGCCAAGATACAAATATTGTTCAAGAAATTACAAGAACCAAGTCACAGAGACTTATCTTTTGAGATTTACACAGATCGAACTATTTTCAACTAGATCTCACTCCAAACTATTTCAATCAGACACAAAGTCTACAGCTTTCAAGAATCACTCAGATTCTTACATCAGAACACTCAATTCAACACAGTAAGGATTTGATCTGAACTATTACGGATTATACTTACTAACATCAACAATATGACTAACCCTAAATCACGAAGAAGAGAAGGGAGAGCGTTTCAAGTTTGGGGTGAGAGAGAAGTGATTCCAATCGTTTCAGCCAAGCGTGTTTATCAAGATAGAAGCTTCTAGGACTCCATCCAACGGTCACCCTAGCTCCACTTGTCACAATCCAGTTTAAACCACCCACTCAAAGAGTTGCTAAAATAGAAACACGATTTTCCTTTTAATTTTGAAAGCACACTTCTATTTACAGCAAGGTCCAGGGTTCGAGCTCAACACCAATGAACATTTCGAAGTTCAATCGTAACGCAACGTACATTTCAATGTCTCTTTTTGGTTCATTTTTTCAACTTTTATTTCGCTACGTTGGGAATTTTTCCCAACACAATTCAGGAGTTTTATCAACTTTTATTCCCAACCAATAAAAGGGTTATATTAGGTCTCATTTATTATTTGATGTATTTTACTCACTGGGGTATCGACAGTGCTAAGCTCTTGTAAAAATATATAAATAAATAAAAAGGGGAGAGAGAGAAGAAAATAACATGGGATTTCTAAAGTAAACACGAGAGAGAAACAAACAAGCATTGCACATATTTCTATTCGTTATTCCTATTCAATCTAATATTACACCAAATCAAGCAAAAAATTATTCCAAAACTTCATCTCGAACAGGTAATCAGGCAATCGACTAGAAATCTTGACCTTGCATGAAATCATTAGAAGATGCCTCAACCGGGCCTCGCCCTTTTTTGTGAGTTAAAACACGCAGGTTCATCTTCAACGATGGCACTTTAACGAGCTTGTAATTGCGCGCGTCGCTAAGAATAATCGCATTTTTGGTTTCCCCATGATCGCTACTTGTTCCTTCATTTGGAGTTTTAACCAGAAGAGCTTGGCTTTGATGAGTGGTGATTGTAGGTGTCTTAGGGTAGAAGAAATCAGTTGGGAAGAAGTAATATTGAAGGCCAGCCATGTCTACGAAGATAGCGGTGATCGGTTTTATATATGTTGAAAAATACGGACTTTTATATATCCAAAGATAACAGAAAATTTTCCTTGTTTACTGGCCTTGTTTCTTGACGCGTATTTATAGAAACAAAGAATTTACAGAGCATGTTTATCCTCCAAACGTATAAATTAAGGTGGCTTGGACTCTACGCAATAGTCAAGCTCATAGAAATTGACAAATTATTTTAACGTTGGGAATTGTCTGTCATACTCTAGAAAGTATTGGAATAGAATCTTGGAAATTAATTCGAAGGTTCTATTTCTAGAAAGTTGATTAAATGGGCAAAACATAACTTGGAGAAGGGGGAGCTTTTTCCTATTAATTTATGGAAAAATCTCCTTGTACCGGGGGTGTACAACCCCTAAGGGGGTTGTACACCCCCGGTACGAATAGTGCGATTCTTAATGTATACATAGTTAAAATTTGGTGCTATCATTGTGAATTTGGCAAAAAACTGTCAATTTTTCAAATTGATAGCATATCCTGTTTGACATATTCTTAGATCTCTAAGCTTCTCATTTAAATTTCAATTTTACGATTTTTCTATTGACGATAAAATATTAGTTATTTACGTTTTGAATACCAATCCCATTTGTCTATCCGTAGGAAGGTATTCTTTCTAGGGTTTTTCTACATGGCATATTGGAGGCACTACTAGAAAATGAGGCAACATAGACGGAATTTTAGCGAGGGCGTCTTCCGTTGCAATTAGTAACGGATTATTATTTTATCATTTTTAAAAATTATATATTTAATTACTTACAAAATTACCAACGAAAGTTTTTCGTTGATAAAAAAATAAATTAAATGTATTTATTAGCGGATTTACCAACGAATGTTTCCATTGGAAACTAAATAAAATAATTACCAAGATAGAGAATTTGTTGGTGAACTTTTTTTAAGTAAATGTAAAAAAATTATTAAATAGTTACCAATTGGGAAAAAATCCATCGAAATATTGGGAAAAAATATTTAAACATTAATAAAAATGTATAAGAAAATTTGAATAACCAATTTGTACAATATGCAATTTTCCTCCTACTTTCCCACTAGAATTTTTAAGGTTAGGTTGTTTTATTAGAAATTGGACGTGCAACAAATTCGATGTGATCACATTTCACATTTATCAATAATTAATATATAAATACGAGTAGAATGTTGCTTTATTATTTTCTTCAAATGCTGACATGGACGGGATTATAAACAAAAAGAAAGAAAATAAATATGCTTCACCTCTATAAAGTATAAATACATGAAGTATAAAGTAAACGAGTACTAACTTGAGCCCTTGTTTATTGATGACGATTAAATTTTAGATTTTTATTAAAAGTAAAGTTAATAATTAATTTTAACCACATATTTAATGAGATTCACAACTTTTCGACTATACATTTCATCAATTTTTATCATAATTTACTAAAAATCTGATTTTAATTTTCACCAAACGGGCACCTAATATATTTCTCAGTCCAAACTAGAAATAATTAAGTTATTTGTTTTGATATTTATATGAAAAGGTTATTTCACAATAACTTTTTTACTTGAAAAATACAATTTCAAATATTTACATGCGATTTTTCTTCAAGATATTGATGTATTTTCATTGATTCTTGATATGTGTATTTTATAAACTTATTCGTGCTTTAAAATATTGACGTTTCGTAATTTTTTTAATGAAATTATAACCTAATTTATTATATAATGTGTTATTAGGTAAAACTCGATGAATGAAAGTAGATCTAAAAGAAAGAATTGGAAATTGGCGAAAAAAGGGGGCAAGATCCAAAGGGATTAAAGTGTAAATATTCAAAAGTTGTGCCGAAACTCACGATGAAGATTCGAGAATACTAGGTGTCAAATGGATGCAATTAGAAGTCAAAATGAGTGAAATATGACCAAAATATTTTCACAAATCAAATTTCAACCGCATAAGGATGTTCTAGATTTTTATCCGGAGATTGAAACCCATTTTTATTTTATTTCATACAAATTATTTCCCTTTTTTTCTCTTTTTATTTTTCATTTTCGCAAGTCGCAAATTACGTATAAAACAAAACCAAAACTTCATAATTTGTTTCTTGCAATCAATGCCCTTCACATTGACTAAAGAATAAAACTTCTCATAAACTCGCGCTTTAAAACGCTTGTAAAAATCTGCATTTTAAAAAGTAAAATCTAATTATAAAATAAGTAATTGTAAATATTATATTTAACAAAAACGATCGAGTAAGTTAAGACGTGAAGATATAACAAATTCTCCTTCCATAGGACTCAACTTCTACAAATTGTGTAGTTTGAAAGTTGACTTATATTTTAAGAAGTAAAATTTGATTGGTGTAGAAATATTATTTTGAAAATTCTATTTAAGAAGAAAATAAATTTACGATTTCAGTCTTCACGTTTGGTGCGGTTGTATTAGATTAGATACGATTAATTTAATCATATTCGGTGTTTGGTGCAAATAATATCCAATTTATTTTAATTTATCCTCTTTTAGACCCCGTTTGAAATTGATTTAAGATTTCAATTTCTAGTTCTTCAACAATAAAAAATACTTTAGGGTCTGCTTGGAAGTTTTGGGGTATTGATTGTGGACGTATTTTAAAGTATTTATTTTGGACGTTTATATAAGCAATTTTCTTACATAATTCATTTTTAACTTAAAAATAATTTTTTCTACTTATAATTTTTTTTTACTTATAACTAAATATTACAATTATAAGTTATTTTTATAGTTTTACATAACTTTTTACATTTGAGTACATTTTTACTACAAGTAACTTTTTATATTTCACGAGTGAGTTTTTCTCTCACTAGTAAAGCAATTTTTTACAATTTTTTTTTTTACTTATAAATAATTTTTTAGTTAATTTATTTTTAATTACAAGTTAGTTTTAAGCAGAGTTGGAAATAATTATTTTATATGACATAAAATTAGAAAATACTTTGAGAAACGGTCAAAATTCGTCGATTTGATGGATTGCGAAAGACGATTAAAATTACGTTGCATCGATTTTGAATGATATGACCAACCTCTCATAAATGACGTTACTTAAAATAGTCAAAATCAATGAAGAGAAACTCCCCATGCACGCCTTAAGGTATTTGATAAAATTGATTATTGAAGAATATGTGCAATTGTATAAAATGTAACCTACTATCTAACATAAGTATAACAATACTAGGATTGATATCTTGTCGATAGACAATAGTAGATCTAACATAAGTATAACAATACTAGGATTGATATCTTGTCGATAGACAATAGTAGACGAGAGATATTTTGTCCACCAATAAGGTGGCAGCATCTCATCTCATCGGTAAACAAGATATTTCCTAATAGAATTTTAGTAGAATAAAAAATAACTTTTTATTAAAATTTTCCAATGACATAATCACACGTGTCATTGTATAAAAGTTGCACACCAAGTCACCAAGTATGACTCTAATCCAACAAACTTTACATACTGCAATCGTCCATTCTCAATCGAATCCGAGAGAGAGTCCAAAAACGAAGTCGTAGCTTCCTTATCCTCTGCCATTCTCTCTCCCAAAATAATATTGTTGCCCTGTTCGGGAGGGCTTAAAATCCAATTAAAATTGAAAATATGGCCGTTATTGGGTCCCTCCCAAACAAGCTCTGTATATATACATACGCACGTGTGTATTTGTTTATAATGTACATAGCTGATTGTAGCAGACGTCAGTTGAGTCTGGAAGAAGATATCTTTATCTAATCTGATCAATATTTCAGACTTTCAAATTTGGGGCAGTTTCCTTTTTTTTATTATTATTATTTTCTTGAGCTTTTCTGGATGGTTTTGAGGATCGTCTGGGCTGTTAACTCGGTGTATTTTGGGTGCTCTGAGAAGCATTCAACTTGATTCTTCAATTAAAGAGGTTTGGAAAGCTCTTTCTTTGTCTTCTGTTTCAATTTTAAGTCGAGTTTCAATTCTGCTTATTTTCTCTCTTAATTTCCCTTAAATTTCTATACCTCATTGCAGAGGAAATTCCCCGAACTTTGTTTTCTTCATCTGAGAACAAGTTCAGTTCATTAACTAGGAAAAAGTTAGATTTTTGAACACCCGAAATTCCAATTTGAGATTCACAAATATTAGTTTGAAGCTATGGATATATGTAATGAGGCTGGTGTTGATCCATTCTCAAATGGACCTTCTACTCTTTTTGGTCGGACCATTGCTTTTAGAGTCTTATTCTGCAAGTCCATGTCACATTTGAGGCATCAAATTTTTGGGATTTTGTTAATGTACTATTATAAAGTTAAGAATTATTTGAGGGACTGGTTAAAGCCTGTGATATCATGGTTTCATCCCCGAAATCCACGAGGGATATTGGTAATGGTGACAGTAATTGCTTTCCTGTTGAGACGTTACACAAATGTTAAAATGAGGGCTGAGATGGCATATAGGAGAAAGTTTTGGAGGAATACGATGAGAACTGCTTTAACTTATGAGGAATGGGCTCTTGCTGCAAAAATGCTGGATAGGGAAACCCCTAAGATGAATGAAGCCAATCTTTATGACGAGGAACTTGTTAGGAATAAACTTCAAGAGCTTAGGCATCGTCGCCAAGAGTGTTCTCTTAAAGATATTATATTCTGTATGAGAGCTGATCTTATCAGAAATCTTGGCAACATGTGCAATCCCGAGCTTCACAAGGGAAGGCTCCACGTGCCCAAACTCATAAAGGAGTATATAGACGAGGTCACGACTCAATTGAGAATGGTTTGTGATTTTGATTCGGAGGAGCTTCTGTTAGAGGAAAAAGTTGCTTTTATGCACGAAACAAGACATGCCTTTGGCAGGACAGCTTTGCTTTTAAGTGGGGGCGCTTCTCTCGGAGCTTTTCATGTGGGTGTGGTGAAAACCTTGGTCGAGCATAAACTTTTGCCTCGGATAGTTGCTGGATCTAGTGTGGGGTCGATAATGTGCTCTATTGTTGCAACCAGGTCTTGGCCTGAGCTTCAAAGCTTTTTCGAGGATTCTTGGCACTCTATACAATTTTTCGATCAAATGGGTGGAATTTTTACTGTTTTTAAGAGGGTCATGACACAGGGTGCTCTTCATGAGATTAGACAATTGCAGATGATGTTGAGGCATCTGACGAATAATTTAACTTTCCAGGAAGCATATGATATGACAGGGCGAACCCTCAGTATTACAGTTTGCTCCCCAAGGAAGCATGAACCACCGAGATGCCTCAACTACTTGACTTCACCTCATGTTGTCATATGGAGTGCTGTGACTGCTTCTTGTGCATTTCCGGGTCTTTTTGAAGCTCAAGAGCTCATGGCAAAAGATCGAACTGGCGAAATTGTTCCTTACCATCCACCTTTCCTTTCAGGACCCAAACAGACTTCAGGTGCATCTACACGTCGGTGGAGGGATGGTAGTTTGGAGATTGATCTACCCATGATGCAATTAAAGGAGCTTTTCAATGTTAATCATTTCATTGTGAGTCAGGCAAATCCTCATATTGCTCCTCTACTGAGGGTGAAAGAGTTTGTGAGAGCTTATGGAGGCAACTTTGCTGCAAAGGTATGTTTCGGTCGACTTATATATCTCTGTCATTTGATGTTAATGGCCATTGATTTGTTAATTCACATTATAGCTCTGTTTCAGCCAAATTATTGTAGAATGAGAATGAAAAATATAGTCATTATTGGGCTCACATAAGATATAGAAAATTTGAATTTAAATATTGATGTGATGGATATCGGTCATATTTTTCATTTTAATGAGATAATAATGTAGATCAAACAGGGGCTATATATACCACATGTAACTGCTTTTGATCAGCCTCCCATGATGGAAGTAACTCAGTTGTGTCAGTATTGATTTTAAGATTGGCTTGCCCAAACTCGTTGCTCAATTGCACTTTCACTTTCTTCTCGTAATAATTTGTGTGGAAACTTTTTGATAGGTCATAACGCTGAAGGATCTTTACATTGTCAAATAACCTAAAATCTCTAAATTTCTTTCTCTTAAGATTTCCTTATGGAAGATTGCTTGTGGCATTGAACTGAATTACCTACACAGTTTGCAACGAAGAAAGGAACGGCATGTTTGCTAAGGAGGTTAAGTATGCATATTCTGTGTCAGTTTTTGACTGTATGCGCAATTCGTACGCGCTTGCATTCCCGCCTCCTACCTCTCTAGAGAGATCTAAACCTAACCCATGGAAAATTAGAAACCTGTGCAGATATTTATTTACTGATATGCACACAATTTTTTTCCTGTGTCCATTATGTTTCGATTGAATGAATGAAGAAATGATAGCTGAAATTGTTTCAATATGCAGCTTGCTCAACTAGCCGAGATGGAGGTGAAGCACAGATGCCACCAGATATTGGAACTTGGGTTTCCGCTGGGGGGAATGGCCAAACTGTTTGCTCAGGACTGGGAGGGGGATGTGACTGTCGTAATGCCTGCCACTCTTGCTCAGGTATATAATACAGCAAGAAATTTTAATTCTTTTCGGGGTCAAATTTGTAATTATGTGAAGCCTTCAACTGTATATAGTTGTATTATGCTACAACCTCGGAATGGAAAATTTGTTCATCTGAATCTCGTAATATTTCACAATCCCAGTTGGTCTTTGTTAATAACCAATTCCATTCAGTATTAAAATTTGCATCTTGAGTGAACAGTTCTAAACAGGTCAATAGAATAATAAAAATTCACGTTTATTGTATTTTGTCTTCCTATCTGGGATAAGATTTGATGTCTTGATGGGTAATTCCTTATCCAATTCTTTGTTTGCAATTTCAGTACTCAAAAATCATACAAAATCCATCTTATTTGGAGCTTCAGAAGGCAGCAAACCAAGGCAGAAGATGCACGTGGGAGAAGTTCTCGGCCATAAAAGCAAATTGTGGAATCGAACTTGCTCTTGATAAGTGTGTGGCAATGCTCAATCACATGCGTAGATTAAAGAGGAGTGCCGAGAGAGCAGTTGCTGCTTCTCATGGTCTGTCGAGCACAGTCAGATTCAATGCCTCCAAAAGGATTCCATCTTGGAATGTCATTGCAAGAGAGAACTCGACAGGTTCCCTGGAAGAAGCTCTACTTGCAGATGTTGCACCGTCTTCTCAGCAAACAATTGGTGGGTCTACTGGGCATGCTAGCCGAAACTTGGGAACACACCAGAACACACACGATGGAAGTGATAGTGAATCAGAGCATGTTGATCACAACTCGTGGACCAGATCTGGTGGTCCCTTGATGAGGACGACTTCAGCTGACAAATTCATCGACTTTGTGCAAAATCTGGAGATCGATTCCAGAATGAATAAAGGAATGATGGGTCACCTAAACAATCTTGTAATCCCAGTGGTTGGCAGGGATCAAATTCATCAAGCCTCGAGTGTTATGGTGTCTGAAGGTGACTTTTTGCAGCCGGAAAGAATAGAAAACGGTATAGTGTTCAACGTCGTCAGGAAGGAAGCCTTAACTCCATCAAACAGGAGTCATGATTCGGAAAACAATAGCTCTCCGCAGGAGTTAGTCCCCGATTTTGTGCGACTTGATTCTCCTGAAAGAGAAACCGATGCTACCTCAGTATCGGAATATGGTGACGACGATAGCGAAGAAACTCACATAGATGAAGTTGAATCTGCTTATGACCCTGATGATAATTCGCGGTTACATGATGGTTGTGATAAGCATATTGTAGATTATGGAAGCATTTAATAATATTTTTGCTTGTATGCAAATAAATTATCTTGTATTGCCATTGTTTAGCAGGATGTAAGTGGCAGGCTGAGGTAAAAATGTATATATAACACTCTTGTTCACTTGTAAATAAGCAAAAAATTATTTCACGACTGTAAACCTCCCCCGCCCCACAGAAATCGTAAGGGATAAATCTTGCGTCGTGTAATAAATACGCAAAATATAAGAGTTTAAATTATTCCTATATGTCATGGTCCGTTAAGCTCAAAAGAGCATCCAAACATGTTAAGAATAATTCCCATATCGATTAATTAAAAAATATTGCATGTGACGAGATATTGTGAAACTATGTGACACTTAAATTTCAATAATGAACAATAATTGATTGGAGGTGAATCCCAGATAGGGAAAAAGGAATGGACAATAAAGACTCCAACATCAATTGCATGTCCTTTTTATTGTGGTCCAGTGGTATTGGCACGTTGTGTGTTACCCCTAGTCAACACAGTTTGGCATGGAGTGTCTGTAACACGATGCACAGTACCAAAAAATTATATATTATAAATAAATACGATTTTAATTTCATTTAATATTATCTTGTGTTAAGAAATTCGAATCATAACTATTGGGCGGTTACTGGGCAGACGAGAGATGAAGCGATCCAATATGCAGATTTGATGCAGTGAACCAAAAAAAAAATAAAAAAAAATAAAGTTTTATATTTCTTTTTTTATTTCACCAATAATATTTGTCTGCCAATAATTGGAAATGATTAACAACCCAAACCTACCATTTTCTAACGATTGACACTGGTAACCCTTGTGCATTTTACTTCAACAAACATATAGAGAAATATAATAAGAATTATTTGGTACAGATTCTTTAAAATTAATTTTTAATTGAATAAATTTTTAACGTTATATTTTCTTTATAAGATAATTTTGCACGTGAATTCGTAATTTTTCCTACATTTTAATATTCAAAAATATCACTTTTCGTAATAAAAAAAATCTACATCCAATAGGTCCTCGTTAAAAATCTAACTTCTTTTTTTTTCCCCTGCAAATTTCGATTTTTGTGAACCCAAAATTGAGGGTGTGTTTGAACCACATTATTTTGGAATAATGTATTTTGGAATGGTAGAATGATGGAGAATGTGTGGTTGAAAAAGAAGGAAAAATTATTAATGTGATGAAAAATATTATTTTATTGAAAAATGTGTCGTTGAAAATGAGTAGAAGAATGAGAATAAAAATTTTAATATGGCTCAAACAAGATCTGAATAATGTATAGTACACGGAACTTGTTGACTTCTTTCATTCTACTTCACCAACCGCTCGGAAGAAAAGGACAGAACAACCCCTTCATTATAATGAATGGAAAATTGAGTCCCATTTGATTTGACTAAAAATTAGATTTTTAATAAATTATTATAAAAGTTAATTAAATGTATTGTTGGAATATCGATAAAAGTTGTGAAATTCATAAAATATGTAATTAAAAATAAGTGTGAAAAAAAAATTGAGAAATGAGGCCAAACATGACTGAATTTATTTCCATTTATAAATGTACAAAAAAATTGGCACACATTCTCAAGGGCTAGAGAGGAAGGACTTTGCTATTTGTATACTGAATTTATACACTTTGGTTGACACTTATATTATTGTCAAGTGATAATTCGATGAAGAAACTGTTTAAAGTTTAAATTGTCCAATTGAAAAATGCCACATGACAAAGTGTACACCCAAAGTGTAAATGTAGCAAGGTCGAGAGAGGAAATACTAAGAAATAGATTGGTGGTATTGAGTCTTGATCGAATGGATTTGCGGGACATCTTCTCTTAACATTAATAGAATTCTCCACTTTCAAAGTATCAATCGTGTTCATATGTGTTACACTTATTTCCCTTGTACAGAGTATTATTTGCCCAGTGTATAGGTATTGTGCTGATGCACCTGATTGATAGTTTTTCTTTTTGCCAACTGCCAATGAAAAATTGGCAAGGGTCCCCACGTATAAATCCGGACAAAATCCCCTATACACGTAACAACTATATTCGTGTTACCAAACTTTAATTTGATGTCAATCGAAAAATAATTTCTCATATATACAATTCGTATTGCATTTAATATAAATTTTTAAAGGATATTTTAAGTGATGGATTATTGAAAAATTCGTGAATTTTTATTGACTTTTATATATTTGTACAGAAATAATGAAAATCTTTCGAAAATTTTGTGTAGATTTTCATTATAGACTTTTAAAGACTTTTATTATGAAAAAATAAAGTATATATATAATGTTATATGCCTATATAAGGTATTGTACATCCTTATTTATTAAATTTAATTCGGTACAATTAAATACTATTTTGAACCACTAATTGTGTAATGATCCACATCTCAACAAAATTATATTTTCCATGTCACCTCAATTAGATAAACAAATAATAAAAAATCAAAAAATAAATTATAAGATTTCAGTAATTAAAAAACTAATCAATATATACATTTTTAAATATTTATTCTTTTTTTTGTTAAATTTAAATTATAAATTGATTTTTTTCCATAGAAAAATTGGAAAAGAGAAAAAAATATTGATTTTTTTTTTAAATAATGGATCTAAGATTCATAAAATGGAAAGTGAAATATTTAAAAGAGAAATACAATTATTTTTTCTCTGAAAGTCTTTCAAACTCCTTGGGTGAATGACATAGATTATGAATTTTTGTATTCATACTTTCTACTTAATAGTTAATAATGTAAGAATTTTTTTAAAATCGATAAAAAAATATTCAAATTTTGAACATCCCGAGACTTCTAAAAAATTGCATTTTTTTTAATAACTGTGGATGTCCGGCCAGTTTGCACGCACCTCGACTAATTCCACGGGATCCTGAAGTTTACGGTCGGATACTCACCTCAGTGGCCCTGAGGGAACTCGAACTGGTGACCATTGGGGAGCAAATCTAAAACCTGACCAATAGAGCAACCCCTCAAAATTAAAGACTTCTAAAAAATTGCAACAATATTTGATTCAACAATACAATTTTTAAAATCCGAACACAAGGGCCTTACAGGCCCCTCACAAGGTGGCGGCCCCACAAGTATTAAAAAAAATTGTGCAGACCCACCATGTGTGTTGTTTGTACAACAACTGTAAAAAAAAATTCTACACTCCAAGCGGGGTTCTTAAAATCCTCTATTTTCTATAACTAAAAATCATATTTTTAGTAAAAATCGATAAAAATATATGAATCGAAAGTTAGTGAATCCTATAAAATATACGATTATAATTAATTATCGATTTCAACTTAAATTTTTATTAATATTTTTGCTACAAACCAAAGAGGCGCATGATCTACGTCTTTTATCCTTTAAAAAAAGAGTAATGCTATTCATCCCCAGTGGGGATGAAAACACAGTCTATATGGCTTTAAATGATAGGTTAAATGAAATGTGAAATTAAATGACTTATTTAATTTCACCTATCATTTAATGACACATTAACGCCACGTAAACTGTGTTTTCATCCCCAGTGGGGATTAATAGCTTTACTCTTAAAAAAAAGGAAAATTCTTGTGGTACATAAAGGGATCCATAATGGACACATTGCAGCCTACAATTGGTGGGAGTGCCTGTGGGACCGGCACTCCAACCAATTGTAGGTCGCAAAGTATCCATTATGTAAATCCTTATGGATCCCATAATGTACCACAAGAATTGTCCCAAAAAAAATTGCGAAAAGCATGCTCTACCATGACAGCTTAATTAATAATAATTAATGGAGTAATGGTGGGGAAACACCATATTTTCATGCATTCCATTCCAATCCAAACCAAAATTTCTCTTTCTACAAGGAAAGAAACTTCGTGGAAGCTCACTATGGCAGTTCATCCTCTTCATCCATTTAACCCCCTCCCTGCTTCTTCTCACTTTCCACTCCAACCCCATTTCTATCTCTCTTCTCCTTTCTCGGATATTTTTTTCCCACCATGAAACTCGACAAAATTATCCCCAGAAACCTCTTCAAGTCCAAGAAGTCACGCTCCATTTCTAGATCCGAAACGGATCCATCTTCATCCTTCAGCTCCCAAACCATGTCGGAGGAGGATGATTCTCAAGCCGGCTTCAAGAAGCCCAACGGCTCAGCCACGCCGACTAGTGTACTGCCCGTTGTGTACTTTGAACTTAAACAAGCGTTCGAAATGATAGACAGGTAAATACCTTATAAGCTATTAGAACAATAATTTTAAATTTGATTGCTCGTAGTGTAAGCTTATCGAGTCGTTATTGATAAAACTAGGAACAAATAGTCCAATACTCCAATTTTTCGTGATTTAACAGAGATGGCAACGGGAAGATAAGGAAGGAGGAATTGGAGGAGCTGCTCAGTCGAGTGGGTCCCGAGCCGCCGAGTCAGGAGGAGCTGAAGATGATGCTGAGCGATGTGGATACGGACGGGGATGGCTGTATAAGCTTGGAGGAGTTTCAAGCTATCGAATCGGCTTTCGGTCCACCGTCTTGCGACACGGAGCTCAGGGACACGTTTGATTTCTTTGACTCTAACGGTGATGGAAAAATAACGGCGGAGGAGCTTTTCAACGTTTTCAGAACAATAGGAGACGCACGATGCACATTAGAGGACTGCCGGCGCATGATAAGAGGGGTGGACGTGAATGGAGATGGGTTCGTCTGCTTCGAGGACTTCAGTCGTATGATGGAACAGCAATGATGTTTTTTTCCAAAATTTCTTGTCTGAAAAAAAACAAAAAAAAAATTAAATTATCATTTGCTGGTCCCCGGGGTTTCTTTTCTTTTTTGGTTTTGGAAGGCTGTGAAGGAATTTCATTATGGGGGAATATTAATCCAACTTTGTTTGAAGTGTTATATATAAATGAAAAGAAATATTTTGTGTAAAATTTAGATTTTTATGGACATTAACTAAAATTATCCACAATTTGGTCTAATTCTAATTTCTATCTAATATGTTTTAAACTATATAGAAAATTGATTACGAAGTTAATCATTTATATAATTTCGAGGCCTATGAATTTCATTAAATTGCTACGTAATAACTATTAAGACGACTTTACAAATCATTCGTACTGTTGACCCCAAAAAATGTTGCCAACAGATGCCGGGCCCACTCGTGCACACGTAAGCTTAATCCAACACGCTAATGCCGATCGACGGTCATGAGGACTCCAGAAAACGAGCGTGGGTGTGGCTAAAAGGCACGAGACGTCTCCGTTCAGGCCACCGGCATAAAAGAAATACGATTGTATAAGAAACCAATCGATAAATGACAAGATTCGTTATAGAAGAATGTTGTAAAAGAAGTGTTGAAATGAGAGAAATAAAGCTCCAAAATATTCGGTTTGTTCTATGAATTTTTGCATTAGTTTTATTGTATTACATGGTTGGGGTATTTATAGTGTTACAACTCAAATTGTGACCTTCGGATCAATTTACACGTGGCCTCATCTCCTCGACCAAGACCTCAAATCCTGAATCAAGTTGACTCTCCTATTGTCTTAACATTAAATGCTTTCCGACATTGACGAGACAAGACATAAGTAAACTTTACACACAAGTCACATCAATCACTTATAAGAGATTTTCACCATGGCCGAATCCTTATAAGTGGATCTTTGATGGGACTCGGATGTTAGAAGGAGGGGCCTCGGAGTAACAACGAGGGCCTCGGATTGGTAGCCCGACCTCGGAACTAAATCGAAGCTAGAGAATTATATCCTGATCGAATCAAGCCGGTCCCACCGTCGTGACGTAACGCCACGTG
Source organism: Fraxinus americana (assembly GCA_035079005.1). NCBI lineage: Eukaryota > Viridiplantae > Streptophyta > Magnoliopsida > Lamiales > Oleaceae > Fraxinus > Fraxinus americana. The sequence goes on along the minus strand of CM068706.1, from coordinate 51,555,465 downwards.
TCCGTTGTTCTTTAACCCGTAACAATAGTCCCCCAAGTCCATGTGTGGTCATTTATGCCAGGCGTGGACTTTCAAAGTCTGAAGTTCTTTTGGAGCTACGTCGAGATGAGGTGAGTTCGAATTCGAACTGTCCGAGGCTGATTTCCTTTTGATGAGGCGAGTTCATATTCGAACCGGCGAGGTGATTTCCTTTGATGAGGCGGGTTCATATTCGAACCGGCCGAGGCGATTTCCTTTTGATGAGGCGAGTTCATATTCGAACCGGCGAGTGATTTCCTTTTGATGAGGCGAGTTCATATTCGAATCGGCGAGGATTTCCTTTTGATGAGGCGAGTTCATATTCGAACTGGCCGAGGCTGATTTCCTTTTGATGAGGCGAGTTCATATTCGAATCGGCCGAGGCCGATTTCCTTTGATGAGGCGAGTTCATATTCGAATCGGCGAGGTGATTTCCTTTTGATGAGGCGGGTTCATATTCGAACCGGCGAGTGATTTCCTTTTGATGAGGCGAGTTCATATTCGAATCGGCGAGTGATTTCCTTTGATGAGGCGGGGTCATATTCGAATCGGCGAGGCCGATCTCCTTTTGATGAGGCGAGTTCATATTCGAATCGGCGAGTGATTTCCTTTTGATGAGGCGAGTTCATATTCGAAGCGGCGGCGATTTCCTTTTGATGAGGCGAGTTCATATTCGAATCGGCGAGGCCGATTTCCTTTTGATGAGGCGAGTTCATATTCGAATCGGCGAGGCCGATTTCCTTTTGATGAGGCGAGTTCATATTCGAATCGGCGAGGCCGATTTCCTTTTGATGAGGCGGGTTCATATTCGAACCGGCCGAGGCGATTTCCTTTTGATGAGGCGAGTTCATATTCGAATCGCGAGGCTGATTTCCTTTTGATGAGGCGAGTTCATATTCGAAGCCGAGGTGATTTCCTTTTGATGAGGCGAGGTGACGTTCATAGAAATTGATGCTGTGATGTGACGGTTTCTTATGTTTCCAAGGCCAATGAATCGCATCGAGACGAGTTTCAATAGCCGTCTGTTGTTTTTATTTAATGCACAATGATGGCTAATTATTGGGGTGTGTAGTTTCGAGGACAAGTTCACGCGTGAGCCAGTGTTGGTTCGTGCACGCACAAATCTGAGGCGTTGATGTAAAGAAAACGTTTGATTTCAAGGGTCAAGATTTGTGCAATTTTGTACGCGAGATCCGATCTAACGGTGGTGAATTCTTCGCTAGTATAAAAGCCAAAACTTTGTCATTTTCATACTTTACTTTCACGAAACACTCGAAATTTACTCAAATCGTGCTGTCAATCATTTTCCGACGAACTTCCGACGAGCTTCCGGCGAACTTTCTGAGTCTTTCCTTCGCTTTAGGTACTTTCTCCTTGCGTAGTTGTCTTCCCATTTTCCTTAGACACCCTTTTCTTGTACTATTCATATTCTTCCATCAACAATGTCTTCCGAGGCGTCTCTAGCCATGACAGTAGTTAGGAGTGGGGAGGAGTCAGTGTCTGCGGGGCCTCTCGGTGAGTGGTATAGCATGGCCGAAGAGCACTATAGATTATGAGGCGGGATGGGGGGGCTCAAAATCCAATCCAATATCACTTCGCCAAGCTAGACGAACTTAGGCGGACCTATAACATCCCCCCATTACGTCAAACTCTTGGTCCCCGATGCTCACGAAAGGGCTTGTTTTCCGAGGCCCAATTGCGTGGCCTTCGGTGAACACACGCAAGGCGGGTGTGCGTCTGCCTCTGCACCCCTTCTTTAGGGGCCGTGTGAGGACCTTCATGTTGTCCCCCACCCAAATTCTTCCCAATGGGTGGAGCCAAGTCGTGGGGACCTACTTCCTGTGGAAGGAAGTGTCTACGGGCGAGGACCTCCCACTTCATGTTTTCGAGTCCCTCTTCCACGCCGGGTCGTGGGAAAAGATGACTCAAAGGGTGGTATTACATCACTCCCTGGGGCTCCCACGCCCCTTTGTGGTCGGGCTCCCTTCATCCATTAAGGGGTGGAAGGAGTCGTGGTTACGGTGACGGGTAGGTGGCGGATGGTGGAGGGAGATCTTTGTCCCAGTACCGCGCCGACCCGGTACTACGAGGCTTGTGAGTGTCGTCTTGAGTTCTTATAGCTTCAACATGCCTCTCGATGCGATAAGCCCTCCCCCTTTTTTTTTTGTAGATTGTAGCACAAGGTACGAGCTTTGAGTGGGCTATTATAGAAGACATTTACCGACGGTCTCCGAGGCTCCAGAAGCTTTTCTCACTTAATCGAAAGGAGCGGATACTTCATTGATTTCGGACCGATGGCCCCCGAGGGTAAGAGGCGCCTTTACTTTTAACTAGGCGCCTCTTTTAATGATTTTGAACCGACTTTTCTTCGTAATCGCAGATAAATTCACCAAGAAGGATTATGCCGCCCGATATGGCCGGTATAATGAAGGCCACCTCCATGGGCGAAAGCACTAAAACCACAGGTCCATTTGGGGCAAAACAGTAAAGTCCAAGGTGGACCGCCTCGGCAAGAACAAAAACGAGAAAGAGGCCGAGGAGGAGGTGCAAGAGGAGGCCCCAAAAGGTGGCAAGCCGGCGGTGGCGAAGAAGCGAGGGTGGGTGATGAGCCGCAAAAGAGAAAAGCGGGCCCCGGGTGGGGGGTCGTCAAGTTTTGGGACCACGTGTCCTTTGAGAAGGGAGGTTCGAAGCGGCCGAAGCTCCTTCGATCTTCGATTGATCTTTGCCATGGTGGCCCGGTCTAGGAAGATCGTCATGGATGACGTGGCGAGAGCAGAGGGGGCCACGCAAGAAAAGGTTGTGGAGAGGACTCCGGGGAAAGTCCGGGAATTTCCTGGGGGGCGGAGGACAAGATAGCCCCTGCGTAATAGAAATGCGCCTCCGGAGGTGAGGGCAGACCCGAGGGCTTTAACAAGTTACGGACGGAGAGGTGGCGAGTTATGTGGCCACCTGTGATGCGTGGACCTCACCACTACTTTGGTGAGCCAAACCGCCAGGGCCTTGGGGTTGCAGGAGTGCCAAAGCTTTTGGCGAGATATTCGATCAAGGAATAGGGCCTCTCGCGACGAACCTGGAAAAGGTGAAGGCGGTGGCGGAGAAGAAAGAGGCCAACATTGAGCGAGAATTCGGAGAGATGTTGATGATTCCAAACGCGATGCTCTCAGATTGAGGCCTGAAGAAGGAGGTTCATGAGAGCCAATGTGAGGTGGGCCGCCTCACCAAAAAGGTGGAGATTTCGACAACCACCGGAAGGTCACCGCCGAAGCCGGAGAAGGCAAACCGAGTTAACCGGGGCTAAGGACGCCGGCGGTTCATGGAGAAGGAGCCGAGGTGGTTGGAGGCCGAAGTGAAAAGATATGAGGCGACGTGGTCGAGGCGGGCGATATTGCGGTGAGGAATTATATAGCCAACTTTCATCACACCGAAGAGTATCGACGCTTCGGCTGTATTGGAGCGAGTGGCCTATCGAGGTCTTTGAGAGGTTGGGAGAGGCACATCCGAGCTCGATGTTTACGAACCGAGAGCCGAGTTCTTGGAGGAGGAGGTTCCACGTACACTGTGAAGAAGGTGAGGTGGTGGAACTTGATCCCGAAGATGAGCCCTGCGAAGGGCCTCAACCGTTGAAGCACCTCAAGCAACGGATGCTCCAGCTCCCCCACCCCCTGCTCCTTGATACATTTTTGTAATTTTAACTCATCACTTTGTAATTCATTCGGCATATCAATATAACACAGATTTTGCTTCATCTTTACGCTGCCATTTATCTTTTCTGCAAGGAACTTAACTTAATGCAACAGTATCAAGGCCTTGCCATACTTAAATAATTAATAACTAGAATGGGATAACTGAGCAAACTATCCAGCAAAGCAACCAAGCAAACTTAGCAAATCTGAGGTAACTTAACTGAAACTCCTTTTCAAAACTTTTGACAACTGCTTTCCAGGGTATCATTCTGAAACTAACTTAACTTAATCCTTGACGAAACTGTTTTTAACCTCTCGCTTGGTGAACGGTTCATCCAAGCAGAGGCTTCTCCCTTTAGCGTTCAGCTTCACCAAAGGGAGGCATGTGATGTACGCTTTGGAGTTCGAACGAGGCGGCCTTCTTTTAAGGTTCCATCCTCTCCTCCGAAGCGCCCACGCTTCCCAGCTTGGTGGATGGTTCACCCAAGCAGAGGCTTCTCCCTTTAGCGTTCAGCTTCACCAAAGGGAGGCATGTGATGTACGCTTTGGAGTTCGAACGAGGCGGCCTTCTTTTAAGGTTCCATCCTCTCCTCCGAAGCGCCCACGCTTCCCCGGGTGGATGGTTCACCCAAGCAGAGGCTTCTCCCTTTAGCGTTCGGCTTCACCAAAGGGAGGCATGTGATGTACGCTTTGGAGTTCGAACGAGGCGGCCTTCTTTTAAGGTTCCATCCTCTCCTCCGAAGCGCCCACGCTTCCCGGCAGTGGATGGTTCACCCAAGCGAGAGGCTTCTCCCTTTAGCGTTCGGCTTCACCAAAGGGAGGCATGTGATGTACGCTTTGGAGTTCGAACGAGGCGGCCTTCTTTTAAGGTTCCATCCTCTCCTCCGAAGCGCCCATGCTTCCCGGCTTGGTGGATGGTTCACCCAAGCAGGCTTCTCCCTTTAGCGTTCGGCTTCACCAAAGGGAGGCATGTGATGTACGCTTTGGAGTTCGAACGAGGCGGCCTTCTTTTAAGGTTCCATCCTCTCCTCCGAAGCGCCCACGCTTCCCAGCTTGGTGGATGGTTCACCCAGCGAGAGGCTTCTCCCTTTAGCGTTCGGCTTCACCAAAGGGAGGCATGTGATGTACGCTTTGGAGTTCGAACGAGGCGGCCTTCTTTTAAGGTTCCATCCTCTCCGAAGCGCCCACGCTTCCCAGCTTGGTGGATGGTTCACCCAAGCAGAGGCTTCTCCCTTTAGCGTTCAGTTTTACCAAAGGGAGGCATGTGATGTACGCTTTGGAGTTCGAACGAGGCGGCCTTCTTTTAAGGTTCCATCCTCTCCTCCGAAGCGCCCACGCTTCCCGGCAGTGGATGGTTCACCCAAGCAGAGGCTTCTCCCTTTAGCGTTCAGTTTTACCAAAGGGAGGCATGTGATGTACGCTTTGGAGTTCGAACGAGGCGGCCTTCTTTTAAGGTTCCATCCTCTCCTCCGAAGCGCCCACGCTTATGGTAGTTGACGAAGATTGGAGAAAACTTATTTATTTATAAAGGCTGGGGAACAACTTCCAGCTACTGATTACATTCACTGATAATACATTCTCAGATGCTCAACATTCCACGGGTGAGGTTGAATTCTACCATCCATGTCTTTTATCCAGTAGGTGCCGGGCCGAATTTCCCTTTCAATTTGGTAGGGTCCTTCCCAGTTGGGTCCTAGGGTGCCCAACCCCTCTTTGAGGATAGGAAAACCCTGCGGAGGTCTAAGTCGTTTATGCGGAAGGACCTCCTTTTCATCTTTGAGTTGTAGTATCGACTCATCTTCCTCTGGTAGGTTGCAAGCTTCAGCTGGGAATCATCTCTCTTTTCTTCAAGGAAATCAAGCTCACACCTTCGAAGTTCCTCATTAGATATCTCATTGAAGCTTAATCTTCTGGGTGAAGGTAATCCTACCTCCACCGGGCTCATCGCTTCGCCGCCATAAGTCATGGAGAAGGGGTTTCCCTGTAGGTGTTACGCTCGTCGTTCGTATCGCCCATAGCACACAGGGTAATTCATCTACCCAAGCTCCCTTAGGCTGTATCAAGCTTCTTTTTCAAGGTGTGTTTGATGGTCTTATTGACGGCCTCCACTTGGCCATTGGCCTGGGGGTGATGAGGCGTAGAAAAGTGCTTTCTGATTCCAAGTTCTTCACAGAGGTCCCGGACCTTCCGGTTGTCAAATTGTTTGCCATTATCAGAGACGATCGAGTGAGGGATGCCGAAGCGGCAAATGATATTCTTCCATAGAAATTTGGAAGTGTTGGCCTCAGTGATCTTTGCCAGAGGCTCAGCTTCTACCCATTTCGTGAAATAATCGATAGCTACTATGGCGAAACTAGCGCCTCCTCTGCCCTTAGGCAATGGGCCAATGAGGTCCACCCCCCACTTGCTAAAGGGCCATGGGCAGTCGGTCACCGTAGTAAGCTCCCGAGAGGGTTGCCTCTGCACGTTGGAAAAACGTTGGCACTTGTCACATTTGCGAACGAATTGGAGAGCGTCTTTTTTCATTGTAGGCCGCAATATCCTGCCTGCTTTATTGGCCAAAGCTAATCCTCCGGAGTGATTGCCACGATGCCCTCATGAATTTCTCTAAGTACATAATCGGCTTCTTCTCCTCCTACGCACCGAAGGAGGTGCGAGAACCCAGCGTTTGTATAGAACATCGTCCACTAACAAGAAATGGGCGGACCTTCTACGTATTTTATACGCATCTTCCTTATTATCGGGTAAGGAATGATCTTTGAGGTAAGATATGAGAGGTTGCATCCAAGTTGGGGTACCTTCTACCCACATCACCACCTCTCTGCGGAGGTGGATGGCACAGGGAGGTGTTCAATTGGGACCACCGCCAACAATTCGTAATCTTTCTTTGCTAGCAAGCTTAGATAAGGCATCAGCGTGCGCGTTTTCAAGGCGCGGTATCTGACTTAATTCAATTTTCTCAAAGGAAGGGAGTAGGCTCACTACCAATTTGAGATATGAGGCCATGGCTTTGTCCCTTGCCACGAAGTTGCCGTTTACCTGTCCCACTATAAGCTGGGAGTCGATGCTGATGTGAAGCCTCTTTACGTGCATTTCCTTGGCTAGCATGAGGCCAGCGAGGAGGGCCTCATACTCTGCAGCATTGTTGGTGGCTTTGAAGCCGAACCGTCGCACTATTCAACATATGACCTTCGGGGCTCACAAGAACTACGCCGGCACTGAGCTGTCTCCCCTGCCGAACCGTCTATGAACAAATTCCATGTTGGGGGCTCGGAAGGCTCGCCTCCTGGCCAATTTCCGGCGCGTTGGTAAATTACGCCACAAAATCTGCTAAAGCTTGCCCTTTGACGGTTCGGCTTTGAAGAGGATTTCAAACTCGCTCAACTCCACCGCCCACTTCGATAGTCTACCCGCGGCTTTTGTAGAACTTGTCTGAGTGGAAAGTTTGTCAGTACATGAATGGTGTGAGCCTGAAAATAGGGCCTCAATTTGCGAAGCGATGATCAATGCCAGGGCTAACTTTTCCATGTCCGGGTATCGCGTCTCGGGAGGTATTAAAGCACTTGATATAATAAACGAGCGGTGAGTTGAATTCTCCTCTCTCACAAGTACTGCACTTATAGCCTCGAGGGAAACTGCTAAGTAAAGTTGTAGCACCTCGCCAGGTTTGGGTTTTGATAGGAGGGGGCCTGCCCTAGGTGCCTTTGAGCCCTGGAAAGCCTCTTCACACTCCTCGATCCACCTGAAACTTCGTCCTCCTCTTGAGTATTCTAAAGAATGGGAGGCATTTATCGATGAGATTTCGATATAAAGCGGCTCAAAGCGACCACGACCGTCAAACTTTGCACTTCTTTTGGTTTTACGTGGGGATTTCATCTCAATTAACGCTTGGATCTTTTACGGATTTGCTTCGATGCCACGTTGATTGACCATGTACCCCAGAACTTGCCTGACGCTACTTGCAAAGGCACATTTCGGAGGATTCAACTTCATGTGATACCTTCGCGTAACTCGAAGGCTTCATGGAGGTGGGATATGTGATCATCCACTTTCAGACTCTTAACAAGCATATCATCTACATAGACCTCCATAGTTTTCCCAAGCAAATTAGCAAACATCTTGTTTACTAACCTCTGGTACGTTGCTCCAGCATTCTTTAATCCAAAAGGCATCATTCTGTAGCAATAAAGGCCTCGGTCCGTTATGAACGAGGTGTGCTCCTCATCGCCTGAGTACATGGGAATTTGATTGTAACCAGAGTAGGCATCCATGAAACTCAGGGACTCGTGTCCGGCAGTGGAGTCCACCAATTGATCAATTCTGGGAAGTGGGAAGATGTCTTTCGGACATGCCTTATTGAGATCAGAAAAATCAATGCATACCCTCCACTTCCCATTATGCTTTTTCACCAGTATCGGATTGGATATCCATTTTGGGTAGAGGGCCTCCCTTATAAAGCCATTGTTAACAAGCTTCTGCACTTCCTCTTTCAAGGCCTCATACCTCTCTGGGTTAAGGGCTCGCCTCTTCTGTCTGTGCGGGGCAACTTTAGGATCAATTTGTAGGTGGTGGCAACTGACTCCAGGGTCAATGCCTACCATATCCTCATGCCTCCAAGCAAAGACATCGTGATTCTTGCACAAAAATTCTTTAAGCTCCCCTTTGAATCTTGGGGCTAAACTTCTTCCAACCTGCAGCAACTTGGTTGGTTCCTTTGAATCGATAGGAAAGCTTTCTAACTCTTCCATGGGAGCTGCCTGGGAATCAGCCTCGGTTATTCGTGGATCGAGTTCATCAAGTGCTGGTAATTCGAGGCTCTTGGTACCCGCCACCATGTGCATATCCCTAGGCTCGGCCTTCCTCGCGAGTTAAGGTAGCATTCCCTTGCCCCTCTTTGGTCTCCTTTGACCGTTGCCACCCCTCTATCAGTTTGGAACTTCATGCATAGGTGATGAATGGAGGTAATTGCTCCCAAGTCCTTCAATGCGGGCCTCCCCAATACCCCATGATAGGCTGACCTGCTGTCCACTATCAAAAACTCCATAAAACATGTGGTTGCTAGGGGTGGAGCTCCCATTTCTACGGCTAGGGTAATTTTGCCCCTGGGGATAATACTGTCCCCCGTGAAACCGTATAAGGGAGTGTTGGTAGGGGTTAACTCATGATCCGGGATCATCTTGTCAAAGGTAGATCCAAATAGGATGTTCACGAAGCTGCCGTTGTCTACCGGCATTCGCCTCGATCCGTTCCCTGGCTATCACGACTCTTACTACCGAGCATCACAAAGGTGTGGGTAATGAATACCTTCGAATCTTCATGTGTAAACACAATCGGAGGCGATTGGCTCCTTCGCGAACTGCCCACAATGTAGCTAGCCAATGGAGGAGCCCTTGCCTCTCGCACGTAGTTCCTTTGAGAGTTTCTGGTGCTTCCACCAACATAAGGACCTCCAAATATTGTGTCAATCTCATGAACAGGGACATCATCAGGTCTACCTCGATGGTCTCTTCGTTCTTTGTTCATTTGGGTTCTCGTTCCTTTCTCTTTCTCTTCCACGAGGAGATGCTTCCCTGTGATGGGAAGGGGCCTCGCCGCCTAGATCGTGAATCTTGCCTCGGCGGGGGCCTCGCTCCTCGGTCTCGAGTTGTTCCGATTGTTACTTGGAATCCGAATTTACGGGATGCAAGGCTATGTCTCTACGATCGGCGGTGGCAGTAGGAATGGTGATAAGTGCAATAGCCTTGAGAGTTGCCTCTGCCTTGATTCGAGTTCCGTCCCCGGCCTCGTCCTCTTTGGGGGGCCTGTTGTGTTCGTGGATTTTCAGGGGTACCCGTAGTCGGCACGTCCTCGTAGGCCAAAGTTGGTACAGCATTCAATGTGGCGGCGGCAAGTGCACTCGCCCGAGCCTTGGCGGCTTCCACATTGGGTTGACCCCACCCGATCCATCAGGTGGGAGGTTGGACCTCTACCACGTTGCCTTTGTTGGGGTTGTAAACCCCTACTTGCCCTGTTTCGATGTTCTATCAGTTCCTCATTGATGATTTCACGTCGCATCATCTCCAACAAAGCATCATAAGTTGGGGGATCTTGATTCTGCACATCTCTCCAAAACAGGGTATTCATGTTGAGGCCTCCTCTAAGGGCGGATAGAGCTTCGCGATCAGTGACTTGAACACAGCAAGTCATTTCGTCCGTGAAGCGGACAAACTTTTCAAAGTTTCTTCTGGCTGTTGTCTCATATCTTGGAGGCGTTGGATTGGGGCCTCGCCTTCTTTACTTACTGCGAATCTTTTCAAAAAAGTGGTTTTGAATTCCGGCCAACTTCGAATGCTCCCAGGAGGTAACCTACTATACCAAATTTCAGTGACTCCACTTAAAGTCAAATGGAAGGCCACCGCATTTAACAAGAGTGGCGCCTCTCGAGCTCATGTGTGTTTTGTAGCTATTCAAGTGCTTCTCGGGTCGCCTCTCCCATCATATTTGGGTATCTTGGGCATAGTATAATGATTTGGGACACAGGCATTTCTTAGCTCCCTTGAGAATGGCAGATTGTCATCGTCATCATCTAAGTCGCGGGATCTCGGGGACCATCCGAATCATAATTAGCCTCGGCTTCATGCACAGGGCATTGCGTGGAGGGTCTGCACTGGTTGCGAGCCTCCTCATCCCTCCTAAGGCGCTCATGACGAGGTGGCGAGCACGGGGGCACGTTCTTGCCTTTCCTCCGCGCGAACCTCGGGAGGTGGGGCGTGGCCTATTCCTAGAAGCGTGGGCTGCATTCCTTTGTCTTCGCCTCGACCTATCGGGCTAAGCCTATCAAATACCGGCGGACCTGCGGGGCCTCGGTGCCGGCTCATATTCGGGAGGGAAATTATCCTCCATGTTGAACGGGGCCTCGGAGGGTCGGCGGAAGCATAATTGGAGGAAATATCGACTCCAACTTCCCTTTCCACCGGGCTTCCTCCCTATCTTGCTGGAGGAATAAGTTCTTTGACTCGAACTTCGTCGAGTTGATATGGCTCTTGTGGAACAAAGGAGGGAGGTGGGGGACCTCCCGGCCTTGCATTTGCCTCAATAGCTCTTGCATCGCCAAGTTTTGATTAGTAATGCTCCTCATATTGGTGCCATGGTTGCCATTTCCCTAGTAGCCGCCAACCTCCTACCACCTCGCTTTGTGATGGTGGTGGGGTCGGCGTCGGACCGCAGGGGCCTCATTGTCAGCTTCTCTAGTTCGTCTGGGGGGAGCCTCTTCTCCTGAACTCATGTCTCTCGAAACTTGAATAAACTTGAACTTCGGGGGCTTCCTCTTACTCTTCTTTGAAGAATAAATCCTTTTTCAAGGGGGATGCCCAAAAATGTTTCAGCCAGCCTTTTCCACGGGGTTGCTCGTGGTTATAGTGTGGTTTCCCACAGACGGCGCCAATCTGTTGACCCCAAAAAATGTTGCCAACAGATGCCGGGCCCACTCGTGCACACGTAAGCTTAATCCAACACGCTAATGCCGATCGACGGTCATGAGGACTCCAGAAAACGAGCGTGGGTGTGGCTAAAAGGCACGAGACGTCTCCGTTCAGGCCACCGGCATAAAAGAAATACGATTGTATAAGAAACCAATCGATAAATGACAAGATTCGTTATAGAAGAATGTTGTAAAAGAAGTGTTGAAATGAGAGAAATAAAGCTCCAAAATATTCAGTTTGTTCTATGAATTTTTGCATTAGTTTTATTGTATTACATGGTTGGGGTATTTATAGTGTTACAACTCAAATTGTGACCTTCGGATCAATTTACACGTGGCCTCATCTCCTCGACCAAGACCTCAAATCCTAGCAATCAAGTTGACTCTCCTAGCTGTACTAACATTAAATGCTCTGACATTGACGAGACAAGACATAAGTAAACTTTACACACAAGTCACATCAATCACTTATAAGAGATTTTCACCATGGCCGAATCCTTATAAGTGGATCTTTGATGGGACTCGGATGTTAGAAGGAGGGGCCTCGGAGTAACAACGAGGGCCTCGGATTGGTAGCCAGGGCCTCGGAACTCGCAACTGAAGCTAGAGAATTATATCCTGATCGAATCAAGCCGGTCCCACCGTCGTGACGTAACGCCACGTGTCCGTTCTGTTCTTTAACCCGTAACACGTACCAATTTATCTTAACCTAATTCCTATAGTGGAATTAGCTTTTCAAATCCTCGATAAATAGAAGTTTTCAGATAATTTTTCTACTGTCAAGTTCGTCATTTATTTTCGACTCACTTTGATTTATATTAATCAATTTGGTCGAATGTAACAACCTTAATACTCGTTAATCGTTGCTCCCAACCACACCTACCGTCATCCTACTAGTTGAATGCCTAAACTTTGTGCAAATTTGCTGGCACGCATCTTTCATTTCGCAAGGAGTAATGCATTAATATAGTGAATTTCATATCTATACATTCATGATAAAACACCTTATACACAAACTAACGATCATCTCGATGATAAGAGATAAATAGCATTATTTTTTTGGGAGTCGTGCACCCTGCAAGCAATGGATCACATAGTATTAATTATTAACAATATTCCTTTTCCCCAATAAAATAAGACATTTTTTCGTTTGCTAGGAAATTTTGAAAATCTTATGAGACGACCGTTACAATTTTCTACGCAATAAATATATTTATATTAAAAGGTTTTGTAAATTATGCAACAATTCTTGCATTTTTCAAGGAATTTGCATTAAAAAGGGTTAAAGAAACCGGAAATTGCAAAAAGAAAATTCTTCTTTTTCTAGAAAAGGCGCCGTATCTTAGAGGCAATTGCCGTAAAATTTCTCCCCCGTTGAAATCACGTTTTCTACTTGACTTTTTAGTTTATGAAACTTGGCAAGAGAGCGTGTTTTGTGGACTTTTAAGGATTTTATTATTTAGTTAATGCAAATGGACTTTATGATATTTGATTGTGTTTTTAATGTGAAATTGCTGTTAACGTCTTTTTCCAACCGTCACGTCCCTTTTAATCTATGTTTGACTCATGTTTATAAATTATTTTTAAATATTCAAGTCATATTCATTCACAAATTTCGAAATACTCACAAGTAATACTCGTTTTTCTATCCCCACATTTCTATATATTTATAATTTAAATCGTGTTTAAATTATACTCCTACATCTCATAAAGATAGACTTGATTTCTATTTTCATCTGTTTTGAATTATATTTATTAGTTTTTTGAATATGCTCGTATTTAATGTACCTTATTATCAACTTATATAAATCAATCATATTGAAACCATTATCTAATGCATGGGTATTGTTTACCCCAAAAAATGAGCTCAACAGAATCCCTGCCACGTCCCCTCCACGTGGATATCACCTGCAGACTAAACACCCCGTTAGGAGGTAAAGGCCGCTGGTCAAGAAAAAGGTCCGGCGACCGTTTGTACTCCGATGGTCAAGTCAACTACCGGACGAGGAAAATATAAGTGCAAGAGAGGAAGAGGGGAAGATGATAGAGTTAGAGAACATACCTTAAATGAGATGGATCACGCATATATATAGAGAAGTTAAATGTGAATGGACCATATGGTTTATGGGTCTTGCCCATGCCCAAAACCGAGGCTCTGAGACTCTCAGCCGAGGCACTTTGTAAGTGGATGATGCCCTTCAGCCGAGGCTCCAATATAAGTGGATGAGGCCCTTAGCCGAGGCTACTTGTAAGTGGTTGAGACCCTTTAGCCGATGTTGTTTCTAAGTGGTTGAGGCCTTTTAGTCGAGGCTGTTTTTAAGTGGTTGAGGTCCTTCAACCGAGGCTCTTCATTAGTTGATAAGGTCCTTCAGTCGAGACTCTTTCTAGGTGAGTGATGCCCTTTAGTCGAGGCTCCTTATAAGTGGTTGAGGTCCTTCAGCTGAAGCTCTTTCTAGATGAATGAGGCCCTTCAGCCAAGGCTCCTTATAAGTGGTTGAGGTCCTTCAGCCGAGTCTCTTTCTAGATGGATGATGCCCTTCAGCCGAGGCTCCTTATAAGTGGTTGAGGTCCTTCAGTCGAGGCTCTTTCTAGGTGGATGAGGTCCTTCAACCGAGGCTCTTTACGATGACCTTCAATCCAAGGCTCCTTTAGACTAAAGCTCATGATGTCTTTTTAGAGGACCCTCTAAGTCAATGCCACGTCGGCAATGTGGGACCCTCCCTTCAAGATAGTGTCACGTAATTTACGGGAGTAACAATAGTCCCTCAAGTCTAGGCATGATTATTTATATAATACATGGACTTGAAAGTAATATTGAGATAAAAAGTTTGCGTAAGGGGTGACCTTCAAGATAGTGCATCTTCCTGTAGGTAAGTCCTTTGCTTTACGATTTACTGAAATTCTGACAGAGCCGAAGTCCTTATGTACCCAAGCTCTCTACTTCAAATATTCCACGGAAGTTCTACGGAGAGAGTTGAGCCCCCTATGGTCCGAAGCTTACAAACCTCAAATATTTGTTGAACTCTTGATAAAGGGAGCTGGGGTCCCCATTTTTTGAAGCTCTTTAGCCTGTTTTATTTGTCTTTATAACTTTTACCTCTTTGCAAGGGGTTTACTCATCTGTGCAAGAGCTTCATCCATAGTGTTTGATCCAGCCAAGGTGGGCAATAAGGTGGGCCCACCCTTCTCCTTACGAAGCGGTAAATGACATCCTTGCAGGTGGATGGTACATCCATGTCAAGGGCTTCCTGCAGGGTGGACGGTTCATCCCTGCAAGGGATAATGTAATAGTAGAGGCAATGCTCTGAATCTGTAAGTAGCTATAATAAGCTGACATCCTTACATGGGGGTGGCACATCCATGTCAAGGGCTTCCTCCATGGTGTTTGATCCAACCATGAAAGGCTTCTTCTTTGACGTTCAGCTTCGTCGAAGGAAGGCATGGGCTGGTGCATGCTTCTTCACATGGTGGATGGTTCATCCATGTGAAAACTTCTTCCTTTAGGAACGAGGTCTTCAAGATAGCACATCTTCCTTTTTTCAAAGGAAGAGGTCTTTTAGTGCATCTTCCATTTTTAAGGAAAGACATCCTCAAAATAGCGTCTCTTCCTTTTTCAAGGAAAGAGGTCTTTTAGCACTTCTTCATTTTTTCAAGGAAAGAGGTCTTTAAGTGATCGCCTCTACCTTTTTCAAGTTCATCCATGTGAAGGCATCTTCCTTGACGTTGGGCCTCGTCGAAGGAAGGCATGTGCTGGGGCACGCTTCCTCACATGGTGGACGGTTCATCCATGTGGAGGCTTCTTCTTTGACGTTCATCATTGTAGCGACCGCGAACTTTTAAATTATATAAATTAATTTTCTCGAAAAATGTGTCGCTAAAACGTAACCCTAATTTTCTAGAGAAACGCGTTCGTCTAGCCGTTATAAAAACGAATTTAAATCTATTCGATTAAATCCAATCTCGAATAATTATTTTATTATCAATTTCGAATTATTTTATTTATATCCAATTTTTATTTAATTCAAGCCCAATTACTTATTAGTCCAAATCTTGGATGTTTAGGTCCAATTCCACTTAAGTCCAACAAGGAAATCATTTTAATCCAATCACCTAAACCCAATTAGAAAACCTTACAGCCCAAATGCTAGACCCAACTATTCCTAGCCCAATTACCCACCTAGGGATTTGTGCCCTAATTCCCACTATTCATATACACTCTTCCCCCCCCCCCCCCCCCATTTCACACATCACGCAGCCAAAATCATTTTTGGTAAGAATTCCTCTCCTCTTCCTCAATTTGGAAGTTCACAATTTATGATAGAAAATTCAATCCCTAACATCAACCATTTTGAGATTCATGTGTGATGCTAGAAAACCAATTTCTAGCAATCAACAACCAATCTCAATCCACTCCTGCAGAAATCGCACCACCACAGCCAGCTCCACCAACCTCCACTGCAAGGTCACTGCAAGTCACAACACCATTCACCAAACCATCACTGCATTCATCACCAACACTGCAGCACCACATTCCAGCCACCCAACTCAACATCACACCAACTGCAACCAAACACACAAGCTCCAACCACCCATTTTCGAACCACCACCATCATCACCATGATGTTTTCACTCCAAAATCGAGACCTCCAACCACACAGCAAGACACCACCAGAAGCATACACGAGCTGCAGCCTCCCAAGCTGCAGCCACCCAACCCTCAACCCAGAACTCAACCAACAGGCCTCTAACCCAGCTCAAACTCCATTGCACACACACATGCTGCAGCTAAGCCCGTGGGTTGCAGCCACCCATTCGAACGGTCCCATAGCCAACCCCACCATCACACAAAACCAAGAAAAATCAAGAAATAAACCAACCCAATACCTACCTCGACCGAATCCGAACCTCCAAGCCTTGGTTAACTGCCAATCCACGCGCCCAAAGCCCCAAATAAACCCCCCCACCTACCCCTATGTCCGGCGCCACCACCGCCGGCCGGTGGTGGCGAGATCTCGAGGAAGGGGGGCGAAGCCCCTTCTCCCGTCGCCACTCTCTCTCTCTGTCGTGAATGAGAGAGAGAGAAATGATATATTTTTTTTATTTTGTTTTGATTTTATTTTGATTTTGATTTCTAAAAGTTATGTTTTAGCCCCCAAGTTATAATTTGTTTTAAGTTAGTCCCTAAATTGTTTTTAGTTTAGCCCTTAAATTTAAGTGTTTTAATTTCAGTCCCTTAATTTTATTTTCAGTTTTAGATAATGTTTAATTTAACCCCCAAGTTTATAAATTATTATTTCAGTCCTTAATATTTTATTTTCAGTTTCAGCAGATTTTCAATTAAGTCCTTAAGTTCTGAAAATGTTTAATTTCTGCCCTTTAGTTTTATTTTCAGCTTTATTATATTTACAGATTAGTCCTTAAACTATTAAAAATTATTATTTTAGTTTTCAGCTTTTATTTTCAGCTTTAATATACTTACAGCTTAGTCCTTAAACTATTAAAAGTTATTATTTCAGTTTTTAACTTTTATTTTCAGTTTTATTATAATTACAGTTCAGTCCCTAAACTTATGAAAGTTATTATTTTAGCCCTTAAAATTTTATTTTCAGATTTAATAAATTTCCAATTTAGCCCCTAAACTTTACTTTATCATTTTAAGTCATTTATTTCAATTTCAATAATTTTCAATTAAACCCTTAAACTTAATTTCAACACTTTAAAACTTTAAAATTCGAAATACTAATTCAAACTTATTTTCTATTTTTGGCTAGACGATACGTACGAACAATTAGGAGTTTCAAGTTATTTTCCCACTCCACTCTTCACGCAACTCGAAATATTTGAGGTAGACTCGCCACCATTAATTAGTTTAAATTATAATTGCATGCTTTATGTGAATTACGTGATTTATATGTTTTATGCATAGGATGAGAATGTGTCATATGAGATATATGATATTGTTATGCTTGCCATAACTTATATGCTTAATTGCATGAGAAAAAAATAAAGAAAGAATCTCTTATGAGATAAGAAGAGAATGTTATGCATAACTTATGTGCTTCATCCGCACAAGAAAGAAAGACTACCCACATCCCATGTTTTTAAAGAGCCTATGATTTTCAAGAAAATGAACCCAAGATGATATCACATTGTATATTGCATAAATGTGTTTTCAATTATTCTGTAAATTAATTATCGGCAATGAGTCTACTGAGTATTTCTTCGAAATACTCATTCTGCTATTTTAACAATATTTGCAGACTACGGAGGCGATCGAGATTGATCCGGCAGTGGTGGCATAAAAGAATTTGACTATCGAAATTATTATCTCTTTGAAGTTTTTTATATTCGAATATTGATAACATTTTGTCGTTTTCCGCTATTTCTAAAATATGATATTTAAATTTTAAATATCCTATGAGTTTTAAATTGCCGACGTAGTTTTCAATTGCAAATGTGATTTTAAAAATTAGGTTATTTCCGAAAAATTGATTGACAAAATTAGAGCAAAAGACGATGACGTGGCAATCCGGGTTAACAGAACTCGGGGCGCTACAAGCATCGTCGAAGGAAGGCATGTGATGGGGCACGCTTCCTCACATGGTGGATGGTTCATCCATGTAAAAGCTTCTTCCTTGACATTCGGCCTTGTTGAAGGAAGGCATGTGCAGGGGCACGCTTCCTCACATGATAGATGATTTATCCATGTGAATGCTTCTTCCTTGACGTTCAGCCTCGTCGAAGGAAGGCATGTGCTGGGGCACGCTTCTTCACATGGTGGATGGTTCATTCATGTGAAGGCTTCTTCCTTGACGTTCTGCCTCGTCGAAGAAAAGCATGTGTTGGTGCACGCTTCTTCACATGGTGGATGGTTCATCCATGTGAATGCTTCTTCCTTGACGTTCAGCCTCGTCGAAGGAAGGCATATGCTGGTGCACGCTTCTTCACATGGTGGATGGTTCATCCATGTGAAGACTTCTTTCTTTGGGAATGTGGTCTTCAAGATAGCGCCTCTTCCTTTTTTCAAAGGAAGAGGTCTTTTAGTGCATCTTCCATTTTTAAGGAAAGACGTCTTCAAAATAGCGTCTCTTCCTTTTTCAAGAAAAGAGGTCTTTTAGTACTTCTTCCTTTTTTCAAGGAAAGAGGTCTTTAAGTGATCGCCTCTTCCTTTTTCAAGTTCATTCATGTGAAGGCTTCTTCCTTGACGTTGGGCCTCGTCGAAGGAGTGCTGGGGCACGCTTCCTCACATGGTGGATGGTTCATCCATATGAAGGCTTCTTCCTTGACGTTCAGCATCGTCGAAGGAAAGCATGTGATGGGGCACGCTTCCTCACATGGTGGATGGTTCATCCATGTGAAAGCTTCTTCCTTGACATTCGGCCTCGTCGAAGGAAGGCATGTGCTGGGGCACGCTTCCTCACATGTGGATGATTTATCCATGTGAAGGCTTCTTCCTTAACATTCAGCCTCGTCGAAGGAAGGCATGTGCTGGGGCACGCTTCCTCACATGGTAGATGGTTCATCCATGTAAAGGCTTCTTCCTAGACGTTCAACCTCGTCGAAAAAAGGCATGTGCTGGTGCACACTTCTTCACATGGTGGATGGTTCATCCATGTAAAGGCTCCTTCTTTAACATTCAGCCTCGTCGAAGGAAGGCATGTTCTTGTGCACGCTTCCTTACATGGTGAATGGTTCATCCACGTGAAGGCTTCTTCCTTTGGGAATGAGGTCTTCAAGATAGTGCTTCTTCCATTTTTCAAGGGAAGAGGTCTTTTAGTGCATCTTCCTTTTTTGAGGAATGACGTCTTAAGAATAGTGTCTTTTCCTTTTTCAAAGAAAGAGGTCTTCAAGTGATCACCTCTTCCTTTTTCAAGGAAAGACATCTTCAAAATAGTGCCTCTTCCTTTTTCAAGGAACGAGGTCTTTATTATTGCCTCTTCCTCTTTCAAGGAATAAGAACTTAGGATAGTCGCAGGTCTTGTATTATTGCGTCTTCCTTTTCAAGGAATAAGGACTTAGGATAATCGCCTCTTCCTTTTTCAAGGAACGAGGTCTTGTATTATCGCCTCTTCCTCTTTCAAGGAATAAGAACTCAGGATAATCGCATCTTCTTTTGTCAAGGAACGAGGTCTTATATTATCGCCTCTTCCTTTTTCAAGGAATGAGGTCTCCAGCCAGGGATAAGCATCTGGCGAAATGGGGAATAAACATTCTGCTAATAAAGTCTCGAACTATCGGAGTCTTAGGGGCTATTCTCTTTAGCCGTTTTAGGTCGTTTTCTGTTTTCGATTTTCCAAAACAGTGAAAACGAGTTCTCTTTCCTATTTTCGAATATACGTTTTTGAAAACGCAAAAAAAATTTGTACACAAAACACAAACCGAAAAAAACATTATTTTGGACGTTTTCTGCCAAACCACGAAAAAACTTGAAAACATGGGAAACAACCCATTTTCCAATTTCCAGCCTCTTCTGCCAAAACAATGTAGCGGCCACTTCCAACCTTCTAAACTCCGGCCATCCTCCTCCACCACCACCGGATTTGCATACCATTGTGAAGCCCTCAATCCCTTCTTCAGTAACCACACAAACCACTACCCAAACATATACCAAAATCAATCAAAAATCATCCTCAAAAATTGAACTAGTGCAAACTGCTTCTGTCGAAATCTCCACCTCTGGCGACACCCAAGGTCGCGCACCACAACCGGTCGATTACCTACCCGCAGACGTCTCCAGCCATAGCTCCAATTTACCCAAAATGTCAACCCAACCACAGGCAAAATGGCGAACTCATTTAAGTTTATATCTTTACTTAGGTTTATTTACTTAGGTTTTTTTCTTGTACTTAATGATGGTGATAGAGACCGCATTTAAGTTTATATCTTTATGCCCCTATTTTTATTTTTTGAGCTGACAACTATCCGGCTATGATTGTAAAAATATTTTTGTCAAACTTGGCTTCAATTATTTCTCTTATTTCCTTGGGAAAGTATTGAGAAATCATGTTACTAATGGGGATGATTGACAATTTGTTTGTTAAACTTTCAGTAGAATTGAAATAGAATGTTACTTGGTCACCCGAGGATTGAGGAATAATAATATAAATGGTGTTTTTAATTCTTTATCAGACATGAATCATGAATTCTAGAGTTCATTTGAGGTTTGTAAACTGTAGCGAGCTATGACATTTCTGCACCCATATTGTGAATCTTGTAGAATTTTGTAATTGAATCAAAATGAAAATGTCACAGCAGCTAGAAATGTGCTATGGTGTAATTGAATTTACTGTCTTCCGAGTCATATTTTTGCCAAGCCACTAGTGGACATAAGTAGCCTGTGAAAACTGGAAGAATGTTCTTTTTCTTTATATTGTCATGTATGGCTTTGATTACTTGAAAAATGGTTTGTTGACAACATTTGGTTACTGATATTTTATGGTGACACAATGTTCTTTTATTTTATTTTTATTCTATTCATTCTTCCTTGTTTTAATTTTGAACAATCATCATTTATTATTCAGAACCTGCAAACTTGATGATTGTGCCAGAAGTTTTTAGAACTAGATGAAATCTTGGTGAATACTTCTGTTTGCTGAGGATTACCAATTATTTTTATTTTTTCCAACATTTGGAGTGGGCGAGTGCCTTTGTCATGGCAAATGTAGGAGCATCTACATATTTTGGCGGGATTGGGTTGTTGGGGTGGGGGAGAGAGCTTTGGCATTTGTTGGTTTCTTGAAAATATAGCAAGCATGGCCAATATGAGTGTCTGTGTGTGTATTACCGTGTTGATCTTTGTAATTGGAATTAATTCTATTTTTAGTTAAAAATTCAGTTCCAAAAGGTAAAAATCGTGGAACATTTTTTAGCGAATAAGTGCATTGTCTAAATTTTCATATATTTAGCAAATGTTGCTGGCCTTAGACTGTATTCAGTTGCAGATATGATTAGTATCGGGTGGTTTTTAAGGGTACCAAACTCCGTATGGAAGGTATACTATTATGGTGTTGCTGATTTTATGTTCTATGATCATTTTTTTGTCAATTAGGGTTTCATATCACTTGCTATCTCCCTTTTGCCCAATTTTAACGTGAATAATCAGTTTCAGTTGCTCGCATTTTGTTGTTTATAACTGTTTCAGTTAAGTTACATAATGATTCTAATTCTTGCGTTTTGATTTTAACAGGTCCAAGAGAAAAAAGTCAAGAAAATTTCTGAAATGAATGTAGAGCTTTCCAAATCTGCTGGAAATGGCAGTATTGCCAGTTCAAGTGTTTCTTCCAGTCCTAAGCAAAATCTTGCTAATGGAGGATGCCTAGATCAATCTTACAATTAGTGTTCAATCGTGTGATTACCACAATTCGAAAAAAAAGTTGCGCTGACCATGGCTTTGGATTGAAGACGGCAAAGTGTGTGATGAATTTTTTATGTGAAGGTTGTCATGGGCAGAAATTAGAACATTTGGCAATTTTTTTGTTTATTCGTGTAAACATGTTTTATAAATTTTGTTAACTCGTTGAATTAATTATAACGATTATTATCTATTTGTAAAATACTCCGTGTTGTATGTTATGTTACCATTTTTTAAGTACATAAGAGTGAAAATGGTTTTCTTATTTGAAATTAAATAGTTCTGAAAATTTGTTATCTTTGTGCGAAGAATGTGACGAAAATAACATGTGCAATTTTTTTTTTTTATTCTGGACACAGAAATAAGACATCATTTGAATTAAACGAAAGAATTTTATCAATGTTACCTCATTAATTTTTTTGTTCAATCGATTAACATTAAATTATTAAAATTTATTGAAAAATCAAATTTATTGAATAAAATATTATAAAAAAATTTCAAAATTCAAAGTAAACGCGTTTTTAATTTTTCTATTTTGAGAAACAATTTTTCAGAATGACAAAGAGAACGAGTTTTCAACAATTCCAAAACAGACACTCAAAACAGAAAATACAAAATGAATTCAAAACTCAAAACACAAAATAGAAACACAACGAGAATGGCCCCTTATAAACTGGCCTCAGATTGACGAGATTTTACAGCTAGACTTACTATGTCATGCTCGAACTATGCTCCAAATCTTAATAATAGTTTCAAGGCGACAAGGAAATCTAAGAAAATAATATATGACGACTTCACATCAATGGACTCTCAAGCATGCAGGGGTGGAGGGGAGGGGGTCCTAGGGGGCGGGCCCCGCCCCCCCCCCCCCCCCAATTTTTTGAAAATTTTTATTTTTTTATTTTTTTTTAAATTTTTTGGCCTCAATTTTTTTTAATCTCCTAATCCAGCCCATTCAATTGTTTGTGAAGTTGTATTGTTTATCAATTATGAGTGAAAGAGTTTCCTCAATCCTCAAACTTAATGATGGAGAAGTATTTCAAAAGATAAGTAGTTTCTTTTATATGTTTCTTGATTTTTTTGTGAAGTCTTCGTACATTAATTTATGTTCATCTGTTTCATTTCTCCATCACAAAGTACCAACTTTCCTCATTTTAACAGATAATGTTTCAAAAAAAAATTTCGGGAGCGCTGCCCCCGAACCCCCGTGAGCCCCCGTCTCTTTAACTCCGGGACCCCCTTAGTTTGAAAGGCTGGCTCCGCCCCTGTAAGCATGTCATATTAAAACATAAGCTATTTGGTTCAATTAAAGCTCAATAACCATGAAGTTCAGTCAATTCCCAGTGTGCCATATTAAGATTTGTTATTTAATCACCAATCAAATTATGTAAAAATGTGGCACTTATAAGTTTCTTCGGGCATCTCATGTCCCAGAAATTAATAGCATGGAAAACATATTTTAATAGCATACATATCTAAATTCTTGTGAGCAATTAAATTACAAGGAACCCTTTCATGATCAATGGCCGCCCAATTATAATTTGTAAATGTAGAAGTGAGAATAAATTATAGTGGCCAAAAAATAATAATGAGAGTTGTAGGCTGCTAAAATAAGAATAGCATGTGACAGCAAACAAAAATATCTAGTGGGCTCAAATTTTTATACCAAATGAGATCCAAGGAAAATGAATTCACAAGCCCAAGAATGCATCAAATGTAGAAGAGATGGGAATAAGTTCTAGTGGCCCAATAATCATTAGTGTTATAGGCAGCCCACTAAACATGAACATGTTCCAACACGGTGGGCCCAAATAATTTTTGAGAAGTTATGAGGCCCAACAAGAATTAATCCTTGAATAGTTGAAGTCCAACTAGAAGTCTAAACTAGGTCATGCAAATTTTAAATTGACAAATGACTTTTGGCAGCACATAAAGCAAGCACAAGTACCCATTAATTGCATAAACTTATCTCATTTGACAGCAAAAGTTCTGTTAACACGCCACCAAACCATCTTGTCCCCATCAAAGAAAATTAATGCCTTGTATGCTAGACAAAAGTAATAACCATGGAAGGAAATTCAAAGTGATGCCGGCGGTTGACTGAACGGTGTTTGTCGGAGTTTTGCAAAAAAACAGTAGCTTCAAGGTCGACTATAGCATTTTGTCGAGCATTTCGGGTGCAATGGTAGCCATATGAATAACCCAAACCAGATTTGAGTGTGCCTCATGTTGGAATTTTGTATTGGAAATTGGTTGTGACCAATTGAAATGATTTAAGTGGAAATTCCTTATTTGGTGAATGAGAAATTAAGTCAAACTTAAACCACTTAATACTTGAATTTATTGGAATTGTGTAGAATATTGTGGAATATTCTAGAGAATGTAGATGAAAAGATGTGTCTTTTCATATGGATCATGACTCTTGGAGAGTATGACTTTTGGTATGAGTAACTTCCAATAATTATGATTATTCAAGAGATGTGTCTCTTGGTATGGATGTTCCAACTACTATATATATGGATTCCCTATGTGTTTGGATTAACTACACAACAAACAATTCATTTGATAGTTTCATATCATGGTTACTTTAGTTTTGCATAAAACACTTTGTAGAAGTGATTTTTTCTTACATCAAAATCATGGTTATGGTAGAGAGGGAACTCCGTTCGAGTTCGTTGGTCTAAGTTATTTGGAGTGCTCCTATGGCTAGACATGATCGTTGTATCTTGGAAGATGATTGCCGAGAAACCGTTAGCACCGATGCGGGGCAAATTCATCTTAAGGAAAAAGGTTTGAATTGAAGATCAACATGCGTTCACTCATATTGGGAAGTGAAGAATTCATATTATTATATTCGAAGTCGGTAAATCGCTATTTTATCTTCTCAAATCAAATTTCGGTAAGTCGAATGATGTTTCGATTTCACGCATATTAACGGCATGCTCATGATGAATATAATATACACATTATCGGTGTAATATCTCCTACAATCTTAAGATGAATTTTATTTATGTGTGCATTTCATATTCTAATTTCTTTAGAATCTGATTTTTCACGTGCAATCTGGAAATATATTTACCGTCAATTTAAATGATGAACACAGAAATTGGTTAACGGTAACGGATCAGTGGGTATGTGAAGGGTATATTTTTTTTTAATGTATATTTGTCTGTTGCATATGATGATTCTGTGTATAATTGTTAATCGATCCGCCAAAGTGCTGTACATATATATAAGTTTTCATTTTCACAGTTTGTATTGACAGTTACTTTGCTGGCACCTTTTGATCCAAAAGATGTCTATATTAAAGTTAATAATGCTTTTATATATATATACATATATTAAACTGTGTGCATGCCATCCATTGGTTTGGATTTGTATAATTCAACTATTGGTAAATTATGATTTATGAATGGTCTAAAATGGTGGCTGTTGAATGCAAAATGGAATATATTTAATAATCAGATTATGCTCATGTCCTTTACGTTGTGTTCGCTTTTGATGGAAATGTGAAATATGAAGGGGTTCTTCATTACCCTTGTTGTTATGTGGTACGTGTATGCATGTTAAATCTGAATTATTATTGCACACCTGTGAAATTGATACTGAGATGAGAAATAATCAAATTCGATTGAACGTTGTTCAATAATTTATTGAACTAATATGACATGTTTGAGGTTTGTACCAAATCAATGGTTGACCATTTGGTCTTGGTTAATTTAATTGATCGAGATTGAGATCAATGACTATATTTCTAAATGAGGAAGTGTGTGGAGTTCCTCAAGATATTGATATTCCTAGTCACGACATGTGTTGACTAAAATGAAATAAACTTATACAATGATTGCATAAATGTTGGAAGAATGCCAACTAGTTATTGAAAGTATATGAACTTTCATGATTATTCATTTTATTGGAATATGGAAAGCCTCAATAATTTGATGAAATTAATTGAGATGACTTATGCAAATTATGGTTGTATTCTAGCATGACTATATATGATCTTGTCACGATGGGTATTAAGCCGCCTAATCACGTGGTGGAAAATTTATGAAATAATTTAGGATCATTTCATATGAAAAATCATGACCTTAGTATGATTAATTTCCAATTGGTGTATCTCGTCATAGAGATTTATTCGAAAAGGCGTGTCCTCTCGTTGGGTTGTGTTTTTTGAGAACACGACTATCGAACCGATGGATGATTCGTTCATTAAATTTGAACATGGTGAATAAGTATTATTTAACATGAAATAATACTATCTTGTGAAATGTCACAAATGTGATATGTTGGAGAGTTGCAATTCTTGTGAATTAAGATGCTTAGTCTTTTTCATTGTTGAATTCGATTTCAATAGTGGAACCAAGTAAATTGGTATATGTTTTGAGAGTATTGTTGGTCTATGTGATGACCTTAATTTAATTTGAATGATCAAATTGAAGAAAGTTGGATTAAAGTACGCAATTTCAATTGAAATAAATTGTGGGTTGACGACCACTATTTTGAAAGTACTTAAACTTTCACGAAACATTCGATATGGACATTATCTATTCGATAATGAGTTGAACTACGAAAGAGTTTATGAACTCTAAGTTCAAGTGTAACACAAAAATGTGGGGGTTAACATCAATGCTTACGAACTTATATGAAAAGTTCAAGATTTGTGGATGCAACATTACTAGTTGCACATGCATTCCTAATTGAGGAATTGTGGGGGTAACTTATGTTAAAAGTTACGATTTTCTATACCTTATAATCATAAAAATATATCTATGAAGGTGAAAGGTAGAAAACCCTTATATTAATTATAAGGAAATTATACACTAAGTCTAAAGTGAATGAAATTGGATAAAAGCCAATTACGGCGTTTGTTTGGATATGCAAGATCAATTGGAATATTAGAAGAATATTCATAAAATTGAAATGCATTGTAATATTTCAATAATGATATTGAATACCCATGTTTTTGAAATCCACTAGTAAAAGTGATTGACTAGTGTAGTGTGTGATAGAAATCCTTTAACATTATTGTTTGAAATTTATAAAGCTTTAGATAAAGCTAGTTAGAAGCATTAGCTTCATGAGAGGATTTCTTGGTGGTGACATGTTGTATCTATTAAATCAATTAATTGTTGGCTAGCTATATTTGATGAGATACTAAGTCACATGTAATGGTAAGTCTAGACGTAGACATAATACCGTTAAGCAGTCGATCTCAATGGTGTAAATTCGTGGTACCTTTAGAGATTTACCGAGAGATCAAGAATACTGCATATCGAGGGGAATGAGATTAAAGCCTACGACGTAAGAGTCTTTGTAATGGTAACCCTACCTTGTTGACTGGAGATCCCAAGATCTTGGTTCAAAGGGACAACTAAGTTATGAAGATCCCATGAAGCACTTAGGAAATTATTCCTACTCATTCCTATGATAATTAAAGTGCTTTCTGCTGAATGATTGAAGGTTAAGATACTCTTTTAATGATTCATATAGCTTGATTCAGTCAAGTGGAGTATGACAGAATACTCTTAATAGGAGATCACCTATGTAAGTGTGAAGTGAGGCTGCTTCAATGAGAATTGTTCGAGGCTAAAATTCTCTAAACGCTTATGAAACCAAGAGTGATCCATGGCCAAAATGGACACAACTGTGAGAACCATGAACGGTTTAGGGAAGACATTGTGTGAGTACTGTTGTCTCGGCTTACACCAACGGCTGAATGGTTCAAGACATCACGTTCACCAATTAGCCAATAAGTCCGATAGTATTTCACTAAGGGAGGTTCAAGGCTAGAAGCTACCTTCTCTGATGCAGTGTTTTTTCCGCCCTCTCTCTACTAGTGTCTGCATAGTCATTTGCATTAATTTTCATTCATGTGGGGGATTGTTGGAATTTTGTATTGGAAATTGGTTGTGACCAATTGAAATGATTTAAGTGGAAATTCCTTATTTGGTGAATGAAAAATTAAGCCAAACTTAAACCACTTAATACTTGAAATTATTGGAATTGTGTAGAATATTGTGGAATATTCTAGAGAATGTAGATGAAAAGATGTGTCTTTTCATATGGATCATGACTCTTGGAGAGTATGACTTTTGGTATGAGTAACTTCCAATAATTATGATTATTCAAGAGATGTGTCTCTTGGTATGGATGTTCCAACTACTATATATATGGATTCCCTATGTGTTTGGATTAACTACACAACAAACAATTCATTTGATAGTTTCATATCATGGTTACTTTAGTTTTGCATAAAACACTTTGTAGAAGTGATTTTTTCTTGCATCAAAATCATGGTTATGGTAGAGAGGGAACTCCGTTCGAGTTCGTTGGTTTAAGTCATTTGGAGTGCTCCTATGGCTAGACATGGTCGTTGTATTTTGGGAGATGATTGCCGAGAAACCGTTAGCACCGATGCGGGACAAATTCATCTTAAGGAAAAAGGTTTGAATTGAAGAACAACATGCGTTCACTCGTATTGGGAAATAAAGAATTCATATTATTATATTCGAAGTCGGTACATGCGTTCACTCATATTGGGAAGTGAAGAATTCATATTATTATATTCGAAGTCGGTAAATCGCTATTTTATCTTCTCAAATCAGATTTCGGTAAGTCGAATGATGTTTCGATTTCACGCATATTAACGGCATGCTCATGATGAATATAATATGCACATTATCGGTGTAATATCTCCTACACCTCAATTATCCTTACAAGAACAATGACATCTTGTGCATTTGTTGCTATTTTCAGGCTTGGATTTCTTTTCTTCTTTGCTTTGATTGGAATTGAAAATGCCAACCAAATGGCTCCTAAGGAATCTTTTTTTTTTCCAGTATATCTCGTTATCCTTCTGGTGCCTGTTTTGTATTTCATTTGATGTTGGTTTCTTCTAATAATGTGGGTGAATATTGCCCACAATAATAGGAGCAAATAAATCATCATTTTCACCAACCCACCGGCGAATGTTTTCTTCCATAAATCTTAGTTTTCTTGACTATTTTCATGACGAGCTTCTTCAAACATTAACCAGCAATAATCATCTTTCATGATGGATTTTTCAACCCGGGTTTCTTCAACCCTCGCCGGAAAGCTCCTTTCTTCAAGGAGAAGTTTTCAGATTTTTGTCCAGTGGCTTTCTTCCTTTCCAGTTTCTGTCTTTCTCTCTTTTTGGTAGAGAACTGCTTCGGTGACCTTTGGGTACACGGTATAACATGGTTAACGTGCCGTTTTCCACGTACGATGTCAATCTGTTGACCCCAAAAATTTTTTTGGAGTTCAACAGAATCCCCGCCACGTCCCCTCCACGTGGACATTACCTACACACTGAACACCCTGTTAGGAGGCAAAGGCCGCCGGTCAAGAAAAAGGTCCAGCAACCGTTCGTACTCCGACCGTCAAGTCAACGGCTGGACGAGGAAAATATAAGTGTAAGAGAGGAAAATGGGAAGAGGATAGGGTTAGAGAACATACCTTAAATGCGATGGATCACGCATATATATGGAGAAGTGAAATGTAAATGGGCTATACAGTTTATGGGCCTTGACAAAGCCCAAAACAAAGGCCCTGAGACTCTCAGCCGAGGCACTTTGTAAGTGGGTGAGACCCTTCAGTCGAGGCTACTTGTAAGTGGTTGAGGCCCTCTAGCCGAGGCTGTTTCTAAGTGGTGGAGGCCTTTCAGCTGAGGCTCTTCATTAGTTGATGAGGTTCTTTCTAGGTGAGTGATGCCCTTTAGCCGAGACTCCTTATAAGTGGTCGATGTCCTTCAGCTGATGCTCTTTCTAGATGGATGAGGCCCTTCAGCCGAGGCTCCTTATAAGTGGTTGAGGTCCTTCAGTCGATGCTCTTTCTAGGTGAATGAGGCCTTTCAGCCGAGGCTCTTTATAAGTGGTTGAGGTCCTTCAGTCGAGACTCTTTCTAGGTGAATGAGGCCCTTCAGCCGAGACTCTTTACGATGACCTTCAATCAAAGGCTTCTTTAGACTGAGTCTCATGATGTCTTTTTAGAGGATCCTCTAAGTCAATTTCACGTCGGCAATGTGGGACCCTCCCTTCAAGATAGTGTCATGTAATTTACGGGAGTAACAGGTATATTAGAAAAAATGTATGAAAATTTTATATTTTCAACTATATTGATTATATTTTCTTAATATGTGATAATAGAAATAAGTCTATCTTTATGGACGTGGTGGTTTTCTTCCATTCGGTGACTTCTTTAACACAAAATATAAATTTAAAAATACATTTTAAGCACGTCTAATAAATCAATAACAAATTATTATTTAGATCATCAATTCTTTAAACATATTTCAACATTTTATCGATTTGAATAGTTATATTGGGAACACGAGATCGAGAATTCTAGTTGTGATTTCATCTCAAATGATTACTAAAAATTTTCATAATTGTGAGCAAAATGCTATCTTTTTTTAAGGCAATAAAATTTCAAATTTATAACAATTTTTTTATCCTTTTTGCTTTAAGTGAGAATTGACAAGAAAATAAAGTTGTTGAATTATCCGATCAATTGTAGTTTAAATGAACACTACATATGTCTTAGGGCATGTTTGACACTCTTTAATTTATTTTATGATTTGTTATAGGATTATTTCAACCACACATTCACACAATAAAATATTCTACACGTATATCAAAAATTTGCCATAATTTTTAATTACACATTCTTCTTAAAATCATTATTCAAAACGCATTTTTCCCTACCGAAATGGTTGTCAAACAAACACTTAATTTTTAAGTGTTTTGTTATTTGTAGAGTGTTTGATTTTATAGCCAAGATAAAATGCCTATTAATTTGTTATTATTAGGATATTGTTCTGATGGTACTCATTATTTGTCATATGTAAATATGCACATGTTTGACACCCATTTTTTTCTCATTATATTTCTCTTTTTTCATTTCAACCACACATTCTATTAATAAAATAATATTACACATAAATTTAAAAATTTTCCTTACTTTTTAACTACACAATCTTCCATCAATCACTATTCCAAAAATTATTTTCAAACAAAATGAGTGTCCAACAGGGGCTATATGTTGAGTGTATCAAATCAAAGCCCGTTGATATATTTTTGAAGAATCAATCAATAGTCTGAATAATATTTTGTTGTTGATTTAGTTAAATGTTGTCCTTTATGTATTACATTCTTGTTAAAGGATCCACAACATGTGGAAAAAAAAAAGATTCATTGAGATGTCCATTATTCATATCTTGAAATAGAGGGAGGTTTTTTTTTTTAAATAGATGGAATATCTTCGAAATTGTCATGTACCTAAGGAAGATATGCAATATTCAAAATCTGAAATAAAGAATGTGTGTATAATGTATGCGGGGAGCCGGGAGGGTACAAACACAATGCACATAACAAGCATATGCAAGCCAACCACGCTAATTTACATTCTACCACGCGGCATGATCTACATCATTGATTTTGAAGATACACATCACATCATTGTCCATATTTCTTCTACATAAGGAAGAATGTTACGGAGAATGTACACCGAAGTGTACATCTAACATAATTCTATGCAAGATGAATGTCAAATATAGAAAGGGGGTGAAGCTGGGACTGTAAATGGATCGGATATGGATTGGATCTACATATATCCGATCTAATTCGATAATGCAACGTATATTTGATTGTTAAATTCATATCCATTTAGTTATGTTATCGGATATTCGATCCGATAATCCGATCTGAAATTAAAGAAACTAGAAAAAAAATCAACGTTGGAATCAACATTTTTTATTTTTTTCCAATATTTTCAATTCTTAAACGGATTTAATAATTATAAAATTTTCAACTTTATTATGTTTTGAATTTGATGACTTTTTTTATTCTAAATTTATTTATTTTAGTGACAAATAACATGCCATTAAAATATTTTATCGACTCAATTAATCATAACAAATCGGATCGCATTATTATCAGATCGGATTGACCTATATTCTTATTTGATCCATTTGGTTAA
This sequence comes from Fraxinus americana, assembly GCA_035079005.1. Classification (NCBI taxonomy): domain Eukaryota; kingdom Viridiplantae; phylum Streptophyta; class Magnoliopsida; order Lamiales; family Oleaceae; genus Fraxinus; species Fraxinus americana. The sequence continues at coordinate 51,523,955 of CM068706.1, read as the reverse complement.
CGGATTATCAGATTTGGATCTTGATTGGATTATCGGACGGAGGCCCTAAATTCATCGCCGATTAATTTCATCAGATTTGAATCAAAATCTAATCCATTGACAATCCTAGGTGAAGCCAGAGCTAGTTTGTTTTCAATTTATTGTTTCTTTAATAACAAATGGATGGAAAATTCAAATTGCCAACAAGAAGTAGAAAATTACAAATTTTGAGATAATTGGTATCTTATAAAATTGTGTGATTGAGGTAATGACAAAATATGAAGGTGTGTTAGAATGGAATGTTATCAAAATATTTTCTTCTTCTTCATTTTTTTTATCAGAAAAATATTGACTTGATTAAATGTATAAATAGTATCAGGGGAGGAATTCCTCAATTTTTATTTGTTAGACTCATACTTTCTTACTATTACAAAGTTTATTTGTCTCAAATTTGAATTTAAAATTGATTTTACTCAAATTTGACCTATTGTTTCTTTTTATTCTTTGTTGAAATTAGTAGCAGTGTCAAGAGAGATGGATTGTTTCAAACCAATTCAACTAACTATCAATCTCTAAGTTCAATTCAAACTTATCTAATATTTGATTTGATTTATGAAAATTACGTTGAGATAACATTTTAAAAGTGACATCTTTTGCGTGCAATTGGAAAACAAAGTCACTTTAGACCCTGGACAACTATTATTTCAAAACTTTTTAATTCTCATACTCATTTTCAACCATACATGTATATGATAAAGCCTTTGTTTTGGCCCATTTTTGGTTAAAAATATATTTTGAAATAATGATTTTTGAAGAATGTATGGTTAAAAAATAAGAAAAAATTTTGATTTACGTGTAAAATTATTTTGTGGAATATTGTGATTTGAAAATAAGTTTTGAAATAATTTATTTTGTAAAAAATGGAGCCCAAACATATGCAAAATATTTTGCACGTAAATCTAAAATATTTTCCTATTTTTTAATTACACATTTAAAAAAAAAAATAAAAAAAAAAAAAAAAATATATATATATATATATATATATATATATATATATATATATTCATAACTCCATTTTTTCAAAATAATTTCCCTTGTGACTCCTTTTTTTTCCCCTTCAATTTCCACACGTGGAAAGTAAACCAATACACGAGTTCCAAACTCCAAAGAATAAAGGGGGAAATGGAAAATTGCACATACTTTATCCGTATTATACCTCTCGAAACACCCAAGTATTCATTTAAATTTTTGTGATTTTTGTTACTCCTCGCCTTAGAAGCTTGAAGAGTAAGCGCCACGTGATAAGCCACGCAAATAGAACGTCAACAAAAAAGTCAAATAAAGACCCATAAGATCAAAACATGAGGAAATCAAACAAAACAGAGGTCCTTGCACTGCGAGGCCCATATCCATACTGAGGCATTTCCTCAAGATCGAAGCACTATAACTTGGGACGAGACACTATTTAAGGAAACAAAAAAAGGAGCTAAAACTTTCCACTTAGAGAACCACCTCAAAGATTTCTCCGAGGCTCTCAACCGGTCCGAAGCTCGTAAGGCCGACGTCGTTTCCTTATAAAAGATTTGAAAATCTCTCTGAAGTGATTGATGTAACGCTTGTAATAAAGTTGTCAGTGTGTGTCCTATTGTATGGGGCAGCTGACTCCTTATCAATGTATTAATTATATGAATAGATAGTGATGTGATGCCCCAATTTGGGAGATGAGGCCACGTGATTCTGATCCAACGGACACGACGTCGACCAATATAGTATAAATAAGTTTTCTTTGTAATTGATGGGGAAGATGTTGGATAATTGATCAAAAGATTGACAATCACATATTTGAAATATATATTTGAACTTAGTGATGGCAATCGAGCCGAGCGGCTCGTCGGCTCGTACTGTAGCGATCCACGAGTCGCTCGGGCTCGTCAAAAGACGAGCCCGAGCTCGAGCCGAGCGGACCCGTCAATAGACGAGCCGAGCTCGGCTTGGCTCGTCAAGACACGAGCGCTCGTGGGGCATGAGCCCACGAGCCGAGCTCGTGGGCTCGTGAAAAACATTTAAAAAAAAAAAAAAACTAAGAAAAACTAAAAAAAAAAAATAAAAATTTGACGAGCCACGAGCCGAGCCGAGCCGACTCGGCTCGTGGCTCGTGGGCCGAGCCGAGCTCGCCCACGAGCAAACGAGCCGAGCAGAAGCTCGGCTCGTTTGTAACGAGCCACGAGCTCGGCTCGTAGGGCAACGAGCCGAGCTCGTGGGGCAATGGGCGGCTCGGCCCATTGCCACCACTATTTGAACTCTTAAATGAAATATATTACAAGTTATCCTTCAACATATTCTTGTTTGTTATTACACAAATTAGTTTGGTTTCTGTCCGACTATTGTAGTTAGCATGATTGCCAGTGTTTCACTCGTCGGAGGTCGAACATTTTTATCTCTCGCCGCAAAGTATCCCCCACGTCCATTTCTTCATTGTTACCGTTATCATTTCGGTAGGAACGCGCCGGAATCGTAATTGACTTAGCGTGAGTGAGCGACATATGTTGGCTCCTTTTCGGTGGTCAACAATTTTCAAATCGTTGGACTTCAATTTTGCGGCAAGTAGACTTTTCTAGATGAAAATTGTCAAAAAAAATATGTTAAACCATTATCTACAAGCTCTTTTTAATGCTATTTCAGCCGACCATCTCCGTTTCTTTAAAAAATATTATGAAATGCATAAAGAAAAAATATATATATTTCCATCTAGAAGGACCTACATGCACTAAAAATAAAAGTTATGGATCTAAAAATAACGAAAAATTGAATGGGGATTCAGGTGCTACGATAAGTATAGCTCGGAGACTGCAGATGCAACTTTCTGGGGGAAAACGGATCGGGTTTCCGCGTTGGGATCCTCCGCCGTCTGACCGACGTGAAAATCAACATCAACACCTCAAACTACTCACTCTCAGCTCCAAATTCTCTCTCCCATATACACACTCACAGAGCGTGAGATCTCTCGATCTGACCCCGGCAGCAATGTCCTTCATAATTCAACTCCTTTTCACCGATTAATCAAATCCCACACCAGCACACTCGGGTGATTCTTCCACAAAAGGCATAGAAATGGCGGGTTCTATGAACATGACAGCGTTTGATTGGAAGACGGGTCAGACTATAATGTTGGTCCTTTTAGTAATGATAGCATCCTTTTACACCGGCACTCTTTTTGGCAACAAATCTTCTTACGTACCACTCCAACAGCCGGACGTACAAGACCAGAATGTCAATAATTTATCAGCTGCTGGTCAGTGCGGTTATGCATTTCTTCCATTAAAATAATTTGTTACTGTATATGGGTATTTAATTACCAAAGTAAAAAGTTTGCATTTTAACTATTCTAGTTAAGAAAATGGATTAATTTCTGCAGGTTGATGTTTAAAACTTGGAATATTTAATTGCCAACAGGTTACTTGTTTATGATAGATCGAGGATTACTAATATTTAGTACCATTGAATGGAAAGATAATTCGCGCTTAGTCATGTGGAATGGGAAGTTTAATAGAAATGGAAAGCTTAGTAAAGTGCATTTCTTTTATTAAGGCTCCATTTGTTTCTGATTAAAATAAGATTTTCAACCACAGATTTCAAAAATTTCTATCACAATCTTCTAAAAATCTAATTTTAATTTCCACCAAACACCCACTAGATAATTGTATTACGATAATGCTGGTCTATAATTAGTGCAGTAATAAAATTGCATAGTAACTGTTCTGTTCTATTAGCATTTGTTTTGGACTCATTTTACAACTTTGAATGTTTAGTAATAAATCTTTTTTTTAAAAAAAATTGTTTTTCTTATACGATCAGGTTGAGAATTACTAAATATCATTGCATGTGGCAATAATTCGTGCTCAGTTATGTGGAATGCAGAATTTTCAGAAATGTGCAGGCTTAATAAATGAATTTGTTATAAAAAAAAATAAAAAACTTATTTTTTAGTTATTTGGTTTTGAAAAGCTTAAATATTTTATCTCATTGTTTAGTCAATGAATGAATAGTTATGCAAAGATGAAGAATAGAAGTAGTCATATGTATGATAATTTGGACTTTGTAAGCTCATATATCCAGCCAAGTGGAGGTTGAGCACTTCACATTTTCCAGCATCAAGCTGCTTAAATTTTGTTAGCAGAGGTTGGTAGTTGGAAATTGTCAGCCTCACTGGGCTGTGATCCTAACAGCTCTTGGTTATTGTTGTGTGGATGTTCATTGAAATGCCTTCTATAATTATTTTTTATGTCATTATCTTTATGCTTGCAGGTACTTCCAAATTTACAAATAAAGTGGCTCTCACTTATCGGACAGTGCCACTTACGATCCCAGAAACCGGGATGAATATATGCCCTTTATCGTATAATGAATACATTCCATGTCATGATATTTCTTACAACAAGGAATTGCTACCAGAATTAGATCTTTCTAGAAAAGAAGAGCTGGAGAGGCATTGTCCTCCACTAGGTAGGCGCTTGTTTTGTTTGATGCCACCACCAGCTAATTATAAGTTGCCAATAAGGTGGCCAACTAGTAGGGACTATGTCTGGCGAAGCAATGTTAATCATACGCACCTCGCTGAGGTAAAAGGAGGGCAAAATTGGGTGCATGAAAAAGATCAACTTTGGTGGTTTCCCGGTGGCGGTACACATTTCAAGCATGGAGCTACTGAGTACATAGAAAGGTATATTTAGGTTTTACTTGTTTTGATTATTATTGAAAACGGTGTTATGATATCTCCCCAGTCTATAACATTTGATCTCAGATTTTTTTTTTTTTTTTAAAAAATCGTCACCGTGGATGTAAACCTCATGAATTTTCTATTCAGCGAAGGAAGGTTATGAGCAACTTTAAGCTGTTGTCTTTGTAATGTTTACAAAATGAGCCATTGTTGTGCATTAAGCCCCAAACAGAGTAGCCAAACTTCTTGGGTACAACTGATAATTTCAATTAGTGATCTCAGGTTTGAAACTTCACCTGTCATAGCATTACAGTACCAATAGTATTAGATAATCCGCTAGACTTGCCTAAAGATGAGTACACTTGGCAACTTATTTTATCTGGATAAAAACCCATTTTGTTTTTAATTCTATAGGCTTCAACTACAAGTTTTTTGAGGACCTGATGTCATTCCAATTTTTACCAACTATTTTAATCTCTAGATAAGCTGGTACAATTTTTCACTCCTTTCAGTTAATTTCTGAATATGCATAATCAAGTTTTCCTTTGACAGTCAAATATGTAGTTTATTTGGAGGACAGTAGAAAGGATGAATTTATATGCAGATGTAAACGGAAACGTGGAAGAAAAAGTAGCATCAGAATTACTTTATGGCGAGGAGAAAAGTTTAACATGTGAAGTCACCTATAGTTTCTCATAGCAACAGTTCAATTTGCGCTTCAAATTTTAGACGTACACATTAGTGGTTTTATAAAGTTCTTGTACTATTAGTTAATAATCCCAGAAATAACAGGAATGATTAAGGCCCTGTTTGGTACACATTATTTTTTTCATTCTCATTTTTCTACTCATTTTCAACCACACATTCTTCAATAAAATAATATTTTCCATCACATCAATAACTTTTCCTTCATTTTTAACCACACATTCTCCATCAATCTACTATTCAATAATATATTCTTTCAAAAGAATGTATCTCAAGCACACTCTAAATAACATATTGATTTTAAAGCAGTTTCATACATATTATAGTTACCAGTTGACTGTAATTACATTATTTGTCAGGCAACAAACTACTGCAGTATGTTTTATATGATCATGAATTTACTAATTATTCTCAACGGCAACAAGCTTCTCTCTTTCTCTCTCTCTCTCTTTTTGGGTAGGTGTGGGGGTATGTTTGTCCGATCATGTTACTTAACAAGTTCTATTCAGTACAACATATAGTGGCTATGGTAATTCTTGGGGGGGGTAAAAAAATGATACCGCCATGATGTTACCTGAGTAAATATTATCAGTCCTCGAGCATGTTGATCTCTATTTTATCTTCTGAGTTACCTTAGTCATGTAGTTGCTTGAAAAATAGCCAATTTATGCCGCCTTTTGATCTAATATGTTTCATTTCCTTTTGTTTAGTTCTTAATTTTGTAAAGCTGTTATGTGACGCTGTCTATCTATTACTTAAGTGGTGCACCACTACGTATTATTCTAACTAATCCCGAAGATCTATGTGCAGCTCTAGAATGTTTTACCTTGATGAACTCAGTTGTCAATCATCCTTAGCTCTTGCCTGAAGGACTTCAAATTAGCTTCCAACGCTCTTACTTTTGTCTTATCGTATTTCTATATTTTGTGTATTTATTACTGAACACCTAATTTTTTCTTTTTGTTTCCATCACAACAAACCAAACCCTGTCTCGTCTATGAAAACAAGAACTTTTCTTCAACTCACACTACAATGATGTGCAGGTTTCCCTCTCATCAGTTGTGTCAAAATTAAAGGAAAAAGAAGAATAAGAAGTTGAAAATGAAAGAAACGCATTTTGAAGTTAATATAGTAAATATTATGTTCAATAACTCCCATCCATTCTTATGCACATATTTCTTCTATTCAAGATGAACTCTTCACGTGTTTTGACTTTCAAGTGAAAACTGATGTATTTGTGACCTGAGGTACAGTGCTACATATCTGAAATTTATCAGGTAACCAAAGAGGTTGTTGGCTTGATGTCTGAAAGAGTTCTAGAAAAATGAGTAGCTTCACATGTTTTACAGGATGTTTGATTATAACTTCGGCCTATTTTGAACCAAAATTTCTTCATCTGAATTTGTAAAGCTTCCTTTGACAAGTCTTTGAGACCCCTTGAACAGCGTGAACGCTATTGTCTGGTTATGTCCAGGTGATGTGTCTAATCGATGTTGCCCTTGCTGCTGCTGCAGGTTAGGAAATATGACGACTAATAAGAAGGGTGACCTCCATTCTGCAGGGGTATATCAAGTATTAGATGTTGGTTGCGGGGTAGCTAGTTTCTCAGCTTATCTTCTTACTTTGAATATTCAAACTATGTCTTTTGCTCCCAAAGATGGCCATGAAAATCAAATTCAGTTTGCTTTAGAACGTGGGATTGGCGCAATGATTTCTGCTTTAGCCACAAAACAGCTACCGTATCCCAGTAGCTCTTTTGAAATGGTCCATTGTTCTAGATGTCGTGTTGATTGGCATGAAAATGGTTAGTTTTCCTATCCTTGCAAATAAATAATAGTATATATTGCATCTTTTAAGATAATATCTGAAGCATTTTGCTCCACGTCAGTATTTTTATTTGAGGAAACTCTTTCTGAATATGTTAAGCAGAAACAACTCAAACCTTTATGAATATATCTGTTTAAGTTTGCATACCTTTTACTATAAAACTTATACTTTTTTTGGATCCATATTAGCATGAACTCAATGTTGTCTCGTCCGTGTTTTATTTGCAGCTTTGTAATAAATAACTCAAATGAGAAAAACGTTTAGTCATGCTTGTGAGTAGAATATCTACCGATCCTCTTCCTTTTGGGTGCAGATGGCATTCGAATTAAAGAAGTTGATCGCCTATTGCGATCAAATGGATATTTTGTCTACTCTGCTCCACCTGCTTATAGGAAAGATAAAGATTTTCCGGCAATTTGGAACAAGTTGATGAATCTGACTTCTGCAATGTGCTGGAAACTCATTGCTAGGGAAGTGCAGACAGCAATCTGGACAAAGCCAGAGAACAACTCATGTCTTGAGCACAATGCACAGGAGAAGATTCTAAGCCTATGTGACTCTGTGGATGATTCTAAACCCTCGTGGAAAACACCTTTGAGGAACTGTATATCGCCACGTGCTTCTCAGACTCTGCCTCCCAGGCCACAGCGTCTTTCAGAGTATTCTAGAACTCTCAGTAACCTAGGTACGTAACTGCAATCATTTCCTTTTCAGGCAGCCTGAGTCCATTTCTCTAATTAATTTCAGCTAGTATTTAATATACAGTAATTTTGATTGGTGCACCTTTTGATATCTGGACTTCATAATTTGGTGATTATTGGAAAGGTAGAAATTGTATACTCAATGAATTGTATAATAAAATCTCTGAAACACAGGATAGTAATATTTTTAGTTACTAGTTCAGAGGATTTAAAAATTTCATTTGGATATTCATTTATATATTATATGGTGAAGAGAGCGTTCCATTATTTCTAATAAAAGGAGGATGTCAAAGCTTCTTATGAATTTACATGTAATGAATATTGGGTTCCTTTAAAACCATACGTGCCCCAATCATGCTTCTGCAGTGGCTAAACATTTTCAATCATGATTTTATATTCGAACTCCTCCTTGGCTATGAATACATTTTTCAGTTACAGAAATAAAGAAATGAGTTGTAACTAACAATGTACTTCAAGCTTGCTCAGCTTGTTATTTCACTTTTCAGTCTTCCAAACAATCATATGTGTCGTGTGGTATACTGGATTGATTGCTTATTTGGTAGTAGATCAAATTGTCATTTTGGATGTCCTTGACAATGTGAGATCTGTCACATATTAATCTTGTATTTAGTAGTCTTATTTAGCATATCATTATATGGTGTGATTGGTGCAGGTATCAGTCGAGAAAAGTTCTTATCAGATACAATCTACTGGCAGGATCAAGTTCGTCACTACTGGAGACTGACGGATGTTGAAGAGAATGAAGTTAGGAATGTCATGGACATGAGTGCTTTCCTCGGTGGATTTGCCGTTGCTTGGAGTACATGGCCTGTTTGGGTTATGAATGTAGTACCTGCAACCACGGTGAATACTTTACCTGCTATTTATGACCGGGGTCTAATTGGCACCTTCCATGACTGGTAAGTTTCAGATTGTAACTTTTCTACGCTTTGCGCCGTTGAGGAACATGACACCGTTTTGTTTTGGAATTTGAAGGTGTGAACCGTTCTCAACATACCCACGCTCATATGATTTGTTGCACGCCAACCATCTCTTCTCAGAATATAATGATCCGAAAGAAGGTTGCTTACTAGAGGACATCATGCTGGAGATGGACCGTATATTACGCCCTCAGGTAAATAATTTTTGGAATTCTAAGTTTTATGCTTACAGTCATCAGCAAATAATTTTTCAATTGTCATCTAGGTTATATCATAATTAAGCCCTTGTTTGACATCCATTTTTTTTCTCTCTCTTTCTCATTTTTTTCTCTTTCTTCATTTCAACCACACATTCTATCAATAAAATAATATTACACATAAACCCAAAAATTCTCCTTACTTTTTAACCACACATTCTTCCATCAATCACTATTCCAAATCAAATTCTTCTCCAAAATGGGTGTCAAACACAAGCTAAACATGACTTAAAACTGTTGATTCACCAGACATTAGATGAGACATCACCTAATCCATTGAAGCATTCATCTGAAGCAAAAATTGCTTCTGATATTCTGAAAAATGAAATAAAAAAGTGAGTTCCTCTCAGGGCAAAATGTGGTCGTGTTAAGCATTGTTTTTAAAGGGTAACTTTGATGGAGATATAAGGATAATGCTTGGGGATTAAAGATATGGAGGGAAGGGGCTTGAGAAGAATAGACAAGTATGACCATACAGCTATTTATATATATGAGAACAACGTAGAACTTAACATGGAAAGAGAAGAATTTTGGGGCAGACGATATCAAAAATCAATAACCAAATAATAAAATCCTAATATCCTATGTTCCCTTTTATAGAGCAAAGGCATCAAGTTGAGGGGAACGTCTAAACAATAATTAGTTAAAATAATAAAATTTTAGATAATAGACTCAAAACATAAAACTTAATCAAACTCAGACTCAAACTCGTATCTTTATTCCTATTCTCTTCTAATCCATATCTTTATTCCCCATCAATTCTTCCCCAATGAGAGAACTTGAATCTGGCGAGTTAAATTGCAAAAATCTGTCCACGGGTCAAAATTTCCAGCTAACCAAAAACCGGAATGAATCTCTTGATTGCAACATAACGCATGTATATTCAAAAATATCAATTTTACTCTATCAAAAGAGAAGCAACATGGGGAACTTAGAACAACTGATGCGCCTCTATGAACAAATGAATGCAGAACTGGAGGCTCGATTGTGCCCCGACAAGTTAACGATTCTGCTATATTGAAAATAGTACTATCATTTAAGTGTAAACGATTCTTTGTTTGGTCTCGGCATGATAATTATTAATAGGGTCAACGATGGCCTGAACTCAAGTAATATGATGTTGATTAGTAAGCAATAAGTCAGGAAAAGTGAACAAGATTAGTCAATTTTCCCTGCACGTCATCCATGCAAACAAATTTTCTATGTTAGACTACTGTTTTCATTCCTTCCCCCCCACCAACCCACCCCGCAATAAACCCAGTTCTTACCTTTGGAGGTTTAAATGCAACTGGTCCAGGTTTTTCTTCAATATTACAAATAAAAAATCTCATGAACGTTGATGTGCAGGGCTATATTATTATCAGAGGTGAAACTGAATCAGTTATTAATAGAATGGTAGATCTTGCTCCTAAGTTTCTTTGGGATACTCAGTTGCATTTTCTGGAAGATGATCAGAAGAAAATGGAACCAGTCTTATTTTGCAGAAAGAAGTTCTGGTCCATTGTTTGAGGTATTCGCGTGCTGTGCATACAGGTATTTATGCGCCCGACTAGCAATGTGCTACTTGTATGAATTTCGTCTTCCTTTGTACTCATCTGTATTTTCTAATTGAACTTTTCAAAAATGAAGAAATTAGAATTGCTTCTAATTTATTTATTCCTTGTAACGCTATTACTTCTGTAAATGCTTAGTTGAAGCTGTCAATTCTAGTGGATTGTCCAGAATAGACATTCTTGAATTCATTAGCGTCTTTATACAACAGGTGTAATATATTGCAATGTTTTTAAAACCGACCTAGGCAACGACTTGGGAACGCAAAAAGTCAAGGGTCAAAAGGTTGAATTGATTGTCAAAAAAAAAAAAAAAAATAATAATAATAATAAATAATAATAATATATATATGTGTGTGCGCGCGCCACAAATTTTACAAAAATACTATAATTTTCCAAATTAATTAATACTTAAAAGACAAAAACACGCATTAGTGCTTTAAAGTTTAAGCTCTAACTAGCTACCAATCCTAAACCATAAAATAATTTATAAAGAAGGTGATCTCTTATGAACCAACGAGGACTTCCATGAAGAAAGGCACTAAAGTAATGTTTGAAATGGTGAACCAAGAAGGATATGGGCTCTCCTTGGAGGCTTTGAAATCTGCTCAATGCAGAGGAGAGATAGAGAAAAGAGATCGAAAACTCACGAGAAATGTGTGAGGAAATGAAAATCAATTCTTACTAATTTTGAAGTCATCAAGCTGTTTATATACACATAACAATCAAATTTTCAGCACAACAAACTCCTAACTGTATTTAACTAAAACCTCTGTTAATTGACATAGATTCCCTTGTATGCTAAACTCATTCGGCAAGACTTCCTCTCAAGATGACTTGTGGATGTTCAATACACCCATCTTGCTTAACAATGTTTGAAACCTGACTCCTCCTAAGGCCTTTGTCAATAAATCTTTCAACTGATTTTGTGTAGACAAATGCATCAACCTTATGTCGTTAGATTGCACTCTTTCCCTCACGAGATGACGGTCTAACTCTATATGCTTTGTCCTTTCGTGGAAGACTAGATTGTTGGCTATATGGATTGCTGATTGATTGCCACAAAATAAAAGAGCAGCCTTAGGATGATTGACCCCCCAGATCTGTCAACACGTTCTTGAGCTAAATGATTTCACAAACAGCTGCAGCCATGGCCCTATATTCAGCTTCAGCTGAAGATCTTGAGATAGTGTGTTGCTTATTTGATCGACAAGATATCAAAGAACTCCCAAGAAATATACAAAACCCGGTAACAGACCTCCTGGTGTCTACACATGATGCCCAGTCTGCATCACAAAATCTTTTAAACTCCAGACTTGTATCTGCAGCAAAGAAAAGGCCATGTCCTAGTGTTCCTTTAACATATCTGAGCACATGATGTGCCGCTTCCAGATGTGGTTTTCTAGGGGACTTAAGATACTGACTCGGGACTTGTATGGAGAATGATAAATCTGGCCTGGAAATTTTTAGATATAGTAACCTTCCAATTAGTCTCCTGTACATACTAGGATCCTCAAGTAGTTCACCTTCATCCTTAGTCAATTTCAGGTTCTACAACATAGGATACTTTATAAACTTAGACCCCAAATAACCAGCATCTTCCAGAACTTCTAAGGCATATTTACGCTGACAGACAGCAATGCTGTTTGAAGACCTTGCAACCTCAAGTCCCAGAAAATATTTCAATACTCCCAAATCTTTTAACTCGAACTTATTATCAGACCTTTCTTAAATTGCTCAATGTATGTCAAATCATTTCCTCCTATGATTATGTCATCCACATTGATGAGTAACACAGTGTATGAGCAGCTTGTTTTCTTACTAAAAAGTGAATAATCTGATTCTGATTGGGCAAATCCTTGGGCAATGATGAAGGAAGACAACTTGGTGTTCCACTATCGTCATGCTTGTTTGAGTCCATATATGGACTTGTTGAGTTTGCACACTAAGGTTTCACCATGCCCTCCCTACTGCTCATACCCAGGTGGCATCCTCATGTATATTTCATCTTCAAGATCTCCATAAAGGAATGCATTGTTGATGTCGAGTTGATGCAAGTGCCAGTTCTTGCTTGCTGCCACTACTAAAAGGGCTTTAACTGAAGCCAACTTAGCCAATGGGGAAAAAGTTTCCATGTAATCAAGTCCAGCTTGTTGAGTAAATCCCTTAGCCACAAAACGAGCTTTCTTCCTTTCCTCGATACCATCTTGTTTGAGTTTAACTTTATATACCCATCTGCAATCTATCGATTTTTTATTGACAGGAAGAGATGTGACAGTCCAAGTATTGTTTGCAATCAGGGTCTGATACTCACTGTCCATAGCTTTATACCAAACAGGGATCTGAGATGCTTCCTCGAAGGTTTGGGGCTCAGTGATGGTGGATAGTGACAACACATAGGCTCTACGTTCAGGAGAAAGCGAATTATATCCCAAAGTGGTGGATAGAGTACGAGGATTATGAGGTATGGAACCCGTTTGTGAAATCAGGTTGCAATGGAATTGTTATAAATAGCTGGGAGGTTTCCTAGGCCTATCAGACCCGTGAAGAGGATTAAGAGGTACTGGTGGGGATAGAGGTTGTAGATTGTGAGATTGGCAATGATGGAGGTAGAGTAGAATGTGAGATCGGCAATGATGGAGTGGAAGATGAAGATGGAGTTGGATTAAAAGTATGAGGCAAAAGTTCTGATATAGGACAAACATAAGATGGAAAAAGAAGAACATCATTATTAGAGGAACCATGTGAGATCAAATGCATATTGTCATGAAAAGGAAATATATTTTCATGAAAAATAACATCTCTAGATACAAAAGTAATATTGGTAAGTAGGTTATACAGTTTATAGGCCTTTTGGTTAACGGGATAACCAATGAAAACGCAGGGTACTGCACGAGGATTGAACTTGGATCTGTTTTTGTGAAGAGTGGAGGCATAACACAAAGAGCCAAAAACTCTTAGATGTGAATATGAAGGTTTTGTTGAAAACAGAATTTCATAAGGAGACTTTTCAGATAGAGATGAACTAGGAATTCGATTAATGAGATAGGTTGATGTAAAGATACAATCTCCCCAGAACTGGTTAGGAAGTTTGGCTTGAAACTTGAGCGCTCTGGCAACATTCAACAGATGTTGATGTTTTCTTCCGATAACGCCGTTTTGTTGTGGTCTTTCAACACAACTTTGTTGGTGCATCACGCCTTTTGAAGCATAGAAGTCTGTCATGGCAAACTCAGCCCCATTATCAGACCTCAAAATTTCGATTTAGATATGGAATTGATTTTCAACCATGTGAAAGAATGTTTAAAGGATATGTCTGGTTTGTGATTTGTTTTGCATCAAGAATGTCCAAGTGAACCTGCTATAGTCATCCACTATAGTTAAAAAGAATTTAGAACCATCAAGTGAGGGGGTTTGATATGGCCCCCAAATGTAGCAATGAATGAGTTCAAAGGCAGACTTAGAAATATGAGTTCTATTTGGAAAGGGCAAACGATGTTGTTTTGCCTTATGACAAATGTTACAATGAAAATCAGAATCTTAAATAATTTTAGGCATTGATTTATGCAAGGATGAAATTCTAGAATGGAGAATATGCCCAAGTCTAAAGTGCTACAAGTCAATTGGCAATCTAGTGTCAACATTAAATTCTGGTACATGTGTATTGTTCACGAGTTTATTACAATCATTGTGTACAATCATAGACTGATTCAAGCGAGACAGAGAAGATGCAGAACAAGACAAGTTGTTTTCTGAAGGATTATTATGCTGGAAGTGGTATAAGCCAGCCTCAAGCTGTTGACCTATGGTTGATCACGACCTTAATGTTTTGATTATAACAAACAAGTCCATGTTGTTTACTAACAAATTGAATTGAGTGTTTAAGCCTTCAAAGTTATAAAGATTATTATTCACACTCAAATGAAATACAAGTGAAGTTTAAATGATCATTCAAGACAAATCGTTCGAGACAATAGTGATTTAATGCATGCGACAATCAAATTGGAACTTAACAAAATTGCAAATCAAGATACAAGTCAAAGAGATGCTCAAAGAGATCAAAAACATTGAAGATGGAGTTATTTATCGAACCTTATTTTTATATGTAAAGGTATAACTCGTCAATGTTTAGTAAGTGCATAAAGTTCAAGTATTTCTCATAAATTTATCACTTGCATAAATTATTTTGACATGAAAATGATTTTGAAAATTTGTAATATATCAAAAACCTTGAAAAATCATTTTCAAACGTCCCTCAAAAGAACATGCTTCAACTTTCAATCAAAAAGTTATACTCCGATTTTCAATCTCATATTGGGACAGATTTTTGACATAGAAAATGATCTAATTTGAAGATGATTTCTGAATCAAAGTTGTAGCCCCTTGAGTCAGCTTTCTAACCCATTTTGAATCACCTTAATTGGATATCGGGAGAAAAAGATATGATCAAAATACTGAAAGCTGTCTGGTCTGTCGGTTGACTTCAATCTCATATTGGGACAGATTTTTGACATAGAAAATGATTTAATTTGAAGATTTCTGAAGCAAAATTGGAGCCCCTTGAGTCGGCTTTCTAACCCATTTTGAATCACCTTAATCGAATATCGGGAGAAAAAGATATGATCAAAATATTGAAGGCTGTCCGGCCTGTCGGATGACTTCGGTCGACCGAAAATAACGGCTATAATTTCAAATTGGTCAACCGAACTTACCCGAGAGCAACCCTTTTTTGCTCTATAAATGCCCCTCTCTTCTCCATTCATTTTCACCGACTTAGAAGAGATTTTTGAGAGCTTTTTTATTGAGAAATCATTGAGTTTACTTGAGTATAAATTCTATTTCATTTATTACAAAAGAGTTTCTTGATTGATTCAACATAGTTCATTCATTTTATCAAGAAATCTTTTTTGCAATGAACTTTTCACAAACTTTATCTGCTCTTCATTTTTTATAAAAGTTTTCTTTGCCAACACTTTGATTTAAAGTGTAAATCTCTCTTCATACTTAAATTGTATTATTTGTTAAGAGAGATCATTAGCTTGAAAACTTTGATACAAAAAATTTCTTGATTGATCAAAACTAGTTTCATCTATTTCATGAAGAATTCTTTTTGCAAAGAAACTTTCTCAATCTCATCTATTCTTCAATTCTTGATAAAATGTTTTCTTTGCCAACACTTTTATTAAAATGTAAATCTCTCTTCATACTTAACTTGTATTATTTGTTAAGAGAGATCGTTGGTTGAAAAATTTTGATACAAAGATACAAACTATTTCATTATTCATTATTCATCAAAGTTTACAACATCAACATTTGAGCTTTATTATTTGCTATCTATTGAAGTGTTTATCTAACTCTCTAATACTTAACTTGATTATATCATTTGTTAAGAGAATTTCTTCATTGTAATTTATCACTTATTTCTTGACTGTTTCGAGAGCTTTGTGAAAACTCGATTATAAGGATATGTGCTTCTTGTTGTAAGTCACCTAAGGATAAGTGCTCCTTATTGTAAGTCACTTAAGGGTAGGTGCTCCTTGTTGTAAGTCACCTAAGGATAAGTGCTTCTTGTTATAAGTCACTTAAAGATTGATACTCCTTGTTGTAAGTTACCATTATAGTGCATTTGACATTGCTCGTGACGGAAAGCTTGGTAATGGGGGACGTAGATCGTTGGATCGGATCGAACCTCCATAACATATCGTTTGCATTCTCTATCCCTTTTACTTAACCCATTTACTTCGCGCAAATTTACATTGTTCCATTTACGTGTTTACTTGTGTTTAGACTATTCTCTATCATTTGCATGCTCACTTATTAAAATCTTGAGTGATTAACGAAAAAGTTTTAATAACTAATTCACCCCCCTCTTGATTAGTTATTCTTGGGCTAACACAAGCTTCCCTATTCCAATCATTGTCCATGTAGAAAGGTCCTGAATGAAGCAGTAATTGGAGAGAAAAATTAGACAACAGTGATGAGATTGGATGAGTTTACTGGCAGAGATCAGATTACGCGTAAAAGAGGGAATGCACAAAACATTGGATAAGAATAGAGTGTTAGATAATTTCACAGTTCCTATGTGAGTCACAACCACACCATTCCCATTAGGTAGCCTGACCTTGGTATTTACCATAGCGGTGGTAGAAGACAAATGATTAATGGAGCACACCATGTGATCTGTAGCTCCGGTATCAATTATCCACTTCTCCTTTATGTCAGACACATTTAAGCAGAGGTTATTACCTAAGAAGGTTGCAGCATCCGGCATATTTGGTACTTGTGGAAAATGAAGATTCATATTCGAAAACTCAATCTGAAGCTGTGGCTTTAGTATGTTTAAGACCAGCTGACATTGTTCTGGTGTGATGGTTAGACTTGAGATTGTATTGGATACATTTGGTGAAGCAGTAACTTGATTTGCACCTGGAGCAAATTCCCTGCCTTTGTTCTTAGCTAACCTGTGTCCTGGAGGATATCCGTGCAGTTTGTAACATTTCCCTTGTAAATGTCCAAGCATTCCACAATAGTTGCATTTAGGTCTGTCTCTCCTAATATTCTGGCTTTGATAGACATGCCTTTGACCATTACCAGAGTTCATTGATTCAACCATCAATTTGCTTACAAAAGCAGCTGCCTCAACATTACTCTGGTTTTTGTATGCTATATCTTTCTGCTTCTCATCCCGTGAGACTAGTGCGAAAACCTTGTTCAGTGAAGGTAACAGATCCATCATCAAAATTTGGCTACACACATTAGAATAACAGTCATCTAACCCCATCAAGAACTGTAAGATCTGCTCTTCTTCATAATGGGAATTGTGATTTTGAGGTCTATAATTCAACAATTCTTCCCATAGACCTTTCAATTTGTTGAAATAAGCACTCACCGAACCATTTCCTTGTGAAATTGAAACAATCATCTTCTTTAGTTGATAGATCCTTGGTCCATTACCTTGACTGTATCTGTCCTTCAATTTCAGTCAGATCTGACGTGTTGATTCCTTGTGCATAACACTAGGGTATAATTTCTTAGGAATTGAATTTATGATCCAGGATGAAACTATGTGATCGCACCAACGCCAAGGTACATGAAGAGGTGACTTTGCAGGAGGTTCAGGTATAGATCCATCAATAAAACCTTCTTTATTTTTCACATTTAGTGCCATCTCTACAGCACGGCTCCATGTGGAATAGTTTTCATCAGATAGAATCACAGATATAATTTGCATTCCCGTGTTGTCTCTGTAGTGCATATAGTATGGACTCGAAAGATCTGACATCATCCGATGAGCAGCAACTACCGGATCTTCACCTTGATGAATATCTAGTGAAGGCAGAATTTCTGAATTATCATCCATGAATGGAAGCTTCCATTCATGGAAGCTCACGTGAAAAGAGATTGGAAACTCACGCGAAATGTGTGAGGAAATGAAAATCAATTCTTACTAATTTTGAAGTGAACAAGCTGTTTATATACACATAACAATCAAATTACTAGCACAACAAACTCCTGACTGTATTTAACTAAAACCTCTGGTAATTGACATAAATACCCTTGTATGCTAAACTCATTCGGCAAGAGAGGCGAGTCATGGAGTTTTTTCCACGCGACTCTCGTGTCACTTGTCAGCTTGTTTGAGAGTCAAAAAATAAAATAAAATATGTGAGCTGCTCGTGGTTTTGTCCCATTTGTGAAGACAAGATGGCTTGTTAGGCTCGTTTGATTGGCTGTGACTTTCTCTGCCTCATGATCTTAAATTGCAAGCCATAGATGATTTTTTTTAAATGAATGGTAACCCCGTAAAAGCGGTAACAGTTCAACCAGTTCACGGTTGGACGGGCCATTTGACTGGATTTTTCCAAGGTTCTCATTTTCAAGGGTTTTAGATAGTACGCGGACCGGTGCTCCCGATGTTTTGTGTTGAACTAGTCAATTCGGTTCGATTTTCATGACACCGATCTCTTGCAATACTTAATCTAAAAGCATAAAAATAATTTTGATTTCAACAAGTCTCTCATCCTTCCTTTGTCTTATGGATGATTATTAGAACGAGTATGAAAGTGTGATCCTCCTCCTTGTCATTCTGATTGTAATCTTTTGTTAATTGCAGTTGTTTTGCCATCTTGAGGTATTATGCGTTCCGTACTTACATTTTTTCAGCCACTGTAGGATCAAGCACTTACCAGAAGGGTTGATCTAGGGATGGGCAAAAAAATCGAAAAACCGATCAAACCGAACCGACTCGGGTCGGTTTGGGTCGGTTTGACATAGTTAATTGGTTTGGTTTGGTTTTATTTTAAACAAAACCACGGCGGTTCGGTTTGGTCATGGTTTAATGCCTCAAACCACCGGTTAACCGACTCAACCCGCTTACACATGTTTCCTTTTTTTTTTTTTTTGAAAAAGAAAAGTCAAAATCAAAAGCTTAACGATGTTCTCCACAATGTGGAGGTGTCCAAACTGTCTATTTAAGTAGTCTCGTTGAATACTATATAAACATTTTGTTTTACGATGACACTTTCAATGAAATTTTGATATTATTTTATATTCTTTATAAACATTGTTTTCTATTTCGGTTGGTACGCTTTTTTTTTTAGTTAATTTTTTTTATATATAACAAGTTTTACATGTAATAAGTTCACCTTCTGAAAATGCATGTTGAGATAATGATTATTGATTTATGATTATGTATTAGTTACAATATTGAATCTTTTTAATCATATATTACATTCTGATTAGTTAATTACAGTTTAGATATTGTGAAAATGAAAGTTGAGATAATTATTTTCATTTTTTGAAAATTGAAATTTCAACAATGTTTTTAGTTGCTATAAGTTATAACTCAAATAAAAAAAGTTGTATAAATAAAAAAAAAAAAAAAAATTATATATACTATAAGTGAGTCTAAAACTCGAGAGTTTTTTTTTTTTAAATTCAATTTGGACAAAAATTAAAACCAATTAACCGAACCGAACCAAACCAAACCGAATCAGTTTGGTTTGGTTCGGTTTAAGAGTTAGAGTGGGTTGGTTTGGGTTGAAATTTTTCCAAACCGACTAATATGGTTTTGGTTTCGGGTTGGGGTCGAAATCAATCCAAACCGAACCGCGCCCAGCCCTAGGTTGATCCATTTGTACATAATGGATTACCCCCTCTCACATAATGTGTGTGGCCCTGCCTGTATTTAAAAATTTCAACAATATGGTCATCATCTCTATTGTGAGTAGTAAGTAAAAAATTCGGTAAACAAATTCGGTACATAGAGCACTATCCTTACCAAAATGTTAACAAACATGACAATATAAGCATTGATTACTATGCAAGAAAAGACTAGAGAGAGAGACAGAATAGCCAAAATATGCAAGTATTCATGGTAGAAAAGTGTACGCAGAAAGAGGCAGTCGTTTCAGAAAGAAAGAAAAGGGATGGATCAAATCTGTAAGAGAGAATAGGGGCAAAAAGAACTAGCCAAATTTTGATACAAGAGTAGATGTCGCCTCAGTTTTTCTTGGTCCTTTAATGAAGGGGTAGATTTAGAATATACAAATAAAAATGCAATAAACGGCACATGCAAATCAGTGCCCACCCCAAGTGGGAAAAAAATCACCATTATTACCCAATTTACCTCAATTGTTTACTCTCTATTTGATTTGGATTAAAATTCAATTAAAATCTTAAGTTAAAGTCAACAATTAATTTTAACTACACATTTCATGATATCGGTGACTCTTCAACCACACATTTAATCAACTTTTATCAAAACTTACTAAAATTCTGATTTTAATCTCTACCAAATAGGGGAATAATGTTTAAAAATAATCAATGTACCTTTCAATATAGTTACACAATTAATTCTCTATCATGAAATAATTTAAATCTTTGTAAAATCATAAATAAGCCTTTTTTGGGATCCATTATAATGAGTTTTTTGGGATAACGTATTTTGAAATAGTGATTTTTTTTTTTTTAAAAAAAGTGTAGTTAAAGAAAAAGAAAATTTTTTGAATTTACATATAATATTATTTTATTGATAAATGTATAATTAAAATGAGAAGGGAGAAAAATTTATTAAATTATAATGGAGACCTTAATTCTCAATATGGACCGATTGTGCACTGTAGTAAAAATTGAGGGTAAAATTGACCTTTTTATAAATGTTAGAGGACAAACTTACTAGTAAAATAATAAGTTGGGGATCAGTTATGCAAATTTCCGCTCAATCAAGAAACATAGACAATGACACCACTAAATCCAAAGTATAACATCGTCATGGAGCAAAACTGTTTAATTGTGGGACTGACGACACGTGTCGGTTTGATGGAGCGTTTAGGTCGTGACGGTGTTTTCTAGGGTGGCGGTGCGTAGATTATGAGCCTGAGTAGGAGTGGTCAAGGTCAAGAGTAATAATTGGTTTCATCTTAGGAATATGATATTTGTAATCATGCTATTGTTACAGAAGAATTTCATCCGTAAAAACAACAGATAAGACACATTGGGGTGGACCCTATTTTTATAATAATATTTTATTCACATGGGGCCACCCCGTGTGAGTATATGTAAAATTTACAGAATAAATAATTCTATATAAGGAGTAAAATCCATATTTGTCTATTCAAAGTACACATTAATGTTGACATCGTGTGAGATGTGAAAATTTTTGTCCGTCGATTGTTTTAAGTATTGTTGAAATTAATGAGAAATGCCATTTTGTCAGAATAAATTTGACATTTTGATTGACATCCTCTCACATTTGTGGTGGGATCCATGCGGGACCCATATGAATTAAAAAAGAAAAAAAAATCCCCACCCCACCCCACCCCACTTATTATGAGGGGACTGTCGGGAGGGTGCAGCCCAACATTGTTCGAGATTAATAACAAAAAGAGTGTCACCTCACACACTGTCAAAAAATATATCAACATTAATGTCACTGTAGATCATTTTATTGGCTTGTCCTATTAGAGTTTAGTTTTTATTATTTATTTATTTTTTAATTGTTTTTATAACTATCAAATCGATCTATCAATGATGCGGTTAAATATCGGATCAGAGGATCACTGATTGAATCTTGAAGTCATCGATTCAACCGACGGATCATTGTTTTAAAAAAAGAAATATAAATAAAATATATATTTTAAGAAATTAAGATATATTATAAGTCGAAATTTTCTTTACACCACATTATGACCCTGTTTGGGAGGGATTAAATTTTTTTACAGCAAATCAATTCTCATTTTCAACCACACATTCTTCAATAAAATAATATTTTCCATCACATCAATAATTTTTTCTTCTTTTTCAACCACACATTTCCCATCATATCACTATTCAAAATCAATTCTTCCCCCAAAAATCTCTCCCAAACAAGCTCTATGTCATATCTTTATTTTCCAAATAAAGTAGTTTTGGAAGCTACTGTTTGATGACCTCTTTCAATAATTCTAATTTCATTTTTTTTTAGTTTTTGTAATTTTGAAAGAAATAAATTTTTTAAATAGTCCATAGTTCAATAATTTATCAAAGGCATATACAGCGTATTAGTTGGACTCAAGTTATCCGCACTAGTGACTCAACTTTGATACATGGTGTTCTCCAATGAAAATATATTTTGATCGGCTTACTTGTCGAGTAGTCCATATTTTGAATCCAAATATCGATTGAATTCATTAAAATATTTGAATTTTAACTCATTATTTGAAGTTAGGTAATGGAACGAGTATTCCTTGTAGAAAAAAATGTGGTTGAAAATTTGAAAATGATGTTGAAACAATTTTGTCCAATTGTGAGAAGAAAAGAAAGCGGAAAAAATGGTGAAAAGTAAAGTTAGGACAAAGACAGTATTGTGAAAGTGGGGGAAGAAAAATGAATGCTTGAAAAGACAAGTCAAATGTCAAATCGAATGACTTCAAAATCATAAAAAAACAAGCAGTCATGATACGTGCTGTCTTGTCCATCAATGTCTAGGTTAATAAGGCCAAATTAAGTATTACCAGTTAAAACTTAAGTTGAAAAATCAGAGAGACAAATTATTTTATTTCGGACATTAAATTATTTAGGACAGGTTCTCTTTATCATTTCAAGTCATTTTCCGTTTTCGATTTTCTAAAACAGTGAAAATGCGTTCTCTTTCTTATTTTCGAAAACGCGTTTTTAAAAACAAGTTAAAAATTTAAAA
The DNA here is from genome assembly GCA_035079005.1 of Fraxinus americana. Classification (NCBI taxonomy): domain Eukaryota; kingdom Viridiplantae; phylum Streptophyta; class Magnoliopsida; order Lamiales; family Oleaceae; genus Fraxinus; species Fraxinus americana. The sequence continues at coordinate 51,501,100 of CM068706.1, read as the reverse complement.
AGAAAATACAAAACGACAAATTTGTCGTTTTTTGTGTTTTCAATTATAATTAAGTCAAAATTTTCAAAACAATTTTTCAAAATGTCAAAAAGAACACATTTTCAACAATGTCAAAATAGACACTCAAAACACAAAATTGAAACACAAAGAGAACAACCCCTTAATTTTCATACTCATTTTCAACCATATATTTATATAATGAAATAATTTATACGTAAATTCAAAATTTTTCCTTAATAATTAACCACGTATTCTACAAAAATAACTATTCAAAATTACACTTTTTCAAAATAATGATCATTAAACATGGGCTTAAATTAGGTTAGGCGCAACAAGCGTAAATGACATTTTTAAAGAAAAATCACTTCATTATATCTATCTTAATTCTAATACTATCTATTTTAATTTTATATTAAAGTTTTTGATCGATTTAATTTGGTGTGACAAACATAGACTAAGTTAATGTTGTTTAGCATAAGGTCTAAATTAAATGTTGTAAAATAATGATTAATGAATGTCATGTCCTCTCTCTCTCTCTCTAAACATCAAACCCTACAGCAAAGAAATAATCTCCCAAGAAATAAGAGTTTATCATCAAAGAGTTGAACAAAAGAATGATTTGCACTTAGCACTTCTCTTCACTTCTACAAATCCATTACACACAAGCTCATAAAAAGAGTCTTCTCTACAATGACATCCGATGAATCCTTTAGATCTCTCTCTCTAGACTATCTCAATCTCCTAATCGACGGTCGAGCTTTCAGTGATGTAACCTTCAGTGTAGAGGGTCGTTTAGTCCATGCTCACAGGTGCATTCTAGCAGCCAGGAGTCTCTTCTTCAGGAAATTCTTTTGCACCGCGCCGCCATCATCCTCGCGAGGTTCCAACTCTCCGGAGATCATACCGGTGGATTCAGTGGGCTATGAAGTGTTTCTTTTGATGCTTCAGTTCTTGTACAGTGGTCAAGTTTCGGTTATACCTCAGAAGCATGAGGCAAGGTCTAATTGTGGGGAGAGAGGATGTTGGCATACACATTGTACCTCAGCCGTTGATCTTGCTCTTAATACACTTGCAGCCGCTAGATCTTTTGGGGTGGAACAGCTTGCTTTGCTAATTCAGGTTTTCTTGTTTTCATCTCCATTCTTCTGCGTTTTTATTCCTCAATTTTGGGTTTTGATCCTATGAGTATAAGCACTAAGTGTGTGGTAACATAATACTCGACCAGATCGAATAATAAAATGAACAAGATTTTAATGTTTCCTTTCTTAATACAGTCTATTAATCCCACGAACATGTCATAATTGGTCTAGTTCACATTTCACAACCTCGGATGGAAGCACTCACGTGTGTGGAGAAGGTGTCAAAATGAGACTCCTTGAGATTATTGAACCTAATCTATACATGAACAAGGTTAAAAGGCGGCAGATTTTAAGGTGTTTTTTGGAGTAGAACGACCTGGATTAACAGGTTGAGGCATTTCTGATTATTATTTTAACAGTATTTTTCATCTTATCATTGGATTTTGATATAATGAAATCTTCATTGTTTGACTGGGTTTCTTCTGTTCATTTCCTGTGCAGAATCAGCCTTCCGGCATATTTTTAGCTTATATAAAACTGAAGTGCAACAGGGTCTTCTATCTTCTTTTTTACTATATTTTGTGTTTCCTGGATTGTGTCATCACTTGACAAGTTTTCATGTAACTAATTATTTGGTGCTTCTTGTCAATTTTTTCCCACTATTGTGGATCTAGAGTGGCTGCTCCGCTTAACAGTGTTGAATCAAGTCACTTAAATGTTAAAGAAATTACATAGATTTTTTTTATAAGTAGGTGAGAGGAAAACTTGAAATCAAAATATTTATGTTTTGTTGAACAACCTCTTCCATTTTTCAATGCATTTTATGAAAATTCTTTACTTACCTATTTGCTTATTTGATTAATTGCAGAAACAATTGGCAAGTATGGTGGAGAAGGCTTCTATTGATGATGTTATGAAAGTTTTAATAGCTTCAAAAAAGCAAGAAATGAACCAATTATGGACTGCTTGTTCCCATTTGGTGGCAAAATCTGGCCTTCCAACAGAAGTTCTGGCCAAGCACCTCCCCATCAACATCGTAGCCAAGATAGAAGAGCTCCGCTTTAAGTCCTCCATCGTCTGCCGGTCCATAATGCCCCACCGCCATGATCACACCAGCTCCGCCAGTGATCTCGAGGACCAGAAAATCCTCCGCATGCGACGAGCCCTCGAATCATCAGATGTCGAACTTGTAAAGCTGATGGTTATGGGAGAAGGCCTAAATCTTGATAAAGCATTGGCCTTGCATTATGCTGTTGAAAATTGCAGTAGAGAAGTGGTAAAAGCTTTACTAGAACTTGGAGCAGCTGATGTGAATTATCCTGCAGGACCACTAGGCCAAACACCACTTCATATCGCCGCCGAAATGATGTCACCGGACATGGTGGCGGTCCTCCTTGACCACCATGCCGACCCGAATGTCCGAACATTCAATGGGATAACTCCTCTCCATGTACTCCGGACCCTAACATCTGATTTTCTTTTCAAAGGAGTAGTCCCGGGGCTAACACATATTGAACCAAACAAACTAAGGCTGTGCCTCGAGCTAGTCCAATCTGCCGCCATGGTGATTTCTAGGGAGGAGGAGGGCGACGACAATGCGCCGCCGTCTTCCGCCACCTTTAACCCACAAATTAGTGAAGGCCATCATAGACAGAGAGAAGCCATGAGTCAAAATCACCCTTTACTGTACCCAGAATAGCGTGCAACATTTCTTTTGACAATTATTTCTGTACCCACGAGTCAAGTTATAATTCAGCAATGCTTGGTGGAAGGAAAATGTTTGGAGCAATGATAGGGGTATATAATTTATGTATTCATCCCATGTGAGAGTTATGTACACCATTACGTATAACAAGAATAATCCAAATGTTTTAACAGAAAATTTACACACACTTGTGGTCCCATCTTGTGTGAGTTATATACATCATTATGTACAACAAGAATAATTTGAATGTTTTTATAGAAAACTTACATACACACACGGTGGGTCCCGCATCAATAAAAAAATGTCATAACATACACTCACCCACCCCGCCATTATTAAATTTTACAGAAGAAAAATCTTCTATACAAATGGAATTCTCCTTCATTGTTATATATTTTCAAGAATTTGACATGTTTATTTCCGTATATCTTATGATTTATGAATGTTTTCAAGAATTTATGATATGATATGATTTCTTAACTATTGAGAAATGTGTTACGAGTCATAAATCGGAAGCGACACGCATTTTTTGGGGTCAACAAAATGAAACCCTAGATTTTTAGAAAATTCATATTAGATTTCAGCAATAAAGTTCTATGACTGTTGCAACAGGTACGAGAAGGACATGGTTGAAGAAAGAATTTAGAATCGTGCTACACTGCCAGGCCTGTAAAAGGCCCGACAGTGCAAATGTGAGGTGAGGGGTGGGTGTTTAAACATTTTGGGGGGGGGGGGGGGAAGGACCCACCTCATGTGAGAGCTTTTGCTCTACCAGGCCTTTTACAGGCCTGGTAGAGCAAATTCATTCAAGAATTTATGATCGTTAAATTAAAATTTATTTTTCTCTCTTTTTTTGTCAATTACACATTTTTTAATAAATAATATTACACATAAATTTTAAAAAAATTCCTTTTTTATAATCATACATTTTTCAATAAATTATTATTTTTCTCATTATAATCTACAATAATGAAGCCCAAACAAGGACTTAAAAAGATTGGTCGAAGTGCAAATGAAAGCTTGGCTACCCCTTGGAACAGTTCCGTTTGCAAGTTAACAGCGTCAAATGAGTACTGAAGTGATAATGACTTGTTGACAGCTTACACCTGCTAGATTTTGCTATCAAGGAAAGACGTTGCTAGGGGTACATAAACTTACACATAATTATATGTGGCACGTATTCAACATTTGATTTAAATCTCACACTTCACTTCAACTATTGGATGATTGCCACATCACGTTATGTATCCCTTTATGTGCAAAAGTTATGTACAACAAGCATTATCCATCAACGAAAGGGTAAATATTTAAGACATTACTCTCAATTTAGCCATTAAAATTTCAAAATAGTATGCATGGAGATAGAAATATATATATATATATATATATAAAAGCAATTGGTTTAAAAACCAATTTAATATATATATAAAATAAAAAAAATGTAAAGTGGAGGGGCGGGCTTAAGGAATTTGGGCCAGTGCCACGTAAGCTTATTGGAAAAAAGTCATTTATAAGACTTTTATATACTATTTCAAAAATAAGAAAACAACTTTCAAATTTCTAAAATCAGATATTTAACATGCACACACACATAATAAACCCACCTATATATATAACCCACCCTACCTCCACCACTTCTACCGCTCCGACGACTATTCCGGTGACCGTTTCGACGACGATTTGTTCCGGCGAATGCTCCCATTCCGACACTTATTCCAACTCCTGCGAATATTCTGGCGACAACTTCGCCATTTTTTTTTTACAATTGACATGATTTTTGACCTCTTGATTGTTGCTTGTGACTACTAATATGAAATGTGACCTGTAAATTTGAATCGTGACTCTACAAAACAACACGTGACATGTTAATATTGATTTGTGACCCATTTATAATGATTGTGACCTATAAAAAATGATTGACTAATGAATTCAAACCCGTGATCAATGAACTGTGACCTTAACAATTCATTCATTGCAAATCGGTCACGAAGCAAAAATTTATAGATCACAGATTATTAACCGGTCATGAATCAAAAAATTTATTGGTCACAACTCATTTTAAGGTCGATTCGAAAATCACGAAGCAAAATTTTATAAGTTACAGATTATTCATCGATCAGGAATCAAAAATTTTATAGGTCACGGATTATTTTATTGGTCACAGATAAAAAAAGTATAAGTCACGCTTATCTATCAGTCACATATTTTCAAACACCATTTTTTAAAAGTTGGTTGAAAAAGCTGATGAAATACGTGGTTGAGAAGTTGTAAGATCGATAAAATATGTAGTTAAAATTAATCGTTGACTTTGATTTAAATTAAAATCTGAATTTTAATTATGGATTATATATGATTCCTACTCGTCTCTAGTTTCGTACACGTTAATAAGGAATGAAATTAGCTCATATTTGGTTCCATTTTTTTATTATTTTTTAAAGATTTACTGATTTTTTTTTTAACTAAAATTTGATTTTTAGCCAAATCGAAGAAGACTAATTTAGGTCTCTCTGGCTTAATCAAAGACCTAGAAGTCAAAATAGAAAATTTATTTTCGGCTTTGAATATATACAAATCGAAATTAATTCTATTATGCCAAAAGTCATATTCGATGAAAATTGTATGGACACCTCGAAATGAGTCTTTTATATATTTCAAGATTGTATATATTTCAAGATTGTATGTATGGCTTGAACCCCTTTACTAAGAAATATTAATTTACAGGTCACATTTCATAAATAATATGTGACCTATAAAATGTTTGATTCGTGATCGATGAAACGGTTATAGGAATAGTTGTCGGAGTAGTCGTCGAAATTGGAACAGTCACCTGAACAATCGTCAGAGCGGTAGTGTGGAGGAGGCGGGGTGGGTTAATTTTATATGTGTGTGTGTGTGCCCGCGTTAAATATCTGATTTTAGAAAGTCTTAGAAATGAATTTTTCCCTTTATGAATTGCGATCTTGAAATCTATGGATTCCTATAATTTTCACAAGAGGAAATTACAGCTACAATGGGTTTTAAATTTCCATTTTCATAAATCATGAATCAAGTTTAATTATACAAAAATCAGATTTTAATTAATAATTAATAATTCATATTTAAATAATTTAAATTAAACCCTAATTCATTTCTATTTCTATTCCCATTCTCTCTCTCTCTCTCTCTCTCTCTCTCTCTCTCTCTCTCTCTCTCTCTCTATTCTCACATTTCATCTTTCTCTCTACCCGTCGATCAAACCCGCCGCCTTGCCCAATTTCTTCTCCCATGTCAGCGACGCCCCTCTGGAAGAGACTCTCCGGCGCAGTGGCATCACAAATCGAGATGATGTCTGTGGCCATGGCGTGGCAGATACTGCAAGAAACTCCGATCTGGAGATGCTACAACTCCGGTCGCGGTCAGATCCAAATATACGTGTATAGAGAGGGGTGCTACGGGATTTGTGTTTATTTTATGGCAGTGTGTGGTTAATGGTGAATGACAGTGGCGTTGCGTGGTGATGGTGGTGACATTTACAAGCTAAAATTAATTGCTCAATATTTCCCACAATTGACATGTTACCCATACCCTTTTGGCCCTCAATTCAATTAATGTCGATCAAATTAGCAGTAAAACCAGCATCAGATTCAGAAAATGGCTCAACAGGTCGTTCTTCGTGCGAGCATCTTTGGGCCAGGTTCAATTCGTATGATTTGTTGTTGTTTAGCTCAATTGAGTTGTGACCCAGGTTTAATGTGAGGTGTTGGTTTTGGCCAGGTTTAATGCGAGGTGTAGGTTTTGATTTTTGTTGTTGGAGTGGTGGTGGTGGTTTCTATATTTTCGTGGTGTTGGGGAGGTTTTGAGTTGATTTTTGTTGATGGTGTAGGTGGTCATGGCGGCGGTAAGGGTTGGTGATGACAGTGGTGGTCATGGCTGCGGTGCGTTGGTTGTAGGGTTTAGGGTTGATTTTTGTTGATGGTGTAGGTGGTCATGGCGGCTGTGGCGGTGAGGGTTGGTGATGATAGTGGTGGTCATGGCTGCAGTGGGTTGGTTGTAGGTGGGATGCAACCTAAAAATTTGAATTGTGACTTTAACATTTGTGATTTGTGTCCGATAAAGTGATATTGTGACCAATAAATTGAATATTTTGTGACCAATAAATAATATGCGACCTAAAAATTTGAATTGTGACTTTAACATTTGTGATTTGTGACCGATAAATTGATATTGTGACCAATAAATTGGATATTTTTGTGACCAATAAATAATTTGTGATCAAAAAATAAATTGTGACTTTTAAATTTTTAATTTATGACTGATGAACAAACTGTGACCTATAAATTTTTTGAATTGTGATCATAAAATAATTTGTGACATAAAAATTCTGATTTTGTGACCGAAAAATAATATGTGACTAATTAAATGGTTAATTTGTGACCAAATTGTATAGATTTGTGACCTTAATATATTTAATTAATTAAATATATAATTAATTAATTAAATCATAAATAAAATTTAATAAAAACCTGATTTTTGAAATTTAAAACATATATCCTTAATTTTAAAATGATGATACTTAAATACCTTATTTATATATTGTTCCCTTTCCACAATATCAAATCAAACTTTCTGCCAATTAGGCCCGCACAAGATTGACTCGTGGGAACAGCGGCCCAAATGGCCTGTGCAGTTCTGGGCCGTCCCTCAGGTTCGGGACTATACCTGACGGGAGTGAGTGTCAGATTATTGGGTTGGACAAGAAATCTGGGTGTTCTCGAAGAATTTCAGCACCCACTTAGAGCCAAGGGAAGAGGTCGGGAGGGGACATTTTGGGGATGAAAGTAGGATGGCTTGAAGGGACAGGATGTGGCTGTTAAAGTTATCCCAAAATCACAGGTCTGGCTTTTATGGAACCGAGTTGCGCTTTTACCATTATGATTTAAACTTATATTTTGTGCAAAATGTATGTGTTAGTTATAATTGCCACTGTTATTTCCATAACATAATATTTCTGTTTGTTTTTATTTGATAACTCTTTTCAGTTTATTGGAGTTATTAGACGACATTTTATCTTAGTTTAGATTGTTGGTATTACTTTGTTAGTAATGATGTTATCTTAAACATTGTTAACACCGAATTCTTACCTCTTGCGTACATTTCAGATGTTTAAATGCGTTGAGGTTCGAAATTGGGTGTCCGGTGTAAATACGTATGCGTATTGTACTTTTCTTTATGAATCACTGGATGGAAAGTTTGGTCACCAGGAATGCCATTATCTCACGAAACCTTTTCATGTAAAAGAGTTTTAACTCTTTTCGTGGTCAAAAGTGTTCTTCATGTATGGCTGTGTATAGTTGGTATAAAGAGTGTGAAAACCAAAGCTCTTCTTAATTTTATATGCAGATAACTACGGCTGGTGCCGTTAAAGACGCCAGAAAAGAAGTGAAGATGCTATGTGCACACAATGCCTATGAGGATGAAGATAATGTTTATAGGTGATGAGTAAGTTACGACATTGACAATTTCATTTACCAGGGTCTAGTTATGTTGTATTCCTTGTTTATTTTATTTTTCATAAAATCAAACAACCACCAGCGAAGAAAATTTTAGTACTAATGGAATAAAATACAAACTTAGGAGGAAGACATAGAACGAGACCTCCAGCCAATGAAAATACAAAGTAGTATGAAAATTAAGTAGTCTAGTACATGGTAGGGTAGCTAAAGATAAAAGTAATTCAATTTTATTTTTTCTGTTGCCTTGACTTTTAACAGTCCTAGCCCTGCATAGTTTATGGCAACTTTGTGTCATATGAGTTGATTTGATTTAATAAAGTTTCAACTTTTCTTATTTTCTCTTTTTAAACATTTGGAGCTAGTTTTTCACTGTCTTGCGTATGGTGGCCATGCATGATATTTAAGTGTAAAGTATCTGTCAATGATGTAAAGATATATTTAAGTTATCTGTATCTTTCTTTACTTGGTACAGTTAATGCTGAAAATCTGTATGTAATTTGGTGGGTCATCCGTGAAGTAAATCTACATTGAAGAGAGCAAAGACTTAGTTTTGTTAATGAGAAGGTCAAAAGACTTGAAGTTTGGCAAGATTAAAACTTGAAAGTTGTGGAGGTGTTCAACTAGTAACTTGAACGCATTCCCAACGAACCCTCCTCCCGCCACCCAAACCCCATCATAGACAAAGATTTGAACAGTGCAATAGTGCAACTTTGGAGTGTTTTACAAATACTATGTACACTCTATGCACTAATTGAGTTTCGAAGCTTTGATGCTCGCGTCAATTTTTTTCCTTTTCCAGATTATGCAAAGGAGAATTATTGGATAGGATTCCTATCTTTAGCAAACTTTTCTCATGCTTCCAAACATTCACTGCTAATCATTCATCTCTTTGACTTAGGGGAGGCAAATACTCAGAAGAAGATGCCAAAGTTGTCATGATACAGATTTTAAGTGCGGGTTGCTTATTGTCATCTTCAAGTTGTGATTCACCTTGACCTAAAACCGGAGGTATACTGGCTTCCGACTTTGCTTATGTTGTTGGAGAAGCAAACTTGTAACATCTGTTGTTCACAGCATGGATACAGAAAGTGTATGGTGTAACGTCCTTCTGGCCTAGTATCAAAAACATACAAAGTTTGAAACTAGCTCATCTAGAATTACCTCACTGAAAGTCTCCTTTTGAGAAAACAACAATTGAAATTAATAGATTGAACCAATATGTTTTCTTGTAGAGACAACCAGGGGCGGATACAAGGGGGGGCTTGCCCCCCCTCAAGGCCCAAAAAAAAATTTTTTATAAGGTTTTTTTTTTTTTTTTTTTTTTTTTTTTCCCTTAAAACAGTTTTTCATGTATAAAATTTTTTTTTCGCGTATTAGCCCGGTTTGAAATTTTGTAGCCCGGTCTTAGATCCAATCCTGGATCCGCCCCTAGAGACAACCTTTGGAGCATCAAGCATGGTCTAAATCTAGATGATAAATTGCAATTGCTACAAAATTTCAATAGTTGATCAAAGTCTTAGAGCTTTAGTAATTCAGTGTCTTCTATGCCATACAATTATTTTTCCTTTCTGGGTCAAAAAGCTTATAAGCTGATTTTTCGTGCTCCTATGACCAAGTGAGTACAAAAAATATGATTGTTAATGTATATACATATATACATAATGCACATATTAGTTAGTCCCACATTGATTAGAAAGTAAAACATTCCTATCAAGTTAAGTTATAAATAGGATGTCTCTCTTGTAAACAAATTACACCATTCAATACAATTCTATTCTCTTTGTATTGTCTTATTTTCTCTCTTAAATTCAACTTGGTATCAGAGCTACTATTCTTAGTGGTTTTCGATATATCAAGAGTTGAGTATGCTCTGTGATTGCCACTATTAGTGGATCTTTCACATCAGAAAAACTTCTTGTATATCCTTATCATACTTGTTGGGTAGTCACTATGGTCGGAGTCTTATTCTCCATCGACGTCATTTCAGCCACCACTCCATCAGTTCAGTTCGATTCTTGTTATTATTATTTTTTTTTGTCCTCCTCTAGTTTCGTTTACATTATGGAGCATCTTGAGGCTTCACAACCCATTGCCATTATCATGAAAGGACTCAACTACACCATATGAGCTCAAACTATGTCAAGTTTTCTTAAGGGCAAAAAGCTATGGCGCTATGTCACTGGTGATATCTCTGAACCAGAGAAAGTCGTTGGAGAAGACAACACAAAATACATAGACCGTCTCGAAGAGTGGGATAGCAAGAACCACCAAATTATCACTTGGATTCGCAACACGTGTGTACGCTCCATCAGTCTCCAGTTTGGTAGATTCAAGACTGCCAAGTCATTATGGGATTTTCTACAGAAACGCTACACCACCGCAGATCTGTCTCATCAATACCAACTTCTGGGTACTCTACATCGTATGCAACAACAACTTGGGCAATCTATCAATAGTTTCTTATCTGAAATGCACTATGTTTGGGATCAAGTTGCTTCCTCAGAACCAGAGTTTACAGATGCCAAAAATGTTGAGAAATTTACCGACTATCGAGATCAGCAACACTTGGTTCTCTTTCTCATAGCCCTCACTAATGAGTTTGAGCATGTTCGTGCATCTCTCCTTCACCGCAATCCCTTACCTACTTTAGATCAAGCCTGAACTTCTTTCGGAGGAAACTCGTCTTGCCCCTCGCAAAACAACCTCTGTAGATGCTGTCTTCGCCACTCCCAGAAAACCTCAACCTAACAACAAAGGGCATTCATCTGGATCTTTTCAACACAAAAGGCATCTATCTGGATCTTCAAAATTCTGCAATTACTGCAAGAAATCAGGACACACTCTCTTAGAATGCTCGATTCGAGTTTGCCAATTCTATCAGAAGCAAGCCCCAGGTCATCTTCAGCGTGATTGTTTTCAAAACCCCAACAGACACTCCCAGCAATACATGTCTCGCGGTACTCCTTCTAGATCTGCCGCCACTACTGCTGAAGGTTCATCATTCACTACTTCCAGTGAGATGTTTTCTGCTTCTAACATAGAGGAAATTGTCAAACAAGTCCTTGCTCATTCTGGTAATATACCATCTACTGCTATGTCAGTCACCTCAGGTAATTCATCCTGGTTTTTCGACTTTGCATGCTGTAATCACATGACACCTGATTCCACTATATTTGCCACTAGGGGTGGGTGTGGGTTGGGTTAGGTCGGTTTTTGCCCCAACCCAACCCAACCCAACATTGTCGGTTTATTCGAAATCCAACCAAACCCAACCCAACCCATGTAAATGTTGAAACCCAACCCAACCTAATTATGTGTCGGTCGGGTTGGGTCGGGTTGATCGGTTTGAATAATAAATTCCAATTTTTTTGACACGTGTTGGAATTAGAAATACTAAATATGATACCCTTCAGTAAAGCTCCTTTCCTCTGTGCATTGTGTAATCTAAAAACATATTGAAGGAAATAACATGTGCAATTGCAAAATGAATTTGTACAGCTTATCCAACAAAAAATGGGGAACAAAATCAGGTTCATAAACTTAGAAGTTACAAACATATTTCCAGCATAATGTTAACATCAGCAGATTTTGAGAATCAAAATATAAGCGTTCATCATAAATTAGCTCATGTTTTTGGGTAAGACAGTAGTAAAAGTAATCACATATTAGACATATAGAAGGATACCTCAGAGCAGAGTTCCCACCATTTTTGCACAATTCGCCAACACAAAATGTTGCATTCCTCCTATTAGTCGAATAAGATGAACCTAATTCTTTAGGTACAATATTCACCACAGCTTGAAATTTGAAGTATATCCACTACATTAATGTCACATGACCAGAAATTAAAAGAAAATGCACTGTTAATTGCTCGGCATTACATTAACATAGCCAGCAATTGGAGCACCCATACGCTGGGCAACTTCTGCTAGGGTCGCAACAATCATGGTACGATCTTGTGGGGGCCTTGATGCTCTCTGCAATTGCCATTACAGAAACCAGTGAGAAATGAAACAAAACAAGTGCAGCGATTCATATTCAGAAGCAATATAGTAAGCAGCTTTCACTCACTGCAAATTTCATCAAAGGTGGAAAAAGCTGCGAAAAGATGGGGGCAAATTGAGCACCCATGGCCTTAGTAAGGTCCGCCATAGTATTGAGCATCTGCTCTAAGGTCCGCTATAGATTAGCATTCTTTTGAGCGAGAGAGCGGAGACTAGAGACTTGAGAGATGGGGGGATTGAGCGTGAGAGAAAGCTTTTTAGGATTTTGTTTTTACAAATATATAGAGAGATAATACCTTTGCAAATAATCTCGAGTCTTGACCTTCCGTAGCCATGGAGACGACGCCGCTGGAATGGAGTGGGAGGCGCGTTTAGAGAGAGAGAGAGACTCCTTTTGGAAGATAGGGTTTGGTTTGTGACTTTTTTTTTTATTTACTCTTTTTTGTTTTGCCTTTTGTTTTTTCAATTTAATGTCTTTTTTTTTTCCCGGGTTGGGTTGGGTCGGGTTTAGGGTGCAACCCGCGACCCGACCCGACCCGACCACCCAACTCGAAACCCGAAAACCGCCCAAAAATGCAAAAAAACCGACTCAAACCGATCGGTTTGGGTTGGTTCGGTCGGTTTCGTCGGGTCGGTCGGTTTTTTGCCCCACACCTATTTGTCACCTAACATCTTGCTAATCATGCTCCGACCAGGGGCGGATACAAGGGGGGGCGGCTGGGCTATAGCCCCCCCTCAAGGCCCAAAAAAGAAATTTTTTATAAGGTTTTTTTTTTTTTTTTTTTTGCCTTAAAACAGTTTTTCATATATAAAATTTTTTTTTCACGTATTAGCCCGGTTTGAAATTTTGTAGCCCGGTCTTAGATCCAATCCTGGATCCGCCCCTGGCTCCGACTATTCAAATTGCTGATGGTTCTTCTATGACCGTGAGTCATATCGAAAAAATATCGACATTAAATACTTCTCTTCCTGATACTTACTATGTTCCCCAACCCACTCTCAATTTTATATCCGTTGGTCAATTATATGACTTCGGTCTAACTGTCATCTTTTCTGCTTCTGGTTGTTGTGTGTAGGATCCAAAGACGGGACAAACTCTTGGGATAGGTCGTAAGGTTGGATGACTCTTTGAGCTCATCAATCTTCACCTTCCATCCTGTTTCTCCTCATCAGTTCAAACAGCAGCTTCAGTCTCATCTACCCCATCCATCAGTCTCTGGCATTCTCGTCTGGATCACGCTTCTGTTGGTCGTCTTCAATCTTTAGCATCTAGTGGTCATTTAGAACTTGTTCCTAAAGAACAATTTGATTGTTTTCCTTGTCAACTTGCAAAATTTCAATAGTTGATCAAAGTCTTAGAGCTTTAGTAATTTAGTGTCTTCTATGCCATACAATTATTTTTCCTTTCTGGGTCAAAAAGCTGATAAGCTGATTTTTCGTGCTCCTATGACCAAGTGAGTACAAAAAATATGATAATGGTAGTCCTTTCTCTTATTTGCTTCCGTTGATAATTTTAGTTTTTTCTGTTGACAATGTTTGCTAAATTTGGCTTCAGAATTCTCTTTTTACTTCAAAAGATCACTCTCCGCCAAAGGCCATTGACTTTGGGCTCTCTGTAGAGCCAGGTTAAGTATATTGCTAGATATTTTTCGTGGTCTGCATTTTACAGATTAAACCTCAATACCTTCTTCCATCACAAATGCAAAATGCTTATTATCACTATCATGTTACATTACGACAAGCAAATATTTTGGCAGATGAGAGGCTGAATGACGTTGTTAGAAGTGTTTGCTATTTAAAACCTGAAGTTTGGAATAGATCATATGGAACAGAAGCTGACATGTAGAGCATTGGCGTGATTGCTTATGTACTTCTTTGTGGGAAGCAGACCCTTCTGGGCTCAGACAGAATCTGGAAAATTCTGAGCTGTCCTAAAAGCTGAACCGAGCTTTGATGAAGCCCCATGGCCATGGCCTACATTGAGTTCTGACGCTGCAGACTTTGTAAAGAAAATATTGAACAGGGATTAATGTAAAAGAACAACAGCAGCTCAGGAACCAGTAAGTAGTTAGATGGTGTTAAATGTCAGACTTTTGGTTTATTGCCCACCTTATTCAAAAGGATTCTATGTATATTATCTTGACTTCGTCATCATGTTTGGATAAGTTACATTCTCTCTCTCTCTCTCTCTCTCTTTTTGAAGTTAAAAAGTTATTTCATTTAAAGTATCTTTGACTTTCGTGTCAAAATAAGCCACTTAGTTTCAACTATCCCCTTAGGGCCACTGATGTGAGTACCCGACCGTAAACTTCAGGGTCTCGTGGGATTAATTGAGGTGGACGCAAGCTGGCCCGAACATCCACGGTTATAAAAAAAAACTATGACCTATAAAAAAATTATTTATATCAAAAGCTACCTATTTACTTGTAAATTAATTATAATTGAACTTTTTAAGCTTAGCCAAACATGCTCCTAACTCATTACCTTATCTTCCCATGAAAATTTATGGGAACAGCCGAGTTTAGAGTGGTTGCATAATATTCTAATGCCTATGTGTCGATTATCTTGTTTAGGTCATCCATGGCTGGTGATGCAGGGGAAGCTTATAGGAAAGATAAAAATCTCTCAAAAAGAATTTCAATCAAGAGAAATTCAAGAAAAACTTTATTTCATTCAAAACCGAGCTGCCTCAAAAGACTTACAACGTTTAAATAGCGAAACCCTAATAAAATTCGGAAAGAAATTACATAATAATAAAAAATATTATTTTTTCCAAAAATGGAAAAAATTGAGATCATCACGGATCTTGATTCTCCTAATCATCAGGATCATCCCCCAACAAACGGAAATCAAATCCGAGTTTATTTAATTAAGATATTGCCAAAACAAAAATTACCATAAACGGAAAAAACGTATAATTGAGGGCCTAAACGATGGAATTTGCCCAAAATTTGACGTGCTTCAGGGCCAAAGGCCCTGAGTTGTGATCATTTGCCCGTTTCCACACAAATTAGACTAGCAATTCATCAAAAACGAACAAATCCGAAATTAAATTGAGTTAGGGCCAAAGGCCCTGAGTTGTGATCATTGGCCCGTTTCCACACAAATTAGACTAGCAATTCGTCAAAAACGAACAAATTCGAAATTAAATTGAGTTATTATTTTGCCTTCATCATTCTCCACGGGTTGAGAAAAATTCGCCCTCGAATTTGATAGGGTAAAAACCTCATCATCATCAGAATTATCACCTTGAAATGACGGCTCTGGCGGTAATCCATCTGGGAGCTCTTCCTGGAAGTCCTCATGAAATTCCTCTAGCAATGACTGAATCCTGCGAGTGACCTCCTGCTCACTGTCAACTGACTTTTCCACCAGCACATACACTATCCCATATCCTTCCATATTTGTCTCAAACTTCACTCTGGTCAGTAAATTGGCATCATCTCCAACTGCTTTTACTGAGCCCTTATCTGGAAACAACACACTTTTCTTTTCCCCAATAGTACACGTCGACTGGACGAGATTAGTATACAACCAGTCAGTGTTATTTTTCAGGGAAGTAAGAAAACTCCGCCTCACCACCAATGACTGACCCACATCACCAATCACAAACTCCTCCTTCTCTGCTGCTTCTTCTACACCTTTACTGTCAAATATAGGCGGACCGTAATAATCAAACTCTCCCTCCTCTGTTACTTCTTCAGTGTCTTCATTGTCAAATACAGGCGGGCATTCATAATCAAACTCTTCCTCTTCTGTTGATTATTCAGTGTCTTCAGTGTCTTCATTGTCAAGTACAGGCGGACATTCATAATCAAACTTTTCATCCTCTATTGCTTCTTCAATATCTTCATTGTCAAATACAGGCGGACATTCATAATCAAACTCTTCCTCCTCTGTTGCTTCTTTAATGTCTTCATTGTCAAATACAGGCAGACTGTCATAATCAAATTCTTCCCCCTCTGTTATTTCTTCAATGCCTTCAATCGTGACATTCTGAATATTATGATCACGGTGTTGGACTTCCTCAATCGGAACCTGCCCACGACGACCACGACCCTATGTGCATGTTGCTGCGGCATAAGTGCAGCAACTTGCTGTGTCAGCAACTCCACTTGTTGACGCAGCTGTGCGATTTTATCACGTCTATGTATTTCCCCTACTAGGGCTTCACGGGCTTCTTGACGTCTCCTTGAAGGCATGATGAAGGAACGACTTCGGCTCTGATACCAACTGATGCAGGGGAAGCTTATAGGAAAGACAAAAATCTCACAAAAAGAATTTCAATCAAGAGAAATTCAAGAAAAACTTCATTCAAAACTGAGCTGCCTCAAAAGGGTTACAACGTTTAAATAGCGAAACCCTAATAAAATTCGGAAAGAAATTACATAATAATAAAAAAAAAAAATTTTTTTCAAAAATGGAAAAAATTGAGATAATCACGGATCTTGATTCTCCTAATCATCAGGATCATTCCCCAATAAACGGAAATCAAATCCGAGTTTATTTGACTAAGATATTGCCAAAACAAAAATTATCATAAACGGAAAAAACGTATAATTGAGGGCCTAAACGATGGAATTTGCCCAAAATTTAACGTGCTTCAGGGCCAAAGGCCCTGAGTTGTGATCATTGGCCCGTTTCCACACAAATTAGACTAGCAATTCGTCAAAAACGAACAAATCCGAAATTAAATTGAGTTATTATTTTGCCTTCATCAGCTGGCCTGTCACCGAGATGTGAAGATACCTCTGGATTTGCTAACATATAATAAGCTTGTAAAAGCTTATATATGTTCATCTCTGAGTAGATCGGCCTTGGCGGTATGTAAAATTTGGCTGATAGAAAATCCTTTTCCAAAATTACTACAAAAAACTATGAATTAATTAGCTACTAAATGCTGATTTAATGTGTTACATGTTATCATTTAATGAAATTAAGTATAAAATTCTTTTTTTTTTTTTGGGGGAAACTAAACTGCGTCTTGTAATGCTATATTTGTTGCTAAATTACCTTAGGGCTGTGACTTCAATTAGAGATGCTTATCGTGAATATTGCCAAAAATGGCGGTGATGATATAAACTGGATAATTTATCGCAGTTTCAATATTATTCCTATACACCTAGATGAGAAACTCATTTTCATTCGGTATTAATCCGACTACTAGAACTGATCTGCATTGTAACAGGCTCTTGCAAAATTATTCATAACACCACAGCTAGAGTATCTCCTAGAACAGTTCACATTAGTAGTGCCTAACAAAAGCAGATTTATATCCCTGCATAATTCGAAAATAGTCAGCTCTTTTTCTCTCTCTCCTTACTCCAACCCTGAATAACCTCGACATTATGCTGTTTTTGTCTTCTACATTGCTTTTACCGACTGTATTCCACAGATGCAATGAAGGATTCACAGGTTCTAGTTTATGTCAACATGGTAAAACTTTCAATCAGTGATGGACCTAGGTTTTACGTTCAGCTAGGGCGGACCTTTACCGTTGATCGTCGACAATCAGCAATCGTAATAACAAGATCGTTTATTAATATTTAATCAAATAATATTAAAAATTATTTAATATATATGTAAATGCACTAAACCCGAAACAAAGCACAGATGATTGAATTGAGCCGACATCTTCTCAATTGAATTTTTTAAAACCCTAATTCCTAAATTCCTAATCATAAATAATAAATTTCCAAATCACAAATCAAAACTCATAAATGATAAATTATAACTCATAACTCAATGACTCATACAACGCATATTCACAATCACAAATCACACATTCACAACTGGAAAAATAACCCCAATTCCACTTCTACAAAAAAAAAAAAACTATAAACAACAAAAGAATAATGAAGGGACTGATAGAAAAACATAATATGATTATTGATCAAAACAATAATCAAATCCTTAATTCATAATAATACATAACCATAGATCTAACTTCATGTTGAAATCCAAGAAAGTATCAAAACATAAAACCATACCTTGGTCCATGATAAACAAACTCTTTGCCTGGATAGATTAGGATCTTCCAAATGATTGATGATCTTCCCTTAGCTTTTGCTCTCTATTGATGGGGATGTAGAGAAACTTGAAGAATATCAACAAATGGGGACCATAACCATATAAAATAATAGTAGTAACTCAATAGTCACTATCTTTCAGTTGCTTCAAATTGGCCCCTCATCAATTTAAAACAACACTCCGGTATCTACACTATAATTCCATGAAATCTAATACCCATTAGTCATAATACATCTTTATCGGATCACTTTAATTGACTAATATCATTTAAATAATAGCACCATACATTTCAATATACAACGTGTGGCCCCATATATGTTGAAATTATCCAACAGGGACTCACTGAAGGAAATTGTCCAGTGACTCCGGTTACCAGGAGGTGCCGAGGTGAACGGTGGTCTTGTGCCGATGCAGTGATGGTTGCGTTCTGTTTCTTCTCAAATTCGTTCCGTTTCTTCTCGTCTCGCGGTCTTTCAAAAACAGTGAAAAAAATTCATATCGATTAAATTGGTAATGGATCCATTCAATTTGGATTGGGCTTGGGTTATTTTTAAAGAGGCCCACAGCTAGAAGCCTGGAATAAGCCCAACTTTAAAAAATAAAAAATTAAAAAAAACTAAACAAAACAAAAACCAGATCCGGTCGTCTTCTTCAATTCTTCCCTTCCTTCCGGCTTCCACGGTCTGCCCACTGTTCCGACGGAGCCCAGCACACGCGGTCGCGCCTCCTCGCCGGGTGCTGGGTCCGCCACTGCTTTCAGTGACCTATTTTTAAAAATGTTTGGTGAGTTAATTAAATGAATGTTCATTTAATTTATTTTTAGATTACTGCTTACTCGCTGATCAAAAAAGTTTACATATTGCTCTATTCAAATTGTCGTCAAAATGTCACATCTGTGTGCTCGAAAGGATGTACACAATGTTAGAACATCACCATAACAGCAATGTGATAATGTTAAAGCTTAATGGAGATGGGGCATGACTAAGAGCCAAATAAACAGTTATTTTAATACCCTACAATGTGCTGCTTTTTCTTTCCATTTAACTTCATTCACCAGATTAGATTTTCTTTACGTTGACACTGAATAAGAGTACCCCGTAAAGGTAAATTCGTCACTTTATTGATTTAGTATTGGTTAAGGTAATGCTACTCTCATGAGAGATTGGTGATTTTTAGAAAATCTAAGTAGAGTTCTCTTAAATTGTTAAAAAAGTTGTGGATGGTGGAATTTTAGTTTCAAAGATCTTTATAAAATAGTTTCTGATAAGTGTAGTTTCCACACCTATTCGAGACCCTAAATCATGATATTTTATTATCTTTTGGATAAAATTCTACTTAATTTATGTTATATTGTATTTTGTAGGTAAAACTTTATGTTTAATGAAAAATTGAAAAAAAAATGCAGAAGTGGCTTAAATAGCAAAATCCAAACATAAAACTTTGGAGAGAAATAATACATTAAATGAGTTG
Organism: Fraxinus americana; assembly: GCA_035079005.1. Lineage (NCBI taxonomy): Eukaryota > Viridiplantae > Streptophyta > Magnoliopsida > Lamiales > Oleaceae > Fraxinus > Fraxinus americana. Next base: position 51,481,320 of record CM068706.1, on the reverse strand, counting down.
GAGTTAAATGAGCCTTAATGGACTTGTATTGAAAATTTTAATTGGACCTCAATGTGGCCGAAATACACACACAGAAACAGAGAAGAAGGGGAGGAAAAAGAAAACAAGAAGACGGCTGCCGCGGGAAAGAGAGGAAAAAAACGCAGAGAGAAGAAGAGAGAGGAAGAAAAGAGAAAAAAGGCTGTTGCCAATGAAAAAAAAAACTTGATATTGCGAGAAAAACAGCTACTGGTCAAAGTTGGTGGCTGCTAAAGAGAGTTATATATAAACCCATACACACGGGCAAGGAAGGACGCGGCAAAAATATAAATTTCACGTTTCGTCAATTTTTGGTGATGGCGTTCAACTTTTGCGTGTCTTTATTTTTATAGTATGAGTAATTAATTTTTATATTTTGGCAAATAATGTAGTTGACTTGTGATCTTTATTCTTCTATTCAAAATTTTTGTGATTTATTTGTTTATTTATGTGTTCATTTTACTATAAGTTTAATGCATTGAATTAATTAATCACTAATTTGATGATTATGTGACTTTCTTACGAATCGAGAGGTGAGCTTAGGATTTAGACCATATATTAATAGCCGGTAAATTAGTATAAAGTGTAAAGATACATATACTAATTATTGCGGTCATAATATGAATTTTTAGAATTAGTATTTCGTTTAACTAAGGTTAATTGACGTAGAGATATGTAATTGAATTAATTAAATAGGCTCAATGAGAACTCGAGAGGGGTAAATGAATATAATAGAAGAATTCGATCGAACAACATATTAGGTTATGAATCTTGAATTTATAATTAAGGTGATCAATAGATGAAATTGTTATGTCATAATATTCATCACATATTTGAATCTTCAATCAACAATTTTTTGCAATTTTTTTATATTTTTAATTAGTTAAAAGTAGTTAAGAAAAATAATCACAATCATCGTAATTATTTACTTGCTTTTATCAAATAAGAGTCAGGAAAATTTGATTAAGTCTTGAAGTATAGTTTTCGCGGGAACGATATCCGGACTCAAATGTACACTATACTGCTTGTTACGATATTGTACATTTGCGATATAAAAAACGCAACAGTTTCTCATTAGATTTAGATTGATGAAATTGTTGGTAAATTAAACTCACATTCACGTGCTTTCTCGACAGGAACTTGGACCTAGCCCGTCTGTTCCGATTAATGTAGTTCTACAGGACTGGATAAGACACTCGGATGGTAGCCTCAGCTTCTTGGGGTTCGTCAGTCTTCTGCATGGAGTTTCTTCTCGGGCAGTTCGTAAGGCATGAAAACATTGTCTAGCTGCACATATTCATTGTCAATGCGTCATTGTCTCGAGACTTCATTGCGTAATGGGAATGACTGTTATCCCAATCAAGTTGGCTTTGAAGAAGTGCGTGAAGTGCTCCTTAATTCTGTAGAAGATTGCTGGACTTCTGAAGCCGAATCCATTCGCTGCAACTTTGGTGCCTCGGAAATTTAGAGGATTGTACAGTTGAGAGTAGATTACAAAATGTATCAAGGCCTAGAAAACTGCTTAGAACTGAAGGGAGTTTTGAGTCTTTGATGCAATTAAGCTTCTTAATAATGATTTTAATTGTGAACAGATGTGTCAAGGAAATATTACATTTTTGTTCAATGGAATTGCAGTCTTCTTGTTCAAATCGGGTTTTCCGAGTCATAGCCTACAATTGTCAAACTCTGGTTGGATTCGTAACACACCTGATAACTAGTATTTTCAGTGCCGGACGAAAGTAAAAACGTACTCTTGTTCCACTCCGATTGATCTTGTAAAGCTATCTCTAAATGGCTCATTGTTGTTACACCACCTAGCTTTTCCATGCTTCTATGGCGCGTGTAGTGAGTGGACTCCACCAAATAATATTGAGGAAGAAAGTAAACTTTTATATTTAACCCAATGTATTTCTACTTATGGGATATCTCTTAAAATTGCTTTACATTTTAAAAAACCATACAACACGTCTCCTCTTATAATATTCATCAGAGGATCGAGTTGGGTACTTTGATTTGCTAAGTTTGTATTTCATTTGAAATCTTCTTCTTTGGTTCACAAGGAGTCTACCCATTGTGGTTTGTTGCATAAAAAATCGCTTTTAAGTAATTTTATTATTCAAATATATTTGAATACGTTATTTTTCTTATTTTTAAATTAGAAAAATACTAATTTTGAAATTAACTCTCATCTTTATCAAAATAAATATTTTATGTTTTAATTTAACCAAAAAAAAAAAAAAATAAAGAAGATTTTTTTTAGAAAAAAACTATCATATTTTAAGCATATCCATCAATTAATAAAAGTGAGATCTCTTTTCAAAACCGTATCAAACAAAGTCAGATTTTCAGATCAACTAATAAGGTAACAGTTGATACTAGAGACAAATATAAAATGCAATAAATATTTTTCTTTCTCAATCTTCTCCAGAAGTCAATATTTCCATCTCGCCCTCTCTCTCTCTCTCTCTCTCTCTCTCTCTCTCTCATATACACATTCTGTTCTTCATCTAATCGTAGTAATGCAAGGTGAAGAAAATACGGAACTTCTATTCAAACATCTTCTACTTGAAAACAATGATGGATTGGCAGAAGGAATTAAAAATATTACTGGGTATGATTTCAAAGATGAAAATTTATTACTGCAAGCGTTTACTCATCATTCTCACGAAGAAAATTGCTCATCATCGTACGAGAGGCTTGAATACGTGGGTGATTCTGTTCTGAATCTCATGGTTGCTGAAGAACACTACCTTTCGTACCCGGATTTGCAGCCTGGCGATTTGACCCGATTACGAGCTGCCAATGTTGACACGGAAAAGCTTGCACGTGCGGCTTTGAAACACCAGTTGCACAAATTTCTACGCCATAATAAACCTATACTTGCTGGACAAGTAACTGGAATTTATTCTTATTTATTTTGAATGCGTTGATTTATTATTTACATTATTTGAAAGTTAATTTTGGTGCCGCAGATTAAAGAATTTGAGGAATCAGTCATGGAATATCCTTTGCATTCGTGGGGACTAATTGATGCTCCAAAAGCACTTGCAGACGTTGTTGAATCTTTGATTGGGGCAATATACATTGACTCCAACAGGTCGATGAACATAACCTGCGAGGTATAACTCAAGACAAATATTTAAATGTTGAATTCCTTTTAAATATGAAATTATGTGTAATTTAATTTGTTATCTTGTTGACTTGAGAATTGTTAATATTTTCATGAGTTCTCTGTAGCATTTAGATATCGAAAACCTTCGTATAATCGGGTTGCGTGTATTGAGAATCGGGTTTCACCTAAAAAAATTGCACCTTGTTACGAGTAGCTTAAACTCTAGACGTAGATGTTGATTGTCCTTTGCGTATTTAAGCCACGGTCAACGTGGGGTTTTACCATTAATAGATTAAGCTGGATGCTTCATTAAAATAAGCTGAATCAGGGGAGGAGACAGCACACGGCGCTCCGCCGGAGAATTTTTTTTCCATATATTGGGCGGCCGTCGGGCCGTGTGCACTCGCAATGACATATTATTCTTATCAAGTGTGGCTTTTGTGTTGAGAGCAGATAGCGAAGGATTTGTTACAGCCAGAAATCACTCCAGAATCTATTCAGAAGCATCCAGTAACGATGCTTTATGAAATATGCCAAAAGAAGAATTGGGAAGTTAGCATAAGAGATATGTGGAGAAAAACTGGTGAAGTTGAAGTTTTTGTAGATGGAAAATTTGCTGGGAGAGGAAAGTACGAAGGCAAGAAACTCATTGCTGTCAATAGAGCAGCACACGAGGCAAACCAGCACATTGTAAGAGAACTTGCTCAAGAAAATACACAGTGCATAGCCTCCCCAAGTTGCCACCACCTCTAGACGACGAACTGTTTTGAGTTCTGGGGAAGAAATTTTGTTAAGATTCTCGACTTAGCAACTGAATCTAATATTTTACAATTATAAAGACAGTTACTATAAGTCTGGATAACATATTGTATTTTACTCGACTGCTACATTCATCTTCATTATACAGGTCGAGCGCTTCTGTACTTTAAAATGGATATTCATATACACATATAATACATGTATTTTGCTATATTGTGCTAGTTAAATCTTGCGTTTGAACTTTCCTTCCTAGTAAGAACTCTGTACTTTGAAAAGTTTTCCACATAAAATTTTGTCCCATATAAAGTTTTCCACTCTGTACTCTGTATTTTTTCACTAGAAATCTGGAACGGGACTCTTTTTTATTCGTCAACTAAGAAAAAGCTCTTATAATACCCTACATTATTCTCAAATTATCCACTTAACTCAGCACTTGTATTGATTTTTTAGCCCTTATAATGAAAATTTAGAAAAAATGTATTTTGAAATAGTAATTTTTTGAAAAATGTGTAGTTAAAAAATGAAAAAAATATTATTTTATTGAAGAATGTGTGGTTGATAAGCAAAATGAGAAAAACGAATTATAATTTTAATAGTAACCTAAAATAATAGGAAAACAACTTAGATAAGAAGTGACATGTCTAAAATAATGAAATTCATACGAAAAATAGGGAGTTAGTGAGCGTAAGAATCTGCAAAATTGACTTGAATTTTCCGTAATCCCCGTGTAGCATAGAATTTTTGGGGTGTTTGAGGTTTGGGATTGAGTAGGATTCTTTCGTGTTCTCCTTCTCATATTGATCCATAACATACAATGTAGAACAGTTATGAACGTACAGTAGCAATAGTAATTCAAAAATCAGTGTTAATGCATCATTTTCAACGCAAAAGCATTAGTGTTTCACCCAGCTGCTTACCTTAATTAAATTCACATAGATTACTAAAAATAATTTAATTGTTTAAAATTAATATTTAGATCTCAATGTATTGAAGACCAATGCATACCTCACCAAAAATTTGTCAAAATAAGTACAAGAAAAAAAAAGAAGTAAAGATCTGAGAGAGAGAAGCCCTTTAAAAATATATATTAGATTGCATGATATAAAATCGATTCAAATATTCACAACACATGCACAGCTCGCACAAACACATATAACTGAGACTACTCAATATTCATACGAGCTCTAACAGTAGTTATTGTTGATAAAGGCTTAAACACGAAATTTGTCATTTTTCAAACAATATTTGTCCCCTCTCAAATTGAATTTGATACTTAAAGGGATATTGACAAATGGTTTGAATGATTAGTCGAACCTTGCAATCGAAAACACTTAAACATTTAGTATTTTCTACCAAAACTTCAAGAACACTTTGAAGGAAATTTGAATATGAAGAAAATAATATAAATTCTATCTTTTGGTACAAATTATTGAATTGTACATTTGATGTGATAGTCTATCATGTATTTATAAATTTCAATCAACACACACGAAATATTGCCAAAAAAATCATGAAAAGTTGCAAACTTTTCACCAAAGGTTGCCAGAATTCAAACAGAAATTGCCATAATGACTATTTTTTAGTTCTATGCAACCACATAAGACAAAGCTATGCAGTTGCATAGGTCAATCACTTGTAGGGCATATAAGCCATGCATGTCTTTATGCGACCGCAGGGCACCACATAGGCCAAAATTTTGGCCTCCAAATCATTTCTTCATTCAAAAGTATATTTTATTGATTTTGAACAATAATTTCAACAATTCCCCACTTGTTCAATATTTAATAAAATTTCATATTCAAAATATACAATATTTATACATAAGAATTAGATATCTTTCTATTTGAATCCAACCATAGTGTAATTCAAACAAAGTAAAGTGAAAATTAAATGTAGCAAAAAAGCTTTGAACCAATTATTTCTTGTGATAGTATCGATAAAAACACACTCACAAATATCACGTATTCTCAAGTTCCTCAATCTCGCTTGTTGAGAGTAAAAGAAGTCCCACATCGGTTAGATATGAAAAATATGATGAGTTTATAAGTGTAGGACAATACTCCATTAGTATGAGATCTTTTGGATAGTATCCAAAAAGCAAATTCGTGAGGGTACAGGGCCAAAACGAACAATATCATACCAATTTGGAGTTTGGCGGGTCCTAACAATTGGTATCAGAGTCTAGGGCCCAAAAACTTAGTCGGAGGAACGCATCGGAAAGCGTGGTGATTGGTGAGGTCCCCCCTCCAATTAGTCTTGCGTCTGGCTATAAATCAGCCGTGTTTGAGGTGCCTTGTGTCGAAAGTCATTCTGACATAAAAATATGGTGATCAGGCGGCGAGTCCCGTTTGATCGAGGGCAACGACAATAACGGCAGTACAATATGATTGATTGATGAATTATCGTTTGAGGGGATGCTAAAATGATATGGTCCTTCGTTTGAGGAGAGGGGAAGATTGTTGGGAGTAAAAAAAATCTCACATTGACTAGACAAGAAAAATATGATGGGTTTATAAGTGTACGATAATACTTCATTGGTATGAGTTCTTTTGGGTAGATCCAAAAAACAAATTTGTGAGGATCCATTTCCGAAGCGAACAATATCATACTAACGTGAAGTTTGACGGGTCCTACCATCGCTAAACGCTAACGTGGCTTTGCGCTAATCCATTCAACAAACTTACACACAAATACGTATTGTCTAGTTCCTCGATATCACTTAGCGCTAATATGGCTTTTTCTCACTCACACATTTCTCGCGAGTTTGTAATCTTTCTCTCTCTATCTTTCTTCTTCCTTTTTCTGCTTTCAGCAGATTCTTCAATAGTAGCCTCCATTTCTTGCATTGCGCTATTGTACCTTGCTTCATCTGTAGTTTCCACAATTGGGTTCTCTTTTGACTCTCCAAGAAGCCTAAAGAACTTGGCAAAGAACCCCAAGAATCATCGAACTGGGTACGAAAAATACTTATATTGGGGGAGTAAAATTGACTGCCCTGGAAAACACTGTGAGTCCTGCGAGGGTCTGGGCCACCAAGAGTCCAGCCTTAGGTGTGCCCTTGAAGAAGCTTTGTTTCTTGGAAGGTACATTTTCTAAATCTTGAATCATTGTATGGATTGAATATTAGGTCCTGATGAACATCTATCTACTTTTTACTCTGGAATCGTTAGAAAACGTGACTTTACCAGTAATAGTGGTGGCTAATCTGAGAGCATCAACCTTGTGAATTGTAATTTTAACAGTATAAATTTCCCGTTTGAGCTTTTCATGCTGTGATACAACGTTGAGTCTCGGGATTCCATCCCAAAAGTTCAACATGAGTAGCCCTTATGCGTGTTTGATTATTGTTTTCATATTTAAGCTACGTGACAAATGAACTTTCGCAGGAAGAAATCACCAGGTTTAGTGTATTGATAGTCCTTTCAGAGTTTGGGTTCACAAGGAATCTACCTCTCTGTGGTTTCTGATGAGTAATGTGTTTTCTTTTGGTGGTTGATGAATGGAAATATATTTTTCTTATTAAATAATGTTTTTACTTTTTGGTTGTTGAAATAATGAGAATCTCTGAACAACTAGATTGATAATTCAATTAAAACTTAGTGATGTCCATACAAAATTTGGAAAGTGTTTGTTCGTATAATATAAATTGTTGATTTTAGCTGGTGTCTTTTAGGGAATAATTTTTGACACCTTGTAGTGACGCAAGAGCTATTTTGCCACTCCATTCAATTAAAATAATCTGTATTTCAGATCCAATTTTTCGAAGGATCACTTATAAGTAAGGAAACTGGTCACACAAATAAGAAAAAATGCGACCTTTTGCAATTATTTCATCTTTAGCTACGGACTAACAATAATATTGAACAGGTTACTTTATCCCAGTAATTCGGTTAACGAGATCTGTTCTTGGAGCAGGACAAAAATGCATACAGATACGCCTTAAGATCATAAGCCGTCACATGTATGAAAAATGCCCTTTACTTGTTATTTACTTGATTTTTATGTTACTTAATTGCTTTGATTTCTCCTTTTGCTGTCTCAACGTGCTCTTTAGTTATTTTTATGTAACAGTCGCCCTTAAAATTTTCTCTTCCTGGTTATAGGACTCTTGTGATGCCTTCTAGGATGTGCATAAATCCAATACACAATAAGAAGGGGATTCTTCATTCATCTGGAGAGGAAAGGTCAGTTTTCACTTTGTTGCTCACTACAGAAACTTTATTGCTTTTTGGTCAGTTGGATCCTATTGCCGCCAACAATGCCAACACGCCCTATACACCATCTTGGCAGTTTTCGGAATCTTGGGTGGTGCAATTTACAATATTTTGGGACCACATCTTACGCTTTTAGCTGGTTGTTCTACTTATGTTTTGTATGCTGGATCATTCCTTTACTATAATCATTACCATCACCAGGCTTTTGCCATAGTCACTGGCGCATTGCTCGGAATTGTTGCCGGACTTTTGTGGGAGCCGCAGGGTGCGATCATGACTTCGTATGCACCACCTGATCCCAAAATGACCTACATTTCCATCTTCTGGAGTATTTTCAATATGGGGGGTGTCATAGGTTGTTTAATTCCTTTCATACTGAATTATCATAGGGTATTAGGGTTGATGTTGTTTCAGTGAATGATGGTGTTATGAAATTAAGGATTAGAATCTTGCTTTTACATTTTTGATCCAATTGTGTGGAAAGAAGATAGACATGCAAATTTGATGTTTGTCCATGTTACTTATCGTGCTTAAAAACTACAGACATAATTGTATTTATAGAATTTAATAGTACCATGCTGCCAAATGAAAGTGACCTAGGACATGAATAGTCGTTTTGAAAATTGAGCTTTTTGATAGTATTTCAGTATTAGAACCCTTATAATTAAGATGAAAAAGGGAAGGAAATAGCTGTCCATACACTTAAAAAGATTCATGTCTCGTGGTTTCCACTCTCCATTTCAGTTCTCATCTAGTGCTTAGTTGAATATAGCTGCAAATGAGTGTTGCTTACTGCCCTTTGTTAATGCTTGAACTTTGTTTGTTAGGTGGGCAGCTAACTCCTGTGCTATGGATTCTTTGTATGATCTGGACCTAATATCCAACACGGTACCTGTAATTTTGGATAATTCAAGGCAGTGGTATCACTTCCTTTCAACCAACATTAAATTGGGATCCAGAGGGGTAGCACATGTACAAGGGGTCAGCTGGGCCGATCTCAAAGAGAAGAGTTTGTTCTCAAATATTTTACTCATAAATCGAACTGCGAGCCATGTATCATGGCAAGTATACTAAGTTGCAGTTTCTCTACTTTCTTTTCTTCTTTTTCTGCCTTCTTGCCCTAACTCCCCCTGGGTCTACCCTGTAGTTAAAACTATTTTAGAAGATTTAAATTATGCATATTTCTAGTGTAGAAGCTTCCTGCTTATTTATCTGACGATGTGATATGACCAATTTACTTCATTTTTCGGTTCTGAGGTATTATCTTTTTGATAATACTATAATATTGTTCCATTTTATTGACCTAATTTGTATTGGTTTTGCCTGGTTATATATTTCAATGTTGAAGTTTCTTATGAAGTGTATAATCAATTTTAAGTTTTGAATCTTGATAGCTTTTGTGTAGGTATTAACCATGATAAACATCCAGGTTCATGGAGTGCAAGGATCGAAACAACCGCAGTTCTATCATGTTGCCTTATTCATTTCTTCCTTCAATGGCTACAAAGAAGCTACGAGATGCTGCAGAAAAGGTAGTTAACTGCATTTAAATAAGTTTCTGTTTTGCCAGTTACCAGTGAGTTTTAGAAACTTTTAGTTTTCAGCCCCAACATTTGAATAAATCGCAAAATGTGGATGAATAAGAAATGAAAAGGAAACTTTAAGCGTGTTACGACATATAGGGAGGAAAGACAAATATTCTAAGCCTTTTGAACAGGAAAAAAAGAGGGAAAAAAAGAACAGGAAATTAAGTGTGAGAAAGAGAACTAAAAAAAAAAACTGTGAGAAAGAATTTAGTCAAGCATGACTTTGATGAAGATAATGGACACTCGAGGAAAGAATTGAAGCAATAATTTCTTGAACTGTATTCAGCTTTGTTGTCCTATTGAATTTATTTGCTTTATCATAGAATTATTTTTCGTAAGGATGTGATTCATGTGAAATATGTGTTCTCTTCTGCTAAGCAATCAGTTTGAGTATTCATTTCAACAGATCAAGGTGCTTCTTGGTGATTATGATGCTGTCCATGTTCGTCGAGGTGATAAACTGAAAACTAGGAAGGACAGATTTGGGGTTGATCGGAGCTTACGTCCTCATCTAGACAGGGATACACGCCCTGAGTTCATTCTTTGTAAAATTGCAAAATGGGTTCCCCCTGGACGAGAACCCTTTTTATTGCCTTTAATGAAAGGAAGACAGGATTTTTTTCACCTCTGGGTGTGAGGTATGTCATTTTTGTGTATTTCTTGGGTATTGGTGCTCTTGCTGTGCTTATGTTGTTGTAATATACAGTAATAAGTATTTGTCATGAAGGATTATTTGGTCTTAATAATCATTTCTTTGGTCTGGGATTGTAGAATATTTTTTCTTCTGCACTAGAACTATTGTTTCTGTTAATTTAACCATCCTCTGTCCTTAGTGCCTGTTTGCTATGCAGTAGGAGTCAGGATTAGACAATATAATAAGATTTCAGCTTATTTTTCTTCCTGTCCACCTTACCAAACATCTGTTTGAAAGCTGAATTATCATTCTTGTTGAAAATAGTGATAATTTTATGTTACAGGAAACTATCTTCTTAATTACCGTTCCTTATCATTTCTGATGGATCGTGCTTTACATTCTTAATTATATGAATTCATCTTTTTTTCTTTTGATGATTTTGTCACATGCAAAGCCTTTTGTAGAACCTGACACACGTTGATATAAGATTGTGTACGGATATGGTGTTGTCACATGTTTCATTTGGGACTTAGGTTTTAAGAATTTTATGATACCGGCATGAAGCAATTTTACCATTAATAAGTTTAAGGGTGTGTTTGAGCCACATTATTTTGTAAGAATGTGTTTTGGAATAGTAGATTAATGGAGAATGTGTGGTTGAAAAAGAAGTAAAAGTTGTTGAAATGATAAAAAAATTATTTTATTGAAGAATGTGTGGTTGAAAATGAGTAGAAAAATCAGAATGAGAATTTTAATGCGGCTCAAACAGAGTCTAATTATAATAAAAATCCATTGTCTCCAGAGAATTGGTTGCATTTCATGGGGAGCTGAAGTTGTTTCCTTGCAAGTAAGCATCTATTTGATGGCCATTACTTGACAAAAACAATATTTTGAATGAATTTTTGGAGTGTGTGTGGTTAAATTAGGAAAAGTTTTGAGTTTACGTGCAAAATATTTTATTGTGTAAATGTGTTGTTGAAAATGAATATGTAAAAAAAAAAAGAGTTTTTGGATAATGATTGTCAAACAGGTGCCAAATAAGTAATTTTAGAACAAATAATATTTTTAATGACCAATTAATAAGTTTCTTGTTTTGACATTAAGCCAAGAGTTACTTGCAATATGATTGCTGCGATGCTGGTCGAGTTCTATGATGTCCTGGTCTCTTAAATTTGTTCTGTTGTTCTTGGATATAAACTATTCTACATCTTAGTTAATTTCATCATTTTTTCTGCGACATTATTTGCAGATACAGATTGGCAGTTGAGAACAATTATCAACTATTCATGGTAGAAAGGCTTATAATGATGGGTTCCAAAACGTTTATTAGGACATTTAAAGAAGACGATACAGATCTCAGCCTCACTGATGATCCGGAAAAGAACACCAAGGCATGGCAGTACCCGTTTATACCAACGATGGAGAGGAATGTTAATCTTTAAATTCTCTTAATACAGCTAGTGCTTGTTTGCTATAGATAGGACTCAACACTATAATCCTGATTTTTGGCATTTTTTTTTCTTTCTTATTAGTGTCCGGTACGATCTAATTGAGGATTCTTTTTTGTTTGCTCATCTCTTGTTCGAGGGACTACTGCATCAAAAATGGGGATTCTATTGCCTTTTTTTTTGTGTGTGTAAATTGCCAGGTGCGAGTGAGAGACATTGGAACGCTTCGATTTGTTGTATATGTGAAATTTAATGATTAACTGTGCAATGAAAGTTGATTTTCAATGATTTTGTTGCTAGTGGTGTAGAAATATATTAGCAAAGTCATGTTTGTTCCGGGCCAAACGCACCCTAATTCAAAAATTAATAATTTTGAAATTTACTTATAAGCAAACATTTTAAACCACATGTACAACCTTTACATAATTTGCTTTGGTCGCCAACTCTAAAATCGTCGGACCGCAATTGCTAGATCCCCAAATTGATCGAAGTAGCATTCCGACCAAACGCGCTTTGTAAAATGAAGTAGCGACGTCTAATATCAGTTACCCTTGAAATCTTCCCTCCCTACTTCCCACATTTTCTTCTGCGCACGCTCCCATATCTATTTATCCGCAGTGGATCAAGAAAAAATTTCTTCCCACTTCACGAATTACGCCCCTATTCTCCATTTTTAATCAAATTGAATTTCATTACTCCTCCACCTCTGCGGCGCCTTCAGTGCTTTGTTTTTTCGAAAATAGATTCAGAAAAAACAAGGAGAAAATAGCGCGGTAATGGTTACAGCTGACTTTTTTTAGGTGCCAATGTTTCTCTCTCTTAACCTTTCGTAACGTAAATCTTACAAATAGTATTGAATTTTACTGTGGGCAAATTCGATGAGTTTCTAGAGAGACTGTTTTTATTGAATTTTTCCTTTGGAATCGTTGTTGATTTTCTGCTCATTTTTTTGCTTTCTCTCATACGTTTTTTTTTCGTCTTTTTGGGTGGGTCTTTGGTTAAGTTCTCGTGTTTATAGCTATTTTGGGGGAAAAGTTATTTTTGCCCAATTCTAATCTGGGTTTGTGTTGAAATATTAGGATTTTGGATGATTATTGTCTAAACGTGGCATTTTTAGTCTATTGATTGAAAAGCCCAGAAATTATTTGCTGAATTCTCATCTGGGTTTCTCTAAAATCCCAGGATATAATCCTGGAAGAGTTTCTCCTTGAAAATCCTGGATTTTTCCTGGGTTAGCTGTAACTTGGGTATCTCAAATTGATCATCCGTGATTGAACATGGTGAATAATAGCAATAACAACAAGAATAATCAAGACGTCGGGGATAAGAATCCATCAAGCATTTCTAGAGGTATTGGTGGTGGAGGGGGAGCCACCAAATCATGGGGCACCACTGCGTCTGTTCAATCAGTGTCCACCAGTGGCAGCGTCGGTTCCCCATCAAACCGGAGTGAGACTGCTGTGGCAACTCCTGCCAGTGACAGCACATTTCTCAGGCTTAACAATCTGGATATCCAAGGCGATGATGCCGGATCACAAGGGGCTATTGGGTGAGCCTTTTGGACACTTCTTCGCATTTTCATTGTTAAAATTATTGATTGTTGTTTCTGTCTTCGGCGTTGATGTGGAATTAGTGTAATTATGAACGAGTACTGTAAGAGGCTTATTGCTAATGTTTTGAGTTATAACAAGTTATAGCCCGACAATTATCTATGAGGTGACTATAGTAAAAGAAATATACAAGTATAGTGGAATGAAAGATTAATAACGTGAGATATATTTTGTGGCTAAATGAATTTTATTGTGGGATAAATACTTGTGGAGATATGTCGTTTGTTGCAAAAGATGTGGTCTAGTAGATTGATTGTACTCCATGTGAATTTGGTAATAAATCAATTGTGGAAAAAGAATTTTAATATGTTTTGGCTTTAATTATAGAAGAACAAATAATTATTTTGATTATACCTGTGGGATGATTTTAATTGAGGAGTTTATTGTTTATATTTTGTCCTTAAATATTTCGTGTACGAAAAGGATGGTGCATTCTAATATGTTTCCATGACTCACAATAATAGGTTCTCTTGTGCTGGTGTCGTTATGTTTCCTTTCCTTTCCTTTCCTTTCCTTTCCTCATGCTTCTAGTTGACTAATATTAAGGTCCAACAGTAACAAGAAGAAGAAAAGGGGTCAGCGTGCTGCTGGAGGGGATAAGTCTGGTAGGGGGCTTCGTCAATTTAGCATGAAAGGTTTTTGTTTCTCATCTGTCCTTGTTTCTCTTACTAAGAGGATATGTACTTTTTAATTTCTTTTTAGTACTTGAATGAGTTCTTGATAGGAGTGACATGATACATGATTAACTTTGGTGCTTTCTAGTGTGCGAGAAAGTGGAAAGCAAAGGAAGAACTACATACAATGAGGTCAGATGCTTATTAAATGTGTAATTCATTTCACATCATGCTTTTTTTGAATTATAATTTGTGCTCTCTGTTAGCCTGCAATATGTTTGGGAGCTTGTGTTTTTGGAATGATGAGTTGGTCCTTCCGTTCTGTTCACCTGTCCTGATTAATTTGTGCTTTTTTATGACCTTTCTCTTGTTGTGCAAAATCTAAAATGTGGTATATTCAACTTTGTTTGAAAAATACTGGATTCTTTTTGTTTAATAAGATTATTCCTATTCCAATGCTGGTAGAGTGCTTGCTAAAAATGCCTTTTCAAGTATGTGATTAAATAAAATTTACGTGATTACTTATAAAAAAAAATGTATGTGATTAATACCTAAATGGATATGATAGTTTCTTATTGAGAAGAAGTATGAATGTTTTGATTGGAGGATGACCTATGCATAGTTCACCGATATTATCATTGCTTGTTTGTATTTCAATTGATACAACTTTAAAACAATAATCGCAGTGATGATAATGATTCACTGGTTTGCAATAGTGACTAGTTCTTCTGGAAAGTGGAAACTGTTAATAATATTTGACCTATGTTCCTTGCGTAAAAACCAAATCGGGCTATTCAACTACGTAGTAACATGTCATTGTGGTCTATTTGATTGTAATGTAGTGTCTAAATCTAACAAATCAGTGTCTCTCCAGGTCGCAGATGAACTTGTCGCTGAATTTGCAGATCCTAACAATAATATTGCCTCTCCAGACCAGGTTCTTCGCATTTGTCATTTCCATATGCTATGTAGGGGGTAATTTTGAAACTTTTTTGAACTTGTAATTTTGATTGTTAATACATTTGGCAGCAACAATATGATGAGAAAAACATACGAAGAAGGGTTTATGATGCTCTAAATGTTCTGATGGCGATGGATATAATATCTAAAGATAAGAAGGAAATACAATGGAAAGGTTTACCACGGACTAGCTTGAATGACATTGAAGAACTAAAGGTTCATATACATGTTTATTACTTTTACTTCCACCTCTCTTTTTCCTTTTATCTATTGTTATATGACTATATCAAGAAATGTAATTTCAGTCGAATGTAAATGACTGCAGACTGAGAGTCTCGGAATTAGAAATCGCATTGAGAAGAAAGCATCATATTTGCAAGAACTGGAGGAACAAGTGAGAATCTTTGAGCAGTATGCTGTCAGCTTTTTTACTGAATTAGATGAAAGTTAATTTCTTGATATGCATCATGAATGAGGATATTAACAGCGAGTAACATGTCTAACAATTTGTCTTTTCTTCCTATACTGGCTGAAGTACGTAGGTCTTCAAAAACTTGTCCAACGTAATGAGCAACTATATGGCTCAGGAAATGCTCCTAGTGGTGGTGTGGCTTTACCTTTTATATTGGTGCAGGTTCGTTTGTTAATAATTTCATTCTGACTATTGTTATGTTCATCTTTCAAAGGACTCCCAACTAGGTAATCCTTGTTTTTATGACCATGTTTAGCCCCTGTTCGATCCACATTCTTCCCAAAATTCATTCTTTCAATACTTATTTTTAACCACACATTCTTTAATAAAATAATATTACACGCAAGTCCAAAACTTTTCCTTATTTTTTAACCACATATTTTCCATTACACCACATCATAAAATGCATTTTCTTCTCAATAATGTGCATCAAACACCCCCTTAATATATCTCTCGCTCTCTGTCACAAATGAGACTTTTGCACTCTTACATTGCTTGGCAGCCTAGCGTACAGTTAGATTTGAAAATTCATGAAAAAGTATATCAGACATGTCTAATGCTTTCGAAACCCTTGCCATCAACAAGACTTAAAATTAAATTTACATATATTGTGTAATACTCTCTCCGTCCAAGTGTTCATTTAGAATAATTCTATTCTTTGATCTGTATTAATTCCAATTTTGCCATTCAATGGAAAGGTGTAAACCACAATGAAGAAAATACTCGAATCTAACCCAAGCCCAAAAACCACCAATAATCTCCAGGTAATAGAAAAGAAAATTTAGAAAAAAATAAATAAAAACTCAAATTCAACTTCAGTTAATCCACAATCACCACACCATGAGAACCACCATCACCCCTAAAAACATTACCAGTTTAAAAAATCAAGAAATATCCACATACTCGAGTCCAAACTCAAAGTTATGATCTCTCTTGACAGATAATGCCCAATCTGAAGCTAAACAAATTGATAATGAGAAGTTTTATCCTTCATTTGTTGAGTTGATCACTGTTTTCCATCTTATATTTTCATATTCTAAGAAGGATTTTAGGATCAGATCTGCTGGTTTAATGTTGGAGACGGTGGTGGTTTGAAAGTTCTGGATGTTGCTTCAGTGTTTGAACTTTGGCTAGAATCCCGTTGAATTCATTGTCATGTTTCTGATTGATTTTCTCTTCTGGAAACTGTAGACTCGTCCTCATGCAACTGTCGAGGTGGAAATATCAGAAGATATGCAGCTGGTGCATTTTGATTTCAATAGGTAAGGGAATCATTCGAGCAAACACCACTTTAATTGTTCAATATAAGAATGTTTGCAGAGCTTAAAAAATTAAGCAACAGTTAATAGTGTTTCAAAACATTTTTGGACAAGCTACTCTTACCTTTGATGAGTTGCTGTTAATTTTTCTCAATATAAAAAAAAAATTCATTATCTTAGAACTTATTATAAGCATAAACTTTTTAAGCTTAGCCAAACATTTTGTGTACTCCATAAATGATGGTTTTATATCCGCTACATTCTTAGATTACTAACACGAACACGTCATGTATTACACTGAAAGGAAGATGAGGAAGCAAGAATTGCTTATGGTAGCCAACAGAGTAAAAAAGATACTTTCATGCTTTATATTCCACCTCTAATATAACATATATATTTGCTTTGATCATTGCAGCACGCCATTTGAGCTACATGATGACAATTATGTTCTCAAGGCAATGAAATTGTGTGAAAATCCTCGAGGTGATAGCGTGACGCAAAATATCCCTCTAGACGGTGGTGAAAGCTCCTGCATGCCCAGCGTTTACCTGCCTTCAAGGTCGAACGTATCAGGTAGGCCTCCAACCTCGCCTCCTGTTCCCGGAATATTAAAGGCCCGCGTTAAGCATGAGCATTAGTTTGCCAGTTTTAGTAATGTTTTGTTATCACATCTGTATATCAAGTAAAAATATGATGGGGAAAGCAGATGAACTGCTTGTAGGAATTCATCGTACAAGAATTTTGTGTGGTAAAAAGGAATTAAAATAGCAGATTTGCTTATTGCTTCGATATTATGAAGCATTTTTTTTCAGATTGTAAATACCTGGTTTGACATATCCGCTGTTTACAATTTATAATTATTTTGTCGATTCTTTGGCTTATTTTTCACTTTTAATTTAAAGAAGTTACCAATGTTGGCCTTTTCCGTCCTATGTTTTCATTTTTCACTAGTAGAGAAATATTGCGAGTAATCTTTCTGTGCATGTATATGGATATCAAGCCTTAAATAAAATAATTTAAGGTTGCGTTTGATTGTGAATATGAAATTTGTACGAAAATAAAATAAATTTCAGACAATTCAATTGCATAAAACTTATTTGTATAGAAATTATTAATTAAATGTGTTTGATTGATTTAGTTTTCAATCTAGAAAATATCATATTTATCTATTTTTTATTGATGACTATAAATAAGAGAAAGATAGAGAATAATTACTTTGAAAAATAAAAACATCTCTTTCAAGAAAAAGTTTTCCTTATTTTAAAAGAAAATATGGTTACATGACCAAAAGTTGGAAAATATTATCCATATAAAAAATTGTCAATCAAACACCTTAAGGCTGTGTTAGATAGGAGGAATTTTCCAGGGAATTAGGAAAATATTTTCCACTTTCCACTTTTTTGACCGTTTGGTAGGTGAAATTTTCAATGGAAAATATTTTCCAACTTACCCCCACACGCGTGCATTTTCCGAGTAATGGAGGAAAATTTTTTCTTAACTTCTTGGTGGGAAAAAATTTTCCAGATTGGCTGCAATTTTTTTTTTTGGCAATGGAAACAAATGTCATATTCAATGGTAAAAAAAAATTCACTTTAATGAATAATTTCCATGTATAACAAAGTCAAACGAACACTAAACTTTGATCAAAAAATGATTTTTTATGAAACAATTTTTATTTTATTATTTTTTTTTAACTTTTTGACAAGGGAAACAAATTTTATAACCAATTGTGGAAAAAATTATCACTTTAATAGACACTTTCCATATAAAACAAAGTCAAACGAATAGAAAATTTAACCTTGAGGGGTTGCTCAATTGGTCGGGCCTTGGGTTTACTCCCCAATGGTCACCGTTTGAGTCCCCTCAAGGCCACTGAGGTGAGTACCCGGCCGTAAACTTCAGGGCCCCGTGGAATTAGTCGAGGTGCGGGTAAACTGGCCCGGACATCCACGGTTATCAAAAAAAAAAAAACGAATAGAAAATTTAAAAATTTTCCGGATGGAAAATTATACCAATCAAACACACTTGAAATCATTTTTTCTGCAAAATATTTTTTAGGCAAATCTTTTCCCTGTAAAACATTTTCCTTCCACCGTTGCAATCAAATGCACCCTAAAAGTAAGTTCTCAATCAAACACCTTAAAGTAGGATTATGGGTGAAAAAATAACATTTTTCATGGAAAATAAAACCAATCACAAGTGTTTGTTTTTTCTAAAATTTTATCAACTTTTGAACTAATCATACTTTAATTATAATCACACATTTCATAGGACCTGCTTTTTAACAGACATTTTATTAACTTATATCAAAATTTGCTAAAACTTTTATCAAAAGCATTGCCAAACAACCCTTAATTCAGTATTGCATTTGAGACGTGCTAATTTTAAACCAAACAGAATGGCATACAAGACAAAATTCAATCTAAAAGAGTTCTAATTAATAGAATGGCCATGGTATTAAAATCAAGGGAATGGTTGAAATGATATGCAAGAAGCCATCTTCACCAGAAAATGTTCAAAACCTAAAGCAACTGAATTATTTGCATCATCTTTTCCAAGTTCCCCGCCTGGAAATACAAAAATTAGAACGAGAAGGCATCAAGACCAGCTTGAGTTGTGCTGGACCCAAGTTCTACCTCAAAACTAATCGATGGTGGAATTACGGTCATGATTTATAGGATACCAGTTTTTAAAGCCTAATTCAAGAGCCTCTCGCATCCATGGGTGCCTGCATTGTTGAATAGCTTCAGGAATTTTTAGCCAACTTCTTTGTCGATGGCTCTTTTCAGGCCAGGACTCGAGTTCCTCTTTCACGAGCAAAGCGAACATGGCAGCTTTACACAAACCTTCTGGACTGAACTCGTCCTGTAGTGTTTTGCTCTTGAAAGCATAATATCCCAAGAAATGCTGAAACAATACAGCCAGAAAAATCAAAGTCAGAAAACCCACTGAAGCAATGAGATTGATTTCCCTTCCTTCAGTGATCTTTGTACATGAACTGTGTTGATCACCAAAGTTTGCATTGGTTACATAGTATAAATTATTCTTGATATGATTACAGACATAGTAAAACTATACAACGAGGTTAATAATATAAATCATTAAATCTTACCACCAGATCCCCTCGTACTCCAGCCTCTTCTATTGCTTCCCGTGTTGCTGCCTGCTCAGCCGTTTCATCAGTTTCCCACCCACCCTGTGTTTAAAAATAATAAAAAGGCATGACTACTGGAATACTCTTGATATTTTCTTTTGAACTTCTTTGCCACAGAAAGGAAGAAATAAATCTATGAATCTGCACGTTAGAATGACATGGTACTGCTTTATCATACTCTCGTCATAGGCATTCAAACTTATCGCTGGAAGCAAAAATTTCTAGAAATTTCAGATTCATTGACTTGCCAAATTATTTGAAATTTCATCCCCTGGAGAAGGGAAATCTTTATCCACTTTCACCTTGTTATTTGAATCCATAAGCGTCTCCAATTTCGAAGAGAAATAACTCGTATAACTGGACAGCGATGCCATCTTGCCTAATATAAATTAGACATATAAAAAAAAGGATCCATCTAAAAAACTTGTCATTCTTCTAATTCCTAAGCACGAAATCAATGTAAATCAAGTGCCACCACCGAAGGCCTTCAATTTATAGATTGCAAGAAAATCACTGCTCAAATAGCCTAAAGCAAACAAAAAATAAGAAACTCTTATCTCCAAACGATCCCAATGGCATAGAACCGATAGAAAAGTTCTTGCATTATTCTCCATCCAAATCACACATCATATATTAGGTTTCCCAGCATTTTCTTCTTAAACACAAAACCTAATCCACATAAAATCTGGGTACTTGATAGAAGTGCATAGAGATAATCATAAACAAATCATTCTTTGTGCCATTTGGGTCGCTAACAAATCATTTCACGATATCACGAGGACAAAGTGTCATGGTAGAGCATTGATTTTAAGAAATGAAGTGGTTATCTACAAGTATACTACACAAATTTATTGAATATGGAACTCAAAAAAGTCAATAAATGGGAGACATCCGAGGACTCTACATGCGTTTTGGGTCCTCCAACATATGAGCTCAAATGTCAAAAGTATATATATTTACCAAAAATCTTCTCAAATACATATTCGTGGAGTCTTCTCAGAAAAATAACCACAGAATGCTCATCCATAAACAGATAAGAGAATGAAACACTGTCTAGAGAAATAATGATTCAGTAAAATATGGTTTATGCATCACTAATTTAATGAGCATAAACACATATACCCACAACTCTCACCTTTGGAAATAGAAGACCTGGTCCGCTAGTTGAGTTGATCATTAGCACTTCAACAGTCTTCTCTGATGTGTCGCCATCATTTTCTTTCGTATTTATGTACTTGAAAGGAATACACCTGAGCAATGAATCTACTGGTCAGAGCTCACAGCATAGGCAAGTAATTTTCAGTTCTCTGTGTCGGTGAAAAAAAAAAGTGCTTCTCATGATATTAGGATCACATCATTTAAAAGACTAGAAACGTTTAATATTTCCTGAAATTGAATTGAAACAAATGTTCCTCCTTGTCAAAGTCATATAGATAATTAGAACAAAGAAAAACTGACATCAGAAACAATTGGAAAGAAGTAATCCTTTCTTATTTACCCATGTGCATGATCATTCACCCATATAGAACATGGCAACCAACTCATAGAGATGAAAATATTGTCAATCCTAACAGAAGAAACTGAAGAGGAAGCAAAACAAATGTGGGCTACTTCGCACAACCAATACTTCAGTAGATGAAAAGGGTCAATCTAGCTAACGTGAATCAGCTGAACATTCTTCTCTACCACACCAGGCAGCAGAAACATTATTCTGCTTATTGTTCAAGCTTTGCTCTATTATAGGTTCATATTTTGCACGTATGTCTTCCAAGTCTGATTTTTAATTAATTTACTTGAAGAGAGAACAAACATACGTCAAAACATAAAGTAATAGAATGATTAAGAGTTAAGAGAGAGAAGAAAGGGGGAGCATACATTTAAAAGTTAAAAATTTTAAGCTTCCTCGTAGCTCTCTGCATTTTTTTCATCCACAAGCATGACCGAACTCTAATAAACCCTAGTGAAAATCATTGCCCCGTGGGTCTGGCCTAAACACTTGCTCAGACAACTTTTGACAGAATGGTATCCACCCTCTCCGCCCTTTTCTCCATTCTTTTAAGCTTCTTGTTTTAACCTTACACACTTTTTCCATAAGAATAGAACAGAACCTTAAGAAACTGGAGAAAATTTAAATTAAAGAGAAGACTGTCCCATTCCAATTCATTTCTATAAATCTTACTAGGACCCTAGCAAATATACGATCCCTAATCAATAAGAAAAGCCAAAAGTTCATAAATCGTTTTAAAAAAAAACGCCAGAAAGAAAAACTAAAAGCAGAAATAAACAAGATATAGGAAAAATAACTCAAGATCTGATATTACACTATTTTGCTATCAATTACTCCCAATTCAAGCAAGCCCAATTGATATAACTCCTATAAGATAAAATTCCTACCTGGTTTTCACTCATTTCTCCAGGAATTAAACAAAGCCTAGTTGAGAATGTGGATAAATAAACAAAATCCTGTTGAGAAATTTCATGCCCAATTCACAATTTTCCTAAATCAAACAAAACTTAATTGCAACAACCTACAAAATTCTAATCATATAAAAATTGTGAGAGAGAGAACCCAACAAAACTGAACCCAATCGCCGCATATTATCGAAGGGCTAATCCGCACACAGCTACATATACAAATCTGTCTACGAAGGCATTCTGCATGTATATATCGAGAGAGCGGGTGAAAAACGTACCCAGCAATGAGGCGATAACCATCTTCATAACGCTGCTGAAGCCGACCAGTCCGAGCCACCAAATCAGACATTTATTTGCAAATTATAAACAAATAAACTCTACAAATTTGAGTTATATAAAAAAATCATTTTCCCTTTTGCGGGTACTAATTCTCCAAGTAAATTCTCGTTAAAATTCTAAATGGGAAGTGCAGAGCAAAATGCGGAGCATATTCGGGAAAGGGGGGTCTACACTTAATTTAAACATTTGGTAATTTTCGCAAGGAGTTTCTAACCTTTGGATACATATTTTCTCGACTTACCATTCACGATATTTACGTCTTAAATAAACATTTTAAAACTGCGAATTTTTGAATATTAAAGGATCTAATTATAATAACGTGAGCTCAGATAAAATTGTTTATCAATGAATTTCTTATTTTAGTACAATCCACGCTAACTTAAACTTTCATTGGAAATTCCGATATGAAAAAATTCGTTAGTTCTCCACCCCCAATATCACGTTATGAAGTTCTCGTTCTGCATTATGCAATTACCGTATTGCCCTTATTGGTGAAAGTCAGGTTGTCAAAGTGGATGGCTTGACTCCCACCGTTACAACTTGAATCGACAAATCTACAAAATACAAGTCCAGGCTAAATACATGTGTTGGACCCGACTTGAAAAAGAACCAAACGGCACTTTTAGTTCAAATTTACCTTTATATTGTTACCCAGCTAACTAAAGTAACATTGATGGGTTACCAGGTTGATAATCCAGCCGAGTACGATCGACCTGTTATGAACCAAATCATGAACCGGTCTAAACTAAACAATTTAATTTCGATCCAAATTTTTAACAGATGGATGCATCTTGGGTTTGAGCAGCTCAATCCATTCGACACTTAAAGTGAAATGTAGCCCTTGTTGGGTGGTCTTTTTTTGGAAAAATATAGTTTTAAATAGTAATTTTTTTAGAGAATGTGTAGTTAAAAAGTAGGAAAAGTTTTGAATTTACGTTAATAATATTTTATTATGCGAATGTGTAGTTGAAAATGAGTTTCGAAAAAATGAAAGACAAACGGGAGCATAATAGAGGGCAATTTTGGCTATAGTGCAAGTGTATCTTTCAAGTTTCAATCATGTTTGATATACAATAATGAAAATAATGAACCAATATAGTTTTAAAAAAAAAATTCTTATCTTTGAAGGAGTTCAATTTTGTCAATCTGATATCCCCACAATTTGAGGTACCAAAAGCATTGCTATTGCTATATATTCTTTACAAAAAAGCACCCACTGCTCGACAAAGAGAGTTGGGTCCACTTATTTGTATATTATCTTTACGTGCACATATCAAATATGTATATTTTTCATATAAAAGTAATTCATAAGATGCAATTATTGCATTTTGAAAACCAAGCTCTTTCGAAACTCAACAAAACTTTCTCCTTTATTTTCTTTTTGAGTAATGCTATTCATCCCTATTGGGGATGAAAACACAGTTTACGTGGCCTTAATGTAACATTAAATGATAGGTGAAATTAAATAAGTCATTTAATTTCATATTTCATTTAACCTATCATTTAATGCCACATAAACTGTGTTTTCATCCACACTGAGAATGAATAATATTACTCTTTCTTTTTTGTTAAGATTTAGAAACTTTAAGGAAACTGTCATAGACTTTTAAGAAACTTCAATTTTAACCATAATATTGAAGTATGATTTAGAATTACACTTGATCATGTCATGTGCTTTATATAAAATAAAATATATCTATTTTTATTATTATTTGTCGTACCCTGTCACGTTTCATTTTCCATTTATTTCGGTGCATAAAAATCACAAAAAGAAAGAGAATTTAAGGTCAATTTCTTCCTCTTGCTCAATACGTTTCTTAGTGACATTATTAAGGGGTTATCATCAATAATATTGTGCCAAATAAAATATGAATAAATAAAAAAAGTCAGCTATCTTTATGGTATTTTAAACTAGACGATAATAAGGAGTTGCATTGCATGTTCAAATTTTAGTATCGTGTATATTGTTAGACTTCGATAGAAAAAGGAATAGAGTACACATAAAAAGTGCGTTGAAAATAAAATTTTATTAATTATTTATTTCTTTAATGGATTAAACTTTTAGAATTTTAACATATTAATATATATGAATGAGATCAAACATATATTTACTTAAATCAGTAGTTAGACAACAAGAAATGAAACATCAAGTTGCCCAATGAAAAAATGAGAATGTAACATGGATAAAGCCTAAATCTCTCATCTTGCCAAATGTCAAAGAGCCTCTAATATTTACTATTCAGCAGTTGAACAAGTCATATCTTCGATCACTGAGAGATAACATATTCATTTTTTGGACAAAGAAATGCATGGCACACACACTCGACATCAACCATTTTCTAAACATAGTCAAGTTAGATTTTCTTGGTTCTGTATTGTCCAAATTCCATGATCGTAGGTCGTGTTTTATGGATTTCTCATCACATTAGCTTAATCCCAGCAAAAGAAAAATGAAAATGTAGACGAGAAAAAGACCAAAAAATGTGAAATTTGATTGGTTTAGATTTTTGTATTTTTCTTAGGTTGTCTGCCTTCTCCTTCCCATTTTCTCGAGCAAGAAATTTTGCCTGTTTTTTGCATGGCTGAGCATTGTCCATCCGACTCATCTTTCCTCACCTAGACGCTCAGATGAAAATGTAGATTTAAGTGAAGATAACGATCTGCATTGATAAAAGAAGAATATTTGTATAGTTTTGTTAAATAAATCTGCCATAGGCATGAAGGTTTGGGAGGCAACAGTACGTAAAACGCAGGCTGCAGCCAAGAAGCGCGCCAACACGATATTTGGGACCTCGTATACAGTAGGAAATGTTGAGGAAGAAAATGAAGAGCAAGAAGAAGAAGAACATACAAGTGGAGAAGTGTATCATGCAGAGAGATTTCTCCCCAATGGCGATTATTACACGGGGTATTGGTCCGAGAGTTTCCCTCATGGATACGGAAAATACTTGTGGACAGACGGTTGTTTGTATGTAGGCGATTGGTTTAGAGGCAAGACGATGGGAAGAGGTACGTTTAGTTGGCCATCCGGGGCGATGTATGAGGGTAGCTTCAAGAGTGGTTTCATGGATGGAGAAGGTATGTATACGGGGCCGAATGGGGATACTTATAGGGGCTCTTGGATCATGAATTTGAAGCATGGTCATGGTGTTAAGGAATATGGAAATGGAGATAGTTATGATGGCGAATGGAGTCGAGGAGTACACGAAGGAATGGGGAAATATCAATGGAAGAATGGGAATCGTTATGTAGGGGAATGGAAGAATGGAACCATTTGTGGGAAAGGGAAAATGTGTTGGACTAATGGGAATGTGTATGAAGGGAATTGGGAAGATGGATTGCCTAAAGGAAATGGAACATTTAAATGGGCAGATGGGAGTTTTTATGTAGGGATTTGGAGTAAAGATCTAAAGGAACAAAGTGGGACTTATTATCCATCTGGATCACTATTGGAAGGAAATCTTGAATGGGATCCTCAAGAGGTTTTTAACACTGATTTGAAGGATTGTAAGGTTTGTCCTGGTGAAAAGGTCCCTATATGGCCATCCCAGAAAAAGCTTGCAGTTTGGAGATCTACAAAGGGCTCAGATACAAGCGTTAAGCCGCGAAGAATGTCGGTCGATAGTAGAATAGACGCTGGCGTAGAGAGGGATTTTGGTCGAATGCGGATGTCTGATGCTGCGCCTTCACCTCCCGGTTATGTTAGGAATGGAATGGCCGAAAATGATTCTGACGATGGTTTACAGCTTGATTGTGTAAATGCAAGAGGCAGTCCTCTCAGAATACCTAAAGTAGTGAAAAAACAAGGAGAGACAATATGCAAAGGGCATAGGAATTATGAGCTAATGCTCAATTTGCAGCTGGGAATTAGGTATGATTTATTTTTCTGCTTCAATATAATCAGCAGGTTTTTTAACCTCAGAATTCTGTCTGATCTTTCTAATACCTTTGGCATATTTGTTCTTTTTTATTATAGCTGATATAACATTATCCCAACATTTTCTTCAAACTTAAGGGACGGACGAACACTGATTCCCGAAATGCCTTTCTGGATATTAGGAGAGTGCGAGTTTTTTTCTCGCATCTCTCTCAAAAACAAAATCTACCCCCTAAAATCCTTTATATAGTAGGAATATTAGTCGATCAGCAAACAATTGTACTGTATAATTCGATTACAAAAAATCCAACACAAATGAGAAATATGCACGTCATCCTCCTGATCTACTTACATATATTATTTCTACTCTGAATCAATACTTTACATTTTCCATTATAAATAATGTTGCTAACTTCACAGGCATTCTGTTGGAAGACCCGGTCCACCTCCATCGCTTGATCTGAAACCATCAGCTTTCGACCCGAAGGAAAAGTATTGGACAAAATTCCCAACTGAGGGATCCAAAATTACTCCACCTCACCAATCCTGTGAATTTAGATGGAAAGATTATTGTCCAAAAGTATTCAGGTAAGGTCTTGTCATAATGACTGTCTTACCACATGTACAACAAGATTTACATAAATGATTACATAATGTCATATGACACTACTATTTGCCAATTTAAAACACAATCAACTTTTTCATCCAATATTTTCCCTCCACATCATATTATACAATACATTATGTACATATAGCAAAATCTATGTAGAAGAGCCTGAATTGCTGATATAATCATGTTTGGTTGTGCTCTGAAGTAGCTTAAAGTAATTCTTGGCAAGTATATGAATTTGCATTAGATTCTCTGCCTTTTTAAATTAAAATCATAATTTTGCGCAAATGAACACAAACGAGTTCTTAGTTACCTGTCATGATATTTTTCCAGGACCCTGAGGATGTTATTCAAGGTTGATCCAGCAGATTATATGTTATCCATATGTGGTGATGATGCTTTGCGCGAACTTTCTTCCCCTGGAAAAAGTGGAAGCTTTTTTTACTTAACTCACGATGATCGTTACATGATAAAGACAATGAAAAAAGCAGAAGTAAAAGTGAGAATCCCTAATCTTAATTCACTATATGGCTGAAATTAGCTAACTGGATATCCTTATTAATTTTCCATTTCGTTGTTAGGTGCTGTTAAGGATGCTAAATGCATATTATAATCACGTTCGTGCATTTGAAAATACTCTAGTGACAAAATATTTTGGGCTGCATTGTGTAAAGTTGAATGGTCCTGCTCAAAAGAAGGTATGATTAGAAGTAGATAATATGTGAATTGCTGTTTCAGAAACAGCTTAATGTGATTGATGATTTAGGTGAGGTTCATCATCATGGGAAATCTCTTCTGTTCTGAGTTTATGATCCATAGGAGGTATGATCTGAAGGGCTCGACTTTTGGCCGACTAACTGATAAGCCCGAGTCGGAGATTGATGCTACAACAACTCTCAAGGACCTCGATCTTAACTTCATCTTTCGACTTCAAAAGACGTGGTTTCAAGATTTTCGTAGGTAAAAATTCAGTTTATGCATATCTCCTCATGCTGTCAAGGGCATTTCATTTCATAGGATTTTTCAGGAGAGGCTAACAGGAATATTAATTGTTTCTGAAGACAAGTTGACAGGGACTCTGAGTTTCTTGAACAAGAGAGAATTATGGACTATAGTCTTTTAGTTGGTCTTCACTTCACAGAAGCATCAAATGATGACCATACTCCCTCTGGTGCTATTACACCTTTTGGTAATTACTAATACCCGACACTTCCATTTTATGTATTATCAAGTTACTGGTTGGTATACAATATTCGACAATACTGAATAGTATAAGAAATAGGATTTTAGTGTCTTTTATCATGATTCAAAACCAAGGAACTCAATTTCAACTCTAATGTAGATAATGGTAGCTCAGAAATTGACTCGGTTCTGCGTCTATCAAGAGCAGATGTGGATCAGTTGCTTCTGGACCCTGCAGGGTAAGACAATTCTACACTTAACTAAGCCACTGACTTGTGTGATTGTACATGTTTAACTATCTCATCTAAAAACTCACTGTCAGATTGTTATTTTCTATCTATTGCCTGCTGTGTGGATAAGTTTCATGAATGGATACCGCAAAACTTGGAACAAGTATTTTTCCTATCTCGAATATCATGTTAAATCACCTCGTCTAAAGTCTAAGACGAGGTGGTCTAGCAGTATATACTTGGTTTTCATGTCAATATCTCAATGCTGGAAATCAAACTGGGTGGTGGCAAAGGATTCATGCAATCAACCCCAAATTTATTGAGAACAGGGCTTCATTTGTTAGTAGTCGAGCATTGTCTGTGTTAAGTTTTACACGTTCTTCATGATTATGTACAAACTTGTTCGTAATCTTGTTGGGTGCAGGTGGGCAAGAATAAGATTGGGAATCAACATGCCTGCAAGAGTTGAAAGAACTGAGAGGAAGAATGACGCTGAAATCCAACTAGTGGGAGAACCAACTGGGGAATACTATGATGTGATTATGTTTTTTGGTATCATAGACATTTTGCAGGACTATGACATTACAAAGAAGCTTGAACATGCATACAAATCCATCCAATATGACCCTAACTCAATCTCGGCTGTCGATCCTAGGCAATACTCGAGGCGATTTCGCGATTACATACTCAAAGTTTTCGCTGAAGATGCATAAACATCAACCTCCTCTGCAAGTTTTGAGGGATTATTTGTTTCCCATTGAAGAGATTAAGAGGGATTATTATTGTATATACATATTTCAAGTCTTTTCATTCTTCAATCTTCATGTAGATATTAGTCGTTTGCTTCTCGTGAAAGTCGGGAGAAAGCTGTAATCAATAGGGTTTTCACTGATCTTTGTTATGAAAGGAAAAGCGTGAAATTCTTTATAGATAGTCACCCAGTTTGAGCTGGTGGAAGTATAGCAATAGCTTTATAAAAATGTTCTGTTTGAAAAAGATGATGTTACATTTGTTTTTCAATATAGTCATATCTTGATAGGTTCCGTTCTCTGTCGAAAATTGTAACTCAGATGAAGCCAGAATTATACAATAGAATACATTCACGTTCCCATGTTTTAAATGTTGTGACAAAACAGGTTTAGTGCATGTTTGCTACGTAATTTTGCAGCATAAAACCAGACAAGATGTTATAGTACAATGAAAAAGATTAGACTTCTTTTTCTTTCTTTATTGGGTCCCTAATTGTCAAATCCTAGAGTGAATCGTCCTATTAATATTAAATTTTCATGAAAAATCTTAGAACCAAATACAGTGGACCTGGAAAGCTTCTAAAAAGGCTAATTAGCACAAAACGTCCCTACCTTTGGGGTTGATTTTGGAAACCGTCCCTACCTTTCATTTCTGGGCATTTATACCCTTACCTATCACTTTTTCGTGCGTTGAACATCCTTTTCACCATTTTTTGACTATTTTACCCTCCATTCAAATAAAACAAAAAGAAAAGAAAAGAAAAACTAAAGAATTAATTGCAGTTGTGCTCCCAAAATTTTTAAAAAGTGCAAATTAGTCCAATATCCTTATTAAAGCAGTTGTGAAGAATTGATTTCGAGAATTTGAGCACTAATTGGAGCAATTGGCTGTCGACCCATAGCAATTGCATCATCAATTGAAGTTTCCCCCATCGAATTAATCATTTAGAGCAGTGTAGGATCATCAAAATTTTGAAAACCCAATTTTTTGCACAGACCGCTAATGGCAACCATTAATTGGACAGGGTTTGGCTGTAATTGGTGAAGACACATTACTGGGCTAGGTGCGCCAAGTGAAGGAGAACCTAGCCCAAGTGGTCCGCCTCCAGGGGTGCTCCGGACGGCGCCGGAAATTGAGATCTTTGCTGGCGGAATCACGAGCTTCTCGACATGGCAGTTTTTAGACTCAAATTCAGCCTGTTTAGGAGATGGTTGGGGATGAATTGCCACCATGTATAGGCTCGTCTGGATGTGGGGAAGAGGCTAGTAGTGGTCCGCCTCCATGAGTGTGAACACCGGCGCTGGAAATCGCAATTATTTCAGGCAAAATCGCGACAGTAGTCGCGACTGGCGAAGAAATTGTTGCAAAATTAACAGGTTGGGGAGTTTTTTGGAGTGAATTGGTAGCATGGTGATGAAGGCAAAATAATAACTCAATTTAATTTCGGGTTTGTTCGTTTTTGACGAATTGCTAGTCTAATTTGAATGGAAACGGGCCAATGATCACAACTCAGGGCCTTTGGCCCTGAAGCACGTCAAATTTGGGCAAATTCCATCGTTTAGGCCTTCAATTATGCGTTTTTGCCGTTTATGATAATTTTTGTTTTGGCAATATCTTAATCAAATAAACTCGGATTTGATTTCCGTTTGTTGGGGGATGATCCTGATGATTAGGAGAATCAAGATCCGTGATTATCTCAATTTTTTCCATTTTTGGAAAAAATAATATTTTTTATTATTATGTAATTTCTTTCCAAATTTTATTAGGGTTTCGCTATTTAACCATTGTAAGCCCTTCGAGGCAGACATTATTGAATTGAATAAAAACTTTCGTGAGTTTATCTCATATTTGTGAGATTGTTCATCTTTCCTATAATCTTCCGCTACGTCAGTTGGTATCAGAGCCGAAGTCATTCCTTCATCATGCTTTCAAGGAGACGTCAAGAAGCCCTTGAAGTCCTAGTAGAGGAAATACATAGATGTGATAAAATCACACAACTGCGTCAACAAGTGGAGTTGCTGACACAGCAAGTTACTGCACTTATGCCGCAGCAACATGCACCTAGGGGTCGTCGTCGTCGTGGGCAAGTTCCGATTGAGGAAGTCCAACACCGTGATCATAATATTCAGAATGTCACGATTGAAGACATTGAAGAAGCAATAGACGATGAAGAGTTTGATTATGAATGTCCGCCTGTATTTGACAATGAAGACACTGAAGAATCAACATAAGAGGAAGAGTTTGATTATGAATGTCCGCCTGTATTTGATAATGAAGACACTGAAGAAGCAACAGAGGAGGGAGAGTTTGATTATTATGGTCCGCCTATATTTGACAGTGAAGGTGTAGAAAAAGCAACAGGGAAGGAGGAGTTTGTGGTTGGTGATGTGGGTCAGTCATTGGTGGTGAGACAGAGTTTTCTGACTTCCCTGAAAAATAACACTGACTGGTTGCGTACTAATCTCTTCCAGTCGACATGTACTATTGGGGAAAAGAAAAGTGTGTTGCTTCCAGATAAGGGCTCAGTAAATGCAGTTGGGGATGACGCCAATTTACTGACCAGAGTGAAGTTCGAGACAAATATGGAAGGATATGGGATAGTGTATGTGCTGGTGGAAAAGTCAGTTGACAGTGAGCAGTAGGTCATTCGCAGGATTCAGTCATTGCTAGAGGAATTTCATGAGGACTTTTCGGAAGAGCTTCCAGATGGATTACCGCCAAAGCCGTCATTTCGAGGTGATAATTCTGATGATGATGAGGTTTCTACCCCATCAAATTCGAGGGCGAATTTTTCTCAACCCGTGGAGAATGATGAAGGCAAAATAATAACTCAATTTAATTTCGGGTTTGTTCGTTTTTGATGAATTGGTAGTCTAATTTGAATGGAAACGGGCCAATGATCACAACTCAGGGCCTTTGGCCCTGAAGCACGTCAAATTTTGGACAAATTCCATCGTTTAGGCCTTCAATTATGCGTTTTTGCCGTTTATGATAATTTTTATTTTGGCAATATCTTAGTCAAATAAATTCGGATTTGATTTCCGTTTGTTGGGGGATGATCCTGATGATTAGGAGAATCAAGATCCGTGATTATCTCAATTTTTTCCATTTTTGGAAAAAAATAATATTTTTTATTATTATGTAATTTCTTTCTAAATTTTATTAGGGTTTCGCTATTTAACCATTGTAAGCCCTTCGAGGCAGACATTATTGAATTGAATAAAAACTTTCGTGAGTTTATCTCATATTTGTGAGGTTGTTCATCTTTCCTATAATCTTCCGCTACGTCACATGGGTAGGATCTTCTATTGATGGGCAGTCGGCCAGTGGTGGGTTTCGACCATGGGTTTGACCGGAATCACGATTCCCGACGTTTTTCATTTTCTGTGGCAGTTTTTTTCTTGGCTCTATTTCTTGCAATTTTGTGGATGGAATTTCTTAATGTTTGGATGTACTGGAAGCTAGTGTTATGGGCTTGACATTGGTAATGTCCGATAGCTCTGGTGGCGGTTGGTGGTCATTTTTTGGAGGAGGAAGGTGGCCGTAGGGAGGAAGAGGCGAGAAGAGAAAGAGAGAGATTTTTTATTTTTAATGTTTTAATAAGGATTTTGGACTAATTTGCACTTTTTAAAAAATTTAGGAGCATGACTACAATTAATTCTTTAGTTTTTCTTTTCTTTTCTTTTTGTTTTATTTGAATTGAGGGTAAAATAGTCAAAATATGGTGAAAAGGATGTTCAGCACACGAAAAAGTAATAGGTAAGGATATAAATGCCATGAAATGAAAGGTAGGAACGGTTTCCAAAATCAACCCCAAAGGTAGGGACATTTTGTGCTAATTAGCCCTTCTAAAAATGTCATAGAAATACCGAAGAAGTTTATGAAATCTTACATATGATTCATTTATACCTTCTTCCAACAAAATGTTTCTGATTGCACCAAGGGACACTAATAAAGAAGGGGAAAAAATAAAATAAAAGAGGTGAATGTTATGATAGTTGCATCATAAGAACACCATTTACGTGTCACGCCATTTTTACAAATCAAAACATCAATAATTTGAAAGTTTCACATACATTGTATGTTTCTAATTCGTACTTATTTCAGTCTAACATCCTTGACAGACTCCAATAGCACAGAAACATTCGTACAAGTTCCCCATTGTATTTCATTCAGAACTAGGCAAGATCGAGAGTGAAGACTGCCAAGAATATACCTTGAAAGTTCAGCTGCTGAAATGCCCAATGCAGCATTTCTGGCAAAGACTACTAACAATTCAGGTAAGTATTTTCATTGAGCCAAATAGAATTGCCGATACTTCTATTGATTCCATCCAAATGCCTAGAACTGCCTGCTATAACCCGATATTCCTAAAGACCTACATCTGACTGACCCAACCAGACAAGGCACTCCAGCGTGTAAAATTACCAGTAACATCACCCATTGACATCACAATCTCCATGCAATAGTCTGGAAGCTTGGCCCAAGCTGTATATAAAAAAGCTGAAAAGGCATCAATATAATTTACCTAGAAAGTAATACATGATAGAAGCATTAGAATTGAAGAGACCATCCAACTAGAGAGCAAAGAGGCGTAAAATGACCAAATGATTACCCTTTTTAGGGGTGAGGGTGAGGTTCGGGTGGGGTTTAGCAATCAAATTCTACCATTTTAGTACGCACTAGGTATAATCAACCTTAGCTGGATTCTCAACATCAAATCACAATTATGGACATTGCTAATAAATTGAATGAAACCTACATTTAGAGAAATACAAGCATATCTTGCACAGAGTTTGCTAGTGGTATGACAATATTCCAGCCACGGCATGGTTTAAAATATCAGAATATTGGTTTCCACGATAAATCCTCGCTCTTATCTCCATTTATTTTTCCCCTTCAGCAGGCATTCGTTTTTGCCTACTGTTTCTCTAAATAAGGTTTCAAAAATGTCCAACATAGTTGCAAAAGGCCAAAATCGATTTAGCAATGTGCTATAAACTTCATTTAGTAAAGTTATCAAATCCATTGAGAAGTCAATTTAACTCAATAGGCCAAGCTATCACCAAGTAACAAGTACATCAGTGCCCAGGAGAGAATATTCTTGTGATGAAGTGGTCTGACAGATTGGCAATATCTCTACATTATGAAAACAGATCGCATTTGTAGGAAGTCAAGTCCTTCATCATATTACAAGATGGAGGAAAGGTTAGACGAATATACAGATACTTGCTAATTTGAGGGATGAAATGAGCACTTTCTTTTGTAAGGCTAATGGTAAATATAGTTATTATTTGTCTTGCAAGAAAAATATTAAAGCACACAAAAGGATCTCAGAAAAATTAAAGAAGAAAACAGTAGCCAACTACAAACATCACTTCCTCTAGTAAACAACTCATCTACCAGCGGAAAATGCAAACAAGGCAAGGTAATGTTAAGCAGACCCAGTCTGTCATCTATATGTCTTTACTCGAGATAAAGTAGCTGGGTAAAAGATAAGATGTTGGAGCTATCAATAAAAAGCAAGGCCCTAAATCGTCATACATGCGCGCATTAGTACTAAAAAAATGGAGTGAGAGAACCAAGAAAAAAGTAAAAGCAAGAGATGCTCAAACAGAAAGGCCAATGATTGTTTAAGCACTTTCACATTAAAAATTGTTCACCTAGAGCTGAGGACCACAGTCGAAGAAGAGAAAAGAGAGTTCCAAAAGAAAGGAAAATGTAACACTCAGAAAGAACAGAAGCATTCAGTCAGTATATAAAAGACTACCGTGTTATGTGTTTCGATTATTTAAAGTATTTCGAAAGAAAAAATCACACCTTAACCTGTTCAGTGACAACTGCCTGCAACACTCTTTAACACCAACAATGCCAACAAACTTAAAGAAGATTCTGCAAAGGCGATGATGGAAACGATAACAACCTGGCCATGGACAATTGCCGTGCCAAATTGTTCAAAACCTTTTAACACATCAGAAAATTTGGTGAGGAAGAAACTCAACTGGTGTATCTCAACATTATGACAGTTTTGAGATAGCAGGAAACTCCCCCCATATACATAGAGAGAGAGAAGAAAATAATGGTTCAAACACTAAAAGCTTAAGGGGCAGAATACACCTTACCATCTATGCTCCCCTAATCATCTCACATGAAGAAGTGACTTTCCAAAAGAGATTGTCCTCAATACTTCTGTGGCCTGACGTAATGTTGATTTCCAACCTGAAATTGTTGCTGCTGCTCCTGGTGTTGCATTAAAAGTTCTAACCGATAGTCAAACCAGCTTTTCTGGTTTTCACTCTGGACTTGCATTGTCGAGACTTGCTTCCGAGGGAAAGGGAAGCTTGCCATCCCCATTGAACCATTATTCTTGCTCAGAGAATGGAATTCTGGTCCCACGTGATTAGTGGAATTGTTTAAACCAACACACTGATTTGAAGATAGCTCATATCCATCTAGCCAGATATAATCGTCCATTTGAGGGATTAAAGGATTTCCATTTTTCAAGGTCATGCTGTTCAACGACTCATCCACAGTTTTAGAAGGAATAGAACCAAAGCCCGGTGGGATCCCAAAGTCCCGAACAGGTCGACTCACCAGATTCTTCTTTACACCTGCTGATATGGGTGGGGATGGTTTCACAGACAGGCCATCAGTAACTGCTCCAGAGGACATAATCAAATCAAATTTAGACGTTACAGCAGTTTGTGGAATCTGAACAGGAGAATTACGTCCAGAATCAGTTTTGACAAACTTGGGGTAGGGAACAGCAGAAGCAGCAGGTATCACAGAAGATCCATTTTCCATCAAACTCAAGTCGGCCAATCCATTCACAGTAGGAGTTTGTTCTACCAAGCACTTTGAAATGCTGGAGTCGACTGGTAGCATACACTGAGAAGTGCTGTTAGCAACAGTTACAGATCGTCCCATGCTTGAAGCACCCTGTAAGAGGAAACTGTCATGTCCAACAGAAAGGGGCCCATTTCCTTTCCCCGAATGAACTATGCCATCACTAACAATGGAAGCAAGAACCTCTGAAGAAGTAAATTTTGAAGCAAAGTCACCCACGTGCTTCTCAGTCTTAGATGGCTTGAAGACAATAACCTCGTCCTCATCCTCGTCCTCGTCCTCTCCTTCAGCTTCAACCACCTCCAGCTTGGGCAAAGCAGCCAGAGCCACTTGGCCATCAACAGAATTTTCCAGCAAATTACCATTTACTTTGGGAACTTCTAAAGGACTGGTGAGCGGGTAATCATCAGAAATTTGGGATTCAACACCGATCACGAATTTTTTCAACTTCATGTCAAAATATATTCTCTCCTTCCCAATCCGGACCACATTTGCAAGAGCCTTTCCAGCTGCAATAATCCTCTGAATGCAGGCTTTCTTTTCCTTATTGCCACCATCACTTCCAAAACAACGCTTCCTTGAAGATTCAAGGATGAGTTGGGCAGGAAGAAGAGGCAGAAATCCACTCAATTCGAAGTCCTCGAACAATGCAAGACGATTAGCAGTCTCATATTTGCCGTACTTGCTCGCGTGGGAGAAACATGTCTCATCATCTTCGTCAACAAACATATATCCACTTGATAAGAGCTTATTAAATAAGGCAATACAATTATTCCAGAAAAAAGATCTAACATAAACTTGTTTTTCATCCAGACCACTGTCTACTGCAACATTATGGTGACAGGATAACCATTCTACAAAAACCATTATTCCAGGCAATAAGAAGCTCGATGAAGGATCATTCAACTGGTTACAGCGTTCAAGTACATAACCCATAAATTCAAAGGTAGCAGTAAATGCATTATAAAGCAGGACAGGGCGCCGTAGGATATCAGCATGTGATTGGTTTTCATTTTCCTCGTTCACGTGATGAACTATATATATGAGAATGGTGATCAGCCTGACAATTACAAGTCTACACTCTGCAGCATCAGAACCAAAGTTGAACTCTTCATCTGGCCCAGAAGATAAAAGTTCTAACAAATCATTTTTAACCATTGAGAAGACTTCCTCAAAAGTTTCCAAGCTGTATAAACATGAGAAATGAATAAGCAACATTGAATTGTCAATTCATTTTGACGATATACTAAACAACGTAAAAATTCAGAACAGACCTTGTCCGTGTGAAAAGAATGCCATTTAGTCGAACAAATCGTGTGATGAAGGCTTTCAAAAGATCAGCAATGTTGGAAGCTCTTTCCTTAATTGAAATTGCTTCCGCCTCATTATCTTTAATAGAAGGCCTAGTTTCACCTTTGCCTCTGCTGTTCCCAGGCATCCTTGAAGGTACTGCCTTCGCCAAAGCTTTAGCATCACCAAGTAGTTGGGTATAACTATGACGATTCTGCAAAACAGGAGAAAACTTACAATGAGAACAACAAGGTAATTGTGCCATTGGTTGACAGGAAGGTAACAAGAATCTTGAAGAATTGAAGCAAGAAAAATGTCCTTGTCCCATACTAATGTGCAATTCCTACTTCATGTTTCGTTCTTATTAGGTAAAAACACCAAATTCATTCACACTAGTAAAAAGATAATTAAAAACAGTTGGCAAAAAAGAATCATAGATATTTACTAAGTAAGAGGTGAAAAGTTGTATACACTTAATGTTGCCACACTTGTTCAAATACTGAACATTTACCTTTTCAAATGCAATGATCAAGTTGTCCCTTGCAGTAACGAAAGGGTTCTCAACTGCTAGGCTTCGGAAGTAGCGATAGATTGACACCAATTCATCATTTGAATATCCTGCCAGTATAGCAAGCTGAAAAATTAAAAGAACAACTACAAGTTAATAAGCAAGCAGGACAACTAAATGCAACATATAGGAAGAGGCGACAATGAAAAAAATTGCCAACTGATAATCACTATGAAGTTTGAGAAGATTTCACCTGGTGATGTGGATTACCACTGGAAGGCCAAAGTGAAGAAGCTTGCATATAGTAACTGGATGCAGCTGCAAACTCCTTAGCTTTAGAATCTCCTTCCCCATATAAGCCCTTGTATCGAGCAAGATCCCCCAGATAAATCAAACAGCGATGACAGGATATCAATCCCTTATTCCTCTCAGAATATTTATTTGCATCTTCCAACAAGGAAATTTGATTGTCTGGATCATCAGAAAATCGATCCAGTGGCAGACCGTACTTTACCCTTAGCTTCAACGTCAAATCATGATAAAATCCAGTGGCTTCAGAAAGAAAAGCCTTGAGATGGGAACGGATTTTTGTCAGTCGATCAGGTCCAGCTCGGACTGGAACTTTCACATTCTGAGGTGCAGCTGATCCTGCTGAAGCTAGAGCAGCATTGAAGAGCGCCCGTAGCTCCTCAATTCTTCTATAATGCAACTGCCACAGAGCATACTCTACATCGTTTTGTTCAGAAAAAGCATGGTCTTCAAGGATAATAGCTTCATAATTTTCACACATCTTTTGCCATGCTTTTGGATCTGAAGGGATTCTGGCTTGGGCCGCTTTCCTACACTGGTTCTCCAACTCAACATTCTATGGCGGAATGAAGAAGTCGGTCAAAAGAAACTTGATTAAAGAGAACATAAAATTATTTTTTTAATAAAACCAACTAAACCAAACGAGTAAATTCTAAATTTGTGGGCATGGTTTATCTCAATGAGATAATTGTATGATTTTTCAAATGTAACAGTTTTGGCAATGTTCTAATAAAAGAGGCGTAATCTTGGCCACATTGTACGACAAGTGCATTCACATGCAGAATGTCAGACTTTGACTTCCACCCACTTAAAGATAACGACTTTTGGACTAAAGCACACATATACCTTCTTGAATAGGCGCTGAACACGTTCCATTGACGAATTTCCCGTAAAATCATCCATCGGAAAAACCATCGTCCATCAAACAAGTGTTGAAAAAATCAAGTCCAATCAATGAAACTTCAGAAGCAACAAAATGCATTTAATCTTCCTGGAATTACCTGCAGCAAAGCATAATACTTAGCAATGACTAATGCCAAGTGAATGATATCTGATATCGTATGAGTTACTGAACAATCAGAATTCAGAAAACCCTCATTTCTGCCTACATCTCATAATTATAAATATTCTGTTTAACAGAGATTCCCACTAGTTAGAACCAGAGGTAGACATTTCCAACTTCTGCCCACATGTCATAGAAAATGATCCCATTGTTTAAAAAAATCTCAATGCCTCAAAGAAAGGCGAACAAAAAAAATGTCATAAAGCGCTGATTGTAAGGCAGTTTCTGGAGATGCGCCTCAATGCTATTGACGTGTGCACTCCTTGATTCTCTAGAGTTATTTACTTTGTTTTAGATGTGGGCCACAAAACAGTAAAAATTCTTATGGATGCACTTTGGGTATAGCGCACTGCCTCACTAACTATAACTAAAATACTAAAAATAGTATTTTTCTGATTAAACACACCTTGGGCATCAGCTATTACTAAAATATTAAGAACTTGTGTTTCTCATAGACCACTTTGGGAATAGTCCACTGCCTCACCAAATAAAATAATAGTTTTTTTTGTTACTTTGTAGATTTTTCATTTTTTTGTGCGCAAACTTTAAATTGTTCAATGTTGAAGGTTTTTTAAAATTTAGAGCATGTTTGTGTGGCTTATCTTAAAGATAAGCTATAAATGTGTGGCTCATATTGGCTTATTTTGAATGTAAGTAGGTCCATTTTAAAGATAAGTTATGTGTCTATTGTTTATATTCAAGATAAGCCATAATAAACATGATTTTATTATGAGCCTATTTTGGATTCTAATAATTATTTTGACATTTTTTTTGTTTATGGAGAGGCTTCCGCCTCATCTCGTGAAGGAAAATCAACTAAGTACCAAATTATGCCTTTTTAAATATTATGCTCCAAAGAATGCACACGAGTCCGCCTATTCACCTATATGTCCACATGCATAAAATCCTTAAAATGTATATGTGTGTAGCTTCAGATTGTCCATCCTTTTACTATTTCTAGATCTAGATCTAGATTGATATAATTTACTTCCAAATTATTTTTAACAAGTTTCCATGCAGAAGAAGTAGAACTTTTTAACCAGCTTTAACATAAAAGAAAAAGAAAACAAATTGAAAATTCCGGTTTCTTTCTGTCTCTCAACACGTACGGAGCCTGCAGATACACTATCTTTAAAAATAGTATTTCAAATATGTAATTCTACAAAAAATTAATTTATACTAATAAACTCACAGAGCATACCAAATCTTTCAATTGAAAAAATGTAAATAGGAAGATCAAAGTTAACAAAAAATATTAATCACCAAGTTCAGAAAATCAAAACCCTAAATCAATCGACTTCATTAATGATGAATTGGAACATCAACAACTAGAAAAAAATTAAAAATATAACTTCAAACGGTAAGTATTTTTCAATTACGAAAATAGAGAGGATAAGGAGAAATTAACCAAAACATTTGACCGGTGAATCAAGTAAATCAAAACCTAAAATCAATCGTGTTCATATTTAAAGAGTAATAACGAGAACGAAAATACGAATATAAAATAATATACCAATACAAGGCGAAATCATCAAGAATTTTCGAGAACTCGACAGATAAAAATGAAATTACCAAAAGAACTTACAAAGAGGCACCAGATCTGCAAAGATCACACCGCTACTATTCTCGGATATTTCCAGTTCAAGAAACAGGTGAGAGATGTTTGGTATGTTTACATGGGGGAGATTTTGCAAAATGACATGGCTTTTTAAGATTTTCGTTAAAAAGTCAGTTTTACCCTTAATGAAATGGGTCATTTATTGCAGATCAAGTCCTCAATTCTTATAATTTTTTCGAAATTAGTTTTATTCTTGTTTTTATTCATCATCACTAGACGTTTCTTCTAAATCTGATTTTTCTTCAAATATTTCTTCATTTACTTCTATTTCTTCAATATCAACTTCTTCACATTCATCTCTAATTTGTTCAAAGTCCGTAATTAATATTCTAACTTTCTTTTTTGGGCATTCAGTGCTAATATGACCTTCTTCATTGCAATTCCAACATTTACATCGTTTTTTATCTAATGGTTTTTTATTATAAGGTTTATATTTTCTTCTAAAATATTTTCTTTTTGGTTTAAAATATTTCTTTTTAAACTTATTATATTTTTTATATTTCTTGGGTTTTATTTTTATTTTTCTTTTATAATCATAACATCCCCAATTTCCTGGTATTTCGGTATCTCTACAACAAATCCTATCTTGTATAAATCCTGATTGTTTATAAATCATTTGATTACTACACATAGTACTTATTTCGTCTTTTATAGTTCTTATAATAAATCCTAATATATATCATTCTTCATTTCTTCCTAATTGTTTTTCTTTAATTTTATTTTGAAAATAACTATTCCATGGTGGTAGTAATTTTCTAATAAAAACTTCCTTATAATAATTATTATCAGCTCCACTTCCAAACATCATATAATAATATTTACTATATTCACAACAATATTCATTGAGGTAACACATATTACAAATTTGTAAATGTTCCATTCTATTTTTAGCATCTTCTATTTCTTCTAATCTAGCTTTAGTACTTTCATTTACCCAATCTTCTCCAACAAATTCTCTATAAATTCTTGTAACAACTCTATTTATTCCTTCTATTATATTAATTCCAAATCCTGCTTCAATACTATCTTTCCAAATACCTTTTGTTGTTTCTTCTAATCCTCTATACCAATTAAACACATTTCCTTTAAATGTTGCTAATAGATATTCAGTTCTATTTTTATTATCTCAGACATCGCGATTATAATTAAAGTGTGCTATCATATTAGTACTCCATTCATTTATAGCTCTTCTAACATCTAATTCACAATCTAAATTTAAATATGATCCTGCAATTTTCATTGGGTTTGATTCTCTTAAAATTGGTTTAAATTGATCTCTATACATTCTTTCTTTGATAGTTTTAAAATCTACTTTTATATTAACATATCTTCTAGGGTCTATTTCTGCTTCATATCTAGCTGTGCTAGTTTCTCCATATTCTTCTTGTTTAACTGCTCGTGGTTTTCCTGTTTTTCCGACCATATGATTTTTAGTTATTTCTTCACAAATTTTTAAGTCTTCTAAGTCAAATATTAAATTTTTCATTTCTTCGTTCATTGTTCTTCTATAGTTAATTTTCCTTCTTCTTTTTCTATAAGATTTTCTTCTTACTTTCTAAGATCAATCAATAATCTTTCTATATCTTCTTTTAATCCTCCATTAAGTTTTATTAATTCTTCATATTTTTCAATTTTCTTTCTGACTTCTTTAAGTTTTTTGGTATAATCTGGTTTAAATTGTTTTTCTTTATTTAAATTTTCTATTATTCTATTTAAAAGATTTTCTATTCTTAAAAAGTTATTTTGTAGTCTTTCTTTCTCTTCTTCGTAGCCTATTTCAATTCTAGTTATTTTTTCATCAATTGTTTTTATATTTTTCTCAATTAAATTAATTTTATCATTCATACTCATATTTTAGATTTTTTATAAGATGGTTTTTTAATTTCAAATCCTAATTTATTTAACAGAATATCAAGTTTATAATTAATAATGTCTATTTTTTCCTCTAAAGTTGCTATTTTATTAATATTATTTTTCTGTGCAATTTTTGATATTCGATTTTGAATTTCTTCAAGTTTAGTTTCATCAAATATTTCTAAATTATTAATTTGTTATTTTATTTTATTAAATTGTTTAGACATATTTTTGCTTAAAACTTCTAACCTTTCTTTAGCTATTTCATCTTTTGGATTTATATTATTTATTTCGTCTATAGTTTCTACATCTTTAGATTTTAATTGTCCTAATTGTTGCCATAAAAATGCATTAGTCCAATTTGTAGTCATATTTAACCATTCATCTGTATTTC
The DNA here is from genome assembly GCA_035079005.1 of Fraxinus americana. Taxonomy (NCBI): domain Eukaryota; kingdom Viridiplantae; phylum Streptophyta; class Magnoliopsida; order Lamiales; family Oleaceae; genus Fraxinus; species Fraxinus americana. The sequence goes on along the minus strand of CM068706.1, from coordinate 51,438,195 downwards.
CCCATGAGCTTAAAGGTTGAAATAGAGTTGTATTCCATTTTTTAGTTTGATAGCTTCCGATTGGCAATCTAATATTTTCTATTTCTTGTTTATCAAATCTTATTTTTGTTGGTAAACTCATATTAGTCTGGTATATTTAAGGAATTAATTATTATATTATTTATCATTTGTCTTATTTCTCTTCTAAATTGTTCTTCTCTTCTTAATTCTCTTGTAACTTCATTCTTTAATAATTCTCTTTTAATTTTATTCCAATTAGAAATTTCCCTTTCTATTTCTCTACGATTATTGTCAGTTATTATCTGTTCTTCTAAAATTTTTATTTTATTGTCACAAAATTTTCTAGTTATTCCAGGCATATTCTTATTCTATATTGTCAAAACTAATATCAAAATCATATAATTCAGAAACTTCATTATAACTTACATGCTCTGTAGTTTCAAAAGTTCTTTCACTATTTTCACTATCAAACCAGAAAAATATAATCATTTTTATTATTTCTTTAGGCAATTTTTCTTTTAATCCAAATGATACAATTGTAAGGCATTTTTCATAATATCTACTATCTCTTTTTATGAAATTTATTCCTCTAGTATAACTATCATAAGTTTCCGGAATTTCTATTATGTGACTATAATCAATACTATTAGTATATCTAAAAGGTACAGATCTATAATAAAACTCGTAACTTTCCATGATAAAAGTTCTTCAAAGTAAACAATCTCATAAAAATTCTTATATAATAATTTTCATGCAACTTTTCAGACAATAAATTTTCTTGTAGCTTAAAATAAGGGTTTTACCACGCTTCGCCAAATAGCAAGAATGTTATATGTTCCTGGTCACCTTCGTCACAAGAGTTGGCCAAAGTCCGAAAGCATCACAGCAAAATGGACACAAAGGCACTCAAAACTCTCAAACAGACTCACTGTGTAGAACAACACTCAAAGCGTAATAAAAGATTTATTTCAAACTCAAAGATTTTATTGATCTGAAGATAGCTTGAAAGCTATTATACAAAGATTTTTATAGAGATTGATACTCCGAAGAGTGGTTTCTACTCTCTAAAGAGAATGATTACAAAGATCATTGTTAAAGGTTTTAGATGGTAGTTCAGGATGAGATTTCAGATGGCTAATTTTCGATGATCTTTTCTAATGAGAAGGGTCTCAATTTATAGAAAGGCTCGTACTTCACCGAGAAGCTTCTGGCCAATCAGATTTTTACAACACAAAAGTAAGAGGTACAATAATTTCAAATGTGGTTGAAAATATTAAAAGTGGTTGTTGGTTGTCTTTATTCCAGTGTCGGCAATTTCATTTGATTCCAGCTTGACAGCTGTCTTCTTATCTTCAAAGTTCACATGGTGCTGTCAATCACGTTTTTCTTGATCGTCCTTTACTTGTGAACGTGTCCCATAAGTCGGCAGGCTTCTTTAATGCATTCTTCACTTCCAGAAAATTGATCGTTCATAATTCCACAGATTTTTTCTTCAAGAATTTTTGATTCTTTATCTCCTCTACAGATAAGGATCCAATTATTACTCATACCATAGACCATGTATCTTTCTCCATAAAAGAACTGCATTGTTGAGCAGACTGATTTTATTCCGAGAGCTCGTCTGTAAATCATCCATTTTCTATTAATAGTGGGCAATTCTTTAAAAATCTGAATCTCCTTGAGTGGATTTCCATTATTTTTCCGAATTGTGATGAGATGATGTTCTCCATACCACTCTGGTTCTTTATATTCAGGACTAATTGTGTAAAATCTCAGTTCAATCGGTTGTTTATCGCTGAATTTTTTAACACAATTAACAAATTCTTTGTCAAACTGTTCAATTTCTTTTAGATCTATCCCTGAGAAGAGTCGATCTAAAAATCCAAATGATGCCAATTTTCGAACAATATTAGGATCTACTCCTTGAACTGCACTGATTCTTGGATAAATCGCCGTTGGAAGGGCTGTCAAATATAGAGAACTTCCTTCTCTGAAATTATATACCCATTCTGAGAATTCATAATACTCCTTTTCCATTGGATGTAGATTAGCTCTGATGTGATGAGTAGCAATTATTCCCTTTGGTGATTTAAGGTCACCAACTGGTGATTTTTTATCTTCTTGGAATTCACTGATAATGATGAGGTCGTTCCAATGGGCCTTTTGATAAGGATGTTTGAGTACTAGACTCAGCGGCTCCTTTTCCACTTGTAAATTTTTCCAACAATTTGTCCATACTGACAGGTAGTTGTTGTGGACCATTTTTTATAATTTTTTCCTCTTGCGAGGTAAGAGAGTCAATTTTGATTCTCCACTCGAGGTGGATATATTAATCTTCCGAAATGGGATGTGACTAGCCTTTCGGCTGTATTCACCTTTTAAAGGAGGATATTCCTGACTACAATTTGCAAAAAAGTCTATACATTCTGACAATTTTTCAACTATTTTTTCTTTGTTATCATTCAATTTTTCAATCTTTTTCCCACTTTCAACAACTTTGCTTGATAAATCACACAAAGTTTGTCGAATATCAAGATGATCTTCTTGAACAGCAAGATAATCTGCATTAAAATCTGTTAGAAGATCTTGTAATTCCTTTGTAAATGCTTCAATCTTTTCCATATTCATGATTCCTGCTCAAGAAATCAGCAAATAAATTATCTTTTCTTTTAATATATTCAAATTTAAAATTATAAAAAGATAGTAACACTTGCCATCTGTGTAATCTTCTATGTTGAGGTGAATTTGGTAATTTATTATTTACTAGTCCGTTAAGTTGTGTATTATCAGTTTGAACAATAAATTCCTTGGGTAACAAAAACATTTTAAATTTGTTTATTCCTTTAACAACTGCCAATAATTCTTTCTCATTGGTTGAATAATTTACTTCAACATTATTAAATGTTCCACTAGTATACCTACAAATTTCATTTAAATCAGTTTTTAATAAAACACTCCAATATAAATCTGAAGCATCTGTTTGAACTATTAATTTATCTTTTTCATCAGGAAGTCTAAGTTTAGGTAAATTTCTACAATTTTCTTTTAAATTTTTAACACAAAGAGTATGATCTTCATTCCAACCTAATTTATTTGATTTTCTTAATAGTTTCTGAAGTTTATTTCTTTTTTTTGCAAGTTTTTCTATAAATCCTTCAGCATAATTAAGACAACCCAAAAACTTTTGAATTTGTTGCTTATTTTCTAATTTATCAGGAAATAAAATTATTTTTTCTGAAATATGAGGTTGCAATTTTATTCCATTACTATTTATTATCATTCCTAAGAATTCAATTTCATGTTTTGCTACTTCTGCTTTTTTCTGACTAAGTATTATACCTTCTTTTGAGCAAAGTGTAGCAAAAATTCTAAGATGTTTAAGATGATCTTCATATGTTTCTGAACAAACAAGTATATCATCAACATAAACAATAAGAAAATTATAAGTTTTAAAGATTTCATCCATTCTTCTTTGATAAATTTGTGATACATTTTTTAATCCAAATGGCATAACTAACCATTCATAATGTCCTTGAGGAATACTAAATGCTGTTAATGGTATGCTATTATCTTCTAGTTTAATTTGCCAAAATCCAGATTTACAATCAAATTTTGAATAATATTTTTTATTCTTAACTATATTTATTAATACTTCTTTATTTGGTAAATAATATCCATCAAATTTAGTATTTCTATTAAGTTCTTTATAATTTACTACCATCCTAGGTTTTCCTCTTTTTATCTCCGAATGATTTCTAACCATAAAAACTGGGCTACTATGAGGGCTATTACTTCTCCTTATAAGTTTTTGATTAAGAAGTTCTTGAATTTGTATTTGAAATTCTTCCTTATCTTCTTGATTATAGAGCATAGGTTTGACTCTAATAATGATTGTTGGTTCTAATAGTTCTATTTTAGCTGTTGTTTTTTATTTTTCCCATTTTTCAAGTGGGTTTTCATTATAATTTTTAGCTAAAAGATCTTTTATTTGATCAAGAGTAATTGTTTTGATTGAATAATTGAGTAATTTTGGTATAAATTCTATTTTTTCACCACGTTGAGCTGGCTGAACTCTGAATGGTTTAAATTCTCTAGCAATTTTTAGTAAATGTCCACATGGTGTTTTTAATTGAATAGTATAAATATTTTGACTATATTGACTAAACTGTTGTAGAAAGTCATTTCCAAGAATAATATCACAATCATTAATATTATATTGGTAAACATTTCTTATGGTTACTATTTTAGATCCTATTATAACTTGTATATTTTCATTTTTATATTTTAAAGATTCTCTTACTCCAGTTATTCCTTGTAAAGTTAATTGTTGTTTATTTTCTATCCACTTTGGTAATAAAAATTCTTTAAAGACAGTTATCTCAGCTCCTGTATCAATTAGAGCACAAGTAGTTATTTTTGATTCAAATACAGTTATTTGTATATATACACTTATTGGGAATTTTATTTCTCTACTCTTTTTTTTTAGGGCAATATGTAGTTATTCCTTGATGTATAATAAGAATTCATTCTTTGTCTATTTTATAATTATCAAGACTATTTAAAAATGAATTTCCTAATAATATTGGATGTTCATCAAAATTCATATTATTATCAATATAGCATTCTATGCTTAATAATAAATTTCCTAATTTAATTTGAACTTGTCCTATGATATCACAAGAGTTTATTTTTCCTTCAAAATCTCTATAACTATAAGGTTCAACTTTTTTCTTTTTAATTCCTTCATCAATAAGAGAGCAAATATGATTCTGACTTGCTCCAGTATCAATAAGTATTTTAATTTCATTTATCCATTTATTTCCATTAAAAAACTTTCCTTTGATTCCATAAACACTATTATTTTTACTTTGTATTATTTTTGAAATACTATGTCTTACTGTATTATTTCCAATAATTATTTTATTTTCTTTATATATTATTTGTTTTGGTATTATAGGTTGATCAATACTTATAGCATCATCTTGTCCTATCTCAAAATTTTCTATTTCTTCTATGTCTTGTTCTCTAGGTAAGATTACTTCTCCTATATCCCTAAATTCTTCATCAATTTCTATAAAAGGTTTTTCTTTATATATATTTCTATAATTACTATTTGTATAACAATATAATCCTTGATATAATATAGTAAAAACTTTATTATCGTCTTTTAATATTTTATTAGTCATCTTAAAATGTAAACTAAGACAATCATCTAAATTTTTATCATTTATATGTACGCAATATCTTGGATAACAAGTAAATTTTAATTTTTTATAGGCTAAATTTCCTTTTACTATTCGTAAATTTCCATTTTCTGCAGTTATACATATTTCATCTTGTAGATTAAGTATTATAGGATTATTAATTCCTTCTTTAAAACATGATTTTATTATTATTTGTATTCCAGTAAGGTAAATATAAGATATTTTATCTCGTTTTTCTTGTTTTAATTTTCCTAGGAATTCATTAATATTTCTTTTTGTTATAAGATTTAATTTTATTTTTCCTTGTGTATGTTTAATATCTATGGCTTTTTCTATTTCATGATATTCGTTAATGACTAACTTCTTTCTTCTGAAGACTGATCCTAAAATATTAAATAATTTATTTTCTCCTGGTGGTTTTAGACTTAATTCTGCTCTATTAATTTTTCTAAATTTTTCCCAATCAAATTTTCCTTTTAAAGCATATCCCTCTATTCCTTCGTATACTTCAGTTTCTAAATTTTCCGAATTTTCAATTTCCGTGATTTTTAGGTATCTAATTCTTCAATTCTCCTAATTTCATTATTAAGAACTCTTTGTATTCTTTTTGAAGTTTTCATTTCTATAAGAATATGCATTTTAACAAGATATCCTATGTTTTCGTCTAAAACTTCATCAAAATCTATTAAAAGAAAAGTAATTTTCTTTTCAAATTTTTTCTTTATTTTAAGACTATCGGAATCTTTTATTTTATTAATCAAATTTCTTGATTTATTAACAAGATGTTGAATATAACTATCAGTATCTAAATATTCAGTAGAATTGTTAACGTACCATCCTATGCAAATTTCGTTATTATCTTCCATTCTCTAATGTCGTTAATTCCTCAAGATATATGGCTCTGATACCAATTTTATGTGACCTAAAATGCAAAAATTCAAAAAATAAAATTATTAATCAATATCAAATTTTTCGGCTCAAGATAGGTGGAAAGAGTTGATGGTGAAGAAAAGTTAATTTTTATTGCAAGGGGCAAACAATTTTGTCGAATCCAAAATTAGAATTAAAGTTATAAGGACTAAAATGACTTATTTTGAAACATTTTATATTAAGGGTATTTTAGGTAGTTTATATGTTTGAATAGTGAAATGGGTTAGTTTGGGGTTAGTTTGGAATTTTGGCTTTGAATTTGGGTCATTTGCTTGTATATCCCTTTACGTGGTTTGATAAATAATATAAGCCCTGTAAAAATTAAAAATTTAACCCTGTTTCTTGCCATTATTTGCAAACTCGTTTTCGTGCCAACTCATTTTTAACCACACATTTATATATAATAAAATATTTTATACATAAAATAAAATAAAATTTTTTTATTTTTTAACCACACATTATCTTAAAAATCACTATTCAAAACTCTATTTTTTACAAATAATGATCGTCAAACAAATGTTTAATTTAAGTCAAAATCAACAATTAATTTCAATCACATATTTCACGAGATCCACAATTTTTCAACTCACATTCAATCATTTTTTTGTTAAGATCTATTAAAAATCTAATTTTAATTCCTAACAAACATGGTAAAGTAACTTGCATGGAGTTACCTTTTTCAATTATCTAGAAAAAATAAAATTTATCTTACAATTATAAATAAGAAATGTTTGCAAAAAATTTACTAAGAGCCAGTTTGGTATGGATTTTGATTTTCTACAGTAAATCAATTCTCATTTTCAACCACACATTTTTCAATAAAATAATATTTTCCATCACATCAATAATTTTTCTTCTTTTTCAACCACACATTTCCCATCATATCACTATTCAAAAATCAATGCTTCCCCCAAAAATCCCTACCAAACAGGCTCTAAAAGTTTTTAAAAAATTTAATTGAGTGATGTTATTCATAATCAGCGATTATAATAATCTTCTTATGTGATGTTCGTTATTTGAGATATTAACTTATTATTTGAAATAATAGAATTACAAAAAATTAATACATCAAATAATAACTTCTTACATGGAATGATTATAGTAGTAGATTATAAATATTATTACTCATTTTAATAAGGGTTGATAATCTATAATATATTAAATATTACATTAATTGAGAATTATTTTTTAAACGATTATATCTTTACTATAATTTAATTATTTCAATATTGCCTTACTTTTCGTTTTTCAATATGTATTTAACTATTTCAATAATACCATATTTTTTCACTTTTCAATATATATTTAATTTATTAATTATTTGAATCATTTAAACAATGTTATCATTAATTATTTTATCAACTATTTAGTTATGATGAATGAATATTTAACACATTTATTGCCTTATTTTTCATTTTTCAATTTGTATTTAATTTATTTGACTATATTTGACATATTCATCACCTTTTGTTTTTCAGTATGTATTTGATTTATTTAATCATTTGAACAATATTTATCATAAAATTATTTTGTCAATTATTTAGTTATGATCAATACATTTGAAAGATTCATTCCACTTGAATGGGTAGTAAATTAAATTCATTAAAAAAAAAAAATAGAACACAAGATGAATATTTTTAGAGTTTTCTTTCATTTATTCAATGAATGTTAAGACGCAAAGAATGCAAATGGGGGAACTTAATGCGTATTTATAATAAATAATTTCAATTGATATATTCATACATATTAAGCAAATACGAAAAAAGAATGGTATTCATTGGATGTTCATATGAGATCAAATGAGTAAATGGAGGGACTATTCTAATTGACTTTCTCAACTATTTAAATTGTTTTCACAAACTGATTTTTATTTTATTTGAATAAAAAATTCATTCCACATAAACAATTGTAATAATTATTTTTTATATTCTTACATCTTATAATATTTATTTTAATAGCACCTATAAAGCATATATAAATAACGTGCAATGCGCGTTTAATTATGACTAATTTTAATAAGAGTTAATAAAAGTTATGAATCTTATGAAATGTGTAATTTTTTAAAAAAAAATTCATAAATAGAAACTTGTTCATTATTTGTAATTGTAATAATGTCATTTTATATTTATATCTTGATCATAAAAAATGAGTTAATTGTCTCGATAATCACTCAACTTATGTTGGTGTTTTTTATTGCTCTACAATTTCAGATGTCGAGTTTTGCCACTAAACTTCCAAAATGTCGGATGTTTCTCACTTGGATGACTTTCGTTTCGCAACTATAACAAAAATAATTGACGTGGAAGACGAATTGCACAGTTGGCACTCAAATCCCTAAAATGGTATTCAATCTCGAGGAAAGGCGCATTTGATTGCTCATCCATCATAATTTTTGGATTTTTTATAATTTAATTACTAGCTTTAGTTGCACCGTCATTAGTATTTTCTCATTTCGTTCTTCTTGATTTTAACACTCTTTACTCTCTCTTGTAAAATTCTATCCACTTGATTTTGCATATCAAATATTACAAACTATTCATTCTCTAACAAAAAGAGAATGCTGAACCATTCAAGTTATTCTAATCATAAATTCATAAAATCATATGTGTTTTTGAATAGCTCCTGATAATTCCTAAATTTCATATCATTCTTAGCGTCGTTTGAGAAGTTCAGTGTGAAAGCCTAATAATAATAACTAACAATCAATTGTTAGAAATAATATTCATCTTATTTGTTATGATCAAAACATGAAGTATGAAATCAATCATAGGTCAACAATTTTTCCCCTTTTTGATTATGACAAATAAAATGATTTGTAAGGTAAGATTGAACAATTTATATCAAATTAATAAAAGAATATACATTATAAATTTATCGTGTAATTCATATGCCCCATAACTTTTACAAATCAATAACCATACATTAAAAGCATATAAATGATTTTTCCTTTTTTTCCCTTTTTCATATACTCCAAGCATATTATATTTTCAAATCAAAACATGCATAATCATCTCGCTTTATTTCCCTCTTTTGACATAAACAAAAAGAATAGCATATTGATGATCAAAAATGTAAATCAACCAGAGGAAGGAGTATTATTCCTCATAAACACAAAATGCCAAATATTTGCCAAATATATGCATAATATTGTATCAAAACATAATAGACCACATTAAATTTCATAGCATATTTCAAATAGTTCCAAATTAAATACATAAAATTGGATTTACGCTCAACCGGACGTCCTCTTAATAGGTCCGGACGTCAGCATAGGAAAGACCCAACATTTTGTCAATCCGGATGTTGGAGTCCAAACATCCTCATGGTTGTCCGATTGCACATCCGAACGTCCGCTTCCTCATTTTTAATAAAAATTTTGAATTTTATGATCATATAGGCATAAAAGCAATAGTTTTATCAACAAATAAATATATAAATACATTAACCACATATTTCAAATTCATCTAAAATTTTCAAACCTCTTTGAATATTTGAAAAACTATTAAGAGCTAGAGGTTTAGTAAAACTATTGGTCAATTGATTTTCCTTATAGCTAGTAAATCAAAGTGGGTGCTTTTGGATGCCAAAGACCTAATGTTTTAGTGCCATTAAGATATCAAAAAATTTGTTTTTCGGTACTAAGGTGCTATTCTTTACGATTATATTGAAATATAGCACATAAGCACATACTAAATATAATATCGGATCAACTAACGATTAAGTAAAAAAAGATATTCGATCATACCTTGATATTTTGTTTTGTTTACTAAAATACCTTGATCATTCAATTTGATTGATGAACTTTTTGGAGCTTTCATTAGCTTCAATTCTTTCATTTTGAACTCCATTCTTTCTTTTTGAGAATACAACTTATTTCCCAGTCATGTGCTGAAACATGCACTACCCAAAATTTTGCTCTTTATTTTCTTTGGTACCTAGAAAATTATTTAGTTTTTGTTTTTTGGTAGCCATAAAACTTTTGATCCTTAATTGTTAATGTTTGTGGACTTCAGAATCCACTTGTATTTGCTTTCAAAGTGAAAACCCCATTTTGATTGAATAATTAAAATTCATATGTTTATTTTTATTACAAAAATTACATGTGATATTTGTAAGAGGGGAAGTAGAGGTTTAACAAAGAAATTTTTAAGAGACCTTTGTTTCAAAAATGGTTTATATACAATTTCTCTTTTATCAAAAACACATTTTTGTTTACCAAGTATAAGATCAAATTTTTTTTCTTATTTTGAGTAAATTAGTGAACAATTTGAGTTAAATCTAAAATCTTTTCTTGTAAAGAGGAGTTATCCTTAATTAAAGAATCGTAGTTGACTTTTTATTTTTCAAAATTATTTTAAATTTCCAAAATTTTCTTTACCTCTTTTTCTATAAAGAATTTTTCTTTTTAAAAATATAATGATTTAGAGCAATTTTTTAACAAGTAGAACTGGATCATCAAGTTCGTCATCATTCAAATTTTCGTTTGAAGTGCCTTTATCAATTACAGATTTTAAAGCAATTTGACGTCTTCTTTGCTTTTCTTATCTTATGTTTTGTCTTGGTGCGATTTAACTCATGTGTCATCAATTTTTCATAGAGCTCTTCCAATGGATATGTATTGATATCTTTGGTGCTTTTATCAACATTCTCAACGAGCTCCAATTATCCAAGAGAGACCCAAGCACTTTACTTACAAGTTCACCATTAGTGAATTTTCGATTAAAGCTTTTGAGACCATCAACAATATTGGTAAAACGAATGATCATGTCAAAAATCGATCCATTCTCTTTCATAAAGAAATTTTCAAAATATTTAACTAAGAGATTTATCTTAATTTCTTTCGCTTTGCTAGTTCCAATATGAGTAATTTCTAACCCATGCCAAATATCATAAGCGAAATCACGTGTACTAATATATTTTTGGCTCTAACATTTAAAGATATTTTTTGTTTATCTACTTCATCGTACTCCTCTCTAGGTTTTGAGATGATTCAACTTACCATCAACATTAATAATTTTTGTAGGCATATAAGGATCAAATTCAATGACTTCCCCCAAATATTATAATCTATTGATTAAATAAATATCGTCATTCTAGCATTCCAATAGTTATAATGAGTGCAATCAAGAAATGATGATGATTTGTAGAATGTTTCTCGAGATTTTAAAAAATGCGGTTAGCCATTGCTGAAAATTGTGGAATCTTATTTTCAAAATGAGCACCTTGCTATGATACCAATTGAAAACTCAAGAATAACTAACAATAAATTATTAGAAACAATATTAATTTTGTTTGCTATGATCAAAACATGAAGTATGAAATCAATCATAGGTCAACAATGTGGTCAAAACTCGACTACCTTAAAGTATAATGAGTGAACAAAAAATAATATATGTCAAAGTAAAGTGAGCAATCAAATGCGCCTTTCCATGTGATTGGGCATTTGTTTAATGATTGAGTGCCGGCTCTGCAATCTATCTATCGTATCAATTATTCTGTTACTGTTGCGAACAAAAGTCATCTAGCAAGTAACATCCGATATCTTGAGAAGTTTACTGGCCGACTCGACATCTAAAACTATAGTGAGTAATGAAAGATACCAACATAAGTTTTGTGATTATTGAAACAGTTAACTCATAACAAATTGTTAGCAATTCTTATTTGTAATCATGTTTTAGACTTGTACCATTGTTCAACGAGAGATTAGTCTCTTGCTATATTTTCACTAGAGTTTCTGATAAGTGCATTTGAAGCATTTATCCTTACTCTTAAATCTACTTAATATTCAATTGTTTTGGTCGTATTTCCACTTAAGTTAAATGTATGTATTATTTTTATAGGTGAAAGTCCCTTCTTGAAATTGTATCAAGCAAAAATAAAGTGATGTGTATTAAAAGGACCAAAAGATGGAATATTCAAGCATCGAGACCTGGACATTAGAAAAGGTGGTTAAGACACTTCAGATGATATCCAGATGAAACATGTTAGTTAGAGGTAATAACGATGATTTGAAGAGGAGTTATGCTACATGTACAAAGTTGAGTTATAAAATTGATTGACAAAATAACATCTACACCAATCATTTTAAAAACAAATGTTTAAATCATTTGAAATCAATGGTGTGAATTTTGCCAACACATTTTGTAACCCAACTTTTGTAACTCAATTTTGTACAAATAACTTTATTGTTTGAGGAGATGGATCAAACACCAAAAAGTCAAAAAAGTGAAACGAAGAACCTTTACCTTGGGGCTCATTTGACATGACTTCTACTTTTACTTCTTGTAGAAGAGTTTTGAAGGAAATTACTTTAATTTTTGTTTGGAAACTAATTTTTAAAAGAGTTTCATATTATAAAAGTATTTTTGAAGAAAGTCACATTTGACTACTTCTACCTTTATCGAAGAATTTCTTGAGAATGTCACATTGAACCAGATTCCTCTAAAGTTCTTATAACCAGACAAAACACTCGTAGAAGCCTAAATACAGTTTCTTAGTTAGAGAAGTAACTTTTGACGTTTTAAAAACCCTTCTAAATGTATTAGAGTCCCATATTAGCCGATGCTATTTACACAATCCACTTAATAAGGTGAGGGCAATCCTCCCATAACAAGCCGATTTTGTTAGATTGAGTTAAACCTAGTATTCTTTCTAATATGGTATCAGAGCAGACTCAATTTTGCAATGTTGGATGCACCCAATATCGATTTATTCACAGTTGTTTGACATGGTCCACGCTTTGTGCGAGGGAGCGTATTAGAGTCTCACATTGGCTGGTGATATTTACACGATCTACTTAATAAGGTGAGGGCAATCCTCCCCTAACAAGTCAATTTTGTTAGGTTGAGTTAGACCCAATATTCTTTCTAATAAAATGGGCCGTTAGTCCTACCCAATACTACGTACTACTACTTAGCATTTGAGGATTGGATTTTGTTAACTGCATAGCTTCATGTCATTGATTGAAATAACTGCATCTGTCGCCTAAAATTCAATTTGAGATTTTGATTAAATTTGCTACATCTCCTTAATGTTTAAATCCCCATTTTATTTCCCTTCGTTTTTATATATCTTTGCAGTGGCATATGTCCATACTTGGCACTAGAGACATGTCGTCAGTGGCGTTTGAGCACTAAAACTGTGAATTTGATGCGGAATGGGAAAATGCCTACTGTCACAATTGAACAGGCTCAAATGAACTTCTGCAAGGTTCATATACACACATGCTGGTTATAATGATTCTTTCTTCTTTTAATGTTCTTGTGCTTCTCGTTGTGTTTATATACATTGTATTTCCTTGAAAGATAATTCACGTCTGTTTTTTTTCCTTCATGTTTATCTTTTGATTGTCCTATTTGCTTTGCTATCTTGGAAGTCAACGAAGGATGAATTTCATGTAGAAAATGGGTTATTTTTGTATAACACTCTTCAAAACAAAATATTATTGGAGATTATAGTTCGTTTACATTTTACTATTTGAACCCAATTTTATTATTGGGTTAAGGCTTTCTGTGAAGAAACAGCTAAAAGACTTGAAAATTTTGGGTTCATACAATTTAGACTAGGAGGTAAGGGCCTCTTTGATATAGAATTTTGAGAATAGATTTTGTGAAAATTGATTTTATTGAGAATGTGTGATTAAAAGTAGGAAAAGTTATGAGTCCACGTGCAAAAATTTTGTTGAGAGAATGTGCAGTTGAAAATGAGTTTTGAGGAAGAATGAGCTTTAAAGAATCTGTACTAAACAGAGGCTAAATATTTTTGTACATATTTGTATTCTTGAGTAATTAATATTTTGTTGATTCGTTTTCGCATGTGACCATAGTTTCGTAGAACACTAGAAACAAAAAATTGTGGTATATGATCAGAATTTTCAAGTTTCACGTGAACCAAAAAATTATGTTTCCATTCGCCCATTACAGTGCTAAATTCTTATTCTTGTCTAATTGAAAGGTGAATATCATAGCAACAATCCAGAGATGTCCAAACTGTTCCATGAAGCCATTCGCCAAAAAAGTGAAAGTGCATATTCAATTTATCAGCAGCATTTGGCTAGCCGACCCGTAAATGTGAGTTGCTTGCTGGCGTGATGTAATGATTTATTTCTCTAAAACCTCTGCATTTTCTATGTTCCCTAGACCTTTAACTTCAATAGAAGACTATAGTACGCTCTCGTTTTTAGACAACACAATCAACATTCGTTGAAGGCATGCTGGTACAAAATGCTAGACAGTATCATATGGGAAAACATACGAGATTTTAACATTTTTTTCTCTGTTAATTCTATCTGGTACTGTCTAGTCCAGCGTAACAACCATGTCAGGAATGCAGGTTCTCCGTGATCTTCTTGAGTTTAAAAGTGATCGTTCTCTGATCCCAGTCGGAAGGGTTGAACCTGCTTCATCTATTGTTAAGATGTTTTGCACTGGTGGAATGTCACTAGGAGCAATTTCTAGGGAAACTCATGAAGCAATTACTATTGCTGTGAATGGATTGGGTGGGAAACATAATTCAGGAGAAGGCGGCCAACTTCCAGGGAAAAAAGTTAGTGCTTATATCGCAAGACTAAGAAATTCAAAGCCTGGCGTCCCTCTTATATCTCCACCTCCACACCATGATATTTATTCTATTAAAATCTTGCTCAATTGATTTTCGACCTTCATCAGGTGAAGATTTTGCACTAAGTTTGTTCTTCTTGTACTCGTAAAATATCTATTTGCCAGAACTATGACATTCACACTGTTATCAATGAACAGGTCAATCCTAAGGATAAAGTATCTATAAAGCTTGAAGCAGAAGCTGGCATTGGCACAATGGCTTCTAGAGTTGCAAAGGGTAATGCTGATATTATACAGGTGTACATCGATTATCATCCAACAATGTTCGATTCTGAAGTTAAAGTTGCAAAATTGATTTTATCCAACAGAAGACCCAAAGAAAATTTTTTGTTTAGCCTTATATTTTTACTTTAATTTTTTTTTTTTTTTGGGTCTCAATTCGAATGTGCTCTTTGTTTTACTACCGGTTTTATGTTTTACGCTACATGCATTTTTTTTTGTCAAATGCTATATATAATTTACCAGCTTGTATGATGCCATTTCTTGAAATGCGAATCCCGTACAAATTAACTGGAAAATAAAAAAAACATCACACAGTTTCTTTGTATGGCAGACACAGTTTTCTTGAGAACCATCATTCATGCGTGGACCTTTTAGTCTTTAGTAGGATATGGTTAACAACATTTAGTTATGTTTGGCCTCGTTTGCAGATATCAGGGCATGACGGGGGAACTGGAGCAAGCCCTGTGAGTTCTATCAAGCATGCAGGTGGTCCTTGGGATCCTGGGGTTACAGAAACACACCAGGTTCTTTTTATACACTTCAAACATGAGATACTCTTCATTTTCATGTTTCATTTATTGAAATCTATCTAACTTCTATTTTTCCCTTCTTTTGTTTCCCGGTTGGGATGGGCTTATAGACTCTCATTCAAAATGGGCTCAGAGAAAGGGTCATTCTCAGGGTAGATGGTGGCTTTAAAAGTGGCTTTGATGTCTTAATGGCTTCAATAATGGGTGCTGATGAGTATGGATTTGGTTCCATAGCTATGATTGTTACTGGCTGTGTAATGGCTCGTATCTGCCACACAAATAATTGTCCTGTTGGTGTTTCTAGTCAGGTGAGGAAATTTTATTTTTATTTTTCAACTTCAAATGTCAGAACCTTTTTCTTTTCATTTGATAACATCTCTCATTGAAGTCTCCCCAGAGAGAAGAATTAAGAGCTCGTTTTCCTGGTATGCCCGGTGACCTTGTCAACAACTTTTTACATGTTGCAGAAGAGGTAATATACATTCCTATGTTCAATACGATTAATGAGAATTTCTTTCAAGATGCTCCGACTTTAGTATTTGAAGTTTCTTGGAATCCTAGTATCTTTGAGCTCATGAAGAGTTACATGTCCGTCCCTCCTACCTGATGTTGGATTCTGAACTGAGTAGATAGATGCCGTTTTTCCTGTATAACCAATTTCTCACCAGGATTGAGCTCATGACCTGTTGCATATCAATCCCTCCAACGTGGGGCTTTGAGCAGAAACCAGCTGAAGAACATTTATAGAAATCTAATTTTATTTTAATCTTCTAATCTACCACGAGAAGGAAACTCTCGTAGTATATATAGAACAAGAACAAGCTATTGTCCAATGGCTGATTGACAGCACACCAAGGAATAATAGTGGAGAAAAACAGAAAAGAAACGGAATTAACAAAAACGTAAAAAAATGAAAACACGACTTAAAGCAAAGACGTCTTCAGCTAAGTTGTGAAGTCCTTTATTTATTCCTTCATCCCCCCCCCCCCCCCCCCCCCTAAAGTTGGAATTGGTGGAGATCAGCCAAGCCCAACTTGGAGAGAAAAAGATCAAACTGAGGAAAGGCCAGTGGCTTAGTAAACAGATCAGCAAACTGGAGACTTGAAGGAACAAATTGTGGTCGGATAAAACCAGACTTAAAACTGATTTCGCACGACATGGCAATCAATATCCAAATGCTTGGTCCGTTCGTGAAAAACAG
Source organism: Fraxinus americana (assembly GCA_035079005.1). Classification (NCBI taxonomy): domain Eukaryota; kingdom Viridiplantae; phylum Streptophyta; class Magnoliopsida; order Lamiales; family Oleaceae; genus Fraxinus; species Fraxinus americana. The sequence continues at coordinate 51,421,490 of CM068706.1, read as the reverse complement.
GATTAGCCGTAATGTGCAGAGCTGCTCTGTTGTCGCACCATAACGGAATAGGAGATGAAAAAGGAACACGAAGCTCATTTAGAATGTAGGAAATCCATTGCAGCTCACAGACAGTACTTCCCATGCTGCGATATTCTGCCTCAGCCGAAGAGCGAGAGACCGTGGTTTGCTTCTTTGTCTTCCAAGAGATTAAAGATGATCCCAAAAAAATGCAATAACCGGTGAGAGACTTCCGTGAATCAAGACAGGAACCCCAATCTGCATCAGAGTATGCCTCTAGGTTGAAGGAATTCTGAACTGGAAAGAAAAGACCTTTTGATGGACAACCTTTGAGATAACGAAGAAGGTGTAGAGCAGTATCCCAATGCACTTGACGGGGGCATTAACGAACTGACTCAATTGCTGAACGCCATAAGTAATGTCAGGCCTGGTCAAATTAAGGTAAAGAAGGCGTCCAACCAACCTTTGGTATTTTTCCTGATCAGAAAGCAAAGAACCAGCTAGTGCTACCAGTTTTGTGCCCTTTGGTATAGGAACTGGTACTGGTTTAGCACCAATGAGACCTGAATTTCTTATGAGATCCATAATATACTTCCTTTGATTAATATACATTCCCTCTACACTCCTTGCAATTTCTAAACCCAAGAAATACTTAGCATAACCCAAATCTTTAATAGTAAATGCTTGATGCAAGTAATTCTTTGTTGCAATGATATCTTCCTCACGCGAACCGGTGATGAGAACATCATCAACATAAACTAGGAGAAAAAGAACACTCTGTGAATCATGTTTAGTGAATAAACAATGATCATGGGCTGATTGGTAAAAACCAAAACTCTGAAGTTTCAGACAGAATTCGTTATTCCATTGTCAAGATGCCTGTTTGAGCCCATATAGGCTGCTTTGAGCTTACAAACTTGACCTGGCAAAGCCTTGTTGTAACCTTTAGGCGGTTTCATATAGACATCCTCATCCAAGAAGCCATGAAGAAAAGCATTATTAATATCTAATTGGTGAAGAGGCCACCCTCTTCCAGCCACAATTGCCAATAACAAACGAACTGTAACAAGCTTAGCCACAGGCGAAAAACTGTCAAAGTAATCAATTCCTTGCGTTTGATGATATCCTTTAGCCACAAGCCGAGCCTTGTATCTATCTACTGTCCCATCAGGAAGAAATTTGATTTTGTAAACCCACCGTGAACCAATAGCCTTCTTATTAGGTGGCAGAGTAGTTAATTCCCAAGTTTGATTAACCTCCAGAGCATCAAGTTCATGCTGCATTGCCTGAGTCCATTTCTCATCCTTGCTAGCTTGAAGATATGAGTCAGGTTCCTAAAAAATCGATACATTTGCCAGAAAAGCACTATAGGAAGGTGTTAGTTTTGGAAAAATAATAAAGGGAAAGGTAGGTGGTGTATACCCAGAGGTAGGCGAATTGACCCCTTTGCAGCATGAAGTAATATTAGCAATTGGCAGATCTTGCACGGCAGTCACATTAGTGATGTAGTCTTTCAACCAGGATGGTTGGGTTTTAGTTCTAGCACTGTGTCGAAGAATAGGAACAGGTGAACCAAGGGGTGGTAAAGGGTCAATAGAAAGATCAGTAGAGGAGTCAAAGGATGATCGAGTTTCAGGAAAATGAACCTGAATGAGAGGAACTGAATCAGAAGTAATATCAGGAGTAAGTTGCTGCGTATCAACAGGAGGTAAAATGTGTACTGGATCAGGAGTAGTAGCCTTATGGGAGCTTGACATATCCATATCATCACCAGAATGAGGAAACAAGGGTAAAGTAGGCTGGGATCCATTTGACTGATGTTGAAAGGGAAAAATGGACTCAAAGAACTCAATGTCTCTAGAAACATGTACCTAATGAGTACGAATATCAAATACCTTAAAACCCTTTTGACCAGGATTATACCCAAGAAAAATGCATTTATGTGACCTGGAATCGAATTTGGTTTTGTGAGGTTTGGTATTGTCAATGTAGCACAGAGAACCAAAAGTCTTAAGCAGAGAGTAATCTGGCTTGTGTCCAAAGAGTTTTTCATAAGGAGTCTGCCAATTGAGAACCTGGGTGGGTAATCTGTTAATGATGAATGTGGCCATTAACAGTGAGTAAGTCCAGAATTTTTTAGGTAAACAGGCTTGAAACATCAAGACTCGAGCAATTTGTAGTAAATGTTTGTGTTTTCGCTCAACCACTCCATTCTGTGGGGGTGTATAGACGCAGGTTCTGTGGTGAACAATCCCAAGCACTTGAAAGATACTTTGACACTCATGACTAAGAAACTCAGTGCCATTGTCAGTACGTATGCACTTAACTTTTTTGTTGAACTGAGTTTCTACCATACGAAAAAAAATATCCAAGGTTTTTGCAACTTGTGTCTTGTGTACAAATAAGAAGGTCCAAGTGGATCGACTGTAGTCATCGACAATCGTGAGCATATATGGTGTGTTTGTGAGTGAGGATTGTCTATAGAGACCCCAAAGATCTACATGTATAAGATCAAAAACAGCTTGTGTATGAATAGAACTGACAGGAAAAGGACTCCTCTGTTGTTTGGCTTTGTGGCATACTTCACAGTGTTTAAGAAAGTCTGATTTTTTTGAAAGATTCGTAAGAAAATCTAAGTACTGCATAGCATGATAAGACACATGCCCAAGTCTATAATGCCACTCAAGGAATTTATCAGTAGATGAAGAATCAGAAACTTTATTGATATCAATTATCTGATTACAGGAGGTAGTACATTCAGGAAGTTTTGACTGTGCTCACAATTTTTCTCTACCTCTATTTTCTTTGGAAATGAAACTAAATTCATCTAACAAATATAGCTTCCCTACAAGCTTGCCAACTGCCAACACCACTTCATTCTACAGGTCCTGTAGGAGACAAAAATCAGGATAGAAGGTCAGTTTAAGGCTTGCTGTTTGGGTGATTTTAGGTACTGATAGAAGGTTGAACTTGAAGCTAGGAACATATAAGGTGTCTGTCAGTATTAATTTGGGGTTCAATTCAACATTTCCAATATGGTTAACTGTTCTATTAGTTCCATCAGGTAAGCAGACAAGAGTGGATTGAGTAGTAGGAGATAATTTTGTCATTAACTTCAAATCGGTGCAAATGTGATTACTGTAGTGGTGGCAATGGGCCGAGCCGAGCCGGCTCGGCCCATTGACAAACGAGCTCGGCTCGTGTTCGCACGAGCCGAGCTCGTAGCTCGTCGGCAACGAGCCGAGCTCGAGCTCGGCTCGTTGCCGTTTGGGCGAGCTCGGCTCGCGCCCGAGCTCGCCCTTTTTTTTTTTTTTAAATAAATAACGCTACTACTACAAGTCTATTTTTTCTATTTTTTTAAATATATATTTTCCAAAACATTTATCGGGGCTCGTCAAAACATTTATAATTTTTAAAATAGTAAATATACATTTATTTAAAAAAAAAAAGAAAGATAAACCCTCCTCCTTTATCCGGGTTTGGGACCGGCTACTTCAATTTCGTGTAGGCGGAGTTAAAATTGTACACGAAAAACTTTTTACGTGTACAATTTTTTTTAAAAAATTATAAATGTATGAAAATAAAATTTTGTAATGAATGTATTGAAATTAAATATCACTTACTTGATTACATGCAATTTCGGCATATTTATGTTGAATTCGATAATTAGCGTCTTCCCAATCCTTCACGCACATTAACGCTTCCAAAATATCTTCTTTTAGTCGACTTCGAATTTCAGAGAGAACCCTCTTCCACGCACTAAAGCGGACTCCGGCTACGGTGCTAACTTGGAGGTGTTAGTAGATCTTTTGCAATTGCGAAACAATTGGCCATCGACGTTCATTATTTCGCCGTAATTCGATTACATCTTCGAACTTTTCTTAACTGATTTGTTACTAGGCATAGTATAACGAAAGTAATCAATTAATTCAGATGGCAACGCATTTGGACTGCTACTCGAAGTTTGAGTACATGCAGTTGAAGACATACTACTACTACTAGAGGAACCATATGCATATGCAGTTGAATCATATCTAATTGAGTCTATGTTTTCTAATAAATTAATTACTTCAGCGTCGTCATCATTTATATTAGTGGGAGGAGGAGTAGGTACACGAGTAACTTGTGTACCTATTCTTGAAGCATATAATTCATACATTTCAGTTAACGTTTGTTCCAAATTCCTATAAGTAATAGGCATATTAAAAGTTAAAGCATTTGAAATTTGGTCAATTATAAATTAATACCCGATAAATTGTATCGGGGGTCCATGACGCATGCTAAAGGAAATAACATAGGTAATTCTTCCCAATATTTTCTAAATTTTAATTCCATAGCATATTAAAAGCCCTAGCAGTTATATAAAGACGTTCAAGAACCATGCAACTAGTTGGATAATAAACACAGACATAATATATTCGTAGACGTATAAAAACTTTCCAAAAATTTCTTAATTTTAAAAACCGTATTCCAATCGGATTCATTTAAGATATCATCATCGTCGTCTCTAATATGCCTATTGTTATAAAATTCAGTGATAAACGGTTCAAAACCTTCACATGATTTTAATAATAAGTAAGTTGAATTCCACCTATGACCTACGCGCAATAAAAGTTTTTGTATTAGAGTTCCCAGCTTGTTCACAAAATTCTTCAAATGCTTGTTTTCTACTAGGTGTAATCGCGATATACGTAAGTGCATTCCTAATTCGACTAATTTCGTCCTTCACATGTTTTAAACCGTCTTGTACAATTAAATTAAAAATATGGCACACACATCGAATATGGAATAAATAACCACCAAAATCGGGTTGAAGTACTCTATGCAATTTATCGATAACTACTTTATTTACGTAAGTATTGTCAAAAGTAAAAGAAACTAATTTTACTCTAGCATATATATTCTTTAAATATTAACATAATTGCATTAAATATAGTGTTAGCATTATGAGGATACTCAACTATTTTAAAAGCAATAATTTTTTTATGCATAACCAAAGTGGGTCTATATAGTGTGCAGCTGTTGCTTATATAACCTCTCTTATTAATCCTTCCCATAAATCCGAAGTTAAAGATATGACACCCCGTATTTTTCTAAATCCCCAATCAATAATCGCTTTGCATTAAGAAAATATTCAATTGTATTAGAACGAAGAGTATTTGACTTACCCCATTACCTTGGTTGAAGATATTGTTGGACGTAGTTTCTGAAATGTTCGTTGTCCACTATTGCTAGTGGCGACTCCGCCGCGACAACGAACTTCACCATTCCCTTTCGTGCTTCCTCCTCCGAATACATCCACGTAGAAAGTGGCGAAGTAGTAGCACCGTCTCTACTAGTACCAAACCGTAGATTGCGTTTGTCCACGTTTAAGAAACCCGTGTTTGGCCGCACATGCTTTGTAATGACGGTTGAGGTGAGTGGTTCCAATTTTTTTGCCATGCCGTCGTTGTTGACGGTATTTTACATCGCTTTATTTTCTGGAACTCCATCGATCACACGACCGTTGTTAACCAATTTGAAATGGTCCCAACATTTTTGCTTCTTCCCCTTTCTCTTCCCTCTTGCATCGGAATATTTAGTGTAGGTTCTTCATCTTGTTCCAAATCAATAGGAAACAGGATCAACATCAACGTCATCCAAATCAATCGGATCGGCATCGGCACGAACGTCGAAATCGAAGAATGTCTTCTCGGGAATTGGTAGTTGGTTGAGGCCGGGTAAATTCATTCCCAAATTGATTTTGGGCAGGTGTTTCACCTTCCATACCGAACAAGTTTTCAACAAATGCTCGTGGATCCATTTGTGAATTGTTGAAATAGAATGTAGAAATATAGAAATGACGATTATGTACTACTGGCTAATGTATAAAATGAGTTGTAAAATGAAGATAATAATGTAAAAAAATGTAGAAGAGAATTATAGAATTGTTGATAATGATTTGTAAATTGTAAATTGTAGAGTAGAGAGTATAGAATGAAAGTTTGGTGGGAAAAAAAATGTTGTAATGGGTTGGGTATTTATAGGAGAAGAATTGGAAAAAAGTAGAAAAAAAAAAAAAAATTTTTTTTCAAAAAAAGTGACCAAACGGTCACTGAACCAGTTGGACGTTGGTCACTTGAACGATCCTTGGTTCGGTGGACCGTCTCGATCACCGGCCGCAAATGCGGCCCATTTTATTTATTTTTTTTATTTTTTATTTTTAATTACTTGGGCGCTGGGCTCGTCTAAGACGAGCCTGGCGGCTCGTCTCACGAGCGGCTCGGCGAGCCGCTCGCCGAGCCGAGCGGGCTCGGCTCGTATAGCCCATGAGCCCGCTAGACTCGTGCTCGGGCTCGTTTTTTTACGAGCCCGAGCGGCTCGTGGGCGTAAACAGTACGAGCCGAGCGGGCGAGCCGACGAGCCGCTCGGCTCATTTGCCACCACTAGATTACTGGCACCTGTATCGATAATCCAAGTTCCTGGTTTCATGTGATCAAGCACGGCTAAAAAAGAGTAATACGAACTCATACCTGCATACTCCCTGATGTGTGCAAAGTTCACCTTATTTTCAACTTCTATCAGTTTTCTTCCTTTCAAGACCTTTAACACTTCTTGTGTTACAAGATTAGCCAATTTCGTGGATGCTGTTTTGGTCCACTTTTCTATTCTGATTGATCTGATCTCCTTCAAAATCCAAGGGTGTGTCAACCATATTAGCCGTAAAACAACCATCTCCAGAGCTTCTTCCCCTCTGCTCTTTTGGTATTTTGTACCAATCTGGATATCCTATCAACTTGAAACATCCATCTCTTGTATGACCTTTCATGTTGCAGTTATCACAGTTGTATAGTTCTTTCTCGTTTCCACACCTTCGATTATTTCCTCTACCTGTACTATATCTTATAGCACTTCTGTTAGCAACACCTTTACCACCACCATCCCTCCTGTAATCCATGGATTTAACAAACATAGCTGCATTATCATTTGAATCAGGGTAAATGTTGTGAACCTCTCTTTGTTTTTCTACTCTCAATACCATAGAATATGCTTTGTTGACAGAGGGAATAGGATCCATTACCAATATTTGATTTCTTATATGATCAAAAGTATCATTCAATCCCATTAGAAATTGCATCAGTTGATTGAAGGTAGTCAGATCTGAGATTTCCTTTGAAGCAGAGCAAGTGCAGGTAGGAACAGGCATCAAACACGTTAATTCATCCCAGAGCTTCTTCAATTTGGTATAATACTTTTCAACAGTTAAAAAACCTTGTGAAATACTACTGATTTCTCTTTGTATTTGATACAGCATTGGTCCATTGCACTTGCCATCTCTCTTTCAATTCCAGCCATAAATCATTCGCTGATTTTGTATAGATAAAAGCTTCGACAATATCTTTGGCAATGGAGTTAAGCAACCAAGATCTAACCATACAGTCAACACGGATCCATTGCTCAATTTTAGACGTATTTTCAGTGGGTTTATCACATTTTCCATCAATGAAGCCCAATTTCGTTTTTGCTCCTAATGCTATGATGATAGATCTACTCCAGCTAAGATAGTTTTTACCTGTTAATACTGAGGTAACAAGGATCATACCAGGATGATCCGAATTTTGAAGATCTAACGGATCTCTGTTTGAATATTCCTTTTCAGCTGCTTCATCTTCGGTTTCTGAACCAGACGAATTTTGCGCCATATTTCACTCAGCAAATCAATTTGTTTTGAAATCAAAAATTTGATTTCACAGCCTGCTCTGATACCATGAGCAGAAACCAGCTGAAGAACATTTATAGAAATCTAATTTTATTTTAATCTTCTAATCTACCACGAGAAGGAAACTCTCGTAGTATATATAGAACAAGAACAAGCTATTGTCCAATGGCTGATTGACAGCACACCAAGGAATAACAGTGGAGAAAAACAGAAAAGAAACGAAATTAACAAAAACGTAAAAAAATGAAAACACGACTTAAAGCAAAGACGTCTTCAGCCGAGTTGTGAAGTCCTTTATTTATTCCTTCAGACTTCTAGTTCAAGAACATTCACCCCTTTAAAAAGTTCTGAAACAAACACTCCCATTACTTGGGACTTCTTTCTTTTTTTTTAAAAAAAAAAGAAACATAAATTTATGGCTTAATAACCCAAAACGTCCCTATGTTTGATATGTAGTGTGCAAAACGTCCATACGTTTCTTTTTTTGCATTTTCGCTCTTATTACAACGTTTCATTGCCGAAAACGTCATTTTCATTGTTTTTTAGTGTAAAATAACCAATATACCTTTCTATATAAATAAAACAAAAAAAGGAAAAGAAAAATAAAAAAATAAATTGTAATTATACTCTCAAACTTTTTAAAAAGTGCAAGTGAGTCCAAAAGCTTTATTAAAAGGCTTAAGCACAAAATGTTCCTACGTTTGACACTTATTGTGGAAAACGTCCTTACGTTTCAAATTTTTTGTACTTGGCTCAATAGCACAAAACTTCCCTATGTTTGACACTTATTGCATAAAACGTCCTTACGTTTCATTTCTTTTGCATTTTCCTCCTTATTTCAACGTTTCATTACAGAAAATGTCATTTTCACTATTTTGAATGTAAAATGACCAATATACCCTCATATTTAAATAAACAAATGAATAAGCCAGCCATTCAAATCATCTCATCTCCCTCTACAACCTCCGGTCAATATCTGGCCGGGAACCAGCTCTACCACCACCACCACCACCACCGTTAATGCTGGCCACAACCATCAGCCACATCATTGTAGAGGGAGGTGAGATGGTTTGAATGGTGGTGAGGTCTGGTGGTTTAGGTGGTGGAGGGAGGATAAACTTGAGGGAGGAAGATAAGGCTGATGGTTTGAATGTTTTAATAAGGGCTTAATATCACAAAACGTCCCTACGTTTGGCATGTAGTGTGCAATACGTCCCTACGTTTCATTTTTTTGCATTTTCACCCTTATTTCAACGTTTCATTGCAGAAAACGTCATTTTCACTATTTTTTAGTATAAAACACTTCTATATAAATAAAACAAAAAAAGGAAAAGGAAAAGAAAATAAAAAAAGAAATTGTAATTATATTCCCAAACTTTTTGAAAAGTGCAAGTGAGTCCAAAAGCTTTATTAAAAGGTTTAAGCACAAAACGTCCATACGTTTGACATTTATTGCGAAAAACGCCCTTACGTTTCAAACTTTTTGCACTTGACTCAATAGCACAACATTTGACACTTATTGCATAAAACGTCCTAACGTTTCATTTCTTTTTCATTTTCGTCAACGTTTCATTGCGGAAAAAGCTTAATAGCACAAAACGTCCCTACGTTTGGCATGTAGTATGCAAAATGTCCCTATGTTTCATTTTTTTTTACATTTTTGCCCTTATTTCAACGTTTCATTGTAGAAAATGTCATTTTCACTGTTTTTAGTGTAAAATAACCAATTAAATAAAACAAAAAGAAGGAAAAGAAAAAAAATTGTAATTATACTCTAAAACTTTTTAAAAAGTGCAAGTGAGTCCAAAAGTCTTATTAAAATGCTTAAGCACATTTAAGTAAAACAAAAAATAAAAATAAAAAAATAAATTATAATTATACTCTCAAACTTTTTAAAAAGTGCAAATGAGTTCAAAAATTTATTTTCTTTTATTTATATAGAAGGGTATATTGGTCATTTTACATTCAAAATAGTGAAAATGACGTTTTCCGCAATGAAATGTTGAAATAAAGGCGAAAATGCAAAAAAAAAAAATGAAACGTATGGACGTTTTGCACACTATATGCCAAACGTAGGGACGTTTTGTGATATTAAGCCAAGTACAAAAAGTTTGAAACGTAAGAACGTTTTTCGAAATAAGTGTCAAACGTAGGGACGTTTTGTACTTAAGTCTTTTGGACTGATTTGCACTTTTTAAAACATTTGAGAGTATAATTACAATTTTTTTAATTTTCCTTTTTTGTTTTATTTATATAGAAGGATATATTGGTCATTTTACACTAAAAAACAGTGAAAATGACGTTTTTCGCAATGAAATGTTGAAATAAGAGCGAAAATGCAAAAAAATGAAACGTGGGGACGTTTTGCACACTATACCAAACGTAGGGACGTTTTGTGCTATTAAGCATTCAATAAAATCAACCGTTAATATTATCTTATAGCATTTCATTTGACCCCCGGGACATAGCTCAGTGGTGTAAAGGACATGAGTGGAGTGGTCTCAGTTAAGCTGCCAGTCGCAATGTGAGGGTTCGATTTCTGCCTCTTACAATGTATGAAATTTAACTCTTTGTGAGTATCAGTATGACAGCTCTTGTTTCCTGGCCTGCTGAGGCACACTTCTCTATTTACCTCCTCTACAATGCTCTAGGGGCGGGGCGAGGGGCCCTCAAGGTTGAGGCTCAACCTTTTTATAGCATTTCATTCAACAATAAACTTTTGCGAACTAATAAAAAAATTATAGCTAATTATTTAATCTAACGAATGCATAAGCTAAGCATCAATGATGTGCACATAAATTAATTGATGAATTAACTTATGGTAGGTCTTAGAAAGTAAATAATACACTACTTAATTTTTGTGCCATGCCACATGTTCTTGGGAGATAATTTCTCATTATACCTAAACTTCAACCAACAAATAAACTTGGGAAAATTGCGACTGTGGTCCCAAACCTTTCATTTTGTTGCAGATTACACCCAAACCTTTTATTTTTGTGGACGAAGTCCCAAACCTTTATATATAGTTGCAGCGTCAGTCCCAAGCCTTTAATTCCGTCCATAAAACCGTCCGTCAACGTTTCAATAGTAATTTTGACTCGAAAAAATTACAACGCTTGTCCCAAACCTTTAATTTTTGCGGTCGAAGTCCCAAACCTTTATATATAATTATAGCATTGGTCCATTTCACGCATTCCGTTCATAAAATCGTCAATCAACGTTCAAACAGTAATTTTAACTCAAATGACATCTTAATTGATAGGTAAAATTGTCAAAATAAGTTATCCCAAAAAAATGTTTGTTTTCTTCAAATCCTTCAATCTTTTCACTGACATCACATTCTCATCATCGATAACTATATGATCAGATAACAATTCGATCCGATTTCTTATAATAATCAAATCGATAAATTATTTTTATGACATGTTATTTGTCACTAAAATCAATAAATGAGAAAATAAAATAAATAAACTATATTTGGTACTATAATTTGTATGTATTAAATAATTTTTAGATTGATTAAAAATTAAAAATAATATTAAATTTTTTTATTTAGTACTAAACTTTTTTATTTTCTCATATATTTATTTTAGCAATAAATAACATGCCATAAAAAATGAAAAAATTGCAACGCTAATCCCAAATCGGTATGTTTAGACAAAGCCTAGACATAGATATTATTAAAAAAATATTTTCTAAATTAAATTTTATTTTTAATTTTTAATCAATTTAAAAATTATTTAATAATACATACAAATTATAGTACTAAATGAAGTTTGTTTATTTTTATTTTTCCATTTATTTATTTTAGTGACAAATAACATGCCATAAAAATAATTTATGCTTTCAACGTTGACTTATGATTTTATGGACGGAATGCGTGAAATAGACCAATGCCTTAATTATATATAAAGGTTTCGGACTTCGGTCTCAAAAATTAAAGGTTTGAGTGTAATTTACAATAAAATGAAAGGTTTGGGACCAGCGCTGCAATTTTTTCGAGTCAAAATTACTGTTGAAACATTGACGGACGGTTTTATGGACAGAATTAAAGGCTTGGGACTGACACTGCAATTACATATAAAGGTTTGAGACTTCGGCCGCAAAAATAAAAGGTTTGGGTGTAATCTGCAACAAAATGAAAGGTTTGGGACCACGACGGCAATTTTCCCAATAAACTTAAATGGGAATTAACTAAAATTTATTGTCATTAAATAAGGTGTCCCAAAATTTATTGTTGGTTTAATCCAATGACTATGCATTGAAACTATTCAATTAACATAGTACAATTGTTGGATGTTCATGACATAGTTATATCTATCGTAATCAACATCAACAATGTCATTTGACTAACAATGAACTTAATACTTATTAATACAAATTTATGGTCATTGAATATATTGTACGAAAATAATTGTTTCGTTGAGGGTTGATTGTTTAATTCAACGAGTGTATACCGAACCTATTTAACTAACATAGTACGATGGTTGGATTGTCATCACAATATAGTTTTATCTACCACGATCAATATTGACTTCAATCTAACAATAAACTTAACACATATTAATTAAAATTCATACTCATTACTTAAGGTACTGTCCCAAAATTGATTTTTTGGTCGAGGGAAATAATATCTTGGGATGGGGCAGCAAATCCCCAAAGCAGTGTGCCTTGTGACAAACCATGTGATCAAAAGATTGGGCTTTCTCCAACTTGTACGTTTTGTTCCTTCCAATTTTGGTTTCCTCAAGGTTTAATCGTATGTTTCCTAAAGTAGATCAGTTTTTGTATCTAATAAAAAATTTTAAAAAAAATAAAATTGGAAAATTAATTTGAGGTCTACTACAAGATTTGACAAAGTTTTATGTCGATCGACTGCAACCTATCCAATATTCCGTTAAAACTTTTGGACATTCATATGAAAATATACTTGTTATACAATTATCTAATACCCTTTAATGTGTTTAGATGAATTATATAGAAATCTAAAAATATTATTTATTAAAATTGATAAAAATATATGAAAAATCCATTAACCACTGGTACCCCCTTTTTTTACCTATCTTGGGAGGCTTAAACTGGACCATCACTCATAGTACAAGCACAAGAAACCAGAATCGGGTTTCTGTCTGAAAATCTTAGAAATAATTGTAGGGTCAAAACAACTATGAAAATTCGAAAAGGAAACACGTAGTGTTTGTGTTGGGTGAACATATCTACCGAGAATCCTACAAAGTTGGTGTTCTTGTCCTAAAAATGAAGGGACAGTACCCTAAATGTTGAATTCCTCTCTCTCTCTCTCTCTCTCTCTCTCTCTCTCTCTCTTTCTTTGTTATTATTATTTATTTTTTTTCACTCCGAGTTAAGTACTTTCGACGTCTAACGTGTTAATTAACGTCCAAGTCATCAAAACTGTTTGCCACGTAAATGTACCATTAATTTGATTGACTAACTGGACATACCTTCAATTAGGGGTGGCAATCGAGTCGAGCGGCTCGTCGGCTAGTCAAAAAGATGAGCCCGAGCACGAGCCGAGCCCGCTCGGCTCTTTTTTGACAAGTGGTTCGTGGGCTCGTCCAAATCTAAGCTTTTGTTTTAAAGACTTATCTTATTAAAATTTTTTTTTTTTTTTAAATAACGAGCTCGCTAGCCAAAGCTTGGCTAGGCTTGGCCCACGAGCCACGAGTTCACGGGCGGAGCCAAGGTTGATCCGTGAGTAACGAGCCGAGATTCTGCTCGGCTCGTCGTCACGGGGGTTGGCTCGGCCCATTGCCACCCCTACCTTCAATGAGCTCAGCTCGTGCTCGCTCGTGGGGCCTGCTCGGCCCATTGCCATCCCTACCTTCAATAGTTGGGTAACTCAAATTTTACCGTTTAAAGTTGAGGGACCTGTTAGGAGCTACTCGTAAAGATCAGAGACGAAATAACCAAAATTTCAACCCATAACTATGGGGTGCAGACTATAATGAAAATGAAAGAGAAACATGTAGGGTTTCTGTTGGGTGGACAAATCTACTGAGAATCAAGTTTGGTATTCTTGTCCTAAAAAAGAAGGGAGTGCCCTAAAAGACAGTACCAATTTATCAGACCTTAAATGTTTTCTTTACTAAACTTTTTATAAGTCAGTTCATTGCAAGTTGTAAAGTTGTTTACATTCTTCACCTTGTGGTCCATTTGTACTGATTTGTAATCGAAAGGTAGTTGTCCATTTATTGGCATAAGGTTGGAGTATCATATTATCACGTTCATGTTGCATGGATGGTTCATTGAATCAATTGATGTGAGTAGTGTTTCATGTCTTGTGTGAAAATCGGACTAGGTTGGCTAGGTCGAATGGGTTTGAGTTCATCATTTGACTTGACGAATTTTTGGAACGTACAATTGAACAAAATTGTCATGGTCTAGTTGCCTGGGTCTCCAATTTCCCTCGTAACTTATTTTTATTTTCTATTTTCAAAAACTAAAAGAAAGAAATAAATAAAGAAACTGCACAAAATAAGGGTTTATAAGCTAGGTTGCCTAGAATTGACCATTGACATAGTAAATAAATACTAGATACACCTTGTTATACATGATTTCTTCGAAAAATAATTATATATTTTTCATCATCCGTGTATCTTAGTCCCAGCTCGGTAACCATTATTTCAGAACTCTTTTTTTTCTCTCATATTTATTTTCAACCACATATTCTCACAATAAAATATTTCTCACTTAATTTCAGAACTTTTCTCTACTTCTTAGCCATACATTCTCAAAAAAATAACTATTGAAAAGCTCATTCTTTACAAATATGGCTATCAAACAGTGGCTTAGTTCAATCCAAAATTTATCGAGCTTTCAATTTAATTTATCTATATTTTTCTTATAGAAAAATAAAGCAAATGTCTCCACGAGGATAATGTTGAGCATCACGTTTTGTGAGTTAATCTTATCTTATCTAACTCGTCAAATAAGTGAACCTTATTGATCTAATAAATAGCTAGATCTATTGACAACTCTAGCTATCGTTTTATCCTCATTCAAGTTGAGACATTGTAATAAGCAAAGTCGTTTATTTGTGATAATTGAGGTGGTCTTAAAGTCTGGTCTTGAGAATCTTTTATGGGCCCTTTGAAAATGATATTAACCTTGCAGTCTTGCACGGGTAAACATAATTAGGGTCAATCAAAATTGTCTTCTTTTTGCCAACAAATCACCACAAATTGTGCTAATATCTTTAGTCGCAAAAGACGTTGCTTTTCTAGATGGTCAAATTCAAATCAAACCACTTAATTAGTGCTCTTGATTTTTGCATTAAACTGGTCATAACTTTTGCTGGCAAATCTTGAAATCCACATCAAGTCCAGGGCAAATTCAAGGTAAAAAAATATTATTCAAAGGTATTAAAATCATATAAAAAATCAACAAGTAATTTTTAATAGACGTAAGATAGGCAACATGACAAGTTCTTTCTTTTTAGCATTATGCGATTTTCTAACTAGGTGGTGCGATGAAACGATGCATAGAACCTAGGTAGTTTGGCGAATTGGAGGTCGGGAGATTCATTTCGAATGATTCAGTGCATCGCTTTTATGAATGAAAAACTCTCTAGATCTAGAAAATTACGTATTAAATGTCATAGTTATCATTCTATTAGTTTATTTGAAACAATAATTTCTTCTATCGTAAGGTGAAGGTCTTCATTTTAAGTTGCTATCCTATTGATGTTAAAAAGTAATAATGCATAGGTGAATAAGGTGTATTATACATGCATGCAAGCATGCACATAGATGGGTGTTGGCATACCATAAATGAATGATAAGATAGATGGGGCACATGATATATGGGCATGGGAAGCAAATCTTGAAAGAAAATCAATAGAAAATGGCCTCTCTTTGAACCATCACCTGTTCAAGTCATGGTAAGCGCACATGATTTCACACCAACAAAGAAAAGGAACCATTGCTGACATCACCTGAATCTTTTCGGAGGATTTTGGTGGGCCCCCATCTCTCCTTTTGCTTTCAAATCCCAAAAATAATTTCTTATTTTCATGTTGGGAAAAATTCCACAATAGGTTCCCAAACTATTGCTTCAATAACAAGTTGTCCTTAACATTAAAAAAATAGGCAATTTAATCCCTAACTTTCTTTATTTTTACAGTCAAAACTTATTCCTATTAACGCTTTAGTTTCCATATTAGAATGTTAACTTTGTTGAGAAGAGTAGTCAAAAAAATTGTATGATTGTTAATATTTAGTTGATGTAAAATCTATCTATATTCTCCACAAGATAGTTGTCCGTTTAAGAACACGAATTTTGAAAATCAGTGTATTTGTTTGAGTCTTAGCCCGATCAATCAAATTGCTCGTTTGATCTTAAGAAACTCTAATACTATATTAAGATTTTCAATTTTAAAGAGAATAGTTCAAATCCTTTTATGTTGATTAATATTTCGATATTTAACATATATATGATTTTATCCCTTAACACTTCCTCCTTTCTTTGGTAAGTTATTCCTCGTTTCTCGAACCATACTTGCAATAAGAGGCATGGGGTTAATTCTCATAACTCGTATCTCATCTGATGTTTAAGTTAGTATTGATTATTGAATGGAGAAACTTAAAGGTGCATTTTCTTTTATGTAATTACGAAATACCTCAAGAGTTCACATGAAGCACTATTATAGTTACTAGAGACCCACATGTCATGAAATATTGTGTTACAACATGCCAGAATATTATTAGGATTTTATTACATTATCTCTTAATTGATAAAGGCTTTACCAATAAATTCCTAAAACAGAAAATATTTATCCGTAACAATTATTGTTGCACAATCATCTACAATCAAGGGAATCATCGTTTTCACGTGAAGTTAAGTTTTGCTTCTCAATTTGAGTTGGTGTCCAAAATTTTGAAATGAGGCACTTTTTTTCATGAGAGCAACATGACTATTTAAGATGTAGACGATTTTTGTTGATAGGGACTAATAATGTAACAAGAACGAAAGGGTTATGACTAATTTACTCGTTTTGAAAAGTTGGATGCCAACTAACATACGACAATAAATTCAGGACCAATGGTGAAATTTTATTTTTTTATATTTATAAAATCCCAACCCGAAGAATCAATACCAACATAGAAGCTCATGTTCAAATTTTTTATTCTATTTCTGGTGTCCTAGTTTATTTATTCATATCCTTCAGATAAATTGCCCTGAAAAATTCAATCCCAAAATGGAAAATTTGGTAAATCTTTCGTCGAAATCCAATCAGATCTTGCTGGACTTTTGTGGGTCTGATTTCGATACAAATTTCATCTTCGTCTCTCTTTTCAATTCATAGAAAAACAAACACAAACCAGATAAAAACCCCATAAAGGAAAAGGATCAAATCCAACTCTGCTTGCATTTTTTTAAAAAACTCTACTGCATTGGTACAATAGGAATGGCAGCTGCAGAGTCACAGTTTCATGTTTTAGCAGTTGATGATAGCCTAATTGACAGAAAGCTCATTGAGAGGCTACTGAAAACCTCTTCATATCAAGGTAATAATCCAGAGAAATTTGGATTTCTTTTTTTTTCAAAATTCTAATGTTCTAGTGCGATACAAAATAAGATTTAAAAGAATATATATATATATATATATATATATATATATATATATATATATATATATATATATATGATTCGTTGAGATTGTTAACTTGAGAGCAGCAAAGCCCGCCAAAAGACTAAGGTTAAAGTATTTTGCTACTCTTTCATGAAAATTGTGTACGTATCAAATCTTCGATAAAAATACCATAGGGCAGAAATCTTGTATTTCAATATTTATTGCTCCAAAAGCTTGATTTCACAGAGACATTTTTCTGGGTTTGGTGCATTTGCTCATGGCATTACACGGTAAAATTTTGATTATGGGTTTTCATTTTTGCAAGATTCTAATTTTCTGAAGTCTTGATTTTCAATATTTATTGCTCTTAAATGTTGGCATTGACTGATTCAGTTTTTGGGCTTTGTGATTTAATGATGGCAGTTACTACAGTAGATTCTGGTAGCAAAGCTCTGGAGGTTCTTGGTTTGCATGAAAATGACAGAAATACCACTAATGAAACTTCTCTTTGTCCCAAAATTCATCAGGTAAATTTGCTTTTGTATTTTTATTTTCCCCCAATAAAATTTTCTTGGAATTTCTCGTCTCCAAAATCCTTTTTTTTCTTCCTATATTTGCAGGAAGTGGAAGTAAATCTTGTTATTACAGACTATTGTATGCCTGGGATGACTGGCTATGATTTGCTCAAGAAAATTAAGGTATATTTTCTTGGACAGATATTCCTTTTGTGGAAAATATGCATCTGATTAGAGGTGTTAATTTGGATGGTCCGGGTCTGGTCGGCTTGCCAAACTATAAGTCCGTAACGGCCCGCAAGAAAAAAAGCCCGCCCGCTACGGGTTTCGGGCCAGTTCCGGGTCGGCCCACAAATTTTGGACTACAACCCAGGCCAGCCCGCTGACCCATGCAAGTCACGGGTAGCAGTTTGTTCCGATTTGACCCGTATTATTATATAAATAAAATTATAAAAATATAGAATTTTTCATATTTATGGCAAAAAATAATTTTTTTGTTAAATGTAAACTAAGAATTGAAGAAAATGATAAATTCATATTTATACCAAGAAATGTTTACATAGAATTCAAATTTAATTACATGAATTATTTATAATTTTGTAAAATTAAATTTAACTTAAACAAATAATAACTAAATGTATTTCTAATTACTATTATCAAATATTTATAGTATAAATACATCACAACTAAGTTGACACCTATTTTTATTATAATTTATAGTTTAAGTACATTTCAACTACGTTGGCTCTCTCCCTCCATTTTTTCAAATTTAAAAAAAAAGTTCACGGGCCAACGAGTTAACCGTGGCCCGTGAAGGTGCAACCCGCGAAACCCGCAGGTTACACCTCCTTGACCCGTGAACTGCCCGCTCGGGTCAAGGGTTGGCCTGTGGTCCCAAGTCGATCCGAGCCGATTTTCACGGGTCTGACTGGCCCGTCCGTCTTGACACCTCGACCTCTGACCAAATTTTCTTCAATTCTATCTGTACTATTTTCAAATTGATGTAATTCTGAAAAGTTCGCCCACACGGCTCCGTTTCTTGCATTCTTTTGAGATCAATAAGAACCTCTTACCATTTAAAAAAAGAAAAGAAATGAAATTCTCATCTAATTGAGTAATTAATCAGATAACTGAAAAGCATGTAATTACACATGCTTAGCTTAACCCAATTGGTAGTTTGGTAAGATGGATCAGATAATACTAAAGAAAAAGACAACCCAAAGACTTCGTAAATTCTATTGTGGTTCCAATATAATATCTTGGTATCTGTCCTTGCTGTATTGATTGTTTTTGTTGAAGAAAAGATTTAAACGAAAACACGTTACCATTTCTAATAGTTTAAGCTGTCACATGCCATGGTTAGTCGTTTCTCTTTTTACTAATTTACACCCAATAAAGTAAAACGAAAATAATCTTGACATTAAAAGCAGGTTCAGTGAATTTATGGGCTTCCTTTTCCTGACAGGAATCATCATCTCTGAAGAACATACCAGTAATCATTATGTCATCTGAGAATGTTCCTTCAAGAATCAGCAGGTAAGGATTCCTGAATAGATGCTGTTCTTCCTGTTTAATCTACGTTACTAAGATATGGAGAAATTTGTTTATGTCATTTACAGGTGCTTGGAAGAAGGAGCAGAAGAATTTTTCCTGAAACCAGTGAGAGTATCAGATGTAAATAAGCTTAGGTCCCATTTGATGAGAACCAAATGCAATCAAGAAAATGAAGAGAATAAATGCTGGAATCAAGAAAAACAAGAGAGTAAAGAATCTTCAGAAATTGAATTACAGACAGCAGCACAATCCAATAATAATAAGAGGAAGGCCATAGATGAAGGGATTTCTCCAGACAGAACAAGGCCTAGATACAATGGCCTCACTTTGGTTTCCAATTAGTCTGCACACTTGTCAGACGCGACCCGACCTGACTTGACTAGAGGGAATTAGTTAAATCAGTGATCGGACGCAACTACAGTTCGAAGAAAGTGCTGTACCCAGAACCCACACTGGATTATGTTACCTCATACCCTGTTGAGACGAGCTTCTTCGCCTAATGAATAGAGACAACTCTAAGAAAGAGGCATCAGAGACAGAACCAGCTGAGGTTCCTACATTGACCTGAGCCAATTAACTGTAATTTTTTTTTTTTAGTTGCCGTTAATACAAGATGTGTAGAGAGTAAATAAGATTATAGATTCTTATTGTAATGTAATGAAAAAAATAATTTAGTAATTTTCTTGACTTTCTCATTTTAGGTTTAAAAATAATTTATTTATTTTCTATTCTATAGCATACAATACATTATTTATTTTGGATTCTATAGCATCCAATACATTGCCCCTGTTTGATAAGGATTAAAATCAGATTTGTAGTAAATTTTGACAGAAGTTAATGAAAAGTTGTGAATATCTTATGAAATATGTGGTTAAAATTAATTGTTGACTTTGAGTAAAATTTGAATTTTGTTTTTTTCTCGAAGGTCATTATTTTGAGAAAAAGCAAGTTACCTGACAGGCAGCTGCTAGCTTCCCCCTTCCCCCCCAACTAACAGGGGCTCGGCATAGTTTTTTAAAATTTATTTTTAATCACACAATTCATCAAATTTATAATTTTTATCAAATTTTCAAGGATTATGTCTTCTCGTGCAAACAGAAGAAAAATGCTAAACTGGCTAAAATTAAAACACGGCTATTTTGGCTGGAGCATTAATTCATTGACTAGACTTGGCAAATTAGAATGTACTGTACTAGAAGCTGTTGACAGGATCTGATCCGATTTCAGCAGAAAACTAAAATGTCAACTTTTTGTAGAGCTTCAAGTCCTCTTAGAAAATGTATTGATTTTACCAAACCAACGCTTTTCAGTCGTATTTACACTTCCATTTCTAGACTACACTATATCAGGGTCCAACATGGTCATCGTCTATTCAATTTGTACCACTCGATGACTCAAATTCAAAGAATTCCAGGGTTTTCACTGCCTAGATTGGATTATACACTCAAACAAGATGTAGCCAAGACAAATTGGATGATCACTAAGTTATGTAAAGAGGGTCGAATTTCTGAAGCGCGCAAGTTATTTGATGAAATGCTCGACCCAGATGTGATTTCCTGGACCGCTTTAATTTCGGGTTACATAAAGTGTGGGATGTTGAAAGAGGCTAGAGAACTGTTTGATAGAGTTGACGCCAAGAAAAATGAGGTCACTTGGACAGCTATGATTTCGGGGTATGTTAAAATGAAGAAAATTTTTGAAGCTGAGAGGCTTTTTGATGAAATACCAGAGAAGAACGTGATTTGTTGGAACACTATGATTGATGGGTATGTGCAAAGTGATAGAATTGAAAAGGCCTTGGTGTTGTTCAAAAGGATGGACTAGAGGAATGTGGGCTATTGGAACACAGTGATTGCAGGGTTGGTAAATTATGGAAGGATGAAGGATGCAAGGGGCCTTTTTGATCGAATGCCTCAAAGGGATATAATTTCTTAGACTATTATGATTTCAGGATTCGCGAGGAAAGGAAGGGTTGAAGAGGCTAGAGTGCTTTTTGATACCATGCCGAGAGGAATTGGTTTCTTGGAATGCAATGATTACTGGGTACACCCAAAATATGAGGCTAGATGAAGCATTCGATTTGTTTAAGAGAAGCCAGTGAAGGATGTGCCATCTTGGAATACAATGATTGTGGGATTTATTCAAAACAAGGATTTAGACAGGGCGAGGAAGTTATTTAATGAGATACCAAGGAAGAATGTTGTTTCTTGGACTACAATGATAAATGGATATGTCCAAGATGGCCAAAGCGAAGAGGCATTGAGAACATTCTTTCATATGAAGAAGGATAGCTGGGTGAATCCTAATGAACGCACTTTTGTGAGTGTTTTGGCTGCTTGTAGTGACTTAGCAGGTCTTGGTGAGGGAAAGCAAGTCCACCAAGTAATTAGCAAAACAGTCTATCAAGAGAGTGAATTTGTGATATCTGCATTGATAAATATGTATTCGAAATGTGAGGAGCTGGTGATGGCTAGAAAGATGTTTGAGGATGGGTTGAAAGGGAAGAGGGATTTGGTCTCTTGGAATACAATGATTGCATCGTACTCTCACCATGGATGTGGAAGAGAGGAAATCACGGCGTTCAAAGAAATGCAAAATATTGGTTTCAAACCAAATGATGCTACCTATGTCGGATTGCTTTCTACTTGCAGCCATGCCGATCTGGTGGAGCAAGGGTTGAAGTACTTTGATATGCTTTTGAGAGACGAGTGCATAGAAGTGAGAGATGATCATTATACATGCCTTGTAGATCTTTGTGGTAGAGCAGGGAGGCTCAAGGAGACATATGATCTTATAGAACAGCTCCCAAATAAGTGTTTGGGGGGCTCTTCTTGGGTGATGTAACATTCATGGGGATGAGGATGTAGGAAAACTAGCAACAAACAAACTTTTGGATATAGAGCCAGAAAATGCGGGCACTTATATGCTTTTGTCTAATATATATGCTTCTAGTGGGAAATGGAATGAGGCAGCATTCCAGCGATTGAAGATGAAGGAGAAAGGGTTGAAAAAACAGCCAGGTTGCAGTTGGATTGAAGTTTGGAGTAGATTTCATGTTTTTGTTGTTGGTGATAAATCTCATACAGAAAGCAAGATCTTGCGTCTCTTACTTTTTAATCTTCGTAAGAAAATGAAGAAGATGGGTTCTGTACCATTGCACGATATGATAATAGAAGAGGGTTTTTTAGCAATTTAAATATATTTTTGAAGTCTCCCCCAATGTGATGATGGTGTTTATGCCAAAAACAATTCTGGTGCTCAGAAAAGGCGAATTCAGTTGCAGTGATTATTAATCCTGAGTGTTTTGAGTATGGACTTGAGACTTCATGTATGTGTGCTAAAGATACTGGGCTCAGATAGTCATTTCTTTTCTCTGATTTACGTAAGTTGGCTGCTTCTATTGATAATGTGCAACTGGTATGAGAGAACAGAGTGATTACAATGGTTTTTGCAAAACAGAAAAGAGACAATGATTTATTGCCGTTGGTGACGGATTGCTGGAAGTAATCTCGATGCAAATCAGACAGCAATGACTGTATTGCTAAGATCGGATAGGTATTTGTAAATTCTTATCCGATTTCTTTGTTCAGTCAATAGTTCATGCGCCCCCTTATATTTTTGTGAAGACAAACCCTTGCAGAGGTCACTTAGACACTTAAAGCAGCTCACCGGCACTATTAACAAGATTTTAAGTTCTCTTATTTTGCTGTCTGGTGTAACACGCACTTCGATTTCAGAAAATATCGGACTGCACATACACTCTATGTGGATATATTGAATTCACAGAAAAACGAATTGTCCTATAAAAAAATGGGCTTTACAATGGAGGCATTCTCCGAGCGTGGGAAAGTAGAAGATGAGCGTATTTGACTTGAGTTGAGCAAAACTAACCATTTATTGTTGTATGAACTACCATTTGCAGGGGCTGTTAAACGGATTATGAACTGGTAACATATAACCATACCACCTTACCAACGATGAGACCATGCTACTCAAAAACGGAGGCTAAGATGCAGGTTATTGTAGTTTTTTCATTATTTGATAGTCTTCAACTTACAAGGGGAAACCCGACATAGCCATTGTTGAAAGGGTTTGGGTTCAGGTCAAGAGGGTGCGGCTCGAGGTTGAGATGACCTCGAAGCTGATTTGGGTAAGCTTAATTATCAAAGGGTGAATTGATACAAATTTTATAGCTTGTGTTGGAAAATTCGAAATTGGTTGTGACCAATTTAAGTGATTGTTTAAGTGTAATTTTTTGTTTGGTGAATGAGAAATTAAACCAAACTTAAAATGCTTAAATGCTTGAAATTGTTGGAAATTATATAGAATATTGTGGAATATTCTAGAGAATGAGTAGATAAAAAGATGAGTCTTTTCATATGGATCATGACTCTTGGAGATCATGACTTTTGCCATTATTTTTCAATAATGGTCTCTTTATGTAAATATATAATTGTGCCTCTTTATGGAGAGATATAAATTCTAAGAGATGTGTCTCTTAGTATGGATTTTCCAACTACTATATATATAGATCCCCATGCGTTTGGATTAACAACAAGAAAGAGGAACAATTCAATTGATAGTTCCATATCATTTCATTCCATGTTTTACTTTAGTTTTGCATAAAATATTTGTAGAAGTGATTATTTCTTGCATCAAAATCATGGTTATGGTAGAGAGGGAACTCCGTTCAAGTTTGTTGGTCTAAATCATTTGGAGTGCTTCTATGGCTTGACGTGGTCGTTGTGTCTTGGGAGATGATTGCTAAGAAATCGTTAGCACCGATGCGGGGCAAATTCATCTTAAGGACAAAGTGTCAAACACTTGCATCGACCACTTGCATCACTTACATTTCATCTTTCTCATTTCTGATTTTATTTATGCTTGATTTCAGAATATGGTTAATTTATTTATGTGTTTTATTGAAGGGTTTGAATTGAAGAACAACATGCGTTCACTCATATTGGGAAGTGAAGAATTCATTTTATTATATTCGAAGTCGATAAATCGCTATTTTATCTTCTCAAATCAGATTTTGGTAAGTCGAATGATGTTTCGATTTCACGCATGTTAACAGCATGCTCTTGATGAATATAATATGCACATTATCGGTGTAATATCTCCTACAATCTTAAGATGAATTTTGTCTAATTGTGTATGTTAAATATACAACTTATGTGGGATTTCTCATTGCCGGTATGCATGTTGTATTCAAGGTATATACTTGCATTTTGAATCTGGAATATATAAATGATTATCAATGGTTGTATACTTTAATTCCTGTTTGGAAAGAAATCATGAGATTTGTCACTTTATTTATTTGTTCATACCATGTCTCGACTCGTGAATGGATGCCATTAGACATTCTCATAGAAAATTATTTCTATTTAATTCAAAGTCCATTAAGTGGCGTCTATTATTTAAAATCTGATTTTATATTCATGAAATAGATTGAACATTTGGTTTTGATAGTTACTTTGGTCTCAATTTGTAAACTGGTTTGTGATGGTGCATGAAATAATGTATGTATGCATGTTACGGTAATTGAAAGATTGTGTCTTTCCATACAAAAGGTAGTTTATGACTTGCATATATGAATGGGCATAAGTGTTCCTTATGATTAAAATTTTGTTTGCCGACTCATTGTTGGATATTTATCTGCTTTATTCATGCCACAAATTGAGAAACTATTATGTTGTTGTATGAATTTGTGTCTAACTGTACATGCTATCGTTTTTGCAAGAATCTCTGATTGAATTATCATGATGGAAAGATACTGGTGACCAATTTCTAGTGTGGAAAATTGTGTCTATTCAAGTTATTCTCTATAACATGAATTGCTAAGCATATAGTTATTGGAAAAATCTAAAGTGTTAGATTTATGTGAAGAAAGTATATGAACTTTCATAACTATTCTTTTGATCGGAATATAGTAAAATTAGTTGGTTAAATTTCATGTTGAAATTACACTAATTTTGATAGCCTCAAATAATTTAATGAAATTAATTGAGTTAAATCTATGCAAATTATGGTTGCATTCTAGCATGACAATATATGATCTTATCACAATGGGTATTAAGTCGCCTAATCACGTGGTGGAAAAATTTATGGAATAATCTAGGATCATATAATATGAGAAATCAAAACTCTTGAAAATGATTATTTTCCGAATGAAGTATCTCTTCATAGAGATTGATTCAAAAAGGTGTGTCCTCTTGTTGGGTTGTGTCTTTTGAGAACACAACTATCGAACCAATGGATGATTCGTTCATTAAATTTGAACATGGTGAATAAGTATTATTTAACATGAAATAATAATATCTTGTGAAATGTCACAAATGTGATATGTTGGAGAAGTTGCAATTCTTGTGAATTAAGATGCTTAATCTTCTTCATTGTTGAGTTCGATTTCAATAGTGGAACCAAGTAAATTTGTATATGTTTTGAGAGCATTGTTAGTCTATATGATGACCTTAATTTAATTTGGATGATCAAATTGAAGATAGTTGGATTGAAGTACATTGTATACTATTTCAATTGAAATAAATTGTGGATTGACGACCACTATTTTGAAAGTAATTAAACTTTCACGAAGCATTCGATATGGACATTATCTATTCGATAAATGAGTTGAACTACGAAAGAATTGATGAACTCTAAATTCAAGTGTAACCCAAAAATGTGGGGGTTAACATCAATGCTTGCGAACTTATATGAAAAGTTCAAGATTTGTGGATGCAACATTACTAGATTGCATATGTATTCCTAATTGAGGAATTGTGGGGGTAACTTATTTTAAAAGTTACAATTCTCTATACCTTATAATCATAGAAATATATCTATGAAGGTGAAAAGGTAGAAAATCCTTATACTAATTATAAGGATGATATACATTGAATCTAAAGTGGATGAAATGGGATGAATGCCAAATGTGTCGTTTGTTTGGATATGCAAGATCAATTGAAATATTTGAAGAATATTCATAAAATTGAAATGCATTGTAATATTTCAATAATGGTATTGAATACCCATGTTTCTAAAATCCACTAGCGAAAAGTGATTGACTAGTGTAGTGCGTGATATAAATCCTCTAACATTGTTATTTGGAATTTATAAAGCTTTAAATAAAATTAGTTAGAAGCATGTAGCTTCATGAGAGGATTTTTTGGTGGTGACATGTTGTATCTATTAAATCAATCGATCATTGGCTAGCTATATTTGATGAGATACTAAGTCACATGTAATGGTAAGTCTAGACATAGACATAATACCGTTTAAGCAGTCGATCTCAATGGTGTAAACTCATGGTACCTTTAAGAGATTTACCGAGAGATGAAGAATACTGCATATCGAGAGGAATGAGATTAAAGCTTACTACGTAAGAGTTTTTGTAATGGCAACCCTACCTTGTTGACTGGAGATCCCAAGATCTTGGTTCAAAGGGACAACTAAATTATGAAGATTCCATGAATCACTTAGGAAATTATTCCTACTCATTCCTATGATAATTACAGTGCTTTCTGCAAAGTGTGAGGTTAAGCTATGCTTTTAATGATTCCTATATCTTGATTAAGTCAAGTAGAGTAAGATAAGATACTCTAAATAGGAGGTCACTTATGTAAGTGTGAAGCGGGGCCCCTTCAATGAGAATTGTTCGAGGCTAAAATTCTCTAAACACTTATGAAACCAAGAGTGGTCTAGGGCCAAAATGGACACAATTATGAGAACCATGAACGGTTTAGGAAAGACATTGTGTGAGTACTGTTGTCTTGGCTTACACCAACGGCTGAATGGTTCAAAATATCACGTTTACCAATTAGCCAGTAAGTCCGATACTAGTGTCTGCATAGTCATTTGCATTAATTTTCATTCATGTGGGGGATTGTTGGAAAATTTCGAAATTGGTTGTAACCAATTTAAGTGATTGTTTAAGTGGAATTTTTTGTTTGGTGAATGAGAAATTAAACCAAACTTAAAAAGCTTAAATGCTTGAAATTGTTGGAAATTGTATAGAATATTGTGGAATATTCTAGAGAGTCTTTTCATATGGATCATGACTCTTGGAGATCATGACTTTTGCCATTATTTTTCAATAATGGTCTTTATGTAGAGATATAATTGTGCCTCTTTATGGAGAGATATAAATTCTAAGAGATGTGTCTTTTAGTATGGATGTTCCAACTACTATATATATAGATTCCCATACGTTTGGATTAACAACAAGAAAGATGAACAATTCAATTGATAACTCATATCATTTCATTCCATGTTTTACTTTAGTTTTGCATAAAACACTTTGTAGAAGTGATTATTTCTTGCATCAAAATCATGGTTGTAGTAGAGAGGGAACTCCGTTCGAGTTTATTGGTCTAAGTCATTTGGAGTGCTTCTATGGCTTGACGTGGTCGTTGTATCTTGAGAGATGATTGCCAAGAAATCGTTAGCACCGATGCGGGGCAAATTCATCTTACGGACAAAGTGTCAAACACTTGCCTCGACCACTTGCATCACTTACATTTCATCTTTCTCATTTCTCATTTTATTTATGCTTGATTTCAGAATATGGTTAATTTATTTATGTGTTTTATTGAAGGGTTTGAATTGAATAACAACATGCGTTCACTCATATTGGGAAGTGAAGAATTCATATTATTATATTCGAAGTCGGTAAATCGCTATTTTATCTTCTCTAATCAGATTTCGGTAAGTCGAATGATATTTCGATTTTACGCATATTAACGGCATGCTCTTGATGAATATAATATGCACATTATCGGTGTAATATCTCCTACAGCTTGATGCTAGCATGCCAAGTGGAATGAATTATTATATTGATGATTAATATTATGTATATATATATATATAATGGATTTTTCAAAAAATAAAAATATCACACCCTATGAGACGAGAATCATTATGGTTCACCCTAATCATTTAGTATGAGGAATTTTTTTAATAACTAATCATAATCTTCTTTTAAATTGAGATCTTATTTCGAGTGGTTTTTCATAATTCAAATATGAAAAATGCTAAATGTACTCGGAAGTCGACACTCCCGTGTACACGCCCCTCGCACGAGGGGGGAGGGGGGCACGGTGATTAAAATAATTGTGGGCCCTTGTAAGGGGGCGTGTCAACTCCCTTATACGTGTAGCAAAGCTCTTCAAATATTGTCACTTTCTTCAAAAGTCGTCTACTTTGTTTTTGATTTTTATACAAAACATGCAATTATGTATAATTAAGATGAAATTGCAATTATTCAATTATGAAATTGAATTTTGGGGGCAAAATAATAAATCTCAACTCTAAAATGATCAAAGATAAGTTAATTTTGTCAAGAGTTATTGTAATAGGAAAGGTCAAAAATGTCACTTCCATCTTTTAAAAATAAATCTCATAATTTATTTATAATTTTGATCAAAACAGATGAGGATAATAATTGTAATTGCGACATCGAATGACTAATTTTCCCTCTGCAAAATATCTTCATGTCCTCAATTAATTAATTACTCATTAACAAATTCATCCTTAATTTATAAAAAAGAGTAAGTTGACCATTGACCTTTTGGTGTACGTGTACTATCAGTTCAAAATGAATGCCTAAGTCTTTTATTGTCATGCAATAACAGAATCTAGTTATCCAGCTGGAGGTCTTAGCTGTAAAGTTCACGTGTGATACACCAATTAAAGTAGTTTAGCTGAATAACTAACTTTGCCGCCTTTTTCATTTCTTTCATTTCCTCAGCTTGTATTTATATCTGAGAACATTTGATTCTTCATTTTGAGTTAAATAACAAGATTTTCTCTCAACATATTTCTCCTTCTAATATGGTATCAGAGCTTCTGGCTTCTTCACTGCCGTAACTCTGTTTCTTCCAATTCATTATCTTCTGCATCTCCATGGCAGAATTCGAATTTCACAATCAGACATCTCAGTCATCATCAATAAATCATTCCGGTATTGATGATGGATCAAGTCCTTATTTCTTACACCACTCAGACAGTCCAGGATTAGTCCTGGTATCGCAGCAATTGGTAGGAGACAATTATACTTCATGGAATAGAGCTATGATCATAGCTCTGTCTGTGAAAAATAAAATAGGTTTTGTGGATGGATCCATTGCCAAACCTGAAGACAATCCAGATCTGTTGAAAGCTTGGATCAGAAACAATAACATGGTAATTTCGTGGATTCTCAATTCTGTCTCCAAGGATATCTCTGCTAGTATCATATATTCCGACTCTGCACAAGAGATTTGGGAGGATCTCAAGGTGCGGTATCAGCAAAAAAATGGCCCTCGCATTTTCCAATTGAGAAGAGAGCTAATGAACCACAGTCAGGGGCAGTCGTCTGTGAGCATCTATTTCACAAAATTAAAGACTATTTGGGAGGAATTGAGCAACTATAGACCGGTTTGTTGCTGTGCGAAGTGTGAATGTGGAGGTGCGAAGAAATTGATTGACCACTACCATATGGAATATGTCATGTCCTTTTTGATGGGACTGAATGATTCCTATGCTCATGTTAGAGGTCAAATATTGATGATGGATCATGTTCCATCCATAAGCAAGGTGTTTTCCCTCATTTCTCAAGAGGAACACCAGAGATCTGTTAATGCCAACACATACGGTAATGCTGGTAATACTGATAATATGGCCTTTTATGTTAGAAATGAAGGTAAGAAGCATACTACAGGCTAGTTGATGAATAAATTCCAGAAGAGGGAGAGACCTATATGCACTTATTGTGGCTACATGGGGCATAGTGTTGATAAATGCTACAAGCTACATGGATATCCACCAGGATACAAGCCTAAGCCAAAACCTGGTTCCAGTCCACAAGCTGCTCATAATGCTGTAAATCAGATTTCAGGCTCTTTATCAGACCATCATAGTCAGGCAGGAGGTAATGTTGATGGTTTTATGCAAACTCTGAATCATTCTCAATACCAGCAACTGATGAGTATGCTCAGTAATCATCTCATCAGTGCCAAGACCAATGCAGAAATAGGTGCACAAACCTCTGCAGAAATAGGTAACAGTGAATCTGGCCACATCTCAGGTACTTGTTTCTCTGTACATTTCAATCGAATGTTGAACTCTCATACACATTGGGTATTGGATTCTGGTGCTACAAGCCATATATGCTCCAATCGAACAGCTTTTAATGTATTGAAACCTATCAAGAATGCATACATTACATTACCAAACAATGAGAGAATCTCTGTAAACTACAATGGAACTGTGAAGATTACTCCTGAACTTGTGCTTCAGGATGTATTATATGTTCCTCAGTTTAGATTCAACCTATTGTCTATCAGTTCATTGACTAAGAATTCTCCTATCAGCGTCAGTTTTCTCACTGATTACTGTCATATTCAGGATCAGGGCAACAAGAAGATGATTGGCAAGGGTAGTAAGATGGATGGACTATACATATTGGATGCTGCATCTTCAAGTTCAGTACTAAATGGTTGTAATAGCATTAATTTTGTTGTTAATAACGTGACCTCTCAGACTTGGCATGATAGGCTTGGTCACATTTCATTTCAGAAGTTAGATTTTATGAAGAAACAACTGAATATTACGTGTAACAGTCACAAGAATTCCTTCACAGATCCATGTAATATTTGCCCTTTAGCAAAACAGAGAAGGCTATCTTTTGTGTCTAACAATCATTTGTCTAAGAATGCTTTTGATTTAATACACTGTGACACCTGGGGTCCTTACCATATCCCAACACACGCTGGCTACAGATTCTTTGTGACACTAGTTGATGATTGTACCCGTTTTACATGGGTTTACCTAATGAAGCAAAAGTCTGATGTAAAACTCATCATACCAAGGTTCTTTGCTTTGATTGAGACACAGTTTCATACTGTTATTAAAAGGTTTAGATCAGATAATGCTCCTGAACTTCAGTTTGCTGATTATTTTTCATCAAAAGGAGTTATTCATCAATATTCGTGTGTTGAGAGACCTGAGCAAAATTCGGTTGTGGAAAGAAAACACCAGCATTTACTCAATGTGGCAAGGGCATTATTTTTCCAATCACGAGTCCCTATCCAATTCTGGGGTGAGTGCATACTCACAGCTGCCTTTTTGATCAACAGGACACCTTCTTCAATTCTGAAAAATAAAGTCCCTTTCTGTCTTTTGTATAAATCTCCTGTTCAGTATCAGTCCCTTAGAGTCTTTGGGAGCCTGTGCTTTGCGTCTACTTTATCCTCAAATAGAACGAAGTTCCATCCACGAGCCAAGACATGTGTCTTTATTGGTTATCCTCCTGGTGTCAAAGGGTATAAGCTTTATGACATCGCTTCAAGATCCTTTTTTGTTTCGAGAGATGTAAAATTTTATGAGCATCTTTTTCCATTTCACACTATCTCATATGCAAATGAACCAGTTGATCCTTTCCCTGATTTTGTTCTTCCTAACTCAGCCACTGATTTCATTCATAATCCTGAAGCTTTTTCTTCGCATCACACTGATTCTGTGTCTCCTACAATCAGCCTGGGTACCAACTATGACAATGGTATCCATGTGTCTCATCTTCCAAGCTCAGATCAAGATCCAAATACTTCCATCATTGCAGCTCCTAGAAGGTCCCATAGACCACACAAACCACCATCCTATCTTCAGGAATTTCATTGCAATCTGCTAACAAGCACTCCTATCTCCTTTGATCATCATACCCAGTATCCCATCAGCAAATACCTATCTTACCAGAAATTTTCACCCTCTCATCGTACTTATCTGTGCACTATTTCTTCCAGCTATGAGCCACAATTTTATCATCAGGCAGTTAAATTTGATCATTGGTGAAGGGCTATGGAGGCTGAATTAGAAGCTATGGAGCAGAACAACACTTGGTCTGTTGTTCATTTGCCTAAAGACAAACACTCCATAGGCTGCAAATGGGTGTTCAAAATCAAGCATAAATCAGATGGCAGTGTTGAACGCTATAAGGCTCGTTTAGTTGCAAAAGGTTATACTCAGCAAGAAGGTCTCGATTTTATTGAAACGTTTTCTCCTGTAGCAAAATTGGTGACGGTTAAAATGTTTCTTTCTGTGGCTGCCATCAATAAATGGCAAATCATTCAACTGGACGTTAACAATGCCTTTTTGAATGGTGACCTCTTTGAAGAAATCTACATGGATCTACCTTTAGGGTATGTTAGACAGAATCATTCTGGTACACAACGAGAAAGAATGGTTTGCAAGCTACATAAGTCAATATATGGCTTAAAACAAGCCTCGAGGCAATGGTTTGCAAAATTTTCTTCTGCTCTGCTTACTCATGGCTACACCCAGTCCAAGGCTGGCTATTCTCTGTTTACAAAAGGTTCCAATAACACCTTTGTGGCTTTACTAGTCTACGTGGATGATATTACCATCACTGGTTCTGATGCACATGCCATCAACTCCCTGAAACACTTGTTGCACAGCTTGTTCAAATTAAAGGATCTTGGTTGTTTAAAATTTTTTCTTGGTTTGGAGATTGCATCCTCGCAAAAGGGTATTTTTCTGTCCCAGCGTCAGTACCCGCTTCAATTGCTAGAAGATGCTGGTTTTCTTGGCAGTAAACCAGCTCTAGTCCCTATGGATCCCAAGACAAGACTCTCTGCCACTGAGGGGGAGCTTTTGCCAGATGCTTCAATGTATAGAAGGCTCATTGGTCGTCTCTTATACTTAACCATTTCAAGGCCAGATATCACTTTTGCAGTTCATAAGTTGAGTCAATTTGTTGCTCAGCCACGGCAACCTCACTTGAACGCAGTTCACCAGCTTTTACAATATCTGAAGGCTGCTCCAGGTCAGGGGATTGTGTTTTCTGCATCTTCTTCTTTGCAGCTTCGTGCCTTTGCAGATGCTGATTGGGGTGCCTGCTTGGATACAAGAAAGTCTGTGACCGGTTTTTGTTTTTTTCTTGGTGAGTCTATGGTTTCTTGGAAGGCAAAGAAGCAGAGCACTATTTCGAGATCATCAGCAGAGGCTGAATATCGTGCTCTTGCAGCCGTAACAAGCGAACTCGTTTGGATCCGTCAGTTGTTACAGGATTTTCAGGTGGCAGTCCCTTCTCCTGCATTAATTTTCTGTGACAACCAGGCTGCTATACATATTGCCAACAACCCGATTTTTCACGAACGAACGAAGCATATTGAGATAGATTGTCATTTTGTTCGTGACAAGATTACTGATGGTTTTCTCAAGCTTCTTCCAGTCAAATCCCAGCACCAGTTGGCTGACATGTTTACCAAGCCTCTTCCTGCAACTTCTTTGTTTCCTCTTCTCTCCAAGATGGCCATCGTTAATCCTCATTGTCCATCTTGAGGGGGAGTAACAGAATCTAGTTATCCAGCTGGAGGTCTTAGCTGTAAAGTTCACGTGTGATACACCAATTGAAGGACAAATAGTTTAGCTGAATAACTAAATTTCCCGCCTTGTATTTTTCCCACCTTTTTCATTTCTTCCGCTTGTATTTATATCTGAGAACATTCCATTCTTCATTTGAGTTGAATAATAAGATTTTCTCTCAATATATTTCTTCTTCTAATATGCAACTCACATATTCAAAATTATTTGCGTTTAGACTTGAATAGGGTATTCAAAAATTTAAGTGAAAAATAATTTTCATAGGCAATACTCTAAAAATTTATGAAAATTTATGGAGTTTCTGCCATCAAGAACTACTGGTGCAACAATAACGAAATATTCAAGATCAGCTTCATTTTTGATATGATAAACTATTTTTTCTACGAGACTATACGTTAGAAGACTCATAGCTCAAATTTTTTCAATAAACAAAACCCAAACTACTCAATTACACAACCCCACTCCACCCCAGCCCAACACAGGACCAGCTAGTTTGCTGTCTCTGTCTATTCCCTCTCAAATCCCTTTCTATCTACATTGCATTCAATTCCCGCTACCCTTCTTCCTTCCCCCACCACGACCACACTCTTCCGTCCCTTGACAAACTTCTCACGCCAATTGTTCATCCCCAAGACTCCCAAATCCCAATTATCAACCAAATCTCCATTTCTACAAACCAAAAAAGTTTGATAACTAAAAAACGAAAAGGGCAAAGAAAAACCAATGATTGTACTTTACAAGAAAAGAGTGGATTGAGAAAAGAGATCAACCTTCATTTTCTTGAACCCTATTGGCTATTTTTTGATATTTTTTCAACTTTCCAGTCCTCATGGGGTGTTCAGCTTCTTGTCCCAGTAATTTCATCGCTGAACAGCAAAATCCCAACTCGAATTCTTCTTATTCACATTCAAATTCCCAGTTGCAGTCTCCATTTTCAGACCATTGTTCAACTCCTGTTTCAAGAACTCTCTCTCTCCCTACCCCTCTGGTTCACCACCCACCTCTGTGTAAAGGGGATTCTAATCATTTTGTTTCCTTGACCTCCACCACTTATGGTTCCCTTGTACTCGTTGAACCATCAAATCCCAATTTCAGTGGCCAAGATTTCGACAATTTGATGCCCCATTTGGAAAAAAGTCAAGTTTTTGGCAATTCTGAGGATCCTTTGTCTCCAGACTCTGTTATCAATTCTTGGGAGCTCATGGAAGGGCTTGATGATTATGAATTCAATTTCCACCTCATTGACTACCCCAAGAAGGCCAATAGAAAAGATCTTGATTCTAGTGAGCTAGTGAAATCCTATGAATTTGTAGAGCATGCCGATTCCTAGCCGTTGTGGAAGCATTTGTCTGAGGAATCGTTGCTAGCAAAAATGGATCCCAATGTGGTCTCAAGTTATCGAAAGGCATTGTTTGCTAGGCAACATGGATATGAAATGACCAAAGATATCTCAAAAGCCGAAAAGATGGAGTCTTTGGAATCGAATAATGTGAGTTCTTCAGTGTCAACTGATAATGAGTTGTATTATATATCTGGTGCTGAGGATCGAATTATATTGTATTACACTAGTTTGAGGGGGATTAGGAAGACTTATGAGAATTGTTGTGCCATTAGGGGGATTTTCAGGGGGTATAAAGTGTGCGTGGATGAGAGGGATATTTCTATGGACTCGTCATATAGAAAGGAGCTGCAAGAGGTCTTGAAAGACAACCCTGTGAGCTTGCCACAAGTGTTCATTAGGGGGAAATACATTGGTGGAGCAGAGGAGATTAATCAGCTTAATGAGGCTGGAGAGTTGGCTAAGCTTTTGAAAGGTTTTCGGCTTATGGATTTGGTGTTTGTGTGTGAGATTTGTGGGGATGCAAGGTTTGTGCCATGCTCAAATTGCAATGGAAGTCGGAAAATTTATGAAGAAGACGAAGGGAGAATGAGAAGGTGCCCTGATTGCAACGAGAATGGATTGATACGGTGCTCTGGTTGTTTCCCTTGAGTGCTACTGCTGATCAGTGAAAATTATTGTTTGGAACTTACTTGTGGAGCTATATATAGATGCTGTTAATGGAATGTGTATTATTTGTTTGGGGTCTTGTTTTAGTCTCCTTTATTTAAACTTTTTGCATATTATAGCCGTTGGATGTTCTTGTTCATTCTCTGAACAACATTAACTCATAAAGGAGTATCACTGTGTGCATGTTAAAATGTTTCCTATTGTTTCTTCATTTTATTTGTGGGTGTTAATTGCTATTTGTAGCTTTGAAATGTTTGCTTATATTAAGTCCTTTTAATGAATACCAATTTTTGATAAGTTGGTTCAGTTCTTTTTTTCTTTTCCCGGAGACTCACAAACTACTGATATCTAATAAGTTGTGGGATTGTCATGAAATGCTCGTAGACCTTTTTGCATTCTTTTAGTAGATATGATTCTAAAGGATTTCATAATGTTAAAAGATCCTGTTGATTATCTGTAAATGCCTCCTTTAGATCATGAAAGATATACTTAAGATGGGTTTAATGCTGTTCATTTGTTGCAACGTCATGAATAAACTGTCTGGTGCATTATTCTTCTGTTTGTTAAGCTTCTTTCATTTTTACATGGTTGCTTACAGTCAGAAAAATGTTTTATAGTCAAATTGTTCAGAAGCCAACATTATGGATTGCATTAGAATAGAGTAAAATGGTTTGGATGAATTTGCGTCGATGTTCTTTTGACTTCGTGGGAAAACTTGATAACATTTTTTATTTAGCTTGAGCCTCGGGATCGAGCTGAAGAATTAAAAATGGGGTGTAATCTTGATATTAGAAGTGTAGAAGTTCTGTTGTTTTTGAAATAGATAAACCGCAAAATGAAGACTCAATGCCGGTGAATCATTGGATTTAATCCCTCTGTCTCCATCTTTGCCCTTTAGATCTTGAGATTTGGCCCACATGAAATTGTTTGAGAGCCAGGGCAAGGTTCCGTTGCCAGCAAGGATGAACTGAAGGTTAGTTTTTCAATTTTCATTTCTTTCGTTGCTATGTGATGCAATTGAGATAATAGGTCTTGTATTTTAGTACAACCACTTGTCAATCTTAGCATCCTTATTTAAGCTATGTTCATCTGATAGATTTTTTACCCTTTAAAGAGTACAACACTCTTAACCTAAAGCATAGTAGGTCTAACTACTGTTGTGTAGGTAGGAACTAGGAGCAAAATTAATACTGAGACAACAATGTTCATGTTTGATACTTGCTCTCGAAACCTTAGCAACTGAATGTCCTTCCAATTTTTAGTTTGTCCCTTGATTTTTTTTTTTTTTTTTTGAATTAGATGGTTGAATCATGAGAAATAACCATTGAAGTTGGTAAATCTTTTCCATCTTTCTGTGCTATGGTTCAAGTTACAGATGTTTTTGGAGCCTTCTGCTTTCCTCAACTCTTTGTTATGCACCTTTGATGCATGTCTTCCTGTTGTGTTTTATGCTGAAGCAAGAGGAATTAAAAAATATGCCTCCTCTTTCATCCTCACAAAATTATTGTTTGGCTAAGCTTAAAAGTTACTTTTAAGTGAAGTTCGTCAAATGTGTTTCTTTGTTTGAAGCTGCTCTCTTTTGAGTTTCCAATGCAAATTTTACTTTCTTAACAGTACTTAGTTGAACTCTTTGCTAAATCCATTAGCGATCATTGACACGGCTTCAGCTCTCCTCCTTTCATTTGTTGACATTGGAGTAATATCAAATTTATTAGCTTATTATTTTCTACAAGATTCTGTGTATTTTATAATTACTTGCTCAGTTAAGTTGTCAATTACTATTTAGAAAGAAGATCTTTTGTCTCATGGCAGCCTGCTCCAGTCTCCTTACGAAACTTTCGTTGTTGGATTAGCCATACACTTTACATGTTTCTAGTGATTCACATCATGCTTTAATGGGGACTCAAACATCCACAATCTTAAGCGCACACGGTTCTATCATCCAGCACCAATGTATCTTAAGGATGGGAAGCTGAAATCTTCACTACTGTTTGGTGCATATTTTGTAGCCAAGAATGCATTTTTTTTTATGTGATGATAAGTATGTGGTTGAAAAAGAAGGAAAAGTTATTGATGTGATGAAAAATATTATTTTATTGAAAAATGTGTGGTTGAAAATGAGTAGAAGAATGAGAATAAAAAAAATAATGTGGCTCAAACAGGGGTTAAATGAAACTATTAATTGAGAAAATAATGTTTGTTAATTTAATAAAATACCAAAAATATCTAAATTTCCATACACATCAATATATTAATAATCAGCTTTTAAAAATTTCAAATAATGAATTTAAATTTTGAAGACGAATTTTTAAAAAATAATAATTGATGAATGACTCAGTTATTTATCTCAAACTATTACTATTACTTTTATTTGTTATTTTGTTATTTATGGACTTCTCAAAAGATAATATTAAATGTTGAGCTTTAGTAAATTGGTCTCTCATACCACTATGGCAACACCATTTCTTAGTAAGTATATATTAATACTTTGTAAACATTTAGAGCTTGTTTGAGAGAGATTTTTGGGGAAAAAATTGATTTTGAATAGTGATATGATGGGAAATGTGTGGTTGAAAAAGAAAAAAAAATTATTGATGTGATAGAAAATATTATTTTATTGAAGAATGTGTGGTTGAAAATGAGAATTGATTTACTGTAGAAAAATTTAATCCCTCCTAAACAGGACCTTATTTTATACATAAATTTGGTATTCATACAGTTAACAATAATACTATTAGAATAAGAAAGAAGGAAAAATTAGTTACAATTTGAATTAAAATCATAAAGAAAATAATAATAATTTTTTAACTTATTAGATATTTATAATTCATTACCTCAATTTAAAAATATATTTTAATTAAACTTCAAATTCGACAATGTCTCATTGACCAAGTGCTTTTATCAAGTCAATTTTGAAAACCACAAAATTAACTTTATTTTTATTATAGTAATGCACTTTTATTGGGCTAGAATTCAATGGCATTTTTAGTTAACAAAATAAAATTGTAATTTGCTACGTCATGCAATTAATTATCATTCTTAGTTGAATTAATATAATTTTTCATAATTTCTAGTTAAGATTTCTTTAAAATTTTCAAAGTAATTAAAAAAAATTTAGAAAATACATATTTGTGAAATATAGGAAATGATTTCAAGATTTTAAATTAAGATCCACAAAAGAATGAATAGATTCTCAATTCGACCACACAGAAATAACTATCAACAGAATATTAACCAATCAACCTTCCTATAAATAAGAATGTTGAGTTGGTACAAAACACAAACAAAATTTCTTTTAATCTTCCTAAACAAAAATAACCAAAAAACATGGCAAAGCTTATCCAAGTTTCATTTTTCTTCGTCGTAGCTTTATGCCTCCTATCCCTCCCTAACCTCGTCAACTCAGAAGACGTTCCCCAGCCCCCAGTTTCTCAATTTTACGTTCAGGGACAAGTTTATTGCGACACATGTCAAGCTCGATTCATTACTGAACTTAGCGAGTTCATCCCAGGTATATAATTATAATACATACAAAATGCTACTCATATTGTATCTTACTTTTCCTTGTTATCCCAAAAAAAAAAAAAAAGCTCTCACTTCAAATTGGTTGTCCCCGCATTTGTAAAATTTCGGCAAAAGCTGAATTTGATGCTTCAATTGTTTCTGAACTTTCTTATCTAACAGTTTATGAGGGAGGTACATCATCATGCAATAACAACACACTCTATCTCAATAATCCAATTAAACAAATGTGTGGTTATAAGAATTCCTTTGTTGTGCATTCATGCATCTTTTTATGGTGGCGTATTTGTTGTTGAGGAAGTGGATTATAACAGATACAACTCATAAACTACGACTTAAATCTCGACTTGTAGGTGCCGGTGTACGCCTGTAGTGCAAAGATGGGGAGAATGGAAACATAACATTTACTAAGGTAGGTTACACGAGAGCGGAAGGACTCTATAACATGCTCATTGAACGCGATCACAAGAACGAATTTTGCGAAATCACATTGCTTTCAAATAGCAGAAAAGATTGTGATGAAATTTCTACTGAAGGATGGGTAAATCCATCATTAAAATTTATACTCAACACAGTAAATGGTACCACACGCACGATAAATCCTCTTGGATTCTTCAAGAAAGAATCTCTTCCAAAATGTCCACAAGTCTTTAATAAATTGGGTATGTACCCCCAAATTTGTGAAGAGCAAAAAGAAGACGTTAATTTATTACAAAATTCTTAATTTCCTCAATTTAATGTAGTTGAATAATTCTTTGTGCCTTTTTGTAAAGGCTTTTGATGGCCTAATTAGAGTGCCTTGTAGTATAGAATAATTTTGCTTTGTAATTTCCGTAAGTTCCCAAGAATTTCCTTGTGGAAAGGCAATAAATTTTTTAGATTATGAGATAAACAGTATATGTAATTTTCTTCTATGCGCGAGCGCACGAACAAGTGTAAAAATTAATTGAACTTCATGCAATAAACCAACCCAAATTAACTCCTAAAGGTGGTCCTTAACTTTAATTCCACTTAGTGATTTCTTCTATAGCGTGAAATTCATTGGTTAAACTTACACTTTAATTATTAGTAATCAAATACAATGAAATGATGGATACATTTACATACTTTAATATCTAGCTCATAGTCAATGTGCAATGCACGTTATTTGTATATTTTTTTCAAGCCTTGTCTATAATATATTTTTCGTTATTATTGAAAGATTGATGAAATTACAAATATTTCAATACTTGTAGATTGAGTATCTCGATAAGAAATAATTGACATTTCGTCTAAATATTTGAAACACATATTAAATAAATCATTTCTCTTATAGTTTATTGAACGATTATATCATTTGTTGGGTTTTGATACCTAATAAATACGGACAATGATTTAAAACAAATGTTGAATAATTTATTGACACCGTAAACTTGGATCGATCTGGAAACAACCAGCACTTTTGAAGTGCCCAAGTTTTGGCTAGTGTTTGGCTTTATGTTATGGGAACAATACATTGGTTACAGATTAACCAATTTAATGGTCACAGTCAAGCAAATAATTTGTGACCACAACCAACGCTTGTGACCACCACCTCGCCACTCCCTCCCAACGCTTGTGTAGATTTGATTTAAATAAAAATTAATTTAAAAATGATTAATTAAAACCTGATTTATGTATTATTAAAGTTGATTTTGGATTTTTGAAAATGATAACTTAAAA
This sequence comes from Fraxinus americana, assembly GCA_035079005.1. Taxonomy (NCBI): domain Eukaryota; kingdom Viridiplantae; phylum Streptophyta; class Magnoliopsida; order Lamiales; family Oleaceae; genus Fraxinus; species Fraxinus americana. The sequence goes on along the minus strand of CM068706.1, from coordinate 51,380,523 downwards.
ACCTTTGTGGGTGTAATTTCATCTTTCAATTATTAGTTCTCTAAATGCAATTAGGGCTGGGCCCATAAATCGAAAACTACAAACCCGACCCGACCCGACCCAAATCGAGTCTGGTTGGGTCGGTCAAATCTGCTAAGCTTATTTTTTTATAGTAATTTATCTGGGTTTTGCTTATAATTGTGTTTATTAAATGGAATTGGAGTTAGTGACTTCAATTTTTCCTTTACTGGATTTGACTGTGATATAGGAAATTCGGCAATTTATATTAATTTTTTTTAACAGATTACTTGGAGACTCAATGAAATACCTCAAAATCTTATCATGTATTTATAATAAATTATACGGAAAAATGAATCAAATGGAATCAAAAGTTAAATTGACGTCTAAAGATGGAATTGAAAAATGATGTGGATAGATACTTGTTATATGCTTGTGAAGATATCGAAGACGATGCTTTTGATATTCTTAATTGGTGGAAAGTTAATGGAAACAAATATGGTACATTATCAAAACTTGCAAGAGATGTAATTGCTATTCAAGTGTCTACGGTGGCTTCAAAAAGTGCTTTCCGTACCGGAGGAAGAATTCTGGATCCATTTCGTAGTTCTTTAACTCCTAGAATGGTGGAAGTTTTGGTGTGTACACAAAATTGGATTAAAGAGTCTACAAGCATGGAGAAAATCTATATGGAAGATGTGGAGGAATATAATAAGTTGGATGAAGGTAATGTAGCTATTCCATGGTTATGTTAAATACGTATTTTATCAAATGTATTCCTAATTTAAACTTTATTTTTTTGTAGAGCTTTTGGAATCAAAGAAATTAAATGAAGGCTAAATCAATATGATTAGTTCATTTTTGAATTTTTGAGGTAGATATGTATTCTAATATGCATAACTCTTTATTAATGTAATATTTATCTTTCTCTCTAAGTATTTCTATTATTTTTGCTATAGGAATGATGCTTAAAACTTATGCGATAACTCGGAAATTGTAACATTTTAACTTATTATTTGTGTTATGAGAGTTTTGATTTTGGATGATTGTAGCATTTTTATTTTCTTATTTATTTAGTTTGGATTACTGTAATATTTTTAATTATTAGATAACGTTAATATTTAAATTTTCTTTTCATGCTTGATGGTTGTTTTGTTTTTATTTAGTTTAATTAGTGTGTTTTTAATTTAATTAAATTATCTTGTTTCGATTAAATTTTTTACGATATCATGATTTATGAAAATGACAAACTATCATCAATAGGAAGAAAAAAATATTAAAATTTTTTTGATTTTATTTCAAGCAAATAAGGATTCATTTGGCAGTTTGAAAATAATCGAAAAAAGAATAAAAAATAATTGCTGACCAGGCCCGAACCAGCTCGAATCGTCTCGAGTCGGTTCCTGTGAATGACCGGGGCGGTTCGGTTTATAAAATAGCCCAAAATCGGTAAATTCGGGTCGCGTTTGGGTAAAAATCAGCCCGACTCGACCCGTTGCCCACTTCTAAATGCAATGGAATATTTTTAAAACTAGTCATAGTCAATGTGCAATGCACACTAATTTTTAAATTTTTTAAGTCTTGCAAAAATTTTATTGAAAGATTGATGAAATTGCAAATGTTTCAATATTTGTAAATTGAGTATCTCAATAACAAATTGTTGACATTTCTTATAAGTATTTGAAAAAATCCATTAAATAAATCATTACTCTCATTGTTCATTGAACGCTTATATCATAGATTGTTTAATTGCCAAATATTTTTACAATTTTTACACTATATTTTTAAAGAGAAAACCTATCAAATAATACATTATTATCAAGTTGGTACTTTTTTGAAAACTTGTGTGCCAACGTGTGCATGTCGTATTGATGCTTTCTAGATCAGATGAAAGGGCTTTAGACTTCTTGTGCATTTCTTATAAGAACACATGACCCGTGACGTGATGCAAGACTCCTAGAGGGGGAATGGGACTCACAAATTTTGAAATTCGATCTTGTGTACGTTGAGGTTCCTGGGTTGAAACCGGGGGTTCTCTTATTTTTGGTTCAAGTTTTCTTTTGGGTTGGTTATTCACAAACAAAGAATTAGAGGATCGACTCAACCATGACAGATGAACTTCACGTTGTTAGCTTTTGTTTTCTTTGTTTTTTTATATGCATCGTAAAGGATATAAAGTAAACAATAATAACTTCTGAACTAATTAGGATTAGCTTATTTTTGTCATTTTTTTGGATTGACACAAGAGATATACGTAATAGGGCGAAACCTCTTCTTCGAGAGCTGCACAATTCTGCCCCTGCCTCTTCGGCTGAAAAATGCTTGCTCGTGGTGGAATTGATGACTTTTGCTCTCAGACTCATCGTTCAACTTTCGCTTATGAGCTTGAAGCGGTTAAACAAATTGCTTGCATGATGAATATGAAACTTGTACCAACATCGCAATGGAAATATTTTGGACTAAAGCCTCTAGCCAAATGATAAACTTCTCTTCCAGGAGAACTCAGGGGCGGACACAGGGGTGGCATGGAGGTCACGTGACACCTAACTTTGGGGCCTTTTCTCCCTATGTTTTTGTCTCAATTTTCAAAGTCATTTTGGAATGTCAAATAAAGTCGAAATATTTCATTTCTAATATCATTTCGAAGTGCTCACAGCCTAATTTTTTATGTTGCTAATGGCAAGCGCGGACGCAGAAGTTTAAAGTTAGGGGGCACAATCGAATTTATAAAGAAGTTGGGAGAAATTTTGCAATCGAAAATTTCCATCCAAAAAAATCATACCCCATATAATTTTGCATCCGAAAATTTATATGGGATATGACTTTTTCGAATGTAAAATTTAGAAATTTTTTTATGTCATATTCCATATAAAATTTTCTAATAAAATGATGAAAATTATATTGTGAAATTTGTATCGCAAAAATAGTAAATGTTAATGAAATAATTGAATTTTTTTTAAAGAAAATGCGAGTTAGACAACTTTCTTTAAGACTCACGTTTAACGTATCTTTAACTATTTTCGATATCTGTTTAGACTATTCAATATGCCTATAATGTAGCTCTCGAAATAAGTTTTGAGATGACATAAGTAATTTGTAGATTCAATTAGCGTACGATCGTTGGAAAATTTTTAAAATTAGCATGTTATCGAAATTTTCGAAATACTAATTTTGAACAACTTACTTTGAGAAGTCGTAACATTTGCTACGATTGATCGTTTCGTACGCCATTAACGACGTAGAAAACTAGACCGTGTGCACTTTGAAATGGTATTAGGAATGCATTATTTCGATTTCGTTTAACATCCCCATAATGATATTGAAAATTGAAACAAAAACATAGAAAGTTTAATGGTGGAAAAAAAAAAAAAAAGGGAGCAAAGTTGGGGGTCACGTGACCCCTAGACCACCCCTGCGTCCGCCCATGGTTAATGGCACACCAAATGCCTAGCCGTAGCAATTGTTACTGCTTGTCAAAATAGACTGTTTCAAATTAGCATTTCAAGAATTTCGATAACATACTAATTTTAAAAATTCTCCGACAATCGTATGCTGGCTTAATCCACAAATCGCCTATATCATCTCGAAGCTCATTTCGAGAACTGTATCATAAGCATATCAAATGGTCCAAACAGATATCAAAAATAGTTAAATATGCGTCAAACACGAGTCTTAAAAAAGACTTCTAAATCGTCTTTTTTATAAAAAAAATTAGTTATTATTATTTTTGCAATACAAATTTCTCAATATAATTTACATCATTTCATTAGGAAATTTTACATGAAATATGACTTCAAAAATTTTCAAATTTACATCCGAAAAGTCATACCTCATAAATTTTTGAATGTAAAATTATATAGGGTAATTTTTCTTTTTTTATGTAAATTGTCGAATGTAAATCAATCATGCTATATAAACATAATTGTTGACATAATGTTACATGACAACTTATCATTGGATTTTATAAAATACAGTCATCTTTTTCATCCAATCACATCTTGCCATTGCTATTATGTCAACCATTATATCATCTAATTTCTGAGAAAGTAGAATCACTCATGTAAAATTCCTTACAACTTTTTTGCAAGTTTGATTGTGTACCCTAACTTAAAATGTCAGCATCTGCCCCTAGGAGAACTTAAGAAACAGAAGTGTGAAACCTTAAGGATAAGACCTTACACGATATGAAAATGTTTTGGTGATGAATAGTAAGACACATAAGAAAAAAATTTGGGAAAAAAAAGTTACAGCTTCATGTTTACCATAATGTAATTATTCAGTATTCAATTTCAAAAATATGAAAGTAAAAAACTACACTCAGTATAAATAAAATTTTAGTCTGTTACGTCATGCGTGTCATTCTTAATTGAAGTTCCTAATAAAGTATTTCATGATTTGTGAATAAAATTTATTTAAAATTTCCAAAAGTAATTAAAAAATTAGAAAACATGTTAAATATAGGAAACAATTTCAAGATTTTAAATTAAGATCCAGAAAAAAATGAATAGATCATCAACTTGATCACACAAATATAACTGTCTATAGAATATTATCCAACCAACCTTCCTATAAATATGAATGTTGAGTTGGTAAAAAACACAAATAAATTTTCTTTTGATCTTCCTAAACAAAAATACGTAAGAAATATGGCAAAACTTATCCAAGTTTCAATTCTCTTCGTTGTAGCTTTATGCTTCTTGTCCCTTCCTCACTTCATATACTCGGAAGACGTTCCCCAACCCCCAGTTTCTCAATTCCACATTCAGGGACAGATTTATTGTGACACATGTCGTGCTGGATTCATTACTGAACTTAGCGAGTTCATTCCAGGTATATAATTATAATATGTACAAAATGATATTCATGTTGCATCTTGCTTTTCCATGTTATCCAATAAAAAAGGCTACCGAGGTGGAATTCGTTGTCCCACATTTGTAAAATTTCAGCAAAAGCTGAATTTGATGCTTCAATTATTGCTGAATTTTCTTATCCAACAGTTTACGAGGTAGTTTAACATGCTATTGGAGAATGGGCATCTAAAATTGCAGCCAAATGTTTAGAGTAAATTGTACACTAATCAGGCACATGAATTTGCACACACGAGAAGATATGTTAAGAACTAAATTTAAAGATGATTTAAACTTTATATCACATATCATTTCTCTTCTATTTTTACAACACGAGCATGCAATAAAACCATATATCAATAATCCTATTAAATGAATACTTGTTTATAAGAATTCCTTTGTGTGCATTCATGCACCTTCTTTATGGCATTATATGTGTTGTTGATGAACTGGATCATAATAGGTACAATTCATAATTTATAGAATAATGCTATCTACCACCAATTTATGTGGCAGCAAGTGATAATTTCAGTTAAAGGTGAAATTATGCGATTCACTTAATTGAACCTTTAATTTAATATGAGTAATGATGTCACGGTGTTAAACACCAATGATTCCAAATAGCATTACTCTAATTTATAACTAATATCTCTACGTGTAGGTGCTGGTGTACGTCTCCAGTGCAAAGATGGTAAGAAAGGAAACATAACCTTTACCGAGGTAGGTTACACGAGAGCAGAAGGACTGTATAGCATGCTCATTGAACGCGATCACAAGAACGAGTTTTGCGAAATCAAATTGCTTTCAAGTAGCAGAAAAGATTGTGATGAAATTCCTGTTGAAGGCTGGGTAAGACCATCATTGAAATTTAAACTCAATACAGTAAATGGTACCACACGTACGATAAATCCTCTTGGATTCTTCAAGAAAAAAGCTCTTCCAAATTGTGCACAAGTCTACAATAAGCTAGGTATGTATCCTCCAGACATGTGAAGAACAAAAAAGACGAGGTTAATTTATTACAAAATTCTTAATTTCCTCAATTTAGTGTAGTTGAAAAATTCTATATGGCTTTTGTCGAGGCTTTTGATGGCCTAAATAGAGTGCTTTGTAGTACAAAATAATTTTTCTTTGTAATTTCTGTAAGTTCCCAAGAATTTCCTTGTGGAAAGACAATAAAATTTGTAGATTATGAGATAGGTCTCAACCTACTATTTATTTATTAGGAGGAAAAATTAAAAATTACTTCGAAAGAGGGCGCTTTACCTCCTGCTGAACACAATATACGAAACGATAAGAAGAACATGGTAAACATACAACCAAAGTCTAAAAATTAAGGGAGAATTATAGTCAAGGTACCAAACCTTTCATTTAGTAGCAGACTTTGTCCAAATATTCTATTTGTGCCACCCACAGTACCTAACCTTTCAAAAATTTGCAGGTGAAGTCCAATCAGATGGATTCTGTCATATTAGCCATTAGTTGACTTCAAAAATTGAAAATTTGATAATTTTGACAAGTTAGGTAAGGGTAAAATTGTCTATTCCAATTTAACATAAAATAATTGAAATAATTAAATAAAAAATGGTTTCATCTTCCTCCATTCTCCACTCCACCCACCAGACCATCCTACGCTCTACCAACCACAACCAAATCTACCTTCTGCCCCCAAACAAATTCGGCCCCAATATCTTCTTCCATATCCCTCCACCCTTGCCACCATACGACACCTTCCATTGCCATCACCATTACCACCTTCCACCGTGTAGCACAGGAGTAGAGTCACACTTTTTTCCTCCCCCTTCTCTGTCGTCACTCTCAAGCCATTTTATTACAACTTTAAATCCCATTTCTATCTCTCCATTAAAATACTTTCATAATCTAATTCTGATCCAAATCCCAAACCCAGTGAATTCATCAAACCCCACCCCACCACTTTTCCCATCCCCGCTCAGTGAATTTGTCCAAATCCCAAAAGCAGGAGCACCAGTGTTGGCAATCCTCATAGAATCCAAAAAAGCTTTTACAGTTTCATACTTCAACAAATTTGGACTCTTTTCAAGCACAAAAAATACTGACAAGTATGCCTTCTTGAAATTATGAATATTAGAGAATGAGCACAAATGGGTAATTAAAGAATTGGTAAGGGGTTTACTAGGGAAAGAAGAACAATTTGTGAGAGTCTTGAATGATTTACATGCCTCGTTTGTGTTGCAGTTAGAAAATGGATTCTTGGAGGATGGTTTCATAATTGGACTTCTGTGATTTGGCAAGGAACTTTGGGGCAAGATTTTCTTGGGTTTTTTGTAAGGGTCCTTAGGATTTTGTGGTTTTTTTTTTTTTTTTTTTCCCAGCTTTTGAGGTAGTGTTGGTACTGGTGCTGGTGCTGGTCCTGATGGTGGTTAATTTTGAGGCGGTGGTGGTGGCGACTAGGTGGGTGTGGTTTTAGTTTTGGGGTAAAAGGGTTGGGGAAGAATGAGATGGCGTAGGTGGTTGTGATTTTTTTAATTTTGATTTTAATAGAGAGAATGTGCTTTATCCAAAATGTTATGCCTCATTTGGGGAAAATTATAAAAAAATTCATTTTTGGAGTCAACTGACAATTTTTGGGGTCAAACTGACAGAATCTGCTTGATTGGACTTCACTTGCGACTTTTGAAAGGTTTGATACCATGAATGACACAAATGAAAGGTTTGGACAAAGTCTGCTACTGAATGAAATGTTTGATACCGCTGTTGCAATTATCCCAAAAATAAATTGTGTTAGACAAAATACAATTTGCAAAATAGTATTCTATCTATTTTATTATTGTATAATGAACAAATAGGGAATTAAAACTGAAATTACGAATCTGAAATAAATTACATAAATGTATAATCGTTAAAAGGGAAGAAACTAGCAAATCGAGACCTATGTAAACACGATTTCCTTAAAACAGGTTCACTTTCTCACCGTTAGTGCTTGAGGTTTTATCAAGCGTGTCTCCCATAATACAATGGACAAATCTGTAGAAATTGTGCACTGTAATTTCTACCCCGATGAACTGAGTCTGTATCTAAACCAACTACCAAGACCTTGACAAAAAACTGGAAAATTTCGAGCAGATAGTGAAGGAAAATTTTCGAGCGAGCAAGATCTGTAAATAATATATAAGTTTGTGTGTTTGGAGTGGAGGAATATATGGGCTGTAATGGAATTAACAGAACATGATTTACTGGTGTTGTGGCCATTAACCACCATTAATCTGGCTATTAATCTTTTCATTAACACTGGCATAAATAAGAAGTTTCAATAGAGAATTTGGAAGGTTTTAAAATATATAGGAAATAAATGCAAAACGTGGACATTCCTAAGGAGCCAATTTTTACTTCGTTCGGTCCTACGTTCGTTTAAGTAAGTCGCGTTCACACACAAGTTCAAAGTCCGATGTACAATTTCGATATTTGATTGTACCCCCTTGCACGCGCTCGTAAAGAGAACTTGTATGCCACACATGATTACATCCTTCCAAAGTGTAACCATATATAAGGTGATCATTGTTTTTATGATCTTCCTATATGGAACAAACTATATATAGTTTTCCTTCCAAGCACCATGTTTCATATGTATGAAACATTTGAACTTCCAAATTTCATGCGTATGAAATTACCATTGTAAACTTTTTCAAGTCATCAACTTTGAGTTTCAATTTCTCATTCACCAGATTATTATTTTTGGCAAGTAAATATATTATTTCGATATTCTCATGAAGGATAACACAAATTAAGTTCAATTTTCCAAAATGAACGAATGGGTCCCACTAAAATTAGGGTTGCACAAAAAATCGCGAACCGCAGATCGAATCGAAGTCGTTGGTTTGGGTCCATGTGGACCCGCTTTTTTTTTTCTCAAACCAAACAAATCGTTTTAAAATGGTTTGGTTTAGGTTTCAAAATTTAAAAACAGGAAAAAAAAAAAACCGAACCGCACTTTTTTTAATTAAAAAAATATTTTTATTAAATTATAAATTCTCAAACCAGATTTTTTTTTTTTTAGTAATATGAAACTTCTCAAACCAGATTTCTCAACCCAAATCATTTTAATGTTTTTTCTTTTTCGATTATTGGGCTTTTGAATTCACCCCATCCGTCCAAATTCCAAACCACACTCACAGCAGCTCTCTCAACCCTCAGCCTCTCTGCGAAGTGCGAACGGCCACAATGCGACTCCACCGACTCTGCAGCTCTCACTCTCTTCTCTCGTCGCCTTCCACCATCGACCACCGGTGACTCCACCGACTCTTCAGCTCTCATTTCTGTAAGGACTTGTTTTCTTTTCTTGGTTATTTTGAATTTTTGTTGGTTTCATATCTTTTTTTTATTATTCCTAATTGACTTGTCTGGAAGCATTTAATTTTCAAAATAGGGCATTTACTATCAATGGTAGCATCCAATTTTTTTGATGTCATTTTTTATTTATTTATTTGGGGATGCTAGACTTCTACCGTGTTGATTTTGCAGTGAGCTTATTATATTCCCTCCCACAATGACAATCCACTTTAGAGGTGTATAGCATATATCTTAGTGAACTATTCTTGATTGCTTCTGGTTGCAATTTACCGGGCATCTCCATGTAGGCTTTGATAGAGCTGGAAACTTGTTATGTGGTTAAATTTTCCCAGACATTGTTTGCAAGTTACCAGGTGGTTGATGACTTGTATATTTTGTTTATGAGTTCGTTCTTGAGGATCATTGGCTGGAAAGAAATGATATAAGTTGCATGAAGCTTGAAATGTAGACATTATAAACTAGTCTTTGAATGCAAAAAATGTGCGAGTTCAACTGTAATTGACTTGTTTGAAAGCATTTATACTACTTGTTATGAAAATTTCGAAAGTAGTTTGAAGCAAAAACTTCTAGAAGTACATGTATTTATACTACTTGTTATTAACTAACACTACCAATTTTTTTCAGACATGGATCCAATTTCAAAAGAGATGATGCGATTCCATTAGAGGATGACCTTGAAGATATGACAATGGATGGAAAAAGCAAAAAAAGGAAACAAACTGTCTGAGGTGTGGGATCATTTTGAAATACGAGGAGATGAAAAGGCAGAATGTAATTATTGTGGACAAACATATAAGCATCATACGAAAAACTGCGGAACTACTACATTGTGGAATCATCTCACGCATTTGTGCAAGAAGTATCCGTACAGAGTTTAAGACAAAAGGCAAAAGAGAATGACTGGTTATAGCATGTTTAAAATCGAAGAGCTTTCTAAAGGTACTGATAGCCGTGAAGAACCTGTCAATTTTGTTCAAAAAGAAGTCAAAGAACAGATTACAGGTTGTATGCATGCTATGAAGAAATGACAACTCCAATCACTTCACCATCAGCTTCATCAAAGGAGGCTACAAAAAGTAGTAGTCCAAGTCCTTCACAACATGCTTTCGGTCTTTCTAAATAGATTCCTTTTATTTTCAAAGCTAAACTTATGCAAAACATGCAATCTGAGAAGAATGATTTGATTGATTATTTGTCTAATCGTTGTGAAGATTTGACTGATCCTAAGTTTGATGTATTAGTTTGGTGGAAATTAAATGCGCACAAGTACAAAATCGTCTCTAAAATTGACAAAGATGTATTAGCAATTCAAATATCTACGGTCGCTTCAGAGTTGGCATTTTCCACGAGTGGTAGGATTCTTGACTCCTTTAGGAGTTCATTGAGTGGAAAAACGGTTGAGGCCTTAATATGCACGAAGAATTGGTTGCATAATAGCAATGAACCTATAGTGTTTCGTCAATATTTGGATGAGGTAGAAGCGTTGGATGACTTTGAGAAAGCTGTGGAAGGTGACATTTATTTTCCATTATCAGTTTTGATATTTTATGCATATTATTTTTCAGTTGCTTGTTAATATCATTAACAAGGACTAATAAATATTTTCATATTTTACAGAGGCCGAATCATGTGTTACAACAGGGGATAGTGATCCAATTTTTATCAAATGAGAGGTTAGTACTCTTGTACTTATTCTGATATTATTGCTTGTAAAAGTTAGAGTGCTTGTTGCTAAATGCTAATTTGATACTATTTTTTAGTCTTTTTGTTTATATGTAATTTAAAATTTAATATTATTAGTTCTTATTTAAATGTATATAATAATTTGTTTTAAACGTATAACTATAATGTCGATAAGTAAACCACGGATTAAAACCGAACTAAACCGCAAATAATGGTTTGGTTTGGTTTGGAAAAATTCCAAACCGCATGAAATGATTTGAATTGAAAATATAACACAAACCGTCCAAACCGAACCGTGTTGACATTAAACCATTTTTTCCAACAAATTGAACTTTATGCAAACAATAAAGCCAAACTCCTAATGTTGGTCCTTAACTTTAAAACCATAAGTCCACTTATTCATTCTATAGCGTGAAATTCATCACTGACTAAATTTGTTACTTTAATTATTAGTTCTCTAGATACAATGGAATGATCAATATATAATGTGCAATGCACACTATTTTTAGATTTTTAAAGTTGAAAGATTGATGAAATTACAAATATTTCAATATTTGTAGATTGAGTATATGGATAACCAACCGTTGATATTTCTTCTCTATATTTGAAAAATACATTAATAGTTCAATTTAATATAAATAAAAAGTTATATTACAATTTTCCACTCTATAATTTCTCAAGTAAAACTTATCAAATAACACGTTATTATCAGATTCTCCTTGCAATTAAGACTGAGTACTGCAACTATCCTGCAAGCACTCGTGGTCATATAAAGAATGTCAGTCTTCTTGCCTTGTGCGATGGTCATTGCAATGTTTGGTAACCTTCCATATATCACCATTGAAGGTTGTGACATAACATTCATTTGACAGTTCACACAGATCAATTTTGTTCTCAAGTCCGGAATGTGCCCCACATCCTTCAATTTTCACACAGATCTATTTAGCTTGATCTATACTTCTTCCTTGTTGACCACGCCGCAAGGCTGGTTTGATAGAAAAACAGAAAAGGATTATCAATCAAAAACTTAATCAAATCCTAATTCTCAATTATAACTATCCATGTTGAAATCAACGAGAATGCAAATAGCAGAAGCATAAACATACATATATCCTAAGCGCTTATGCCATAAACATACATATATCCTAAGCATAAACTCAAGGAATCCAAAATACTATCTGACACAAGTCGTTCAACTCTAACTTTTGAGATGTGACCTAAGCGCTTGTGCCATAATTTTGCTGAATTTTTATTATTTAATTTGCGTTTAGTACCACGTGATTACACATGCAAGGTTTCATGATACGATGCAACAATATCAAGCATATATAGGTTATCAAATGTGGATAATAAACCAGTACCAATAACATTGGAATTTAATGAAAGACTAAAGGGATTGTTTCCAAAAGAACAATAGTATCAAAATTTGTCTAACAATGAAACATAAACTAAATTTAGTCTAAAAGACGACACAACAAAAGTGTCTTTCAAATTCAAATAATGACCAGTTTTCAACAATAATCGAAAAGTGTCTATTACATCTACTTCTACCTGATTTGTCATCACCCACATAGATGTGTCTTTCACCATCATTTGGCTTTCGGTAGCTCGACAGCCCTGCATAGAATACTTATGTGAGTAGTAGCACCGGAATCTAACCATCAAGTATTTCTAGGTACTGAAGCTAAATTAACCTCAGAACAGACCAAAGTAAGATTTGTACCTTTATTTGCACGCCAAGCGTGATATATGGTACAGTTCTTCTTCAGATGTCCAGTGTTGTTGCAAAAGAAACAGGTCCCTTTGTCCTCTTGCCTTTTCTATTGTACTGGACCCTTAGGAGCAGCTTCATATTCTTTCTTTCTTTCTTTTCTTGCACTTATCCTTAGAAGTGATTGCCTTAAAAATGCTTGCCAAATGAACATTTTCAGTTTTGTCTTGCTTCAACCTTTCTTCCTCTTGCACACAATATGAAATGAGTTCATTTAGAGATCATTTTTCCTTCTGGCAGTTATAGTTGACCTTAAATTGACTGAATTGTGCAGGAAGCGAGATCAATACCAAATGTACGAGCAAGTCATCAGACAACTCGACCTTTAGTGCCTTAAGTTTAGAAGCAATGTGAGATATCTCAATGATGTACTCCCTTATATTTCCTTTGCCTTTATACCTTATTGAAATCAAGCATTACAGAAGCGTGCTTGTTTCAACCTTATCGTTTTTCGCAAAACGTTTCTCAATTTCGACAGGGAAATTCTTGGCATTAGTCACTTCTTCAGATATTGCGCCTCTAAAGGCTTCCGAAATGTCGCGCTTAGTGATCATTAGACTCATACGATTAGAGCGATCCCACTTCTCAAAGTTCCTCTTTTCATCAGATGAACTTTCGTCCGTAAGAGGAGTGGGTTGCTCAATCTGAAGCGCAAGATCTGGATTCATGCAATCAAGAAAAATCAAAACGTTCTCTTTCCAATCCTTGAAGTTACTCCCATTGAGCATGGGAATGGAATTAACATTTACAGATAGGTAGTAGCAGATGAACTAGTTGTAGAGAGAAAGGAATGAATTATGCTCATATTAATATTAAGATTCAATAATCAATAAATTCAAATAATGGTAAGTCTCATCTCAAGATACCTAGCACATCGTTAATATCAAGTTTTTGGACAGTAATATTAATTGTAAGTGATACTCTTGGTGTAGTGATTAAATATTGATAATAACTCCTGTCAAATAATAAATACATCTTTGGATTGATTTATTATTCACATGGAAACCTTATAATTGTCACACATTTACCACCACAAGATGCATGCAATTCGGCCAAATATTAACATTCCTTTAGGCCGGCTAATATCCGCATGAACTAGCATACACACGAAATCCTTCTAATATTCGAAGTTAATTAATTTTCACAAGAGATGTTGCTTTGGCAACATATTACTTCAATCAATTCACTTTTGAATATTATATTCTCAAATGAGTCATTTATACCAAAATTTGAAGAGTGTAATACTTAATTTTATTATCTTGAAACTTTAAGGGCCCAAGGGTTAATAATTCAATACTTTATGGGTCAAAATTAATTAATTCAAAACTTTAAGAGTCAATAATTAATTATTAGAAAGTTGAGGAGTCAAAAATTAATTATTCAAAACTTTAGGGGCCAATTTAAATCAATTATGAACATATAGGGGCTAAATTATTAAATTCAGAACTCAAATTGCCCAAATTAATTAATTTCAGAACTTCAGGGGCTGAATTATTAAAACGCATAACCTTAAGACCCAATTAGGATTAACTTTAAACTTTATGGGATGGATAATAAATAACTCAACCCTAACCCTAATTAAAAATTGCAAGCAGGGGCTCCAAAACTTCAAATTTGCAGCCCAAGTCCTCGCCCCCTCAAATTCCATAATTGAAAACCTTTAATGTAAAAGCCCCTTCTTCTTTCCTTTCACCCTTGGCGGCACCGTCCGGCGCTACCAAGGGTTGGGGGCAGCCCCCTTCCCCCCTCCGCCGACTGCTGTTACAGCAACCCGTCGCATCAAAAAAAAAAAATTAACTTGAAATCCTTTAATATCAACAGATCTGAAAATCTCAATTATTCCGAAATCCATATTTAAACATGCCAATTTCATGTAATAACATACCAAATTCTAGATCCATAACATAATATGCTAGAATTTCATAATATAGCATGAAGGTCAAATAACCCATAAAAATTTAGAATTTAAAACTTCAATTTCTCATGAATTTCAACTATGGAGTGGCTCTGATACCACTTGATAGAAAAACAGAAAAGGATTATCGATCAAAAACATTAATCAAATCCTAATTCTCAAATATAACCATCCATGTTGAAATTAATAAGAATGAAAATAGTGAAAGTATAAACATACATATATCCATAATAATTTGATTCTTTGCCTGGATGAGTGAGGATCTTCCAATTGATTAGTAGTCTTCACTTCAATTTTGCTCTCTATTGATGGGGATGTAGAGAATTTCAAGAACACATCAACAATTGGGAACCATGACCCCATATAACAATAAGATAATGAATGATCATTATCTTTCATTTATTTCAAATCGGCCCATCATCAATCTAAAACAAAATTCCGGTCTTTACACTTTAATTCCATAAAACCTAATACCCATTAGTCAAAATCCATCTTTATTGGATCACTTTAATTAACTAATATTCTTTAAACAATAGCATCACACATTTTAATATACAACGTGTGGCCCCATATAATCCAACATGGTCATTACCGAGATACACTTTAAGGAGATCACCTGGTATATAACTCACAAAGAGTTGTTTGCTAGAGGTGGCGTGAAATGGTACACCTGAATCTATTAACCAAATTTCTATCTTTCCCCCCAAATAGCATATCGTAGCTTCGTCTGATCCTTCTATCACGACATTGGCCTCTGTCTTTTTCTCTTTTTCTTTCACGGTCGTTGTGCATTAAATTTTTTGGTGTCTAGTCTTGCCACAATTCCAACATTCAACAGTCTTGAATTTACAATGTCTTAGTAGGTGCTTATAAGTTATAACTAGAGTTTTGCTACATGTACAACTAATTTGACAATTCATGAGTTGGTAGATAGTTGGGCATTGATTTGGATAAATAAAATTTTATTCAAATCAACAGCCATGAATTTGCTGGTAGAACTAGCCTGCAGAATAACCAATATTCTGCCCGACGTCATATATACATGAGACATTTCCCGACTAATTCAAATTTGATGTTTCCTCTTACACTTGCCTCTTTTACATGCTGTTAATCGTCTTTTGTATTACTCAAATGAATTATCAGCTATCAAATCTGTGTTCTGAAAGAATTTGTTCTAAGTTCTTTTTAAAATTGTTTTGTGGTTTTTCATATTCCGGGTGTGAAAGCGAGGCCCAGCCATTATGTACTGAATTTTGTAGGGTCCTTCGGGTCTTGAACTGACTGGTTTATTATTTGTGATGGACAATTTCACCTAACTATAAGGGGATTTTTTTTTCTGAGCCCAATATGAGAAAAATGGTTGTATTACATGTACATAATAACTACGTAATGATTTATCAATAGATAATGTGATGAGATTTAATTTGATCAAAATTTCATCAATCAAACAACTTCCCACTTACATTTTGACGTTTCGTCATTATATATACAAGAAGCATTTTCCCAAAACAAAACAAAACAAAACAAAAAATGGCCTGCTTTCTAGGGAAAAATTGCATGTGTTTATTGGTAATAAACTTCCAATCTTAGTTATTGGTAAACATGCATGGGTAAGGACCTCACAAAAAAATTGTAACTCATCCTCATTATACAGAAACCCTCCACTTAAATTTTGTTGAGGGTAAAATTATGCAACGCATTTTAAGGGTATTTTAAAATAGAAACCTAAGACTCAACATGGTATCAGCACAAAAGGTTTAAACGGATAATTTGAATATATGTTTGGAGCTCAAACATGAAATTGGATTTCAACTTTGTTGTTCTTGAAGAGCCACCATATTTTGATGTAGGAGAAAAAAATCATACTCTTACCCAACTCTCAAATACCACAATAAAAACAAGTAGACACTGAATTTCTCTGCCCAAATGTCACATAAATATTCAGTACAATTGTAGTATAATGAGGTGGATCCTACTGCTTGATCTAATGCCTTACAAAATGGGGAATTAATTTGGAAACACAGACACCCTAGCAAATGCTCTATAGAAAGAGGATTCAAGAATTTTCTTGGATTAGCATTTTGAGGCACACTTCTTCTTTTGTTGTTGTTTCATTATTTAATTGCATGTAGTAATTCGATTTCTGATTCCAAACTAGATGGTATTCACGAGATTTTGTTTTGTCTAACCGTGGATATAGAAGCAAGATGCGGTAGTTCTGGTTTATCACATGTCTCCCTTTTGAATTGTGCCAACTCTAGTTTAACATTTTCTTTGAACTCACTTATAAGTTAAATCATGGATTTTATTGAAAACAAGATGTTAAGAAAAAGAACATTGATGTTCATTTTTATCTAATTATGTATTAAGATGTTGGCTTTCTTAATTATATATATTTACTTCTACGTGATGTCTTGATGAAGTCACAATTGAATTGACAAAGCTTTATTGATGACGACAATTGTATTGAAGTTGTAGCTTGGCCTCAAAACACTTTTGACATTTCAAATGGTTATACAAAACGCTCTGACAAGTCGCGTGGAAAGTGGATTAGGACTTTGTTTCAATAGATTCGTAATTTGACTCTATATATTTTAAATGTTGAATAAGGAAAGGAAAAGGAAGCCAAAAATCTTCTTTTTGTGTATAATATTTGACTTTGAGAATTAAAAGGTAAATGGTGTTAACATTAAAATCCACAAAGTGATACAGTAACAACTTTTGACTAAATAAAAGTTTTATTTATTTATTTTTAAATTGTCCATGTAGGGTAACTTAATCTTTATTTTGACAAATTATTCAACCAACTTGTAATTTTTTATTATGATATATAATAATTTAATTTCTTCAGTCAACAATATTTTTTGCTTAGAAACATTTATTGTCCCTTGTAACTAATAAATATCACACGATAAGAATAAGGACGTAGTGTAAGATATAAATTAACATTAATAATAAGCTATAGTTGTCGATTAGCAACGATCGATGCATCCATGTGTATATAAACATTACGTGCATTTGTAGTATTTATACATTCCCCCCAAAAAAAAAATGTATTCCCAAGCTTTTTCGATCTAAAAAATAATTTTATGTAAAAAAAAAAAATACCTACGATCATAGTTATACAATATTGCATAATAAACCTGACATGAAAATAAAATATGCATCGGAAGTTTTGGAAGTCGACACAAATTTTATAAATTTGTGAAAACGCTTACTTATCCAGGCAAAGGCTCAACTCATAGCAAAATTTTATAAGAATAATCTTCGTGTTTATAAAATTTGGTATATAGGGGTGTCCACACCCTCACATGTAGCATGTCCCATTTCATAATTACTGAGCTCGTAATTGTCAAACTAGTTGTACATGTAGCAAAACTCTCTATTTTATGAAATTGTGAAAATTAAATTCTTTCCAAGTTTGAATTTAAGTACTGAGTTAAAATCTTAATATTTCTAACAAAATGTGCAACGTGAAAGACAAAATATATCGTTAAAAAAATTAAGAGTGTGTTTGATTGACTTTATTTTCCATGGACAATGTCATTTTCCATTGAAATTCTTACTTTTTGAGTGTTTGATTTTAAAAAAAAAAGCATGAAAAATATTTTTCAACTTTTGGTCAAGTAACCATATTTTTTTCAAAAACAAGGAAAACATTTTTTTAGGGAGAAATGATTTTTATTTTTCAGGTAATTCATTCTCTCTCTCTCTCTCTCTCTCTCTCTCTCTCTCTCTCTCTCTCTCTCTCTCTCTCTCTCTCTCTCTCTCTCTCATCTATAACTTCTCTTTCATTTACCTATTAATAAAAAATCGACAAGTATAATATTTTTTTAATTGAAAACTAAATCAATCAAACACATTTAATTAATAATTTTCATGAATTGTCTAGAATTTATTTTCTTTTCCTGCAAATTAACTAAAAAATTTAATTGAGTAATCAAACTAAAGCAAAAGATCTAATTTTAATAAAAGATATAAGTTAAGCCTTGGTTGGCCCCTATTATAATTATAATTCATTTTTCATTATCTTCTTATCAATCATACAAGCTCCAATAAAATAATATTACAAGAAGTTTTATCCAGAATGTTGAGAGCTAAACATGAAGATGGCAGCATAAGATCTTTTTCTTCACCATGGGGGGCTCCCCTTATTTCTCATCTGTTGTATGCTGATGACATTGTAATATTCGCAAATGGTGGGAAAAAATCTTTAAGATCTATTAAGGAGGTCTTCCGAAAATATGAAGAGTGGTCGGGACAGGTTGTTAGTGTTGATAAAACCTCCATTATTTTCTCTAAATGGATCATCGCGTCAAGAAGGCAGGTGCTCTTACGACTCACTGGATTCACTAAAGGCAAATTCCCTTTCAAATATTTAGGGGTTCCTATAATCACAGGAAGATTGAGAATGCAAGATCTTGAGGACGTGGTTGGGAAAATTCGTATGAGATTGGCAAGTTGGCAAAGTAGGGTATTATCTAAGGGGGCCAGACTTCTGCTTTTGAGGCATGTCCTTACTAGTATGCCTCTACATCTGTTCTCTTGTATCAAAGCACCAGCTTCGGTTTTAAAAGTTATCAACAGAATCTTTAGTGATTTCTTCTGGGGCTACGCGGATGGAAAGCCTAAGAGGAAATGGATAGCATGGGACAAAGTTTGTATACCTGTTAAAGAAGGAAGAGCTGGGCTTCATAGTCTACATGAAGTGCAATTATCCTGGAAAATTTTGACTGAAACATCCCTTTGGTCAAAAATTTTTAGGGCAAAATATATCAAGGACAAACACATATCTCAAGTGGATGCTACTAAGGGGTCAAGATTCTGGAAGATAGTTATGAGTTGCATGCCGATGTTCTTAAATGGTCTAGATGGCGAGTGAAGGAGGGTGGTGTATTATTTTGGTGGGATAGATGGTCAAATATGGATCCTTTGGGAGATCGGATGCTATTAGTTGAACAACCTAAAATCTTGATCAAAGATCTTAAAAATGAAAACTGGTGGAATGAAAATCTGATAGAGGAGCTAGTTGGGAGAGATCAAGCGGGAGATGTTCTTGCCAAACTGGGAAAAATCGAGACAGGCAAAGACAGGCTGATTTGGACTAAAAGCTTGGATGGAAAATTTTCTACAAAAAGTGCTTGGGAAGCTACAAGACGTTCGAAGCATATATCATAGTGGCAATAATGGATTTGGCACCCAACTCTACTAAAGAAGATTTCATTAAATATGTGGTTGGCCATGAAGGGAGGTCTCTCTGTGGATGACAAAATCCAAAAAGTTGGTATCCCCATTGTATCGAAGTGTATGTGTTGCTTGCAGGGGGGATATGAGGATCAAAATCACGTATTGGCCTTGGGGAACGTGGCACAACAAGTTTGGCTGAAATGTTCAACCTTACTAGGAATTCGATGCATGCAGACTCGAGAATGGAGAGAGCGTGTAGAAATTTGGTTCTGAAGAGCTATATAAACATCACATAAAGGTAATCTAATTGGTATTATTCCTAGTATAATTTGCTGGCATTTATGGATGTGGCGATGTTCAGCCAAGATGGAGGGAAAGATGGAATTTATAGAAGCTACTTGGAGAAAGATAAAAGTTTGGATCTCTTGGGTGGGGTTAAAACTAAAAGAAGTGAGAACGTTAAGCAGAAGAGATGAATAGGTGTTGAGGGAACTTAACATACCAGTAAAGCCGATTAAAAAGAAAAAAAATTAAAGTAGTGAGATGGCAACGACCTATGCAGGGGTGGTACAAATTCAATACTGATGGATGTTGCCTGGGCAATCCTGGAATTTGTGGTGTTGGAGGTATTATTCGAAAAGAAAATGGTGATATTGTCGTAGCTTTTGCTGAGAATCTCGGTGAGGGCACCAATAATGGTGCTGAACTACATGCATTATTATATGGGCTCCGACATGCTAAAAGGATGGGGATTAGCCGAATTGAAGTGGTGCTAGACTCACTAGTTATCATTAATTGGCTAAAGAAGAAGGTTTGCGGTATTTGGTGTTTAGAGGATTACTGGGAAGAAATACAATACTTATTGTCTACGATCTCATGTAGAGTTCAACACATACGTCGCGAGAGTAATTCGGTAGCTGATATCTTGTCAAAGATGGGAGCGTCTAGTGTTTCACATATTTGGATGGATTCAACTGCTATTTCATCATCAGTTAGAGGAGGTTTGCATATGGATAAACTGGGCATTCCTCATTTAAAAGGTTTTTCTCCCTACAGTTTGACTTTAAATCTTCCAATGTTGTTTTAGATTACATGGAGTTTGGAAAAAAAATTAGTTGGTTTTATTTGGTTTTGTAATCACGGTATTCCTCCGCCACAAGTGAGGCTCTATTTATAAAAGAGAGCACTTGTTTGTTAAAAAATAAATAAAAGAAAATAATATTACATGTAAACTCAAAATAAAATTCTTTTTTTAAACCACATATTCTTAAAAAAAATACTATTACAAACATTAAAATGACAAATAATGGGAACCAAACAGGATAAGTGACTGTCAGCATTTCAAACAAAATTAATATCATTGTCTTTAATAGGTAAGTTAAGTGACTGAATTAGAAGGTAGAAGCAAACAATTTTAGTGGGGTATATCTATCTGAGCATTCATTACTGGAACATGCGTGACAACAACTGTAAAATTTATCTGTCCTCACAAAAAAAAAAAAATGAGGTTGAATCTTTTCAGACATGTATCACTCTTACTGATTCCAATAGCCGAAAGAAAACCCCACTGTATAACGCACAGCAGAAATGATGAGACATGAAAATTTTCAAAATTAACAGAAATTCATACTATGAATAAATGCTCATTTTTTCTTCTACGCCGAGGTAGGTAATTATAATTAGACACTGGATTTTCTAATGTCGTGTAATTATTTTCCATCTCAATTCACACTCGAATGTACTCTTGTTAAAGAGATAAATGCTCTTTCATGCTCTTTATATATATGCCTTATATATTTGTATGTTACGCGTTAAATAAACTTGTTCAAAAATACATAATCTTATATTAGAATGAAAAAAAATTCTATTCAGATTTCTGCAACATGCGCGCACACGCCGGATTTACTTTTCTATAAATACATTATGCGTACGTGTTAAGGTGGTTTAATACTGCACTCGAGTAAACTGTATAGTATCAAATTGAAACTATGATAGCTAACCAAAAATTTTAGCGGCGTTTGGTGAGGTGAATACACAATACTTGACAATATATTAAATATGAATAAGAAGTTAAAGCATCATTCATAATATTCAATATAAGTTGATATTGCTCTTAATAAATATAGAATGACTAAAAAGTAGATAAAAATGGATAAAAAACTTTGCAAAGACATTCCTTCACAATGCTATTGCTACAAGAGGAATTTCACAGAGAACTGTAGAAAGTATCAGGCATTCTTCATACCAAAAACTGCATTAACTAGTGGCACTATTATTCAGAAAATAGTGAACTCAAAAATATTATTTCATGTTGCATATCTCTTCTTCAAACAAATAAACATATTTTCTCAATAAAAAGTCATAAATAACTTTCATATACAAATTTAAGGTTAAAAGAATCCCACAGATGACAGATATTCGCTTGACGAACCTTTTTGGACAACCCAACGATGAAGTTATTCTCGTTGTTGACGACACAATCCGATTTTTCGTTGCTAAAGGTGAAATTTTGATGGGATCAAAGGGAAGAAAAAGTCAGAAATTTTAAAAATATATAAAATATATATATATCGTGGCTTGAATGAGAAGCTTGATATATTTTTTCTGCTACTTATCTGTTGTGTAGAGGATTTGGACCTGTATAAACTTTCCTCATTTCTGCACCAAAAATTTCATTTCCATCCTTCTTCGTTGCATTTTCTTTGGAGCCCTTATGGATTTTAACGGAATTCATAGCAGAAAAAGGAGCATTCTGATCTCTTTCTGCATAACAAAGATTAATCTCCCACTGTGCAAGAATCAGCAGAAGAAAACACAAGAAGCAACTCAATTCTCTGCCCATATGTTTATCCTTCTTGTGAAAATCTCGAGTCATATGGCATGGGATTCCGATCCAAAAAAAAAGAAGCAGCTTTTTCTTCTACTTATTTCTTCAGCCAAAAAAAGATGATTTCTAGATGTGGGTTGAAAACTGAAAAGGAATTTTTATAAAGTATGTAGAACTTTTTGTTTAGCTAGATGCCTTGGAGATTGAAGAAGAGAGCAGCAAGGTCAATGTGCATAGATTTTGCTGCACTGTAATAAATTAGGTGTTAACAGCTTATAATTTGTTGGAAACTTTTCTTTTACTTATTTCAGAGCCAAATTTGCAGCAAAAGCTCCGCACAAAACACTAGCAAAGAAAGGGGGGGTGTTTAAACTGCAGTTAGTATATCAAATACTTTTTACACAACCTTGTGTCATGTGAAATGAATCATTTTCTTGGTTTTTTTCTTTATTGTGGGGGCAGTGCCTAGTGATGTTGCAAGGAAACTGTGTGTTTCAAGGATTAAATTTATAGAAAGCATGCCATCAATACCTGTTACAGGGACATCGTCAGTGCACTTCCGAGATATATAGCAATAAACCCGCAATAAGCTATCTTGCCTTGCCACATGGGTAGGGGAGTTCTTTAGGTCCGTGACATACTCCCCCACTCAATCCGCTAACGCCCTCGTAGCGGACATGTGCTTCGCGTCCTCCCGCATTGCATCCTCCCTTCAAGTTAGTGGGTTCAACTTTTCCACACAATTGCGACATCATCCCTCTGATGTACGGGTGTCCACAGTGCCCCTTGCACCTCTTCCCGCAGTACCCCTCGTACATGTCGCCTTCAACACCACCTTCACCCTATGCCCCTTCGGCATTAGTTCCTCAGTGGACGGCGCCCCTGGCCGCTGCATCACACGCATGTTGAAGTTCACCACAAATGCCCCCACTATTTTCAATTTCCACCGCAATGCCTCGATCAAAGCTCGTGCAAAGCAACATTCACGCAGTAGGCAAAATCGCTTCCTGGATGCCCCCTAACATCCATCATCCACGAAACTTTTCCATCCTCGTTTCCCACTTACCGACCGCTTTGTCTCATGTTGGAGGCCGCAAGATCTTCTCCGCAGGAATGTACATTGCTGGCCTTGGATAACCAACAACGCAACATTCGGAGCGGACCGGCTCTGATACCACTTGTAACGGACCTCCCGTTCGGCCCTTGAGGTTCCAGGGACCCCCAAGGCAGCCTACCCCACACATGCGACCGGCAAGCTCACGATACACAACATGAGCACAACACAAGGATAGAAAGCATGCCATCAATACCTGTTACAGGGACATCGTCAGTGCACTTCCGAGATATATAGCAATAAACCCGCAATAAGCTATCTTGCCTTGCCACATGGGTAGGGGAGTTCTTTAGGTCCGTGACATACCTCCCTTAAGTAAATACAGATTTTTATTTTTATTTTTTCTCTCCAATAGTTTTAAGTATTTAACATCCATTATTTAGTTCGTGATTAAAATCTAATTACTTACAATTAAATATACTTTTTTTCCATATATTAAATCACCTATTTATTACCTACACATTGTGTAGAACCACAATTTATAATCACTTAATTTATAATTTAACCACGAAGCAAACATGATCAAAGCAATTAATTAATTTTTTTTTTATTCAAGTCTCGTCTCCTTCTTTTTATTAGTATGCACGATAAAAGACGAAGTTGGATTGCACATGAGGATACGTATCAAAGACGAAATTTAAAGAATGTATCATCTCTTTAAAGTTTGAAGGCTATACTTTTAGATAAGATGATTAACTTTCCGTAACTTATCTTTTAAAGTGTAATGATTGTCGAGACTGAAGAGGTCTATATAATGTACGTACACCAATGAATCCCCATGTCTCTACAATAGAATTGGATTCATAACCTAACTTTAGCTAATTGTAATGTGAATTCTAACCACTGCAATCAATTAGTCAATAAAGTATAAATAGAATGACATAATTAAAACATATAATCATATCATTAATTATATCAATTGTCCTCAATGTAGGGTATAATCATATCATTAATTATATCAATTGTCCTCAATGTAGGGCTGCTGCCCCCTGTGCTGTGAATCAAAATCTCTTGAACTCGGCTAGAGGTTTTTAATTCATCTCTTTTTAAAAGAATAAAAATTAATAATATTTCTAGCCTGGTGGCCTGATGGGCATGTTGGACCAAATTGACCCAATCGACATCTCTATACGGTCGGTAAATTATGTTAAAAATCATTATGGACATGTTCGGTAAATTGTATAAAACAATACTGTACGTTACAACATATAAAATTTCATATTTATTTTTAATAACGTTCAGTTCGATGTAATTCAGTACATCGGATATGATCCAAATACTTGTGTAAAAAGTAATAAAAGGTTTGTTTTTTTCTAAGTTATGGATGAGCATATCATCATTTGAGAAAAGACTAGGACAATTAAGGGGTTTTAATGTGTGGAGACATAGATGGGATAAAAATATCAGAATTTTGTTTGTGATCACTTTCTTTGTGGAAATCATTTTGTCTCTGTTTACTTTTGAATCCTAAAAAAGTAACTGTGCACCAATGTTATCGACAACATATTAAAAATATTTATTTTTGCACCAAAATTTGTCCCCAACCACCCATTCCATGATAGGCATTTTATATGATTTTTCTTTTTCTTTTTCTTTTTCTTTTCGTCAAAACAACATCAAGCCTAGGCAGATGATAAAATAAATTGGAATTAAAGAAAATGAAAAAAAAAAAAGAAGAAGAAGAAGAAGAAGTAACTAAGTTGAAACTAAAAATAAGTTTGATGACTACAATTATAATTCCTCGAAAGTTTAATGATCAATTCGAGTAATTTATCTAATACCTTACACCGATATGACTTTATATTGTGCAAAACATTGTTGATAAGCGCCCAATGGATGGCAACTAGCTAAGTTTCTGTTTGATGCAAAAACTTTAAAATTCTTTTTTATTTTCTAAACCCTTTTTTAACTTGAGGAAATTGCATTTCATGGCATTTTTTGGAACGGGGTTTTCAAAAATGCCACTTTTTAAAAATCTTTGCAAGAATGTCATTTTTGGACTTTTTGCCCCTTTAGAGAATTTAAACGTCCTACACGACATCGTTCATTAAATGAGATTTGACTACATGAAAAAGTTGTACCAAAAATTGAAAAAATGTTGCATCCAAATAACTCAACTTTCAAATTTTGAAAAAAAAAGGTGAAAAACCAAAAACTAAAAATACAACTCAATTGGTCTATCTTTATCTTTCAAACGCTCATTTAACCCTAAACTCACGTCCCTCTCTCTCATTCGAGCTGTTAAAATCCCACCGCAGATGAAGACCACCATTAGTCTATTGAGTTTCGCTGTTTTATCTTTCTCTTTTCATTTTTTGCCCTCGTCTCTTCTGATTCTTTTCATTTAGGGGTGTTGAATAATTTAGGATTTATGTATATTATTAATGAAATTTTTTTTTCTTATAACTATATTTTTCACTCTTGTTACATGTAAATAATGTTTTAGGAATCGAATATTGACTTGGTGCTTTGGATTTGGAATTTGGTCACCATCCAGAGATATTGATAACTTTTCTATTTCAAACATTCCATTTGGATCCAATAGGTGATATTCATGCTTTCTTCATTTTTTGTTTTATTTGCTAAATTTACATTAAAAAGTATAATCTAAATTATCCATACTTTTGTTCGACTAAAACTAGGTTGGTACAAGTCTTGGTTTTTAATCAATCCATTATTGTGTTCAACTACGTTTTAATATTTGGATGGTTCTTGGGTTATTTGCATGTTGTTTAAGTGTTGGGTCGTTTTATTTTCATTCTTGGAATTGTCTTTGCATTTACATTTACATAATAGTTGAGTACATGAAAAGTGTTGTTATTTGAAGCTATGAGTATAAGACTAATCATATTTGTCAAAACACGAGCCTTCATGTCTTGAAAAAACAATATAAATGTGAAATGTAAATGTCAATCCCGACAGTTATGGAATCATATGTCAAGATGAACTATCGTTTCGATAGTTAGGCTCTGAAATTCTCGACATTGACTCACGTATCTCTTGGTCCCATAAGCCAAATTTTGTCAAGCTTCTCTTCTCTTTTACGTGTGGTTTTAGGGTTGAAATGTATGACATATTATCATCTGAGCATCATTGCTACTTCATGAAATGTCACGAAGTTCCCTATGCTAGTGGGGTATTGGAGGCGGATGGTAAGTTCCATAATAGAGAAGTTATACAACGTCAAATTATTATGTTATATGTTAAGCATGTTTAGTTGAAAATTAATGTTCAATTTCGATGTTATACTTTAAATGTTGGTAGAATCTGTTATCTTCTTCCATTATTAAATTTTGGTACTAATACGACTCAAACCACGTTTGCCTAAGAGTATACACTGATCACTGATGTACCATTAGCATCGACCATACCTGTTCAAGGTGACGATGTCATTAACACAAAGAGGCGGCGATCAACATGCGTTCGATTGCCTGCTGCATCGGCCAGGACTCCATTCACGAAGAAGTAGAAAGAGAGTCAAGCTGCATTAAATCAAGCAACATATCCGATACATTCTAAGAGTTAACTAGGGAAAATAGTTACCTATTCTCAAGGAAAGCATATTGTTGTTTTAGGTAATTAATGACGTGATAGTACTTTTGGTTGTGTTTCTTTCACAATGGAAAAGTATTGTGATAGTATTTTTGGTTTAGCCTTCTACTTTAGATTTGTTTTACAGTTCTTAGTAGTGATGCACTTTCTTTCATTTTGGTATAACCTTCACTTAAACTTTGTGTGCTCCTAGGGGAAATTTGATGGTAATATAGCAGAATTTGTTAATTTTGCAACTAATTTATGCTTAGGCTATCGGCTATATTTTGTTCTCTAGTTTTTGCCAGGGATTCAAGTGGTGACATATGTACATAATATTGTGCATCCGATTTTCCGTTATGCCCGAATTTTTAGTCTAATTCACTACTTTGCATTGAACTATCGAGAATTATTGAGGCAATCTATCAAAATCGACAGCTGAACTATCAGTAGTTAATGAAATATTTTGTCTAAGTAACTACTTTGCATGTGATGTTATTTCTACACTATTAATACCTACAAACGATAATGACATGAAACTGATAATGTAATATAAAATATTTAACGCATCATTGTGTGATGCAAAATACAACTTCAACATTTGAACATCATTCTTATTTACATGCTTAAAGTTCGAACGTGATTTGAACATGTGGCTCGGTTATGACCAACTTTTCCATACCGATAGAATGAAAGTGGCACATTTAAATATTTAAATCCAAATAATAGCAAACATGTGAAACCAACGGTTGAAATGTGTATCCCAACATTTCAAAAATTTCGAATTCAATAGTTTGTTTCGACATTAAAAAAATAAATAAATTCAAGAACCAACCTGAATTGGTGAATAATAACTTGAAAAATTTCAAATACATATGACCATATTGTACTTAACAATTCAAAATTAATAAATTATAAAATAAAAACATAAACAATTTGTAAATGCCAACCTCTTAAAATGGAAGATGAATTCACCAATAATTTCATCTCGTTGTTGGAATGGAGAAGATGTGAAGAAAGTTGGGTTTTTTTTTTCTTTTTTTTTTTTTTGTATGGAAATCGGTTTATACATTCATATGATTTTTTTAAATTTTTTTTTTTTTTTTTGCTTAACAATTCATGTTACCCGATGTATTATACGTACATCCAATGGATTCTAATACACAACTCAAAACATCACCCCATTGCATTAATAAGCAGTAATTAGCATTAAATGCTTCCGAAAAGATATATCTAAGGGTGATTTGAATATTTCACACAAAAAAGTGGCATTTTTAGCACCATTTGTAAAAGTGACAGCTTTTGATTTATTTTCAAATTTGTGACATTTATGAAAATGTCCCAATAACTTTACATTTTCTCAATAAAATAATTTTGTACACGAATCTATAAAATTTTTCTACTTTTTAACCATACATTCTTTTAAAAAAATAAAAATTGACAAAATATATTATCAAAAAATCCACATGAAACAAGCTCTAAACAAAAAGATAAAATGCTTTTGACTGAATGAGTATAATGTGCACAGTTCACTATCATTACAGCAAATGATGAGAGTTGCTCTCCAAGCAACTAAGGTTTATCTTTTTCTTTCCCTTTTTAGCTTTTTTTTTTTTTTTCCTCCCATCTTTATCATTTGGTCTAACTCATGGTGTGAGCATCATTGTAATATCCACTATTAGGGTTCGATTTCTCAATACGAGATTTGTATATTGAAATACTATTATGACATTGTTGACATAAGATATTCGAAACGACTGAACAAGATAATTTTATCATATACATGTCAAATTATATAAAATATAATTTATATTTTATATATCTCTTGACAATCCAATATAATTGGATGCAAACGCTAAGCCTAAAAAAATTATTTTTAAGTAAGTGATTTATTTTGTTGATCAAGTTTGAAATTACAAAGTAAGTTACTAATTTTGACTCCAAATCAAAAGTTACTTTTGAAATACTTTACTTTTATTTTTACTTGACATATTCTTTCGTTAGATGGGCTGGGCTGCCTCAAATGGTAAAAGCCCCATGGATATGATAAGGCTGTTAATTAAAGGGAAATTACAAAAAATCAGGCATTTAATTTTTCAAATTCAATATTCAGGTGTAAATTTTATTTAATCAAAAATCAAGTATTGAATTAATAATTAAATCAAGTATTAAATATTATATATCCAACCCCTCCCCAAATTTCCTAAATCTAATCCAAACCCTAAATAATTCATTTCTCTCCACTCTCTCACCTGCACCACCGTCCGCCGCCTCCCTCCCTTCTCCTTCCTCTTCCCACTCCCTCCCTTCTCCTTCCCCTTCCTCTTCCTCTTCCCCTTCCCCCTCCCTTCCTTCTCCTCTCTACGCTGCTATGAACGGCAGCAGCAGCATCGCGACGCTGCTGCAGTTCACAGCGTCAAGCGCTGTTGTGAATCACAGCAGTGTCGAGTCGCAGCAGCACCTCGACATTGCTGCTTCCACAGCAGCGTCGCGACGCCGACATTGCTGCTTCCACAGCAGCTTCGCGACGCAGGAAGCGGCGTCGCGACGCTACTGTGGACATTTGGGTGTGGAGAAGTAGGAAAATGGGCTTTGCTGCTGGGGGCGGCTGGAGATGAGGGCTCATCCTCGGGGGACTCTACTGGGGTGGAGACCAATATAATGGAGGTGGAATTCCCTGCAACACTTGCGATCGTCGACTGACAGTAGCGGCACACTCCCTATGCAGCGACGACATTCGATGCGATCCATTATTCTTCTTTTTCGTCTTTTTTTTTTATGCGGTTGGGCGTGGTGTTGTGTGCAATGTTGGTGGTGGTGTTGTGGTGGTTGGGTGCGGTTGTGATGGTGTGATGGTGTTTTGGTGTTGTTAGGGGGTTTTAGGTGATTTTTATTGGTTGTCCAGGTAGTTGTGTTGGTGGCTATGGCGGATCTGGTGGTGGTCGTGGTCGACGGTGGAGACGGCTATGTTGGGTTGGTGGAAGTGCTTTGTTTGGTGGCTGTGGGTGGTGGTGGTGCTTTGTGTGGTGATGGTGAGTGAAGTAGTGCTGGTGGTATGTGACCAAGTATTTGGTTATCTGTGACCAAGTATTTAACTGTGACCTAAAAATTTGACAATATGTGATTGAAAAATAATCTGTGACCAACAAATTTAAAAATATGTAATCAATGAAATTAACCATTTTTTTATCTGTAACCTAAAAATTATATAATCTCTGACCAATTGCTTTGGAAATATGTGACCGTGTGACCTATAAATTTTGATTTGTGACCAACAAATTAAATGTGACCTATAAAATTTTTGAATTGTGACCATAAAATAATCTGTGACGTATAAAAATTACTATTTGTGACTGAAAAATAATATGTGACTAATTAAATTATAAATATGTGACCGGAATGATTGCAGGAATAGTCGTCGGAGCAGTCGTCGAAATGGTCGTTGGAGAAGAATGGTCGCTAGAATGGTCATCGGAGAAGAGTGGTGGTCGAAATGGTCGCCGGAATACTCCCCGAAGCAATAGGGGTGGTGCATGTGGGGTGGGTTTAATTTTTGAATTTTCAAACTATAAACATGATTTTTGAATTGATGTAAACTAAACACCTTATTTATGAATTTTTCCCGTTAATTAAACCGGCAGGGCTTCAAAATTCCACAAACATTAAGGAAATTTGCACTATTAGTCCTCAACCTATTTCTTGTTAGCATATTGAGTACTTTATTTTTCACTGTAATTCACAATTATTTCTAGATGACAAAAATCATGCAAATATTAGCTAAAACCCAACTTCTCAAAAAGAGATGCGGAAATGTAAGTTAACTTCAAAGTCAAACGGCTGTTTTGCAAACATTTCTTTAAAAAATTGTTTTGACTATGGAATAGTCGCAAATATGAAATATTAGACATTTTTTTTTCGTAATATTTTTTTTAATTGTGCGAAATTATTGTTTGATTAGGATACAATCTTTCATTTTAATATTATTTATAACTTTATGAGTAGAGTCTTCTAATTTATTACAATAAAGTTATTTATAAATCGTTTATAATTTTCAACATGGAATCGGAACGGGTTTAATCTGATTACAGGTTAAACTTGCAAGCTTATGCTCTGTAGTTAGTTTCTATTAAAGCATTTTCAATCGTTGTATAAAATTAAAATATATCTAGATTGTGATTCAAATCTCCGAAGTGAACGTAAATCTCTCCAATGAAGAGACGGAAAAGAAATGAAAATTGTATTTTCGACATAACATGTAATAGATATATGACAGCAATTTTACACCATCAATGAAGATGCTTTTTGATACTTTCATCTGGGCCAAACAAGTTTTCAATGGACAATGGATTATTGCTTCTCGGTTTTACTGCCAACGGTGTTTGCAAGTTTTGTTGTGAAGTAGTGCAGACAGATTGGCGATTGTTCATAGAATCGGAGTCCGTGGCAGAAATTTAATTTCTTTGGTACAGGATCATGAATCAAAAAATTTCAGTGCATAATTGTAATTCAGGTGGCGAAATTGTTTAATATTTATTGCAGACATCTCAATCTTCCCCAAATTCCAGTGAACTCTTGCCGTTTCCCTTGATATTTGGCTCTGTGTGCATGTTCTGAAGTATATTTTAAGTATGTTTTCATTTTTTTCATATGATTGCATAACCTAATGTATTTATATTTGATAAAAATTACTTGCATTGCCAGTAAAGTAATGGTTAGTTTTCAATACAAGTAACCTGTTCCAAATGTTGACCGATAAAAATTTTTATTTTAAGATTCTTAATTTATGCATAAGATGACCGGTAAAGTAATGGTTGGTCTTCATTGTCCATAATTTTTTCAACTTACAATACCATCAGTAG
The DNA here is from genome assembly GCA_035079005.1 of Fraxinus americana. Taxonomy (NCBI): domain Eukaryota; kingdom Viridiplantae; phylum Streptophyta; class Magnoliopsida; order Lamiales; family Oleaceae; genus Fraxinus; species Fraxinus americana. The sequence continues at coordinate 51,348,463 of CM068706.1, read as the reverse complement.
AAATTTATGCAAATAAGATGATCATCCTCCAAATTAAATCATATAAAACACACTGGAACTCCTTATCTCGTCAACCATACATATATCCTCGCAGTTTCTCTCTCCCCCACAGCAAAATATACCCACAAGAAGGAAACACAAAAAAAATCTAAAAGGATAAATACCAATAGTGACTTCACGCATGTTCGTCATATTCACCTTCCTCCTCGTAATCACCTTCCTCATCTGCAGTAGCATCCTGGTACTGCTGGTACTCTGAGACGAGATCATTCATGTTGCTTTCGGCTTCTGTGAACTCCATCTCGTCCATACCTTCACCAGTATACCAATGCAAGAAAGCCTTCCTCCTGAACATAGCAGTAAACTGCTCACTCACTCTCCTGAACATTTCCTGAATGGAGGTCGAGTTCCCAACAAAGGTGGATGCCATTGAAAGCCCTCTTGGTGGGATATCACAGACACTTGATTTCACGTTGTTTGGAATCCACTCAACAAAGTATGAAGAGTTCTTGTTTTGAACGTTAATCATCTGTTCATCCACTTCCTTGGTGCTCATTTTGCCTCTGAACATGGCTGAGGCAGTGAGGTAACGTCCATGGCGTGGGTCAGCAGCACACATCATATTCTTGGCATCCCACATTTGCTGGGTCAGCTCAGGGACTGTAAGGGCACGATATTGTTGGGAACCACGAGATGTCAGTGGAGCAAACCCAACCATGAAAAAGTGCAAACGGGGGAATGGGATCAGGTTGACAGCAAGCTTTCGTAGATCAGAGTTAAGTTGACCAGGGAATCGAAGGCAGCAAGTGACCCCGCTCATGGTTGCAGAAATTAAATGGTTCAGATCACCAACTGGGGGAACAAAACAAAACCATAATAAGCAATTGAATGATTTATACACTAGTTAAGGAGTGTGTACAAAGTACATGTACTTTTATCAACACTTCTGAATTAGTAAGTTACTCGAAAGGAAATAAGTAAAACATATTCTGAGTTACTGATAGTATTTTTGTCGTGTAAATTGGAGATTAGCTGACAGGAAAATGAGTTATGTGATGCACATATTATTTCATCTTTTCTTGATTAATAGACACATGTTACACCCCAAGAATAGTCAGTATGAAACGTATTCCAGGGAAGGAAGGTTTTCTTACTTCTGTCCCAAATTTATATGACACAGATCAGCCACAAACAACCATTTTCAACCACACCTGTTAAGTTATAAATTACGATATATAATAAGTTACGATATTAAAATTCCAGAGTGAATTCAGACCCATATCTCATGCACAACAAAGATAATAGACTAACAAAGAACTAAAAAAATATCAATTCTTCGCCTTTAAATATGAGCTTACAGTAAGTTTATCACTAGGACACATAAGAGCACAAACAAGGAACCAACCACTCAAAATAAATCAAAGCAAATTAGATGAACTATAAAGGGTATCTCAGGCAACTTCAGATAGCACCACCAAGGATTTCAGTAAAATATACTCACAGCTAGGAGTGGTAAGTTTGAGGGTCCTGAAACAAATATCATATAAAGCTTCATTGTCTAGCACCATGCATTCATCTGCATTCTCAACAAGCTGATGCACTGAAAGTGTGGCATTGTATGGTTCAACCACAGTATCTGAGACCTTGGGTGAAGGGAACACTGAGAATGTCAGCATCATCCTATCCGGGTACTCTTCCCTAATCTTTGAGATCAACAAGGTACCCATGCCAGAACCTGTTCCTCCACCAAGCGAGTGGCACACTTGAAACCCTAGAAAAGCAAAAGCAAATTTCAGACAAGGGCATACTCAATTTTTAAATCCCAAAAAATTAAGACTTGCGATGTCCATCTAGGAAGTGAAATCCCTAGTGAAATTTATATTGTAAATGTTGCAAGAGATCCATATCGCTGAAACCCATGAGCTCTGTAATCAACAATTTTAAAATAAACAACTTAATCATACTTAAATGTCACAATTTACCTTGAAGACAGTCACAATTCTCAGCCTCCTTTCTCACAACATCAAGAACCGAGTCAATAAGCTCAGCACCCTCTGTGTAGTGCCCTTTAGCCCAGTTATTTCCAGCACCAGACTGACCAAAGACAAAATTATCAGGCCTGAAAATCTGGCCATATGGACCAGTGCGGACACTGTCCATAGTTCCAGGCTCCAGATCCATGAGCACTGCACGTGGAACAAACCTCCCACAGGACGCCTCATTATAGTACACATTGACACGCTCTAATTGCAAGTCAGAAGTTCCAACATAGCGGCCAGTTGGGTCTATGCCGTGCTCATCACACACAACCTCCCAGAACTTTGATCCAATCTGGTTACCGCATTGGCCTCCCTGAACGTGAAGAATTTCTCTCATTTTTTCCCTACAAGTACAAAAAAATGTCAGGCACCATTCAAATTGCATCCACACAAAATGAAAATATTCAATTTTCTATGTTTTCCCAGAATCTAGTCAAGATTGACATCAAATCTCTGAAAATATTGAAACGTCTATAATATCCATTATACGCTACAATGAAGCGACAGATTCTTCTGATATAACCGTTGTTTAAAACCAAGTTAAGTGACGCATTAGGATCAGAATTTAAGAATCTGAAAAATACAAAGAAAGCTAATACATAACTGAAATTGGATTCCAGTAAGCTAAAGAAAATAAGAAATGTTTAACATCCATATCTTCACCAGATTTGCCAAAATTCACTGGAAATATATAACTATATAAAGCACATTTACTGATCTGACTAAATGGGAACACAATTAGAATTGATAAAAGTTGCCCAAAACATTGTAAAAATATCCCAAATAAACATTAAAATTAACGATCTACTAATTTTACAGCATTCAATTGTATATGGTACCCATAACTAATCAAATAATTAATTTTTAACTTGAATATTCACAAATCTATAAAAACATTAGCATAATAAACAATATGCGCCAAAGAATAGAAAGATCTAAAGTATCAAGAGAGAAAAATACAAGAGCTTAAACATTTTAAAAATAACTGCTCCACCAAGACTTTCACATTCATTTCAAGAGGAAGTCAAAAAAATTAAAAACACCAATTTACACGATAATTTCAGGAATTTAAAAATCAAGCTACATAATGTGTATATCGGATTTTGAGGAAAAAAATGATGAAATACCAAAACTAATAGGGTTTTGAATACAAATTCAAAAATTACCAATTCTACAGGAATTAAAAACATTTAATATTCTACTTTATACAACAAATAAATAAAGGTCTGAACACAAATTTGAAAAATTACCTTGAAATTTTGAGGACAGATGAAGAATCTATGAAGCGGATCGATAGAGAAATATCTACTCGATCGATGAGAGAGTGAGTGTGGTGGAAAATTTGAACCCCGGGAGACAGATTTTATATCAGTGAGAGGACGGATCAACGACCACGATTGTCACCCTCCTGCTAATTGTGGGCCATTACTGGCGTCCGATTGTGGGAATAGACGGCTATGATTGAACAGGGGCTTGCTAATAATTCAGATTTGAAGTGTTTCGGAAAATGAAGAGTTAAATGACGAATGAGGCCTTTGAGTGAATTACATAAATACCCTTTGACTATTTTCTTTAGGGATGAGACTTTTTATTCACAATCCAACACTTTCAATCCTAAATTTCAACATTTAGAGCTTGTTTGGGAGGGATTAAAATCAGATTAAAATTGAAAATATAGCCGTTATTGTTGACTTTTATTAGACGAGTAGGACCCAATAACGGCCATATTTTCAATTTTAATTGGATTTTAATCCCTCCCGAACGGGGCCTTAGGCTCCGTTTGGGAGCCATTCTTTTTCAAATAATACATTTTATCTTTCACATCAAGTGGGGTCCATAGAGAATGTGTGGTTGAAAATGAAGGAAAAGTTATTGATGTGATGGAAAATATTATTTTATTGAAAAATGTGTGGTTAAAAATGAGTAGAAGAATGAGAATGAAAATTTTAATGGTTACCAAACGGAGGCTAACTAGAACTATTTTAATTTGTGAAATTAAATGTGTAGAAATATTTAACGATGTGACAAAAATGGCACCACTTATAATTACTGAATTTATGATTTTAAGAGGAAACCGGTACAGATTGAACTGAATGCTTACCAAAGTGCAATGTAAAATTTTGCCATGACAATGAATACGACCTTGCTTCTACCAACGAATTTCACTTCCTTGACCATTATAGAAACTTTTGAACCTTTAACATATAATATGAGCAAAATGTAAATATTTGATTAGCAAAATAGTTTTCTTACTATTTCAAAAATATATTAATTAAAATTAAAGCCTAAAAATGATTTATCACTTGAACCACCGATCAGTCGGTTGAACCACTAACCCGATGAGCCGATGACTTTCTCGGGATTGAGTAATTGCATCTTCAAGAGACTTTTTAAATATGAGATACTCTCTATTTTAAAGAGTCAACATTTAAAGTCAGGTTCCAAGAGACTCTTTAAATTAACATTTTAATTTAGAGAGTGAGTTTGGCTCTCCAAAACTCACTCTCTATAATTAAATGCATTCAAAATATTTTAATTTTCAATATATGAAAACAATAAAATAATCTAAAGAAAAGCTAGTTAGAATAAAAGATAAAGAAAAATAATAAATATTTTTTTGGAGTAGTAAAATTAAATGTTAAATATAAAGAGTTTGTTGGAGTACTTCAAAATTTTAACTCTATAAATTTATAGATACTCTCCAAATAATAGAATATATTTTTTAAAAATAGAGAGTTTATTGAAGATACTCTAATAACTATGTAATAAAGTATTGAGGACAGAAAAGTAAATATACGTTTGCAATCATTGGAGATGTTATATTACACTCTAAGCATAAGCTGATTCAGTATCTCTTTCCAATCCAATTGGATCCGCGCCAAACAAAATACCAATTTTTGGCGCGTAAATAAAACTCTCCTTGTTATTGGATCTTATTATCTTAGTGAATCGCGAGCTCGGAAGGCGAGTGAAGCCGGCTGACACGTTTGGAAATAAATAGACAAAACAGGCCTGCCTATAAATAAATCGGCACCTCACATGAAATAAAGTTGTCGCACGTGTCGGCCAGCCAATACATGTACGGGTGGCAATCGATAATAAATTTAGCCCGTAGACACATGAACTCATAGGGATGGCAACGGAACGGGGCGGCACTGGTCTGGGCGGGCCCTCCCCGACCCCCTAAGAAATTTCCCGCCCCATCCCCGTTTAAGTCGGGGCGGGAGGTACGTCCATTCCCCGTTTATTCTCCCGTTTAATTTTTTTTTTTTTAATTTTTGATAATTTATTTTTATTACCCATATTCATTAGATTTGGACAAATAATTTTAGTTGCTATTTTCTATTAGAACTAATAAAAAATTTCATTTAAAGTATTGAATTCTAAAAAAAAAAATTTTTTTTTTAAACGGGGCGGGGCGGGGACCCCGTTACCCGTCCCCGCCCCGTTACCCGTTTAAGCGGGTTTTCCTTGCCCCATTCGGGGCGGGGCCCCGCAAGTATCGAGTTTGTCGGATTTTTTTGTCATCCCTATGAGCTCACCTCGACCCTATGGGTGAATCGAGCTTGGCTTGTGTGAAGCTCAGCTCATGTTTAAATTTTATGATTGGCTCGATCCTTTGGATGGAGAGCCTCACGAGTTAAGATGCTCATTTTTTATTTTTATTTTTTGTATTAAGTTTTTTTGAGGATAATAAATTTTAGAATAATAATTTTTTGTAAAATGTGTGTTTGAAAAGTAGGAAAAAATTTTAAATACATACGAAATATTTCATTATGTAAATGTATGGTTGAAAATGAGTTTGAGAAAAAAAGAATTTTGTTCTAATGGTTGTCAAACATAGGCTAAATAAATTAATTAACAAAATGAGCTTAAAATGAGCAATTTTTTTAAAAAAATTAATAAAATAAGTTCAAAAATGAAGGGCAAAAAATGAGTCGGTCTACGACTCCAAATGAGCCAGCTTCTTGGCTATTACCCACTAGTTGACTCGTGCCCACGAGTTCAAACAAGCCAGCTCAACTTGTGAAAAAAAAAATTGAGCTCATTTCGATCTATGACTTATCTCAAACCAAGCTGAGCCCATGGGTGGAGCCAAGTCGAGCCTGTGAGCTGCTCGACATGTCTACCACCCTTAAATACATGTCACGGGATTAAACACGCCAATTGTAAGTTGTAACCCTAGTTAGATTATGACCATGGATCATTTTATTATCATATTATTATTTTCATAAAACTTCTCTTGGCGTTTAAGCATCATTTTATCTTGGTGTAGAATATTGGCATTTTGGGAAAATTTTAATTGTTTCTTTTATTCACTTTTTATTAAGATCAATAGTTGATATTGAATGCGGTAAATATGTTGGGAAATGGGACAAATTTTCTATTCGTTCACGTAATCCTTGCTTAAAGAATTTATTTCAAATGAGAAGAATATAAAATAGAGAAAAATAACACATACGTAAAAAAAAAAAAAACACTCACATTGGAGAAAAAATTCATCAGCTATCAAAGATAAAAATATTACACTATATAAAAATTGTGTACAATCATATAGAAATTGTCACACATCCCGAACGGTTTGGCTCGATTCGGCCCACCACTCGAGATTGCTTGTGCTACCTGTATAAGTTATAAAAAGTAATAATAAATAATTTCTTGACTCAGTTCGAATGACTTCATATTTTTCAACAAGACATCCACTTTGTAAAAAAATTAAGAAATTAAGGATCCGTTTGGCATTACTTTTGTTTTTGCTTCTTGTAAAAGAGTTTTTGAAGAAATCTATTTTAATTTTTGTTTGGAAATTAATTTTTTTAAGCACTTTTTATTTCATTAGTATTTTTTGAAGAAGTCACATTGAAACAACTATCCTAAATAATAGTGGATGTCATGTAACAACTACACGCATCCCACGCTAACAACACTAATATATGAATCATGCTACATGTACAATATTTGTTGACAACGTCTTATTTGGCATCATTATATCCATTCATTTTAAAAAACTGTTTTCTACGTCACATATTAGGATTTTGACAACACATGATTGTCAACCAATGTTGTACACTGAGATTTATCCCTAATATATATGTGCACTATTAAAACTCACGGATTTAGGGGGATTAGGCCGGGTTGTAGCCCGGTTCATTATTATTATTTTTTAGTGTAAAAAAAATTATTGCACAAAATTTTTTTTATGTGTAAATTTATTTTTTCTACGTATTAGCTCAACTTGTAGTTCGATGATGCATCGTCTCTGATGGTTAAGCAAATCACTAATGCATTAATTAGTAACTAATATCACTAATTAACTTCCTAGTCCACTAAATGCAACTTATACATAAAATTTGGACTCCTTTAGTACAAAAAATAACTAATAAATTAATGAATAACACACAAAAGACCCACTAGGAAACTTCCAACATTCTCCCCATCTAACTGAAAATTTATAAAAGTTCAGTTAAAGAGTCTTCTCGTTCGCAAACTCCAAGCAACTTCTGTTATTTATGAAATGTAGCGTGTTGGTCTTAGAATCAAAGTTTGTACACCAAAAATAATAGTAAGATAAAATTGCATAAAAGAAAAACACACAGATTTTTCACCCCTTAGAGCCCGGATGTTCAGTTGGAAAGCCTACTCACCCGTTAAGCATCTACAAAATAGATTATACTCGAAAGATCTAAACACTTAGAGAGAAGACGAAGGAAACCCTAGAATATACACCACTACAGTACAATCGAAGAGTCGAGAAGGGGGTTATAAAAACCACCCTTAAAGCATCTCATCCAACAGTCCTGAATATACCACATGTAAAGCCAAGATCAATTAATTCATTAAAAAAGCAAATAGCTCAGTGGCCCAATAACACGGCAAAGTCCAATGACAAATGAAGAGACCCAATACCAGAATAGAGAGGCAGCCAACAACAATATCCACCTTGTTGATCTATTCTTGATATTCTTTTTGTGGATTCAAGACATAACTTCACTTGTTTCATTTGCTCTAAAGTTCTTGTAAAAGAAAAGAAAAACAATTAGTTTGTATTAAAGACAAAATAAAGCAGATATAGGATATAACTAAATTCATTACCTTCAGGATATGTTCAAAATTTTCAAACAGTTTCTGAATTTGTTTAGAAGTAATACCTTAGCACCAATATCAGAAGGATTAAACTCGGTTGGGATTTTAACCAAATTAATCAAATCATATTCAAACATATTTCTAACAAAATGAAATTTAATGTCAACATGTTTAGTCATATCATGAAATACAGGATTTCTACTTAAATGGATAGCACTTTGATTATCAGTATAGATTCTAACTACTTCATTCATGAAACCAATTTCATTCAAAAGACCCCTTAACCACAGTCCCTCTTTAGCGGCATCACAAGCTGCAATGTATTCAGCTTCTGTGGAGGATAATGCTATAATCTTTTGTAATTGGGATTTCCAACTCAAAGAGTAAAAACATAAGAACATGTGGATTTTATTTTATCTAAGTCACCTGTAAAGTCAGGATCAGTGTACCCTTTTAGGATAACACTTTCATTACATTTTTGAAATCTTAAACCCAATTTAGTCGAACCCTTTAGATAACTTATCATCCATTTAATAGCTAACCAATGTATTTCACCTGAATTAGCCATAAATCTACTAGGGATACTTATAGCATGAGCTAAGTCAAGTATGGTACAAATCATAAGGTACATAATAGAGCCAACATCATTAGTATAAGGTATTTTACTCATCATATCATATTCTTCATCAGTTTTAAGAGATTGTTCACTAGAAAGTTCGAAATGATTTGCAATACGCAAAGTCACAGATTTGCATTCAGTCATAGCAAATTTTTCAAGTACTTTATTTACATAAGAGTTTTGATTCACATACAAAACATAATTTTTTCTATCTCTTCTGATTTACATGCCTAAAATTCTTTTTGCTTGTCCTAAATCTTTCATTTCAAATTCAGTTTTAAGTTTTTCTTTAACAGAGTCAATTTTAGACTATTATGGCAAGCAAGAAGCATATCATCAATATATAATAATAAATAAATAGATTCAGGTCCTCTTGACCCTTTGAAGAAAAAACAGGAATCAAAATTACTCTTAAGAAACCCCAAATTCTGAACATAGGAGTAAAATTTCTTATATCATTGCCTTGGAGCCTGTTTCAAGCCATAAAGAGATTTCTTTAGCAAACGAACCTGTTCTGATTTAGAAAGGCAGTCTTAACATCAAGCTGGTCTAATTCCCAGTTGAAATGAGTTGTAAAGGCAAGTAGAATTATAAAAGATGTGTACTTTGCAATAGGTGAGAAAATTTTATTATAATCAATACCCTCTCTTTGTGTAAAGCCTTTCGCCACAAGTCTGGCCTTATATCTTTTACCCAATGTATTTGGTTCACCCTCTTTAATTTTATAAACCCACTTGCAATCAGCAATCTTTTGATTTTTGGGTTTATAAACAAGAATCAATGTCTTATTTTTAATTAGAGAGTCCATTTCTTTTTACATGCCAGCCAGCCAAAGTTTGGATTCGTTACTGTTAATAGCTTCTTCAAACGTTGTGGGTTCAGAGTTATCAGATTCAAGTTCAGAGTAGAAACTGACAAATTCATCAATGTTAATTCTGGTAGAGGGAAACATATTCCTTCTACCCATCTCTGGCGAACTGATAATTTTCAAGAGCAGTATCCTGAAATTGTTCTTCAGTATCAAATTCATTTTGAAGCTGATCTATTTCAAATTCAGTATTCTCCACCTCAGTCAAATTATCAGGTTTAGTAGAGTTATATTCTAGATTCTCCAGGACAGTTTCTTTAACAGGAGTAACATGATCAGTATTTTGATTTGAGGAGTTTTTACACAAGGGAATTGACTTTCATTAAAGACCACATTTCTACTAATGATAACTCTGAACCCATTTTTTCCTTTTACCCAAAGTCAAACACCCTAAGTTTAAAATAGTTTGGAGACTTTCGAGACCATAAGTGTTCAGAGATTTGAAAATTAATAGCAATGAAGGAATTATGTTGATCAAATAAGTGGCTGTCTTTAGGGCTTCTCCCCAGAAAATTTTTTGAAGGCTAGAACTAAGTAACATGCATCTCACATTCTCCAATAAGGTCATCTTCATTCTTTTAGCAATACCATTCTACTGAGAAGTGTATGTTACTGTTGTATGCCTCAAAATTCCAGACTCTTTACAAAAAAAGTCAAATTCATGGTTACAAAATTTTAGACCATTATATGTCCTAAGTGCTTTGACCTTTTTATTAGTCTGATTTTCAATCATAAGTTTTTATTGTTTAAAGTTTTGAAAAGTATCATATTTGTATTTCAAAAGAAAAATCCAAATTTTTCTTGAGAACTCATCAACTATTAATAAGTAGAATCTAAACCCACTTAAAGTATTCACTGATGCAGGACCCTACAAGTCTGTATATAAATACTCAAGTATTGAAGTGGATTTATGAATTCCAGTTTTGAATGGCAATTTGTTTTGTTTTCTAATAACACAATCTTCACAGAATTTTAAACTTTCAATATTATCCTTTCCAAAACATTTCAGTTTATTTAGAATCAGCAATCCCTTTTTACTAATATGGCCTAGTCTCCTATACCAAATTAGGGCTTTATCATCATGAGATTTCACAACTATAGAACTGTTTCCAACTAAAGGTTCAGCTTGTAGTGTGAAAATCTCATTGGATCTCGGAGAAGATATTATTTCTTTTGAGTTGAGACTTATTTTGGTTAGACTTTTATGAATCCTTATTTCATATTCATCATCCAGTTGTCCTAAAGAAATCAAGTTTCTTTGAAGATCGGGAACATACCTGGTCTGAAACAATTCAAAAGTGTGATTGTTTTCCAATAAGAACTTAAGGTTTCTAATACCTTTTATTTGACATGTCATATTATTACACATTTAAACTTGACCGCCACTTAGATCGGTAAAATTAGTAAACCATTCTCTAATGAGACACATATGGAAGGAACAACCAGAATCAAGAACCTATTCATTTAGGTTTCTTTTAGTTGTAGTAACAAGGACAACTCTCTGTATTTCAAATTCATTTATGCAGGCAATATCTGCAGACCCATCTGTGTGCCTGTTTGAATCTCGTTTTTTGGATTCAAAATTATTTTTTCTACAGTACTTTACACTAAAGGACGTGCAAATTGACTGAGCTGTGTCAGTCCTCACAATTCCCCCAATATTACCGTTGGACCAAAGTTCCCAAAATGCCCTTAACGTTGGTGAACATTAATTTTTTAGACAAGTTGGAACACATCTTTACCCTACAAGCTAAAGGCTCCACCGACAGAGGCTTCACCGCCGTAGCATTATTGAGCGATCACCGGTGCGATCCACTGATTGCCGGCACAAAATAGTCTGCCCACGCACATACCAACAACAAGCATCCTCATCGGCTCAACCTGTGTAGTCCAATTACGGGCGTGCACCTCACTCTGCGCCATCCTCCGATCGTCACTTCGAAGAGCACTACCCTTCCATGGACAACGATGGGTCACAGTGGCCGTGTTACCCGGACGAAGCGGTAAGATATTCCATGGTCAGAATGTTTTTGGCTCCATTTTTAACTTGCATCCTATTTCGCGAACATCACCGAACGGCGACCTTTTTTTTTCCTGCTTTGACTTGTCGTCTTCCGTCCAACAAACTTCTTAATTGAACATCCCATTTCTCCAATTGCAAAGACAACGCCTGGCAGTCGGGAGGCGAGAGACCCGTTGCCTCAACAGGTTCGAGCCGTCGTTCGCCTCAAAGTGACAATAAGGAAGTCGCACGATGGAACCCAACGAGCACAAAGTCTTCATTGAGACCCGCAACCGGTCATCGCCGAAGGACATCGACGTGGGAAATGCTTTCCCCCAACGTGGGCTCGAATCGCAGAGCGTTCAACGCGAACTGAAAGACTGGACTACAACCCAAATGAAGAACTATCGGAACAAACTCCGAATGCAGCACAAACACGTGTTCGAGTTCTTTGCGATGCACCTAATTGAGTCGCCCGAACGTTGGTGGAAGCCAAAATTAAGGTTAGTTATCTGTTCTCTATGTATTCGCCTAGCTGCAGATCGCAGCAAGTGCCTCGGATTGTTTCGACACTGTTGAATTGAGATTGTTGTTGATGAACGTCTGCCATCTTTGTTTGTTGTTTCTGTCTTGCTATTATGATGTCGAAAACATTGATACCATTACAAGTAATTACCTATTGGAAGCGTTGGGTAAAGTATAGGATGATCCAACCCTGTGTAGTTACTCTGAAAATCGTTCCTTTCGGTCTGGTTGACTCATAAGTTAGCTGTGAATCATTCGTTCGTTTTTGTTCGATAATAGAAAACAGGAATCATGTAGGATACATTCCGAAAACAGGATAATTAACCAGAAACCGTGAGTCCACTACCATACATAAGTGATTGGGAATTTTGTAAAATCAGAAAGTTTACATACCAGTTGTTGACTAACGAAGGTCATCTTTGTACATTCGACGTGGTTTTGTTTTGCACCGGATAAGTAATTACGTATGCATGAGTTAGTAGTTTGCGTTAATAGACCGGACCTTTGCTACATTTTTGCTACAATTTCCTAATTTTATGGCTCTTCGGCTTTACATTTTCGGCTTCTTCGTAACGTTTGGTGATTCAATTCTTTGACTGACTAGATGTAGTGCAACCGTTATTGTGCAGGATAATTCGAAATATGCAAAGTATAAAAACTTTGACTGCAGTGAGATATACGACACGTACGGGAAGTTGTTCGGCGACACGGGTGACGCGACGAAATATGCGCTATCTCCAACGAAGTTATCGCAGCGTGGTCTTGACTTGAGCACAGACAGCGACCGAGAGTACAGAGCCGACGCGGTGCCCATCAATGCGGAGGGGACTGATTCCAGTGCTAGTCCAGACGAGGGTAGAACATCCTAGCATATGAATATATCTAGAGGCCGTAGTGGGGAAAAAGGGAAATGCAAATACAGGAAACAGAGAAGGAAGAAGAAATCCTACGGTGCCCGTGAGGTTTCCGCCTCTCTTGAGCAAATGGTCAGTGTCGGAACTGATCTTGCCTCCATCGCGAGATCATATCAGAAGGACGTAATGTCAGTCGGCGACTGTGTTAAGGAACTACTGTCTTCCGGGCATGTACAGAAAGGTGATGAGGTCCACCTCTTCACACTGTGGTTCCTACGGGATAAAGACAATCGAAAATCGTACGCCGCTGCCGAGACACCGTACTTGCGCTTTAAGTTCGTTGAGTACTGCTTCGAGAGGGATAAGCGGTCTCTACCGCCTAACGTGTGAGCATATTCCGGATCCGTTGTGATGAGTCGCGTTGCCATTTTTTTTTTTTCCGTTTATTTGTCCTTTGTTCATGTATTACTAGACTTTTCTGTAGTTTTCTGTTTCTTTGGCTCTTTTTATGGGTTTGTAATATATTTGTGACGTTAACGATTATGTCAATTGATACATTACGAAACGAAGGCAATTTTATTCCACTAAACTACCAAATAAAATGGCTAAGTACTAATAACCAAAGGACACAAATTGGAAATGAAAATCTCGCCTGTTTGTTTTGCAGGGAATATATTCCCTTATCACCTAGAAAACAAATTACAACCTACAAAAAAGCCATGTACATGATGCTGCAAATCCTAGCCCTGCAGAGTGAAAACTATCACATGCCAACTTCTTAAGGAATATATTCCCATTGTTGTACTGTTTTCACCACAAGATTGGACAATTGAAATCAATAATACATACGTACGTACTGGACACTGGAACTTCACATCATCAAATCACTTGACTAAATACGCATGAGAATATATTCCTTCTCAGGTTTCAACCACAGGAGCATTTCAATTTTCATGTGGACAATATTGTGCACGCCTGTTTTTTGTACAACTGGTTTTCCAATACGAAATCATTTTCCTTTGGATGCATAAATACGCATGGCATGGCAACATAAAATTCCAGAGACACCACGCATAAACAAAAATTCCAGCCTCTGTTCAGCGTGCTACACCACGCATTTTTCAGAAGATATGTCGGACTACGTCGACGAGCACTCATCTTCCGAAACAGATTGCAGCATTCATCGAGTTCAGACGAAGATGTAATGCAGCAACTAGAGGATGACATAAACATGTGGCTGAAGTATTGCAGAATTCTCGAGCGCATTGTTCGGGATTACTTGACACCAAATGGAGCACGTCGATATTTATTCCCAACAGCGCGATGTGGCCACATTTTTATGCTACAAAATATCCATGTTTATCCTCAAACGTGTTTTCAGGAATTCAGGATGTATCCTCCTATGTTTATGTATTTCACGCACATCCTCCGTGATCAGTAAAACCTTTCCAGCAGCACAAACATTGACATCTACGAACAGGTTGGAATGTTTTTGTGTATACTAGCACATGGCAAAGGTTATCGTCAAGTTCAAACACTGTTCAATCATTCATTGCAGACCATCTCTTATTATTTCAAGAAAACCCTGCGTGCATGCGTAGCGTTCGCAGCGGACATGATTAAACCAGATCCGAGGTACAACGAAGGCGTAGCTCACCATCACCCACCTGATCAACGGTACCCCATATTCCAGGTGCACGGCCTTCATAAACTAGCATATTATACATTTTTAGCGCCTACAAATATGTTGTGTTTAAATTATCTCCAATGGCCACAGGATTGCATAGGTGCAATCGACGGCACACATGTCGGGGCTGTGCTTCCACGACATAAAAGAGAGAACTACATTGGGAGGAAGGGAATACCAACACAAAATGTTCTGGCTGCATGTGATTTCAACCTTTGTTTTACGTTCGTGTTGCCGGGCACAACGGGGAACACCCACGACATCGCATATTGAGCCGTCCATAGTCCGGAAATCAATTTTCCACAACCCGTGAATGAGAAATATTACCTGGTTGACTCAGGTTTCGCATATAGGCCTGGTTATATGGCTCCATATAAGGGCTCTGATATTAGATACCATTTTCAAGAGTTCGGCCGTGCAATGGATGGGCAACGCCGTAGGTTTAGAAATGCACGGGAACGGTTTAATTTTCATCACTCCTCATACCGTAACATTATTGAGTGTGCCTTCGATGTTTGGAAACAGAGGTGGAAGATAGTTGATCGAATGCCTGCTTACAATATGAGAGGGCAAACAGCTGTGGTCGTGGCCACAATGGGTATACATAACTTCTTAAGGAGAAACGGTCGGCTCGATGAGGGGTTTCGTAGAGCCGAAGAAGAAGATGACGACGAGGTAGAGATAGATCTACCAGATGAAGAAGACGAGATTGCCGCTGAACTCTATGCAATAGTAGAAGAAGACATGCCGTGGCAGCAACTACGTGATTACATGGCACAGGCGTTACGTTAGTGACTATGGAAGAAGTCGTAGTGGGCCACGTATGTATGCATTGTTCGTGTCGTACGATTCGGATGCTAATATGTCAAAAATAATATGCCAGTTCACGCATTATATCGGCCTTGGTAAAATGTATTAGTGAAATATTTTAATTACAATCGTGCATTGTATGTTGATTATAAAAAATAAAAATGTGTTGTATTTGAACTTTGACTTTTCAACACCAATTTGCCAAACAATAATCAAATGTAGAGATGTGTCAGACGAGAAACCAGCTGCCCACGTTACCTACCTTCACGTGGTGGCACCTACCACTACTTCAACTACAAATTGAAAGGGCATTTTTGGGATTACGCAATAAATTCCACCTGCCATTGTACCTTTACTTTGCAGGGCCAGCAGTCCAAGCTTCCGGACGTGTCATTTCCTTCCACCATGGGGCCCACGAACAGAGCAAATCACTGTTAAAAAACTTGGAAAAAACGGGCGTCAAACGGACCCTAATATTAAATTTTCCTTTCATATCAGATATTTTCTTGAATCAGTCTTTTATGAGATGTCATGTTTTACGACAATAATAACATTTTCGGACTTGCAACTTAGGTTTTGTTGGTTCTTATTCTGATTCCTGAACTTAGAAAATTGTGATTTTCCTTTCTTATGAGAATTAAAATTGCATTTATTCCCCTTTTTGTTATGATTAACCTTCTCCCTAACATTCAGACCTTCCTCTAACTTAGAGTACTTGACTTCAGTTTTTGATTCAAGTTCTCTATTTCTAAAAGATGGATATAACCATATCAACAGTAAGATCAGTTTTCCCATACTCTAAGGCATTTCTCAGTTCTCTGTATTTTTATCATCCAGTGCATTCAACAGAGCAACAATTTGTTGATCTTCAGATAGTTTTCATCACATCCAGTTAGTTCTTGAACCAGTCTTGTGAATTTGTCAATATTTTCTTCTAAACTGGAAGAGTGATTAAATCTAAAATTGTAGAATTGTCTAAGGAGATAGCATTTGTTGGGCATGATTTTAGTTAGATAGAGAGATTATAGCTTGGTCCAAAGACCCTGTGTATTAGTAGTTTGCCCAACCTTTCTAATAACAGTATCAGATAGATGAAAAAATATTGAACTCCAAGCAATCTCATCTAACTCCTGTCTTCTATAAGTACTAAATTCAGTATCCCGAGTCCCATCAATGGCAGCAACACACCTCTGTTGTAAGAACAGAGCCCTTATTTTCTGACCCCACAAACTAAAGTCTCCAATCTCTCTCCAAATTTCTACTTCAAATTTATGTGCAGTGGTCATGATTACAAACAAACTCACAGATTCAAGTTTATACACCACACAGAGTATAGCAGATATAGACAATGTAAAGAAAGTTAAAAACAAATATTACACAATTATAACAAGATAAGCAACTGATCAACAAGTGCAAATATATCAAAATAAATCGTCAATTTGACAGGTTTAAAGAGTGATAACCCTTAATTCTCTTACTCCCTCAGATTCCCAAATCCTCAAATGAGATCTTGGACAAAGGAAAGTAGAGGAGGATTAATGACCTTAAAAGCCAAATCAAATGTAGACAGAATAGTTTAATAATTGACTGAGAAATGAGAAGGGTACGGAGAATTATACTAGAGCTAAAATTTCAATGTTTCAAAAAGAGAAGTATTGTAAGAAAGTACCAGAACCGGTTCAATTATCCAGAATAATGCACAAAGTACCAACGAGTCACAGCAACTCGATGTTACCAGTAGTGAGCCGAGAAAAATCAGTATGAATCGAGGATGAGTCACCAACTCACTGTCACTCAAAATGAGTTCTCAAAAGGGCCACAACTCAGTGACGAGTCAAAAACCAGACCACCAAGAACTCGGTAGAAAATACAAGATTTTATAGATTAGTGACACTAGTTCGTTTTTCACAAAAACACCATCGAATCAAAAACTCTTGATAATCAAACACTAAGCAGATCAAGAAATTTAAAAAATGATCCAATCAAGAATTGGATTGAAAGAAGAACGTAACAAAAACTTCAGAAAACACAATTTGCTTTCAAGAAAAATCCAAGGGTTTTCAAAAAACGTTCAGATCTACAATTTATTTTTACTCTAACCCCTTTTTGAAAGAGTGTTTTGATACCACTTGTTGGTCTCAAAATCAAAGTTTGCATACCAAAAATAATAGCAGTAAGATAAAATTGCAAAAAAGAAGAACACTAAGATTTTTCACCCCTTAGGGCCTGGATGTTCAGATGGAAAGTCTACTCACCCATTGAGCGTCTACAAAGTAGATTATGCTCGAATCCACTAAAAACCACAAAGAATAGTACAGAATGTGTGAAGAAATCACTTAAGTTTTCTTTCGCCTCTCTCACACAAAACCCTCTTCTCAAAACCTCTAGATTGTACACCAATACAGTCTAACAATACCGCTAAGATATTACAGAGATCAAAACCAGAAGATCACAAAGAAAATGAAGAGATCTAAACAATCAGAGAGAAGACGAAGAAAATGAAGAGATCTAAACAATCAGAGAGAAGACGAAGGAAACCCTAGAATATACACCACTGCAGTACAATCGAAGAGTCGAAAATGGAGTTATAAAATCACCCTTAAAGCATTTCATCCAATGGTCCTGAGTATGTCCATGTAAGGCCAAGATCAATCAATCCATTTAAAAAGCAAACAACTCGGTGGCCCAATGACATAGCAAAACCCAATGACAAATGAAGAGGCTCAATACCAGAATAGAGAGGCAACCCACAACGCACAACATAGCCAATTTCAGGAGCTAGATAAATATTTCAGCAACTTATACATATTCTGTAGAAGCTTTGGCCTTAAGAAAAATCGCTAGCTATTTCGTAGAAGCTTCGGCTGAGAGGATTTACTTGATTTATTTAGAAGCTTACCTTAAATCCTCCCATTTCGATATTCTTGAAATGCACTTTTATGAATCTTGTCTATATGGTCATATCTAAAATTTGCCCATGTCACTGCTAATGAGGCAATTCTTGAAGCCTTTACAGGTGCCAATGAGTCCAAATGATTGATTTCAATTTCAAGCGCAATGGCCAGCACTGACGCAAGATCAAATTATATGCTTCTCAAGGTATGGACTTGAGAAACTGCTAATATACAAGAATAATGATATCGAGCACTAGTAGTATTAGAGTACCAGTTTAGGTGGCCATACATGATAGGCAGGAACGGATCCAGAAAATCAAGTGAGCTTGGGCAGTCGTTGGCCGTTAACGATTAAAATAGCAAAATTATTTATTAATATTTGATTAAATAATATTAAAAAAATTCTTCAATCAATATAGATATAAAAGTCATATATGTATGAATATATAGTAATTAATAATTAGATTCTCTCATTTATTGGATAAATAATAAGGGATAGGAAATATAGATTCTTTTGCATCTCGATTCAAAATACATCCATCGTCGAAAATTCAACAATCCAAAATAACAAATTTTTTGAATCATCTACATATGATCAAGTTTTAACTTTTACGAACTTAAACGAAACAAAATGAAGCTTATACGTAAAATATGATTAAAGAGTTAATGCAAGTTCCGAACTTAGGCAAAGCTTTTATATATATATATATAATTTTTAAAACAAAAACTCTATTAGTTTGATGTATCAATATTTTTTAATATGTTTATTAATCTATAATTGTCATAGTGGTCAAGTTTTCAATCATCACATATTGAGCACAGAGTTTAATCTTATCTATTGCAAATATATGATAAAATTTTTCATTTAGCCAATTTCATAGCTAAAAAATTAAAACAAGGGGAGGTTCCTGAAACCGTATCATGTACCTATCAGGTAGAAAGCTAGTGTTCTACCATATGAGCTACACAGCCTTATATCAATTTTGATACATCTATAAATATTTAATGTGAATAGTCAAAGTTTCATAATTCTTTTCTTCCCGGGGGATCCAACACGGGCGACAGCGCCCGCTCGCATGGTGCTAAATCCACCCCTAAATTGATAGGTGTAATTAAATGGATGTTTTGACTTTTCATTGAAGTAAATCTATTATTTTAATTACATTTAATTGCCACCTAAACGGGTGCTAAATACCAATGATGTTAAATAGCATTACTCAATATACAAAGCCAGAAAAACTTTGTCTTTGTAATAATAAGTTGCATCCATTCTAGGGACGGTTTTTGCTTTTCTATGTAACTACATTTATTCTTTTTTCTAATCTAATAATCATTCACTTTAGCTCGTACGCATTTTGTGTGACTTGTCTTTATCCGTAATCGTCAAAGGTCTGTTCGGAATAACAACTTTTATCTTACTCGAGCTTTTTAACTGTTGTTAGACTCTTTTTTAATATTATGATTTAAAATTTTATTAGTCATCGTATTTCTATTAATTGTATTACATTTTTTAAATTTATTAATAAATTTAATATTTTTGTTAACTAAACGTAATTACTTATTTAATAATTTATGTAGTAATAAATAAATTTTGAGATAAATAAATTGTTAAGAATTTAAAAAAAAATTATTAAACACTATTCATTTGGTGCAACTTTTAGTATAATAGATTTGAGATGATTTTTCAGTGGTGCAAATTTCGTTGCAGGATTGGAGATGGCCTAGTTCCCCTTTCGTACTTCCTCCTTTGTCATTTTGAGTTCGATGGAACACAAAATTGCATGGAAAATGAGAATACAAATCTAATGGGTTAATTCATTTGTACATAATGGATTACCCCATATCACATAATGCGCAGGGCTCGCATGTATTTAAAAATTTCGACAGTGTGGTCCCCATCCTCATTCTAAGTAGTAGGTAAAAGATTCGATAAAAAAATTCGGTACATGTAGTATGATCCCAAATCTAATAGATATGGTTATAGCTAATTTACACGGTTTGCCATATGAAAATTTCTTAAGGATCTAAGATGCTTGAGGTAATGTAATTCACATTCTTAAGAAATTTATTTGATTAAATTACAAAATCCTTATGTGAAAAATCGAGACAAATACAGCACAATCGTCTTAATTAAATAACAATATTGTGTACAAATGTTTAATATATTTTTTTCCAAAGGTGATGTACAAATTTAAATTGGTAATTTTTTTTTCCAAAATTTTGTTTTAGTGTATAACATATTCAATTCCATTTCAATTTTCAATCCTTAACTTTTACCTTTGCTCAATCAATGTCTAAATTGATTTTTAAAACATTGATCAATAACCTCTGATCACAATACCTTTGGCATTATTAGAGAGAGAGAGAGAGAGAGAGAGAGAATTTTACCCTAGAAGTCTTGCAACGGTAACATTTGAAGTTTGAATTGACGGTCCCAACGGCTAAAAAGCGGCGACACAAAGCGCAATAACCGTATGCAGACACACACAATCAAGGCCGTTGTCTCCCACTAATCCAACGGCTGTGATTGCACAAAAAAAGGACCGTTGCTTATTGAAGCGCCGTGATCTCCTTCTTCAAAAGGGGTGTCTTTTTCAGTGAATGCCCGTGCTTTTCACAGAGAGAGAGAGAGACAGAGAGAGTGAGTTGAAGATTATCCTTCGGGGGGAAGCACAGAAGAAAGGGTTTAAGAAGATTTTCATTTCAAGGTTTCGATAATGGCTTCAAGACTACTGGTGGTTCAACAGGAAAATAGAGGTATTTAAAATATTCAAAATAAACTCAATAAACATAATCGGAGGGAGGATACACAAATAACCATCTTAAACCTCTAATGCCTAATTTAAGATCCGATTCTTTATATTTCTGGCTGGGCTTCTGATATTTTGGGATTTTTGTTCTCTCTTGAGTTGTAATTTTCTTGATCTTTGTTTGTATCCCTTTGATTTGTTTTTCTATTTGTTTTCCTTTTTGCTTCGTTACTTCTCCCTGTTTGGGATAAAGAAACGATTATTCACGCATGTATTTCCAAATTTTCTTTTTATGTAAGATTTCACAATTTTTTTTACCAAATTTTTATATGGTTTTGTTTATTCTTTGGATCTTTTCTGCTAATGATTACTGTTTCATTCATAATTTTTTTTAAAATATCTGAAATTTTGAAGGTCTTGAAACTTAATCCATCTACGGTTATGCTAATCTCTGCGTTTTATTTTATTTTTCAATCAGTTTTTGTCTCAAATGAACTTGTTCCCAAGTTTTGATTTCTTGATCTTGTCTTCTTATTTTCTTTGGGCATATTTGTTGCGGTCGTCATAATATGTTTTAAGACGAGTCTTGGACCTAAATTTAGTACCCATTTTTCGAAAAAAGTCTACGAGTGTTTGTGTCATTAATCTAAATTTTCCTCTAAATCTTTAATTATAATGTGGAACTACAGTTGCTCATAGTTTGATTTATCTCTGGGGTTTCCCTCATTTAGTAGGCGAGGCATTACCTGGAGGCGTTAAGCAGAAGAACATGGCAGCAGAAAGAAAGAATCGTCCTGCACTTACCAATATTGGGAATCGGGTTACGATTCCTGGGGTTGAGGGCAAGCCAGTTCCAAAAGTCTCCCGCCCCGTTACAAGGTTTCGCAATCACTCTCTTGCATTTTATGAAACATGAATGTGTTAGTCTCTTATATTATTTAACAGTTTTTCATTTTATGTTTCTGTTTTTAAAGGAGCTTTCGCGCACAATTGCTTGCTAATGCACAGGCTGCAGCAGCTGAGAACAAGAAGGTTGTCTTGGGAAATTGTTTTCTTGATTTGTGTATATTTTATTTGTTATGTTAATTGTGCTTGAAAAGTTAACAAGCATTAACGGCTGCTCTCCTTGAATTACAGAATGCTTTGATAGCAAATGGAGCTCTACCTAATCAGAAGGCTATGGGGAGGAAGGAAGCTCAGAAGAAAGCCACTATCAAACCGAGAAAGCCTGAGGAGATTGTCGAAATTAGTCCTGATACAGAAGAAATTGTTGAGAAAGATGAAGCTCAGAAGAAAGCAACCGTCAAACCGAAAAAACCCGATGACACTATCGACATTAGTCCTGATACTGCAGAAGTTGTTAAGAAAGACGAGCTGGTGAAACAGAAAAAGGTTGGAGAAGGGTCATTGAAGAAAAAAGCTCCAACTCTGACTTCAACTCTCACCGCGAGAAGCAAGGTTGCTTTTGATTTTTACTTAAAATTTTGCAACTGCTTTGTCTTCTATTTTTAAAGGATTCATGTAGATGACCTTAAATTTATAAGGCTCATTTATGATTGTGTTCCCATATGCAGGCTGCTTGTGGTCTGAGTAAAAAATCGAAGGAACAAATAGTTGATATTGATGCTGCAGATGTGAATAATGATTTGGCAGCTGTTGAATATGTCGAAGAAATATACAAGTTCTACAAGTCTGTTGAGGTATCCTGCTGCTGCTTCTTTTTTTATTTTCTCCATACCTATATTTATGTCCCAATTCTAATGAAAAAATAAATAAAATTCTCATACAGAATGAGAGCCGAGTTAACGATTACATTGATTCACAACCTGAGATAAATGAAAAAATGAGAGCAATTCTGATTGATTGGTTGATCCAAGTACACCACAAATTCGAGCTCTCACCAGAGACTCTTTACTTGACAATCAACATTGTTGATCGGTATCTAGCAATGAAGACTGCACTAAGGAAGGAACTGCAGTTAGTGGGCATAAGTGCTATGCTTATAGCCTCTAAATATGAAGAAATTTGGGCTCCTGAGGTAGATAAAAATTCGTTGTAAACGTACTAAAGTGTATGTCTTTGAATCTAAGCATCATGAGTTTAAATATGATCATGTTTTTTTGCAGGTCAACGATTTAGTGTGCATCTCAGACAGAGCTTATTCTAATGAGCAGGTCTTGGGTATGGAAAAACGAATTCTTGGTGAATTGGAATGGAACTTAACCGTTCCCACGTTATATGTGTTCCTCGTGCGCTTTATCAAGGCTTCTTTGACTGATTCCGATGTAAGAATTTTTCGACTTGGATTAAAGTTACTAGGATTTCTTGTTCGGACTTGATTGAGTATAATATAACTGGATGATCTTGTGTGGTAGGTGGAGAACACAGTCTATTTCTTGGCCGAGCTGGGAATGATGAACTACGCGACTCTTATGTACTGTCCTTCAATGATTGCTGCCTCAGCAGTCTATGCTGCTCGGTGCACCCTAAACAAAGTGCCCTTCTGGAACGAGACTCTTAAGCTGCACACGGGTTTTTCGGAGTTACAACTTATGTAAGTGTGTGTTCATATAATCATATAATTATATAACCCCCCCCCCCCCCCCCCAACCCAAAAAACCCCGGACGCGTGTGTATCTTAGAATCATGTTTGTTTTTATGGAACAGCGATTGTGCTAAGCTGCTCGTTAGCTTCCATACGGTGGCTGCAGAACACAATCTCAAGACGATCTACAGAAAATACTCAAGCTCAGAGAGGGAAGCTGTTGCACTCCTACCACCAGCTAAATTTCTTTCGGTTGCATAGTGGGAAAAAAAAAAAGCTTATTTTTTCGGGAATCTTCGATCAATGGATTTTATGATGTCCTTCATTTATTGATCTATTAACGTGGAAGAAAATTATTGTACAATTTAATCCATATAAGAGTTGAGAAACATCCCCTCTATATCTTTCCTCTCTTCACTTTCCACAACTATCAACTATGGGACTTTACTTGGCAATTTCTCTACACTTTTCCCTAATCCCAATAACATTATGTCACATGCAAATCAAACCCCACAGGCCACAACTCGTTTGGCTAAGCTTAAAAACTCAAGTAAATTTACTTGTGTATATTTACTAAATAGTTAAAAATAAATAGGTATTGACGGTCCACGACCTTAACACGAAACCTAAAATATATTTTGCTACTTATGCATAAATATTTTCTTATCTCAATTATAGTCTTGTTTATTTATTAAGAAGAATGTTTTGTTTTGTTTTGTTTTGTTTAATACCCTTATTTCTTTACTACTAGATATTGACAATTAAATGAGTTACACAAAGGAAAGTTTTTGTCAAAAATTGTTTTTTCAATAACATTCAATAAGATTTCTTAATTCGTGTGAAAAACAAAACACTGGACAGAGAAAGGGTTAAATCGCGAATGAAATTTATCTTATAACGTTTTTTGTTGCTCGATTCCATGAAAAAGGAATCGCGTTGAATTCTTTTTAGTGCTAGGCCATATAGGAAAAGATTGACGACGCTCTGCGAACTAGTGATGGCAATGGGCTCGTTGCCCCACGAGCCGAGCTCGTGGCTCGTTACAAAACGAGCCGAGCTTCTGCTAGAAGCTCGGCTCGTTTGCTCGTGGGCGAGCTCGGCTCGGCCCACGAGCTCGTCAAATTTTTTTTTTTTAGTTTTTCTTAGTTTTTTTTTTTTTTTAATGTTTTTCACGAGCCCACGAGCTCGGCTCGTGGGCTCGTGCCCCACGAGCGCTCGTCTCTTAACGAGCCGAGCCGAGCTCGGCTCGTCTATGAACGGGTCCGCTCGGCTCGAGCTCGGGCTC
This sequence comes from Fraxinus americana, assembly GCA_035079005.1. Lineage (NCBI taxonomy): Eukaryota > Viridiplantae > Streptophyta > Magnoliopsida > Lamiales > Oleaceae > Fraxinus > Fraxinus americana. The sequence goes on along the minus strand of CM068706.1, from coordinate 51,323,501 downwards.
GTCAAAAGCTCGTGGATCGCTACAGTACGAGCCGAGCCGACGAGCCGCTCGGCTCGATTGCCATCACTACTGCGAGTCTGCGAACCTAACACGAACACGTTTTCACTAGAAAAATAATCCAATCAAAATCCTGGAATCTTTTCTAGGTGGGACCCTCACTCAAGAATTGAAAAGCTCAAAAGACCACACACAGATAATAAAATCATCACAGCACAGAGCAACAGTACCCTAAATAAAAGCTGAAAACAAGATCCACCTCGATCACTCCTCCCACCCCCACCACTCTAAAGATTCAAGCTTTTCACCATTTTTGATACGGAGAATTGGAAATATGAAAACCCTTTCAAGTTCCATCCCCTAATTTCACACTCCCTTGTTTTGCCTTCCAAATTGGGTTTTTAAATTTAATCTCACATAATCTTGGAGCTATCTCCAAGATCGGAGGAAAAAAAAAAAGTTGACCCGTTACAATTTCCTGTTATATGTGAATTTTCTTTAGTGTATTCAAGAAAAGAGGGGGAAAATGAGGGAAGAGGATTCGAATTGGTTTGCTAAATGGGAAGATGAATTGCCATCACCGGATGAGTTGATTCCCCTATCCCAATCTCTAATTACAACTGATCTAGCGCTAGCCTTCGATATTAGAAATCCATATCAAATTGCGGCGGCGGCGGTGCCACCGCCTCAATCTACTGCTAACTCCTCAGCAGAATTTGACTCGGCTGAGTTAGGTGGCGGAGGAGAGGGCGGCAGTGGCGGAGGATCCGGGGCTGTAGACGAGCCGGCGAGGACTTTGAAGCGGCCAAGGCTCGTGTGGACGCCGCAGCTGCACAAAAGGTTTGTGGATGCTGTGGCCCATTTGGGAATCAAGAATGCTGTTCCCAAGACAATAATGCAGCTCATGAGTGTGGATGGACTCTCTAGAGAAAATGTTGCTAGTCATTTGCAGAAGTACAGGCTTTATTTGAAGAGGATGCAAGGGATGTCGAGTAACGGTGGCGGTGTTGGTGCCAATAATTCTCCGGCAGCACTGGCTGCCGTGGGCGTAGACCCTGCCACGGACCATTTATTTGCCAGCTCGCCGGTGACAGCACATTTCCTGCATCCAAGCAGGCCAAATTCTGACCATTTTCTTCCATTTTTGCCGGTGACAACAATGCAGAATCATCATCAGATGGCGGTGGTGGGGCCAGGGGCACAACACCATCAGCTGCAGCAGCAATTTCGGCATTTTGGGACTCCACCACCAAATGGGCAGTTCGAGCATCCCTTTATGAGGCAGTCACAGCAGCAGGTGCAAAGGATGGGTACGCCAGTGCACGTTAGAAATGGTTCTGCCGGGGTGCCACTGCCATATGTGAAGGATTTGGAGTCAGCCACTGCCACAGATGGAAGGAAAGTCCTCACCCTGTTTCCAACTGGTGATGATTAAATATGGAGAAATTGTTGAATTTTTTTCATGTAACTCTGCATTTTTCCTGTCAGTTTTTACTCCTGAGCATTTGTCCATGGGGTATCTATCTAGTATTCGAATTTAGTTGTCGTATCATGTTAACATCTGTGTTCATAGATGTTGTTGATGCTCTAGGTTGAGTTCTATTTAATATTTACATTCTTGTTTTCTCCATGAGGACCTCGGTTTGTGTCTATTAGAATGAGTCTTTGCATTGTGTCGATTCTGTTGTGAAGGAGTCAAATTCCATCAAGTCATTACCATTCTGTTTCATCAATGTCGCCTTTTGTTGGCTGATATTGATCCAACTCCACCATCGGGTTACCAGTGACAGATATAGACCATGATGTCAATTTGGGCAGCAATAACGTTATAACAGTTCTTGAAAAGCAACCAATTGGTTAACACTTGATCGTGCAGTGAAGGAGAACAATGCTGGCAAGAATCATGGTCCTACTATGTCTTCAAGAAGTCAGAAATTATGATTTACTGTCCAGGGTCTGATTAATATGGTATTGTGTTTTCTTGTCTATTTCCTATGATCTCCTGCATAGAAACTTTGTTCTATCGTTTCCTAGTATAACCTTGTGTAGAGTCGAGCCCTACTTGTAAATGCTGTTGTTTTATGCAGACATTAAAACCTTGATATTCGGAAATCTTGCAGAGGAAACTTAACAATTCTAATGCTATGTGATGTTGCTTCAATATTTGTATCCTGTGGACAAACCTTGATAAGCACTTTGTGTATTTTGTGGTCATTTTGGACTCCATATGCATCGAGTATATATTTCACTCAATCAAATACAATGCTCTCTGAAGTTTTAGTCCCCTTTATTTTCCTCATATTGGCTCATCTCGTACCCTAAGGTCACGTTTAGTTGCCATAGTTGAGCTTGGAATCTAATTCTAGATGCAATGCATAGGATCTAACAATAACTTGTTAATCGTAATACAAGAAACTTTGTTGGTAGCTCACATGCATATAGAAATAGAATCCCAGTTGGAGTGTAAAATTCACCTCGGTGAGGAGGGGCGAGGTGGGATATATCATATATGTAGGACATGATTTGAACATTAGGCTTTTTCACATGGATGAATAACAAAGATGGGTAGGTCGTTGAATGATCCAAACAATGACAACATTGATTGAAGTAAATGAATTGTCAAAATTCTATCTTAAAATGTAATGAATGCCACCTGTCCCACCTTGAGAGGCCATGAGAGATGGAAATCGTGAAGTAGCATAAAACTGGAATAATGACATGAAAAGGACAATGGTAATGAAGTAACTTTTCTTGGCTTGAAAATATAAATGCAAAAATCCCATAACAAACTGCAGATTTTTTATTTTTTATTTTTATCGGTGAATGTAAATTCTATTGGTCAAAAATTAATGTACAATTACACTAGGTATACTCGGGCAAAACGAAGATCAAAAGATGTATCAACCCAACACTAGAGACTCAAAATGAACCAAAACATTAGGATACAAAGAAAATATGATTTTGTATACATATGTTTTAATCTGTCTCACAATGCTATATCAATACATGGTTTGAGATCTTCAAAAATCATTCTATTTCGCACCATCCAAATTTGGTAGACCGTGCAAGCAAGTGCGTTTTTCTTGGCTTTAGATTGTCAAGATGTGCCACAGGCTTCTTTCTTCATCCACTTCAATACACTAAGGGTCCATTTCATTGTAAGGGTGGAAAAAAAATGAATTACAGATAAAAAAATTGTTTTGCAGGGAATTGTTAATTGAATGTGTTTGATTGGTATAATTTTTCACCCAATTTTTTTTTAAATTTTGTGTTCATTTGACTTTGTTTTACATGAAAGTTGTCCACTAAAGTAATAATTTTTTCCACAATTGGTTATAAAATTTGTTTTCATTGCCAAAAAGTAAAAAAAAAAAAAAAGACGAAAATTTTTTTTCCCTAAAAAAATATTTTTTTAATCAAAATTTAGTGTTCGTTTTACTTTGTTTTACATGTAAATTGTTCATTAAAGTAAAAAAAAAAAAAAAAAAAATTACAATTGGCTAAGAAATTTGTTTCCATTATCAAAAAAAAAAAAACCAAACCTGGAATCAAATTTCCCACAAAAAAGGTGGGAAATCCAATTCCTTGAAAATGAGGAAATGGTGCACGTGTAGCCATAAAATGGAAAACGAATTCCATGGAAAAAAATAAGGTATCACACATGACAAATGTTGGAAAATGAAATTTGAATCCCATTTTCCATGGAATTTGAAGCCTATCAAACGCAGCCTAAGTATTGTCGTTATTGACCTCCTCATTCCCAACCAACCTTTAATCTGTCCCCAGATGCTTGAAATCCAAACACGCTGAAAAAATAAGTGCGGACCTGTTTCGAGATGTGAACCACAAAAAATACAAATCCTGTCAATGTTTAGACGCCCCAACTTATCTTTCGTAAGAAGCTTAGACTGTGCGGCCAACCACAGCATGAAGGAGTGTTTTGGAGTGAAGTAAGGTCTCCAAATCTCCCCCATCCAGGTATTCATCTCTCCCTTCGACCTAAAAGACTGATATGCACTATCCATGCAAAAACGGTCAGAAGCTGTCCATTTGGACAGCCTATGGACAACAGCTTGGTTAGTGAGTTCCAGCCCTCTAAGCTGATTTCGAATGTCCAATAGCTTCTTGATCAAAGGAGAGTAATCTTTCTTTGCCATACACTCCCAAATACTAGCCCCACGAAGGTTAATTTGATTAATCCATAGTGTGTCTTTTGCTATGGATATTCCAAAGGGACTTTGAAAGAAGTGTTGAATTTCGACATTTTATGTCCCTAAATCCAAGTTCACCCTCATGTTTTGGTAAGCAAACGTTACTCCAAGCAACCAACGGTTTATTAGTACTCCAAAGGAAGTTTCGGCATAAACTAATGATCTTTGGAGCAACCGCGGCTGGGATAGGAAATATAGAAAGCCAAAAATATTCCACGCCTTAACAAATGGCTCTTATAACCTACCCACATAGGACAAAGATGCCTTAGACCAACCACAAATGTAAGCAGTGATTTTGTTGAGAAAAAAGTCATAAAAGCTGATTCAACTTCTCCGTGACAAGTGGGATCCCCAAGTACCAGAATGGCATGGACCCCTTGGACATATTAGTTAATTCATAGATCTCCTCAAGCTCTTGCCCTTGAACCCCAGCGTTATACAAGCTAGACTTGTTAACATTCATCCTTAATCCCGACATGTTTCCAAACTTAGACAAACAATTCATCAAGATACCAATCGAAATTGGATCTCCTCTAGCAAAGATCATCAAAACATCCGCAAATGCCAAAGTGTGTAATCTATAAAGGACCACATTTGAGGGTTCAATATGGCAGAGAACTCCGACTACTATGTGAGAAATTACCTCGAGGGTTCAATGTGGTTGAGAACTCCGACTACTACATGAGAAAAAGTTTAACACGATGGTAGAGTCATCAGAACACTTCCTTTTCTCCGTATTTTGAAACTTATCTTTTATGAAGTGTAATATATTTATCAAAATTATTTTTAGCATACTCTCGAAGTGGTGTTAGGGAACTCGATTATCCTACAAAATTGAGCAGTCTTGAATTGAAAAATAATGTTTTGCACACATAAAATCTTAACCATTTTCATCAGCCCATGGCCATATGATCGATTTTATAGTACTTCTGAAGTTCAATTGAAAAAATGGAGAGTGATGTGATTAGATTATACAGAAGACGAAATATTCAAAATCTTTGAAATAGTCACGTCATCGAAATCAATAAGTTCATCTAAAAAATCGAGTAAACTTTAACCGATTTTCTATTTGTGTAGGGAACTCGATTATCCCACAAAATTGAGCAGTTTTGAATTAAAAAATAATGTTTTGCACACATAAAATCTTAACGACTTTCATTAGCCCATGGCGATATGATCGATTTTATAGTACATTTAGAGCTCAATTGAAAAAAATGGAGAGTGATGTGATTAGATTATACAAAAGACGAAATATTCAAAATCTTTGAAATAGTCACGTCATCGAAATCAATAAGTTCATCTAAAAAATCGAGTAAACTTTAACAGATTTTTCTATTTGTGTAGGGAACTCGATTATCCCACAAAATTGAGCAGTTTTGAATTGAAAAATAATGTTTTGCACACATAAAATCTTAACCATTTTTATCAGCCCATGGCCATATGATCGATTTTATAGTACATCTAAAGCTCAAATGAAAAAGTGGAAAGTGATGCGATGAGCTTATACAAAAGACGGAATATTCAAAATCTTTGAATAGTCACGTCATCGAAATCAATAAGTTCATCTAAATAATCGAGTAAACTTTAACCGATTTTTCTATTCGTGTAGGGAACTCGATTATCCACAAAATTGAGCAGTTTTGAATTGAAAAATAATGTTTTGCACACATAAAATCTTAAACCATTTTCATCCGCCCATGGCGATATGATCGATTTTATAGTACATTAGAAGCTCAATTGAAAAAGTGGAGAGTGATGTGATCAGATTATACAAAAGACGGAATATTCAAAATCTTTGAAATAGTCACGTCATCGAAATCAATAAGTTCATCTAAAAATCGAGCAAACTTCAACCGATTTTTCTATTTGTGTAAGGAACTCGATTATCCCTCAAAATTGAGCAGTTTTGAATTGAAAAATAATGTTTTGCACACATAAAATATTAACCATTTTCATTAGCCCATGGCCATATAATCAATTTTATAGTACATCGGAAGCTCAATTAAAAAGGTGAAGAGTGACAAAAGACGGAATGTTCAAAATCTTGGAAATAGTCACGTCATCGAAATCAATAAGTTCATCTAAAAAATAAAGCAAACTTGAAGCGATTTTTCTAGTTGTGTAAATTTACAAACTATGTGAAAGTGCTTTAAAGGTGTTTTTAAGGTAGCCAAAATTCCTCGTCGGGTAATGATTTGAGGTATCTCATTTCAAATACATCATTCTGTAATCTTTGTAGAGAGGAATTATTAGTTTTGATAATATCGATATGATAAAATTAAATGGATTTTGTTTCAAATGAAGGGCTTCATTCACTGTTTGACAGTTCACAACAAGATTAACAAAGTCTTTGTCCCATCTTTAGTTGTGTGCAATTAATAAACAAATCCCATATTGTCCATTAATTTATAGTTTTATAAGATGAAGAAAAACATAAATAGAATTTAATATGATATCAAGCTGGCACTGAATTATTCACATGACATTATTTGGCCCCATGTGATGTGCTTTAGATTTGTTCTCAATTTTCAAGAATAAACAAAATCTCAAGTATCCCCCTAAATCCATCTTGAATAACACCACCTTGTAATCACAAATAGGTGCTTTTATACAACATAGTAGACAATGTTATTTAACTTATTTTTCTTCTTTTAATACTTTCAATACCGTCTAGTCCACCTTACCAAACAAGTCACTAATGAACACATGAAATACGGTCGTTAAATACATTTATAACATTCACAGGACAAGCCAACAGAATTATAAAATCACAAATAGAACATGCATGCAGCAGTAAATCTCTTACAAACAACGACAGTTGGTCCATAAATTGTTCACCAACTTAGATCAAATCCACAAGTAAAAGCAAAATGAAACTAAATCAAAATACAAAGTTTTAACAGTTTCTGTCACTTGAACTGAATCAAGAAACCTGTGTAGAAACAATACAGTGTCTAGTTCAGTAATAGTGTAATACAGACATTCTCCCAGCCAATAATTGAACTGTCACATATGGTTCTGGGAATAATCAAAACTTAGGGGCTGCTGACAGAAGGGAACCTATACCAAATATAAAGAGAGTGCTTTAGTTATCGAAATTGCAGAAACATACTAAAGAGGAAAACAGATGAGAACCGTGTTTATTCTGGACTAGCTTACATTATTTTCAGAGTATTAACCACACGTTAGCATCTTTTGACATCGAAATAGTCCAATGTGGTCAGATGTTAACACGTGGTTGCATCATTGATATCAGAATAATGAATGAACCAATGGAGAATAAATTAGCATAAAAAATCACAGTTATTCAATAACTACATGCACTGGTGGACCAATATCTATACTAACGCACATTTCCAAAACAGAATCCTACACTAGTAATTGAGAAAGAAGCTAACACCTACCTGACAAAAGGCATGCCTCCATTGATCATAAGACCACGCATACATCATGGACTGACTTGGCCACTGCATATATAAAGCATCCCGAGATGTCTGATTCGATCCCATGGCACAATATGGGCTCATGATTGGGGTCTGATAGTTGACGGGAGCTTGAGCTATCGGCATCTGACTCAGCTGAGGAAAAACAGGATCATAATGCACAAATTGAGGCTGGAATTTCTGCATATTAAAAGGTGCTAAGCTGAAATGTTGAGCGCTTGGAAGGTTTTTAATATATCTGCACAGTTTCAAAAAGAGAGTAATTTTGATTACTTTCTAGACTGTTTGCATATAAATAGATAAAAGTATATAGTCAAGGGTTGATGGACAGGAGAATTGTCAATAAAAGTGACTACAAGCATTAGCTTTACTATGTTACATCCATACTCACCTAAAGATAGCATCTTTTCCCCCTTTACAACCATTCCTAGGTCATCTTCCATATTCAATTTTCTCTATTCAAAACTACGAATATTCAGTACTGAAAAAGTATGATGCTGAAAAGGGCTACACAAGTTGAGCACTGTACATTGTAATGATCCAAAACATGAGGTGCAAATCGAGTGAAATTATTATCTTACGATGAAGTCTCATGAAAGTTCTATAAATTGAGAATGAGGAATGCTGCAATAAGTGTTAGAACATCTCCAAGAGACTCTTTAAACATGAGATGCTCTCTATTTTAAAGAGTCAATATTTAAAATCATGTTTCAAGAGACTCTTTAAATTAACATTTTAATTTACAGAGTGGGTTTGACCCTCCAAACATTTTAATTTGGAGAGTCAAACTCACTCTCTATAATTAAATGCATTCAAAGTGTTTCAATTTTCAAAGTAGAAAAACAATAAAATAATCTAAAGAAAAACTAGTTAAAATAAAAGATAAACAAAAATAATAAATATTTTTTGGGAGTAGTAAAATTAAGGCTATGTTTGGTACCAATTCTCATTTTCAACAGTAAATCAATTCTTATTTTCAACCACACATTCTTCAATAAAATAATATTTTCTATCACATCAATAATCTTATCTTCTTTTTCAACCACACATTTCCCATCATATCACTATTCAAAATCAATTCTTCCCCCAAAAAATCACTATCAAACACACACTAAGTGTTAAATATAAAGAGTTTGTTGGAATATTTCAAAATTTTAACTCTCTAAATTTATAGATACTCTCCCAATGATAGAATATGCTCTTTAAAAATAGAGTCTCTTGGAGATGCTCTTATATCTATAGAACGATGAGAGTATAATTGCTGAGTGCAAGTGTCTGTGTATGAAAGTTAAAAGAAAGAACAAAAACGAAAAATTTTGAAAACTTTGAAGGTCAGCAATCAAATTCTTGGATTTACACATAAACTCTAATTACAAGCAAGCGCCTTGGGTTTTGATTTGATTTGATTTTTTTAATTGGAGGAGCAGCTTTGAGGATATAAGTGCAGACATAATATCTATCAGAAGAGAGGATGGTCTTGTATAAGATTGACATAAGAAGCCAGTAGGCAAGACTTAGACAGTTAAAAGTCTCCTGTCCAGGCTTCTACCATGGTCCTACATAGTCTACTCAGTAATGGAGGAAACAGATACTAAAGAGACCAAAGAAAAAGTGAAAAATTAGTATCGTAAATTATGCTAAAAAAAATTTGGCTGAATGCCTGAACATATAGAAGATGTTTCCTCAAGTAAACTAAGAACAACTACACCTTTGAGACATTTCTTCAATGCTTCAATCAATAAGTTATATTTCGTTATGGAGAACTTCAGTCTTAGTTTTTTGAGCATACAGGTTAACGCAACGAATAACTTGAGAAATAACCCACACATTCTTACACTAATAATTCAGACAGTGGTCAAAGAATGATCTAAACATACCTTTCATAACAACGATCATAATCAGGGTCAGTAAGATCCTTCTCCCTGTCCCTAAAGATGGCAACCCTAGAAGAACTACCAATGTCCCTGCTGCTACAACTTTTGTCCTCATCCACACTCAAGTTCCTTGAAACTTCACTTTCATCTACATTCAAATTATTCACATTGGAAGCAACATGAGAAAAAGCATCTTCTGACCCAGAACTACTTGGACTACTGAAAATACGAGATCGTGCTTTGTCATACTCCTCCCTCCTCTCTTCCACAGTTCTCACAGGACAGTGCTTAAACCCCCTTCCATTGATCTCATTTGACGAAGCCTTAGAATGCCTTGGCTTTATCACAATCTTTACTCGATCAACTTCGGCATTTTCTGATTGTTTAGCTGGAACATCTGATAAACAGACAATGTGGACCTTACTTTCTGGTTTCTTTATGACCAAAATACGGATTCCCTGGCCATCTATGACATTATCCTGAACCATAGTCTGCAAACCATAATGTTGAGCAACACGGTGTGCAGCAAGACGAAGGTATGAAGTAGGAAAGTGTGGAAACTCGAACTGCTGTAGATCAGAATTCTGCAAGAACTTTTGTACATCGAGTTCCATTCGCAGAACTGGTAAAAATAGTTATCCAAAAAACAAGGAGACGAAGATGAAAAAACCAACAAAAAAATATTATAAATATACTAGAATATTAAAACAATATCAGCACATTCAAATATAAATGCTCTCACGTGCATAATCCACCCCCACCCCACCCCACCCCAACTCAAAAAAATAAAAATAAAATGCACTTTAATGTAGGCTCTTGAACATTTTTTTCATCCTCCACTGGAAAGGCTATACGTACAAACTACTCATAACTCAAAAAGTTATCAAAAGGATAAACCACAACAGAGTACATTTAATGAACATAATAAACCTGCTTCTTACGTGAGGATTCACTTCAAAGTTTCCAATTTTTTGAAGTCCAATTGTTAAGAAAAAAAAAATCTGCTAGTTTACTAAAGCAATCTCACGCTCGACAGTCAACATTCCATCTTAAGTAGAAACCACAAAATGAAACAATAATAAGGCAAAAACAGCAAGATTTATGACAAGAAGAAAAAACAAGCAATAACAAAAAATTATAACACAAAGAAAAGAAACCTGCAAAGGAAAGAGAAGAGGTCACCTATCCATAAACTATATAACCGATCATAGATTTAGCTCATTAAAGTCATGAAATTTTTAAGTCACACAGCCATATTTATGTAAATGTATTTTGATAGAAGTTATCCCAAGCATAGTCACAAGTTATTCGGCAAGAAACCACTCAATTCTGGCCATGATAAATCTGAGAACTTGACAGTGACACGATTTCTTAAGTTTATGAGCATTATTTTTCTTTTACCCTTATTCCAATTTTTGGTCCATTGAGAGCTCAAACAAACATCATAACAAGATGAAGATTAGTGTTCGACACTGAGAACTTCAGTTTGTTTGAAATTTGCAATATCTTAAAATCGAACAGAGCATTATTATTCTATTCCCTTTTGTTCATTGTCTTCGGGAAACTAAAAGATGCAGAAATTTTGTTCATGTTATGAATCTCGGTCATAAAGGTAATAATCGGTCTTCGCTTCATAACATTGCCAAGGAAGTATTCTTCTCTCCTTCATATACCCTGCTTTAATCTTTCTCTCTTCAAAACTATTAGTATATTATTTATATTAAATTTTCCCATTTTGTTCTGAATAATTATTAGATCCGAAGGTTTGACCCATTTGTATACATGCATGCTTCCATTAGCGAGCTACGAGTTATTTGCTCTGTCCATCTCAGCATAACATGAATTCGAGAAGTACGAAAAAAGGATACATAAACTCAGTGCCCTACAAACATCCTCAAAAGAAACAATGAGAAATATAAAAAAACCGGTTGACAAAGGTTACATGCTCGAATGCTCCTTTCTTTGTCATAAACCCCAAGGTTTTTAATTCATCTGCCCATCATGGTTAATTAGATTTCTGAATTGTTCAGCTTTCATATTGCCTTCCCAGTGTTTCCTCTACCATGACTATCTTCCACAGCTCTCATCAATCTACTGAAGAAGTTGCAATAATCTAAGTTTTTTTCTCCACAAGATGATCCTTACTTTCAGTATTCATTCGATACTAATTAGCTTGTTTCTCTCTGTGTATACCTTTTTTTTATTAAATTACAAAGTATCCATTAAAAGGTGACAGTGGCATGATTAGTAATGCAATCAGTTTATGCTCGCAAACATGAACAAAAGATTAGGCACCATCAATTTCCTACATTCACACACGCAATCTAATAAACAAGAAGAAAACCCGACCCATTACACATTATACCCAAACCTGTTACATAACAACAATGAAAACGAAATTACGCTACAAAATCTATGAAAATTACAGATTACACGAAATAAAAAACTGAAAAACAAAAAGCGGGAAAAGTACAAACTGGTTAGACGATGACGCAGATTTTGAAGAGCCTCAACTAGGAAAGGATCCACCATTGAAACATTCGCCAGAGGGTCCTTCTCCTTCTCTTTTTCCTTCTGGTCCTCGTTACCATTAGCTTCAATTGTCAGTTGCGGTACTTGCAGTGAAGTTTGAGATAACTGAAAATCCATCCTGTAATACTTATACACTGTAAATAGATGTATATATGTATTTATATATGGTGAGCTCTCTCTGTAGAGAACAAAAGTGAGAGGGGGAAGAAAAACCCTTTCTGTTTCTAGGGTTATCCCTCCCGCCGATTGGAGAGAGTGTGAAATGGAATTAACAGATGGATTTTATATTCACGCGCCAGTACCAGCTCAGCGAGAGGACAGGAGACAAGACAAGACAAGACACAAAATTGAAATACGTACGTTTACCAAAAACTCAGTAATTCGTTTATTATTAAAAATAAAATTTGATCGATTTATAAATTTTGTAAAATAAATTAAGCTAGACTAATTACAATGAAGAGACAACCTTAACAAACAAAGTTGTTGCATTACAACATTATATTAATTAATCATTTCTAGTTTATTTATTCAATATTATTAAAATCGAAGCAGCATATTGAAAACGTCGAATAGAAACATAAAAATAACAAAAACCCAGAAAACAAGTTCACAGAACCAGAAACAAGATTTGATAATACACTATTCTCGAGAAAAAAACAAAGGAGAATTCAGTTTTTTCTTTCAGGTATTGCTCATTTCCGTTTATATGATATTCATTTTGGACTGTTTTTGTTGACCACGAAAAATGGCTTGGACACGTGGCCAACAGGATAGGTCTTCAAATCAGCTCTTCCTGCACACGTAGCACGCCGTTAGTCACTCGTGGCCTCTCCTGGAGGGGGTGGGAGCGGCCGCAAGCACTCCGACGGTCAAGTCAGTTTTATATTCAACCGGTAGGGGATTCACCGGCGGTAGAACACTCGTCAGGGGATGATCGATATAGTGTCGATAAAATTGACAAATATAAGGGAAAAGATGATACTTGGTTTCGCAATATGTAGGAGAGCAAATGGGATTCCAATCCCATCTTTGGCCCAATGAGGGAATATTTATACTAAGGATGGAATGAGAAGGGCCGTTGGATGAGGAGACACGTGTTACCGGATCCTCAAGGCTCGTCCCATCCTAGGTGTCACTCTGTCCCTCCATAGGTCAACTGGTATTAAATGTTTCTGACATATGCTGCTAATTTGACCGTCTGATGGCCTGCCACACGTCCCATCAGTCAGAGACTTGACTTTGGGAAGATCTTTGTAGAGGCGAGGTGTGGCGGGTGAAGCGTTGCAGCGTGGTAGAAGCGGAGTGCGGGCATTTGCATCCACTGCGTGCTTGTGGATGAGTCCAGTTCATTCGCTGACGCGTGTTCAGTTCGTTCCTCATGCGCTCACCTTGGCATGTACAATCAGCTTGTCCCTTGTTCAATCACCTCGTTCGACACGTGGCTTGGGCCACGGGTGCGGACACGTGGTGGGCGAGATGACGGGTCTGACACAACCCGTAACAGTTTTTATTTGTAAATATTCTCAGTTTTTTAATTAATAAAAGGTGGATTGATAGAATTTTTGAAGAAATACGGAATATCCACTTGCTACGAGTACTTTCTCCGTGTCGAGCTTTTGATTTGACGTAATTTGAATAGAAAATGGATCGAAAGAGGATTTCCCCAAACATGGTCTTTTTTGAACATTTTTCTGTAATGGGTAATTTGTTTTTTCTTTTTATAAATTTTTTTCCGTTGTGTTTTCGCGGTTACTTGAGATAACATAATCTGATTCTTTTTACCACATCTTCTTTTCCAATCATTTCGATTGGAGAGTCTTGGGTGATCAGATAGTGAATAATTATGTTGGTTTTGTGTATATTAGGAGTGCTGACTTGGTAACATTTATTACATTTGATTTTTAACAGTTTTTTTTTTGGTAGATATATAAAATGGGTGAGGAAATGAAGAGGGGAAATGTGACAGACAATCGGGGGGATACCGGGGAGGAGATTACTCTAATGACGATGGTGAATAATGGGGAGGATTTGGGACCTACGGTCAGGCTCTCCTTCGAGACAGGAAAGCCCAAATCTCTTTTGCAGCAGCTTAAGAATGTAGTAAGAAAGAAGTTGAAATCGAGGACCTTAGCAAACTTCATTACGAGGATTTTATTCTTGCAGTTGATGAGCTACGTGGTGTTTTGGTTGACGCGGAAGAGCTGAAAGGTGAGCTTTTGCTAGTGATCATTTCAGGTTACAATAAGTCGGGAGTGTATTACTTTTGAAACTCGAAGAACTTCTTGAATCTTATTCGGTTAAGAAGAATGTCACTGAAGCCATCAAAATGTCAAAGAATTACGTTCAAGTATTAGATTTGTGCGTGAAGTTTATTACTTTAGAAGGTCGGTTTTATCCTGCTTTAAAAGCTATAAATCTGATTGAGAAAAATTATTTGCATAATATTCCTGTCAAGACACTGAAGATTCTGATAGAGAAGAGAATGCCGTTAATTAAAATGCACATGGAGAAGAGGGTTTGCAGTGAAGTTAACAAATGGCTAGTTCACATAAGGAGTGCTGCAAAGGACATTGGGTAAACGGCTATAGGATATGCCGCTGCTGCTTGTCAGAGAGATGAGGACGTGCTCGCTCGTCAAATGAAAGCAAAGGAACAGAGTTGTTTGGGAGTAGGAAATTTCACTTACACCTTAAATGTTGAAGAAATTGATGAAAAATCTGGTTTAAAATTTAATCTCACGCCTCTGTATCGAGCACATCACATTCACACATGTATTGGGATCCAGGAAAAGTTTCATGATTATTACTACAAAAATCGGTTTCTTCAGCTGACTTCAGACTTACAAATATCCTCAGTCCAGTCATTCCTTGAATCCCATCAGACCTTTTTCGCTCATATTGCAGGTTATATTATTGTTGAAGATTGGGTTTTAAGAACCACTAGTGGATTACTTTCACCGAATCAGCTTGAGACAATGTGGGAAACAGCCATGGCTAAAGTAGTTGCAGTACTGGAGGAACAATTTTCCCATATGGATATAGCGAGCCATCTCCTCCTGGTGAAGGATTATGTAGCTCTCTTTGGAGCAACTCTCAGACAATATAGTTATGAAGACGGCTCAATTCTTGGTACTTCGAACAGTAGTCGTGAGGTCATTTATTTAGGATTCAGTAAATTACTTGTCTTTTGGGTTGCAAATGTACTTTTTTGACTTTGTGAGGAAGTACCTGGACAAGCTCTTGATTGACGTCTTGAATGACGTTGCAATTAACACGATTTATAGCGGTACCATTGGTGCATCAGCAATGCAGATTGCTGCAAACATAGCTGTATTAGAAAGAGCTTGTGATTATTTTCGTCAGCATGCAGCCCAACGATGTGGAATTCCTGTCCGATCAGACAATAGGCCTCGAGTTAGTTTAACAGCCAAAATTGTTCTTAAAACTTAAAAGAGATGCTTAAATTAAACATACATTGGACTTCTGAAGATGTACCCCAGCATGCAAATGAGTATGTAGATGAGGTTATTATATATCTTGACACTGTTCTGGCAACTGCTCAACAAATCTTACCATTGGACGCTTTATATAAAGTTGGGAGTGGTGCTCTTGATCATATCTCTAATTCTGTTGTGGAAGCTTTTCTCAGTGACAGTATAAAAAGGTTTAATGCAAATGCAGTCGTGAGCATCAACCATGATCTAAAGGCATTGGAGTCATTTGCAGACTATAGGTTTCAGGGTACTGGATTGCTTGGAATATACAAGGACGGTACTTTTCGAGGTTGCTTTATAGAAGCCAGACAATTGATAAACCTTCTCTCGAGCAGCCAACCTAAAAATGTTATGAATCCTGTAATAAAACAGAGGAACTACAATGCTTTGGACTACAAAAAGGTGGGTACTACTACTATATGTGAGAAATTCAAGGATTCGCCGGATGGACTTTTTGGTAGCCTTTCAAATAGAAACTCAAAGCAAAGTACCCAAAAGAAGTCCATGGACACACTAAAGAAACGACTGAGGGATTTCAACTGACAGAGCTTGAGTATTTTTCTGGATTAGAAATGTAACACCCGAATTCTAGTCATACGGCGGGTTACCAACACGAGTCCCTTTAGGTTAACCTGCATATACAAAATTAATGATTTATTTATTTATTTTAAAAAGGAAAACAACAAGTTGGAACAGTTTTCTCCATTTATGTAGTGAGTTTACAAAAATTATTCATCCATCGAACCTCGACGAAAATTTGTGAAATTTTACCGGACAGTTATAAACCCATATAAGTACAACAAATGTAAATTTGAAATCTTGACGACATCGTTTGAAGCACTAAAATATTTTTTGGATTGGCTGGTCTGAAATCTCGGATTAAATTCCACGGAGCTTCAATTGTCCTAATTTCAGTTGCATATGATAACTAACTCATAAAGGATTATTTTCCAATTTGAAATATGCTAAAATTCAAATTTTACAGATCGTACTAAGATTTTAAAAGCAGTGGCAGAAGCTGGAAATTTACGAAAGAACAGGTTCAAACTTTAAAATTTTCCCATCTTAAAAAGTAAACTCAAACTAAAAGTTATCAGACTCCACAAGGATTATTGACCTAAAAAAATGACAATCTAAGACGTGAGAAATAAATCTTACTATAATAAGTATGCGATCAATACCATCTATAAATCTCTCCACAAGGATCATTTTGAAAATGTTAAATAGGAATGAGCATCTAAAGAAAATACTGAGTAGACTACACATGATATATGAACATAATAATCATGCATGTCATTATGTATTCTTACACATTGCCTTTGTTAATAAGCAAATTATTGATCAAACGATCTACTTAAAGATCTGATGAGCCTCTGCGATCATCAGTTGAACATATACAATTAAAGTTCTGATGAGTCTCTGCACCATCAGTTAAACATCTAACTTTTCTTCCATTCACATTCAAGAAAAACCATTAAAGGAACTTCACATACATTCATAAGCAAATATAAAGAATAATATGTATGAATGAAAATTATATCCGTATAACAATCAACTTAGTGTAGAATTCCTACTTTAGTTCGAAATGATACAGCGGTGTCTAACTCAAATGGTATTTCCTTTCAAATTTTGAATATCAAAGTGGTCTCTCTTTTCCTTTTTAACTATAGTGGCGTGAACATGTAGTATATTGTATAAACAATCTCTTATGGAAAAAGAAAAAGAAATGTGTTTTTTTTACTAAATAAAGTAACGACATTGAAACATATTCTCATATTAATCCCTCAACATCTCAATATAATAAAATGTACCAAATGAATTAAACGAAATATTTTTCTTTTATCACTACAAGAAATAGCTGAAATTCCTATTGTTTAACTGTTAACGATTTTATATGTTCTTTATGGTCCATGATCGAAATTGTTTCTCCTTAAAATAGAATTTGGCACAGATTGTTTTGTTTCTTGTCAAATCCTTTTCTTACTGAAGTGGAATAATTTTTGATCTCTTCTAAAGAGCGTGAATGAGTTTTTTCAGTTTGAGTTCTCTTCGACAGCTGATCATACCAGATTTTAAGAAACTAAGCTAACAATGCTCGGACGAAGTGAGCTTAAGTCCGTTTATGGTGTTGTGCCATTCAGAGTAGATTTCTACTACTTGAATTGCATGTTTGACAGGTAAGACTCACGGACAAGCAAGGAAACCTCAACCGTAGAGTATCAAGGCCATTGTTTTTTTTCTGGTAAGTAACAAGACCCGTGCTAGGCCTGTCGAACAAAGCGACCCCTCCGGGCCCCATAAATGACACGTGTCTGAGCCCACTAGAAACTGCATTCCACGTCTGTGAAGGCCGAATGCACTAACATTTTTCTTGTTTTGCAGAGTCAGCTGTCAAATCATGCATCTGCTTGACGTGCGATGTATGCGGAGGCGTAAAACGATATGCAATTGAAGTCTCGTTGATAATTGATTCCATACTAATACTGTGTGACATGATCATCTTTTGGTTTTTTCTTAATAAATGTTAGTATCTAGGAATCAAAGAGTATTTGATTAGCTCAAGATTTATGAGAACTTGACTAGTAGAATAGATATAACAAATATCAAAAATTGATGAAATTTGGGCTCACTATACATTCATTTCATTGATAATAAATTTGACCCTATTTAGTACACATTATTTTTTTCATTCTCATTCTTCTACTCATTTTCAACCACACATTTTTCAATAAAATAATATTTTTCATCACATCAATAACTTTTCCTTCATTTTTAACCACACATTCTCCATCAATCTACTATTCAATAATACATTCTTTCAAAATAATGTGTCTCAAACACACTTAATTTTATAAAGAATATAACTTTAACCGTTGTTTGTCTTCTATTTTTTATAACTCATTTTTCTAAACTTATTTTCAGCCATACATTTCATGGGATCTACAAATTCTACCCACTTTTCAACATTACATTTCATCAACTTCTTTTAAAATCTACGTTTTTATCAAAACAAAACATGGCTTAATTTGTTCTTTGCTCTATATTTTCACAATAGATAACTCATCACTCAGCTTACAGTACTATTACTTTATCATATAAATATGAACCATGCTTCATATACAGAAGCATGGTTCTACAGAAAACCATCAGATACACACGATGCAAGGGGTGGGTGGGTGAGTTTTTTTTCATTTTTTATTCCGATTGGCTCCACACATGTGAGTGGGTGTAAAACATATGTAAAAAAATTTCTGTACATATGATTTTTCCCTATAAATATATATTATTAGCAGGGGTAACCTTGACTGATAATTTGGGAGCAATTACATACTTTAGCAAAAAGAATAAGCACTTAGATGTTGGCCAAAAAAGGAAAAAAAAAAATGAAAAATACCCACATTTTAAAAAAGAATATTTTTTTTTTAATATTATCTAAATGTTCTATTAGGTATAATTGTTGTCTCTATGGATCTTTTCATGCATGATTGTTAAACACAACAAGAGCATTGGTCTCTTTTTCAATATTATTAAGGCTTTTCAATTAAGAAAAAGTGATTGCAACAAAAGTTAATTAAATTAATTTCTTAATTAGTGCAAATTAATGGATAGTTAATCAGTGGAAAAGCACATAAAAATGAGATTTGTGCATCCAAAAATGAATCTTTGACCTAGAAAACTTTCTAACACAATTATTTTCAATAATGCAAGCCTTTTATAAATTTATTAAAATGTTACAAAATATTCATAGGCTCGTACCATTTTAAAAACATTAAAAGAACACTTTTGCATGTAAAAGGTGACATTTTCCTTTAGAACTATGAGATGTTTGGACAATCTTTTAATTCTATTGGAATCAATTTCAAAACAAAATATTAAATGGAAAAGTGTCCCTTTAAAAAAGAGAACGAGAAAAGTTGTGTCTTTTATAGAGACAAACGAATGTGCTAATGAGAGAAGAGTAGTGTTAATTTTTTGGATTTCCTAATTAACTAGTTGAATAACCTTTTTTGCTATAGAATTCGCGTTCCATCACACGAACACGCACCTTATCTCTTACGTTGCAATCGATTGTGAACATGTTTAATCAACCATATATCTTAATAGTCATTTTTTTAGACAACATTACAAAATTGAGCAACAATGTGAGAGTTTTGGTTTGTATTACATGTTTGTGTTTATGGTCGTAACATTTCTTTGCTATGGATGGGATTAGAAAAATCAATGTTTACCACTCCGTATATTTATTTTTTAATTTTAAAATACGATTCAAATTGTAAAACATAAATATAATAGAACAAAAATAAATAGCAAGTATTGTAGATTTGTAAATATTATTGATATCGTAACTATAAATATATAAAATATATTTTTAGATGAAATGATTCAATATTTTGCATCGAAAAAAGGACAAATTATAATGATGAAAAAACAAGATACAAGTTGATGGGAAAAATCTGTCAGGTGCTTGAGATCAGCAAAACTCAATCCTACAGTTGTCTCCTGGTTGAATAATTCCTTGGTGGAATCTAATGCACTAGACATAAAAGATCAACAATCAACACTTGTTCCTACCTCTTGCAATTGCCCAAAAAAAAAACAAAAATTAATAATAATACTATCTAGCACTAGTCTAGATAATCACACTTAATAAGTTCAATTAAATGAATTATTTAAATTTGTATTTAAGTAAATCTATTAGTTAATATCATATAATTGTCACATAAACTGGTACTTGACACCAACGATACTGAAGAGCATTACTCGTCAAAAAACTCCAACACCTGCAGCTTTCGACTTGAATATGTAAATTTCTACTTTCTCTATTAGTTTATATTTTTGAAACCATCTGAACTCGTTTCAAAATAAATAATTGTCCTGAGATCAAGCCTTATAGTTTCTTAAAGATAAAAGCATTTGATCTATTGATAAGTAAAAAATTTCTAGATTGAGTATAATCTGGATGTCAATAAAGAAATGTCCGAAGTGATTTCATCATCAAAACAAGGGATGATCGGCTCTTTGAAAATACGTAATCAAATTTACATTCAAAAGAACATTTTAAAGATAATTGTAAGATAAACAAATTTCTCCATTTATAACGACTTAAAGTTTTGAATATGAAAACGGTTTTTTATCGAAGTGACATTTTCACTTCCACACTTGTATCACAATCCTTATTATAACAATGCAAGACACCTAATGACTCCATTGCCACCCCTACCCGCAGCCCCCTCACACCACCTAAGAAACATTATGATTTTCTTGTGACAAAATTGACCAGACCATGGCTGCATCGCATGAACCAATTGTGGGTCCTACGTTGCTTGACACTACTTAATGTCGAGATGATTGGGAAGTGATTAGATGCCCATTTTTGGGTGCTCCACTTAGGCCAATCTTTATTTCCACTGGGGTTATTTTAGTCAATACGTGCTTTGCTTGAAATTATTGAGGCCATGTTTGGGCCTAGGTGACAAACAACATCACTTCCAAAATATTGAATATTCAATTTCGTCTCATAAGATGATAGTTCATTTGAAAACAATAATCTTGAAATATCATTGCTCGTTGAAAATTATTTGGGTTCTATGCCACATTGAGTCTTGAAAATGTCAAATTTATCATATCTAATTGAAGGAATTGCATAATAATTGTGGTGTGACACTCCCCATAAGCGGTTTTCGAGGATGTTTCAACATAGACTAGCACACGAGCATTGCCTTTCTCTAATATATTTGAGCGATACACTTATTTCAAAGTAATGAAGTAAATAAATTGACTTACAATGACAAGATTTATTAGCATCGAATTTGAGATGATTAAACCAACATTACGTAGTGACTATTAAGATTTGGGGGTCCATCTTAAAAGGTCAACCTTTATTAAGAGGAGTAGCTCAAAATCTTTATTAATTGGTCTGTGTCAACATCTTTATTCGATGTGGGATTATATCCCTTAACACGCCCCCGCAAGATGGTGGCTCATTTGAGCAGACCAATCTTGAAATCCACGTGCTCACTTTTTGGAGTCTTACCGGGATCGAATCGCTCGTTGGAGTATAATGGGCTCTGATACCATATTAAGATTTGGGGGTCCATCTTAAAAGGTCAACCTTTATTAAGAGGAGTAGCTCAAAATCTTTATTAATTGGTCTGTGTCAACATCTTTATTCGATGTGGGATTATATCCCTTAACAGTGACATACTACCGTTAAATTAAATTAGAGAAACCATAGCACGAAATAGAATTTTCAACAAGTTTTTAAATTATAGGTACGTATTTATCTATTTTCAACACGTCTCCTCATGAAAATTACAGTTAGCTAATGCATACAATAACAAATGTTTGGGATTTTTTCTCATTAGAAAACGGATTTTTAAGATAAGATCCAACATATGAAAACATGTTACTAGATGAATCATTTTGTTTGATAACTTTGAGTTGAAATTGCACTTTGTTTTGGACCGTGTTGTGAACTTTAATGTCTCCAAAATAATTTGCCCCTATTTGATGAAGTTTTTTTTAAATTATAAGTTGATCAAACTTCATTTTAACCACACATTTCATTGAATTTTAAACCATACATTTCGTGAAATTCACGTCAGCTTTGTTCCTATAGTGCCATGACACGTTTTTCAATTATGTGCAGCTTATTATATATGTACACGCCTTAACAATATGAAACCCGACAGAAACATAATTTTCCAAGTACTAACTAAAGCCAACTTTAACTTTAGAAAGTGGACTTTGTGTCATATATTAAACCAAGAAAAAAAAATGTTGGATTATCAAATAATCCGTATCCAAAGTGCATGCAAGCTACCCAGGATAGAATTGGAGAAACAAAACCGTGCAAGGAATGCTAATTAATGCTATTCTAATAAGCGTAACTTTTGAAGTAATTGTATTCAAATTGCTAACTTCCTTGCCTATTATTGCTAATATGGAAACCAATTCACAAACCACGAGTGGCGTTGGAGCACCATGTTGAAAAAGGGAAGTGTTTAATCTCGGATTCTCCCGAGTGTATTGTGTTATCACTGTAAACCTAAATAAATGTCAATTTTTTGTAAAATAACGAGTCGGGCAGTGGTCGATTTTCACCTTGACCCTATATTGCGCTCATTATGTTCAATACCACCATGCTTTTGTTTTGGTAGGTCGGACGCCTTGCATTTTTGCATTGAGGTTGACCATATATGGCTCCCATATTTCACATATATGTTTACTCACGAGTTCCCTTAAGAGCATCAACATAGCACTAATCTTTAACGATTGGATTATGATTAGTGTCTTCTGTAAACATCATGAACCTGAATAAATACCATGAATCTATAAAACAAGGTCAGTTAAACCATTTTGGCAAGTAGAGGTAAAGTTAGCGAACGATTTTTACCTTAATCTATATGTGGCCAGGATTATTGCCCGACACCAGATAGCACTGTTTAGGTAGATCGATTATAGCCAGGCACCTCCACAATATGTGGCCCCCATATTATCAGGCCCCTTAATAGCATCAGCATAGCACTAAACTCACCTTTGTTTAGCTCTCGAATCACTTATCCACTATGATGAAAAGAATATTCAATTAGATACAATAAAATGGGATAGTGCAAACGTGTGGAAGTGAGATTCTCACACGCCTGAAATTTCTTATAAATCTTCTAAGTTTATACTAACTGAATAGACCAACCCAACCCCTTCCCTCCAAGTGCTTATAAATATTCTGGTGTCTAACATCAATTCCTCAGGACAAACACAACATCTTCAAGTGTTTTCCTCTTCTTTTCTCATTCTCAAAATTTTCTTGTTTTTCTCTAAGTAAGAAAAAATGGAAGGAAAAAGTTGCCTTGGCAATTTTTTTGAGAAGGCTAAGCCTTATATAGCTATGATTTCTTTGCAATTTGGTTATGCAGGAATGAATATTATTACAAAAGTTTCTCTTAATAGAGGCATGAGTCATTATGTACTGGTGGTTTACAGACATGCCTTTGCCACTGCAGTTATTGCACCCTTTGCTCTTGTACTAGAAAGGTGCACCATATCTTACTCTAAACGAATCTATCGAGCATGTTCGGTATATAGTATTGAACAAGACCGGACTTGTTCTTTCTTAGTCTTTGTTTGGCCTCCATTTTTTCAAAAACTCATTTTTTTCAAAACTTATTTTCAATCACACATTCTCCTATAAAATAATTTCACATAAATCGAAAAAAAATTCTTGCTTTTTAACTGTACATTCTCCAAAAAATCACTATTCTACATTTCTCCCCATAAATGGGGCTCAAACGGAGGCTTAATATTGTCCGGTGTTGTACAATTCACTTACCAAACAATGCCCAATTATTTTTATATTTGCGTTTTCATGATTTCAGATTCTAACTCAATATTTTTCTGTTTTATGACAGAAAAGTGAGGCCAAAAATTACATTTCCAATTTTTCTGCAGCTATTTGTATTGGGACTTCTTGGGTGAGTATTTTAATTCTAACATGCACAGAAAACGGGGGTACATAATTTTGCATGGAATCTAAATTTATTGAAATAATGCTTAAATTTTTGTTGTTGTACAGGCCTGTCATTGATCAAAACTTCTACTATGCTGGACTTAAATTTACTTCTCCAACTTTCTCATGTGCCATGAGTAACATGCTTCCTGCAATGACATTTGTTATGGCAGTCCTCTGCAGGTACACATTTTTTCGTTCTTCTCCTTGAAACTTATTTCTTCTTCTTTAGTACTGAGTGTTTCTTTTGAATCCACGTTATCGAACAAGCCAGAAATATTTAATGTGGTAAATTGTATATATAGGATGGAGAAGTTGGACATAAAGAAAGTGAGATGCCAAGCAAAGGTGGTGGGAACAATAGTGACAGTCGGTGGAGCCATGTTAATGACAGTTTACAAAGGTCATGTAATCAACATAGTTTGGTCCAATTTTGTTCATCCTAAACAATCCAATGTCCCTGACACCATTGAAGCCACTGACAAAGATTGGGTTAAAGGATCAATTCTACTTATCATTGCTACTCTTGCCTGGGCTTCTTTCTTCATCCTTCAGGTACCTAACACTTTTTGTGTGAATTCTGCACGTGGTACTAGGCAATATTGAACAGTATAATGAACAAGAATATAAGGAATTAAGGACCGCTTTGGTTTTTGTCACAGGCTCACACACTGAAAAAATACACAGCCCATCTTTCCCTGACAGCCCTTGTGTGCTTCATGGGAACACTGCAATCCATAGCTGTCACTTTTGTGATGGAGCACAAATCTTCTGCTTGGGCCGTTGGGTGGGACATGAACCTCCTAGCTGCTGCCTATGCTGTAAGTTCACCTCTCCCTCCCTCCCTCCCTCCTTGGATATTCTGGTGTCAAATTTGGTCATGAACGCTTGGGCTTGTCAGAATGCCATTATGGGCATCGATTCAAGTGGCTCTGCACGACCCGACTGACACCACTACTCACGTGTAAAAACTAATGATATGCGACTGTTTATCGTATCAATACAGGGTATTGTTTCATCGAGCATTGCATACTATGTCCAAGGTCTTGTGATGAAGAAAAGAGGGCCTGTCTTTGCGACTGCTTTCAGTCCATTAATGATGATTATTGTGGCCATCATGGGCTCTTTCATCCTCGCTGAAAAGATATATGTTGGAGGGTAATTTTATTATACTGTCCAGTACTGTGTACAAAATCGTGCTTTAATTTTAATCACACGACTGAAATTTAGTCTCTTTTGTTACAGTGTTCTTGGGGCTGTGTTGATTGTGATTGGACTTTACTCGGTTCTGTGGGGAAAATATAAGGAATACAAGGAAAGGGACGCTGAGGAAATTCCTGAACCAGTAAAATTAGGAATCACAGGAGACAGCCAAACAATGATGATTGAAGACATTGAAGCAAACAACACAGAAATGCACAAACGTGAAACTAACAAAGTACTGTCAGTTCCAGCAATAGCAATCAGTGCTCCAATGCCGCAGCCTCCCATGATAGCTTTGGAAGATCCAAAACCTTTAGCCAGATAAAGATTTCGATAGCATGTGTGGTCAGGAGATTGAATAGGAGCACTAGACATGAAGAAAGAAGTTAAAATCACGTCTACTATACTGACTAGCCCTATCTAGTATTATGTAACAAATATGCTAAGAGCGGTAAGAAGGGTAGAATGAGAAGAAAAAACTTTTGATTTTAATGTTCTTTTTTTATTTTTTCGGGACTTGGGTAGAGCTTGTGATCTTTCCTGTAAGCCAAATATTAAGAGAAAAATTGATTGAAAAAAGAGCATTTTATTCCCTTCTGATACTGTCCAATTTGAATAATTTTGTCATTCTTTCACCCATATAGCTGAAGTCTGA
This sequence comes from Fraxinus americana, assembly GCA_035079005.1. Lineage (NCBI taxonomy): Eukaryota > Viridiplantae > Streptophyta > Magnoliopsida > Lamiales > Oleaceae > Fraxinus > Fraxinus americana. The sequence continues at coordinate 51,297,587 of CM068706.1, read as the reverse complement.
TTCAGCATCCACTTATTAAGCTTGTGGATTTGCCTTTTATGTCTTTCAGTCATATACACAAAGGAAATCTAGCTATTTCCATTCACAATTTTTATATATTCATCCACTTTTAAAAAAAAATTATATATTACATTTTTAACATTACGTAAATTTACTTAAATAGAGGAAAATAATATTAAATAATTTTTGGGATAATTGCAGTTGCATCGCAAACCTTTCTTTTTTATAGACTTTACCCGAATTTTTTATTTGTGCCAACCACAATTCTAAAGTTTTTTTCTGTTGCAAGGGAAGTACAAATGGATGGATTCCGTCCATTTGACCTCTAGTTGATTAAAAAAATTGATTTTGATCATGTTTTGATCAATTTTAAAAAGATATAGTGATAAATTTATATATTTTCAAATAACATGATAAAAATAATTAAATGTAAAAAAAAGAGAGAGAAACTCCCCACCCCACCTCACCTCCACCGCACCCCAAACCAACCCAACCCAAATCAAACTCCAGTAGGTCCCAAATCAAACTTGACATCAAACCCAGAATTAATGTGAAACAAGTGCTTAGGGCAACTATCCATCCCAAATCAAACTCAATGTTCTTTCATACCTCTTACAGTTATATGTGCGATTATTAAATTTGAATCGGACTCTTCAATTTGACCGAAAGGCCAAAGAGTAAATATAAAAACACTTTGTTAGATAGCGGTTCTAACTCGTACGGATTCTTCAAAAGTCAAATACCCAAATTGCTAAAATCTGATTGGAGTCGTCAAAGTTTCTCTTCAAATGCTTGCTAAGTTTCGATCCTAAGACGGTAAAAATGGCACATGTTAAACAGGGACGTTAAGCTCCGAAAGTACTAGAATTTTTTTCGACTCAAAGATAGGGATCAAATCTATAAATTGGGTTACACATGAGAAGGCATCGGTACAACGCTTATAAAATCATCCACCAATCAAGAATTAATTATGCTTTTAGCTTTCATTAAAATTATAATACATATTTTTCTCTTTTTTTTTTAAACACACATTTTTCAATAAAATAATATTACACGTAAATCGAAAATTTTTCCTTCCTTTTCAATCATTCATCCCAACAAAATGCTATTTCAAAATGCTAACAAAATGCTATTTCAACCCCCCACGACACAACTTAACTGGCGGAACAATCAGCACATAACTCGCTTCCAACAGTAGGGTGGGGGTTCGAATCCTGGTGGGAACCTGTGACCATATTTACTTGGTATGAAGCAATCACTTTGGAGGATGATCCCTTATGCGCAGGGGCGGATACAAGGGGGGGCTTGGCTGGGCTATAGCGCCCCCCCCCCCCCTCAAGGCCCAAAAAAAAAAAAAAATTAAAATATTTTTTTTTTTTCCTTAAAACAGTTTTTCATGTATAAATTTTTTTTTTTTAGCCCGATTTGAAATTTTGTAGCCCGGTCTTGGATCCAATCCTGGATTCGCCCCTGCTTGTGCGCAGAAGTGCACAGTTGGTGAGAGAACCCTGGGAACCAGTTGAGGTATATCCCGCGATTTACTTACTCCAAAGTTCTAGGGGCAAGGGTCTTGGAGGTTCAGGATTTAGTCTGATAAAACTGGGACACCTCAGTATCCAAAAAAAATGCTATTTCAAAAATTATAATAACAAAGAGGGAAAAGGGGGCTAAGCTAACCCAATTGCTCTGGACAAGCACAAATCATCTTTGAATTCGAGTTTTCCGTTCTTCTATGGGAATGGCCCTTCTACTCCTGAAACGATGCCGAAATTTGGATCCTTCAATTTGGTGGCGGAAAATACAAAAGTTAAAAGACCTAAAAAGGCTGAAGATGAAGAAGAAATTGAAGCCACTGCTGTGAAATAAGTTGTGGGTTCCACAACTGGATTCAACAGATGGTTTTGAAATGTTAAAAATATTAGGACAACTGAACTTTTCAGGAAAAAAAAAAGTAGTTTTAGTTGCTTTTAGTCAATATGATTAGCTCTGGAAAGCAGCTTCAAGATTACTTTTCTTCTCAAGTATGAATATACTTCCATAACTTTTGGAATTGCTTTTAATATAATTGGCTCCAAACACAAGGAAATGTGACCTAGATAGCAACTGGTATTAAATGTTGCATAGGGAGTTGGAAATCACAGAGAAGAATAACACCATGTTTTCCTTTTGTAGTATTCCTTGATAAATTTTTTAAGAAGATTTTAATTTTGTTTGTCATGCATTCTGATAGCTGCTTTGTCTGTTGCAGCTCGGAATTACATAGTTGACTCTAAATTTATAGAGATAAGAGTTTGATTTGAAGGAATAATGAAAACTGGTGGAAAAAAAAAAGCACAGGTAAATTAAGATGCCAATACAAGTTTGCAGTCACTTGAATAAATGTATAGTTTTCAATATCCCTATTTCAGTAGGGCAGGCAACACAACTGAAGATAAAAGGTCTAGACGAGAATTCTCCTCATCCTCGTTGCAGGACTTCAATCAACACCATAGACGCGGCCTGACATGACATGAGCGCAAGTATTACCAAAGAAACTGAGCCAATATCGATGAAAGCATTACCAAAATCCCTGAAAACTTCAATTGGAATTTCTCTACCTGAATGAACTTCACTATGAAAATGAAAAATACCGCCTTCCTAACGTTTAAACGCAGAAAAGTTTTCAACGCACATAACATAAATCATCAAACCACATCGATAGCAACAGAAATTGTTGTTCTTCTATAAGGTTGATAAGATGGATTACTGTACACAATCATTAATACATATCTAAACCAATTAATCGTCAGGATCAATGCCTACAATTCGAGACTGAATTACAAGATCATTCATTAAAAGGCAAATCCTCTACACTAGTATACAACTCTTGAGATTATAAAGAAACAGAATATAAAATGAAAAAGAAAAGTAGGAAATGAAGGGGGGAAAGGTGAAAAGGGTGGAGATGGAAAGGATGGCAGCTTTACCATCGCTTTTCCTCTCGCACTAAAAATTTATCTACATCCTACGATTGTAATCTAGGGGTTAGCATACAGTTAACTGATGCTAATTACAGGCAGTTCTTGCACTTCAAACATTCTTCAGAATTCACAAGAGGATCCCAACCTTAGCTTTGGCAATCCTATGGATTTTCTTCCCTTAAAAGCCTCTGGCAGAAGTTTTTCAAAACTATCCAAGAAAAATACCCATTCCTGATCATTCATTTCCCCGAAAGAAATTCCTTCAGCTTCATGACTATATTTTGGAGCGGGGAAACTCACACTTCTCATCAAGCGACCTGCCTTGGAATTCTCATCCTCAATTGCATCATCATCCCATCTGGTGCTCAAATCTTGACAATTCTCATTTTCATTCGAAGGAAACATCGTCGAGTCATCTAATATACTCAGTGATGAATATCTTGGAATTTTTGGTGGCTTACCACTTATTGTCGGAAAATTCTGTAAGTTCTGAGGAAAATCTAAAACCTGATTGGGGCCATATTCATTTTCATCAAATTGGAAAATCTCACAAATTTCGTCTTCATCATGATCACTGCAGACAATATCATCACTTCTTCCACAGTTCAAGCTAGCCCTGGCATTTATACAGATATTCTCGAATGCGCTCCAATTCTCTTCTTCTCCTTCAAACTCTCTAGTCATCATTTCACCTATATCAGCAAGGCAAAACCCATAATCCGTTGCTTGCTTCAAAAAGATTGTGCAAAGCACAAGAATCCGAATGGAGGACTCCCTAATTGCTGGAAGTTCAACTCTTAGCAGCTCTGCATCTTTAAATGGATCGAGACTGGATATGTATTCAACTTCAGACTCCGAGAAGGGTATAGAGGCTTGTGGCCAATGCAACCACTCAAAATATGGATCGTCAAGTGATTCAGGTAAGCAAAATCCATGATCTATGGGAACTAGCTCAGCTTTTCCTGCGGCATAACTCTCTTGCCCTTGCTTCACTAGAATGTTCCCAGCATGTCTGTCAAGATTCATCAGTCTAACATCTAGTATCCCTATATGGTGTATAGAGGAGACAGAGAAGCGTGAAGGGCCCAAATCTCCCGCATCAGAATCGTGATTTACAAAACGTTGAAGTGATGCGATCTTATAAAGCGGGGCCAGAACTGGTTCTGAACTATTTACATTAAATTTGACATGAGAAAATTTGACTAATACTGTAGGAGGGACACCGGCAAATCCACCATGGTCAAGGAGATAAGCAGCGGATTCGCGCAGGCCAGTTTCACCTATCTTAATTGAGCGTTTGATTCCTGGTTGACCAAACGTACGGCCACCGAAGCCTTTCGGGTTATTGAATGCCAGAGGTTCCTCGTCTATGGGCTTTGCAACGGCTATAGGATCACCATTTCGAGTGCGCAGAAAATAGGCCCCACCAAGCCCACTAGAGACTGGCTCGGGATTGATGCCAGAGGCCATAGCTATGGCAACCTCAACAACCATAGTACATACTCTTGGTGTGGCACAACCACCAATGATTTCAATCCTAGCATTGATATCAGATTCATCCTCAACTCTAGAGGAATGAGATAGGCATGGGGTGGAGAAGCTTTTGTGGATGTTAGTGAACTCGAATGCATGTTTCAAGGAGTATGTAAGCTTGGATTGACTGAAGTTGAGCATCGTGTAATCAAGCTGAGTGTAAGACTGGAGTTTGCATCTAGGAGGTCGAGTAAATGGCCTGAACCCATGACCTGGATCAATGGCAACAGCCATCGTGATGAATGTCATGCAGGTGAAAATGGCTATAATACATGCTAAGGGCTGCTTATCAAAGGATCCCTAGAGGGTTAGTCTTCCCTGGGAGATTAGACATCACGTATCTGCATTAATAATAGAATACTCAGAATTCTTCAACTCAACCCAAAAAACAACAAGAAATCTGAACAAATAGATAAGGAAAGCTGCTCACAAACACCGCATTGTCCCTCAGAATCCTAAAATGTTAAGTTAAGAGTCTGTCTTGAGTTTGGACTGTCAATTGAGGTGAATCAATATGTAATAATAATCCAAGGCTCGATTGTAATTAAATTAACTTGATCTAAAATGAATTAAAATTTTATTTTTCCTGCTTGAATTCCCAGTCATTAAAGACTTTGAATATCAAAGGTTTCTTAACCAATAGTGGAGCATAAATGTCACTGCCGCTTCAGTTTATACAAACGTAATTTCTTCCTTTCATCTGAACTAATGGATGCAATTCATGATAATATGGACAATAAGTAACATTTTACATGATGAAACACGAGTCTACATCAACATTCAGATAGCACGTCTTATCTAAAGGTTTGCTTCATAAGGTTTAATTTGATAATAAGTTTTAAACAACAAAAGATGAGACTGAAAGGGGAGAGGAATGGCATTAATTTGATCAAAACATGCAAAAATAAGCTTAAATAAAGAAAAGCAAACCATTTATTCTTACTAGAGATTTGCCTAAAAAAGGCTGCAAATATCAACAATAAAAACCATGGTGCTAATCTCCGACCACCTATCAAACATAGAACAGTTCATAAAAATTGTCAGATGATTTAGATCCCGCATAAATGAATGGTTAATAGATAATTAAAAGTTCAGAACTTTTATGAATGATTGCTTGAAACATAAGAATGAAAAGGCACATACCATCCTATTAGTCCCTCGCTCCTCCGCTTAAAATCGCCACAAAAAACTGCAAATGAGATAAAACAACAATATTATGCCCAGTTGCTCTTAATTCAATGAAAAATAGAATTTAATATTCCATAATTTAATTTTTGAAAAAAAAATATATTCATTTCTCTGAATAAAAACTACTAAATTACACCATTGAAACTTAATTAATTTCTTCGATTTCATACAAGCCACCCCGTGATTGTCCCTACCCGTGCAGATATAAGCATGTGAAGAGAGTGATTCAAAATTCTAACGTACACAATTGCTAATTGATTAAATAGGAGAACATTGTATGATCGGCTCCTCTATCATCGTGTGTGTATATCAAAGAAGAATTATCCATATTACAATTTGGCTTGAGGCCCATTCAGAATTCATTCAACGAAAAACTAAACCACAATAATAATAATAATAATAATAATAATAATAATAATAATAATAATAATAACAATAACATTTCACAATATAATGAAGGAAAAATCAGAAATCAACATAATCAAGAGAAGGAAACAATGCATGATTGCTCCTCAATCATTGGGTGTATCTCAAAGAAGAATGATCCATATTACAATTTATCAAACCTATTTAAAAAATTGATGCATTCAATAAAAAGCAAAACCGAAAATCATGAAATACTCGCAATGAACATTTTAAAAACCATAAAATTTCACAAGGAAGATACATACATACCCAGAAATTAGCAAAATGAATGGACAAATGGAAGTTACATACCCTGAATACTGGTGAGGCATTCAGGGAGACGGAATGGCAACGGGAGAGCGCGAGAGCGAATTATTCCGTTACCGAAAAACTCCTAAAAAAGACGAAGTTCTCCCACCCCCTTCTCCTTTTATGCCCTTTTTTCAATTGATACCCCACCCCATGGGGACTCTTCTCTTCCTTATAAATTCCTCCTCCTCTCTCTACAAACCGGTAAATCCTCTCTCTCTCCCCCACGCTCTCTCCCCCACCCTCCATTGTTTTCGCTCAATGCTCAACTGTTTTCTATTTATAGGATGGCGATTCGTTAGACTTGATACTACATAGGGAAATTTACGAGACGTCCCTGAACTTACAAATTTGTCTCATGTTGGTCATTCGACTTATGTTTAAACTCTCTTGTAGGATACATGAAACTATAACATTGGCAATACTGTTAAATAGATGTCATATTTTTTTTGGAAAATTTTGTCAATTATGTGGGTGAATCATAATTTTTTCGAACATTAAAAAACTCGATCAATTGTAATAACGATTACGAATGTAATTACTAAATTGAACAAAATATAAGTTGCATGATCAAATTTAAACTAATGGTATCAAAAAGGGCTTGTAACCTATGTCGGTGTTCCGGATTCATATGGGTATCTGATCATAATTATTTTTATCGAATCGAATCGAATTTGGACAATTCGATCCATTTACGGCACTACACGAGTGGTGTCCGGCCCCCATTCAGTACAAGCTGATTCACTAGTTGAATCGACGTGTATTACTGATCGATTTAATATGAGCCAAACATCTTATTTTATTTCTTGCTTTTAAGTTTAATTTTTTAAAACTTGAAATAGACTTTGTTATCATAATGTCTAAAATATCCTTGATATAGATTACCTTTTCGAAACTAATTAAAATAGATATTAACTCAGTTGAATATATAACAATTTAGTCAAGATGGAACCAACAATGGTCGACATTAAACCTATCTTCCTTTCAATCATATTATATGTACATCACTTTTCACATTATGCCATGAGAAAACACGCTATTGAACAGTTTAAAAAAATAAACAGTTTTTTCACTAATCAAATCACGTCAACTTGAATGTTGCCAAAAGTAATGTACATTTTTGATGTATAAATGGTTTAACTCTCTGATAGAGGCTACATGTACAAATACAGATGCCTTACGGATGCTCGGATGGGGGTAAATTTTTTTTTACCTTTTTATTGCGCGGGACCACCCTCATGTGAGAGGGGCTTCTGTAATTTTTTTATTATGTACAAATGGAAATTTCCTAACTCTTTTCCTTTAAATCGATACAATCGGAAGAGGGTGGGATCCACGTAATATCAGAGTCAACAGATGTCAGCATGTTTGGGTAAACTTAAAAGTCACTTTGCTCAACTATAGGAACTTTTGAGAGAAGTTGCTATTAGAAAGAAACCACTGTATAAACCAATCTCAGAGAACACAGAAACTTACTTTCGAGTAACTAGTGAAGAATGAAATAGAATACTACTATTTGTAGTGAAAATTCTTAACTTTTGGAGATTGGAAACAGAAGGCTAGGTTTTAGATTTGCAGATTCCTCCTCCTTAAATTTACGGACAATAGACATAGTAAGCTGACAAAATGACAGCACATGTCGTAACAGGCCCTTCACCTTTGTGACATTGACCCGAACGGCATCTAGACACTGAGTTGGTGGTAATCAATATTTACACGTACAAAACAATATATATCGACTCGATTGTGAGTCGCGCCCTTCCAGTGTTGCTCCCACTTGAAAACTTTCACCAGATTGCTCTGTTCAATAGGATAAAATGATTCTTATTCTGCTGCTATAAATGCAATACGAGTAGTAGAAACAGCAAGAGCTTCGACAAATTGGAGGAAAAAACACATACAGAAGCTGCAAAAATGGGCAAATCGGTTCAAAAACGCAATCAATACCATCAAGAAGATTAGATCACAGCACATAGTGCACTAACTGCACTAATTGCGCGCGCACGCACAATATATATATATATATATATATATATATATATATATATATATATATTTACTTACAAATTGTATTAGGCAAAAAGAACGACAGATTTAACTGTTCTTGTATAATTTATAGAAGAAACATACTCACATGAAGATGGTGAGGATGAAACAAATGGCATTACATCCGGAGGCCCTGCTTGGAATTCACCCTTTGATGGGGGCTGAGTATGAGAATAAGCGACATTTGGTAATGGACTTGCTACTGGAGGTATTTTAGGAGTCGGAGAATACATGTGCTCGGGTTGTGAAGGAGCTGCCCGAGGCACATAAAGCGGTGGTGCAGTCGGCGATGCATGAGAATCCTTATTGGGCTTTGATGGGAATCTATTTTTGTAACCATTATGACAATTGGGAGGCTCTGCTACTCGACTCTTCATTGGCACTGGTGTAGATGCTGGGGAGACTTTACCCGTTATAAATCCACTTTTTCCCATTGCCGGTGCAGGTGAAATACCAGGAGCAAGGCTGGCATCATGGTGGTTTTGATTGTGGTGATGGTGGTGGGGGCGGTGGTGGTGAGGAGGAGATTCTGACGAAGGAGATGGAGATGGAGATGGAGATGGCGACGGCGACGGCGACGGCGACGGCGATGGCGAGGTACCACTTCCATCACTGCCAAAATTTATGGATGAAAGACGAACTTGCTTAACCCGACCAAATACAGTGTTATTTAGGCCAAGGTTTTCAGTACGGGAACCAGTGATGGTCTGAGCCAACTGCTTCAACCTTGACTTTGAAGGATTAATACCCACTGCCAAGAGAACTCTCGACTCAACTATTGTGGGTGCATCCACTGTTGAACCTTCATGATTTGTCAGGGTAATGTACAAGTTCTGCATTCCAGAAAAGAAGCAAGAGCATAATTCAAGTGCATGTTTGCAACGCTTACTTACAAGTTGTGGATCCTACGAAATGTGTGGATAATAAGTGAGCATTAAGCTGTGGGTCCTAGGAAATGTGTGGATGAAAAGTATGTTTCGGGAGCTTAAATTAAATTTTAAGCTTGGCCAAACATGCACTAAATTGTTGAGGTGTTGATCAAAGGAGGCAAGCAAACTTGATAGATTTAACTAGATTTAGGCAGTCAGGGTATTGGAGACTGATTATGCAACTACAATGAGATGTTGAGTTATCACTTGCTTCTTTTTAAAGGCTAGAGAGTAGAGAACAACTTGCTACTAAGGCAATTCGTAGTGGACCAATTATTCAAATTTCCCTAATAATTACAGAGAAAAAAGGAATAACAGAACCAGACCTCATAAGGAGCAAGATGTAAGCCCGATTTCAGTTGGCTCGTAAGTTCATCGAATTTATATAGTATTTGATCAATGGAGAAGTTCAAGGTAAAGTTGAAAAGGATCAGAACTCTCTGCATAAGAAATGCCTTTTGTTCAGGACTGGCAGTAATTCCTCCTTTGAATTTCAGCACCTCGAAAGAAAATGGATCCCCAAAAAAAGTAGTACTCAAATGAAAAAATGATTGGCGTGTAACTAAAGATACAAAGGAGGCTCTGATTAAACTTTGGGTGGTCACATCAGAATCAACGGCAAACACAACCTTTGTTATGTTTGATCCATCTAACGATTGTAAAGATAATATTTCCACCTGTCATAAAAAGTTGACTTTACTAAGATTCGAGGAAAAATAAGAAAATGATCAATGTAGAAACCAGAAAAAGAAAAAACAATAAAGTTAAATGGTGATATGAGAGCATAGGAAGTACGTTAGTTGTGGAGAAGCTTATTTCATCAAAAATATCATCCCGAAGTTTCGAGATATAGTCTTTAAGAAAAGAAGTGGGCTGCTTAAGCATAAAACTTGCCACTATGTTATGACCTGGAGAATACCAATCAAAAAATTACAAAACGTATCAATATAAGAAGAAACGTGAAACAGCTTGAGGTTAATCTCAAATGATAGAAACAGGAAAATAGTGGTCTAGCATTTCCAAAACTGACATAAACTAAAGTTTTCAATACGAGATATGCAGGCTACATTTTTCATGCATGATTGCTAAATGTTCTACTAAAATAGCTTAAACATGAATTCTGACTAGTCCAATAGGACTATCAAAGAGGTCTTTGGTATATTAATGAATGACGTCAAATCATGGGATCAAATGTATGGAGAAAACATGGCGAACTTTTGATCTAGATATAGCATTTACATCTCCTCAAGATTCTTGAAAGATCTCCAGCAACTCCACGACAACTTAGTTCAATCTTGTACCGCATTGTCCATTATAGGACATTAGTTATGTTGTAGTGACTCGTTATTAGTAACTCTTAAATTTCCGCCAACTTGTGGCATCAAATAAATCCCCAACTCAATAACTAGCTTATCAGTATGGAAGAGGATAAACCATATTGTACTTTGTCTGCAAAATCTTTGAAGAACACTGAAACAATTAAAAATATCAACAGGTTTATTCGTCTCCAGGGTGCAAAACACTTATCCTCCTCTAACTACGCAAAATTTCAGTGATTTACATCACTATGCACTATACATACAGAATATAACCCAGAATTTTGCTGAGAAATCTTCCAGCTTAAAAAACACCTCAAATCAATTCCGCGACACTAAATTAAACCACAGAAATTGGAGATTTCAACCACCCAAGAAGTATCAAAAATCCCAAATACCAACAAATATTTGTGCCCCATCCAAATCCCAGATACCAAGTGCACAGATAGAATTTAAAAACAGGAAAGAAACATATGCATAGATATGCAAGTACCAAACAATGATGATTATCATAATCAAGGCCTGTAAAAAATTCGAAAGTTGAAAATAAAAATATTTAATAAAAGAATCCCACCAACCTTGATAATCCAGATCCAGGTCTTTTCTATCTCCAATGTGAAAAAATGGCAACCAAAAAAAAGCAGATAAAAGAACAGCAAAACCGAGTACCAAAACAAAAACACATCTAAAAGTCACCACCTTTTTAAGCCTACTACAATCCAAACACTTCCTATTTCTGTTCCATGAATTTGGAGTTGAACCCTGAGCATCAAGGCTTGTAATTGGCAATTGCTGCTCCCCCTCTACTTTCCCCATTGATAAATTTTCACCAATGTGGATTTTTCTTGCTTTTTACAACGTGGGTTTTTCTGCTAGACTCCATTATTGATATTTTTTTGATGAAAAACAGTCCATGGCTGCCCTTTACCCTTTCTTTTTTCTTCTCTTTCTAACTGTAGATGAGAGAGAGAGGTGGGGAATTTTTGGTGAGTTCTCTAGAGGTGAAGGAATAAAATATTATCTTTTTGGGCTTGAATTGAGGTGGAAGAGTGTGGAATAATTTCTGCAGATCAACTGTTTTTTTCCAGGGGACGACGAGACGGACAAGTCTTAACTCTTATGTAGTTTGGTTGTCGGTTTCAATTTTTTTGTAATGAAAAGTAATACAAAAATGGAAGCTTCTGTTTATTAGTAAAACAAATTATTGTCCAAAGGAGAATTTGATCATAGTTAATCAATAAAAAATATACCCAAAGGTAGAATGGGATAAATAAATATTTATTTTCCCTATCATTATTTTTCAGAAATTCTGGCAAGACAAGATAAGGAGCTGCAACCTTCGAGTTAAATGTTAACTGAAAATAGAGATTTTACATTAATTGTGATTTTATACAATCAGATGGCTAAGATAATACAATTATTCCACTTGTACAGAACTATTTCATCTGTAAAAATGACAGAATACTCACATGGGGGTGGGCCACATGTGAATAAAATATTATTATAAAAAATGGGGCATACCCCCTATGTGCGTGATCTGATATTTTGACAGAAAAAAATTTCTGTAACAGTAGCACTCTTCAAGATAATAATCTGAAGAACTCGGTAAGCTATCCTGGAAAATAAATATTACAAGCTTTGAAGTCTTTTAACTAGTTGGATTGTCACTCAATTATAATATTTTTCCCTCATATTAACACTTTTCGAACATTTCTATAGACTAAATTATCAATAGTAATGATACATCTTGATTATGAATAATTTGAAAAAAAATATCCACGTGCTCTGCTAATAAGGAGATGAGAAACCATTCATGTGTTGATGCACTGCTTTAAATTTATCAAGAATAAAATTTAATATATTATCGGGTTTCCAATTTTCTAAATCAGCTCTTGCTCTAGAAATAACATGTTGACGATTTAATAAACCCTTATTGATGGAGCGTCTAGCAACTCAATGTGCAAAAAAAGTTTGGTTGCTAATCAATTAAAGTGATGCAATGGTTCGTTGTTAGTTTATGTTTGGCTCATGTTTGTAAATTATTTTTTATCTATATATGTTGATGAATTTACAAGTATTATTTATTTTTATTTATTTTGAATTTAAATGGTTTAGAAACCCTGAATATACTTTGCGACGTGTGATTTTTTGATTGGCTCTCTACTCAGAGAGTGAAAGGACTCCATCTGCTGTGGCATATGCTTCCAATTCAGATAACCTTCGAAAGGGATATAAATGGCAATAAATTGGCCGCCCGCCATTCACGGGAAATTCCCGTGACCTGAATTCAATTTTGGCACGGACCCTTGAAAAATGAGGGTAGTTAAAAAAAAAAAAAGAAGAAGAAGAAGCGCGATTATAGTTAAATACAGTTGAATATTTATTTGACTCTTATATTCTAGTCGACGATAGATGGAGTTTCTATATATAAAATATTTTAAAAATGATGTTGTTCATACTTCATACAACACTAGGTGCAAGCAACGTGTAATGCACGTTTGCTTAGTTTATATTAATATTTTTGTTTAATAATTAATTTGTTATTAATAAAAATGTAATTTTTTTTTTTTAATTAAGGGCGTGTCTGGGCACGCTGCAAGGAGGAAGGAAAATTGATTATGTTACCGTTTTTTTTTCAAACCTACAGCCCTACAGTGAGAGAATTGGTCCAAAATTGCGGCTCCCAACGGCATGAATTGTGTTGCCAACGGCTTGATTTCTGCTGAAAAGTAGAAACATATACCCTATAAATAATTAATGAAGTAATGTTTATGTAATTGATAAATAATTAGATGTGTGATTTTGATATTGTGATGCAGGTTGGTGAGATTGAAGAAAACAAGCAAAAGTAGACAAATTTGGAGAAATGGCTAAATTGTAAGGGATCCAAAGTTCGGGGGCTAAAATGTAAATACTTAAAAGTTGTGCTGAATCTCACGATGAAGATTTGAGAATGCTCGGAGTCAATTGGATAAATGAAGATGTCAAGGGGATCAAATTTAGTCAAAATATGATCACAAATCAATTTCCAACCGAAAAATTATGCTCCGGTATTTTAGTCTCATATTGAGACCTATTTTGGCATAGGAAGTGATCGAATTGGAGAATGATGTCTGAATTAAAGTTGTAGCCAGATGAGTTAGCTTTTCAACGCATTTTTCATCGCCTCAACAGGATATCGGAATACAAAGTTATGATAAAAACATTGAAAGAAGGTGCAGCTGCCTGTTTAAAACAAGAAATTCCGTTACATAGTCCGTTATATTGAGACCTATTTTTGGCATATAAAGTGGTCGAATTAGAGAATGATGTCTGAACCAAAGTTGTAACCAAATGAGTTAGATTTTCAACGCATTTTGAATTGTCTCAATCGGATATCGGAATACAAAATTATGATAAAAACACTGAAAGAAGGTGCAGCTACTTGTTTAAAACAAGAAATTCTGTTACATAGTCCGTTATATTGAGACATATTTTTGGCATAGAAAGTGATTGAATTGGAGAATGATATCTGAATTAAAGTTGTAGCTAGATGAGTTAGCTTTCCAACTCATTTTGAATCGGCTCAATCGAATATCAGAATACAAAGTTATAATAAAACCACTGAAAGAAGGTGCAGCTGCCTGTTTAAAACAAGAAATTTCGTTACATAATCCGTTATATTGAGACCTGTTTTTGGCATAGAAAGTGATCGAATTGGAGAATGATGTCTAAATCAAAGTTGTAGTCAGATGAGTTAGCTTTCCAACGCATTTTGAATCGTCTCAATCGGATATCGAAATACAAAGTTATGATAAAAACACTGAAGGAAGGTGAAACTGCCTGTTTAAAACAAAAAATTCCGTTACATATTCCGTTATATTGAGACATATTTTTGGCATAGAAAGTGATCGAATTGGAGAATGATGTCAAAATCAAAGTTGTAGCCAGATGGGTTAGCTTTCCAACGCATTTTGAATCGTCTCAATCGAATATCAGAATACAAAGTTATGATAAAAACACTGCTGCCTGTTTAAAACAAGAAATTCCGTTACATAATCCGTTAAAACAACAAATTCCGTTAGTTTTTCCGTTAAACCAACAAATTTCGTTAAATATACACTTTTTATATATAGAAAGAGATATTGTATTCGTACTCAATTATAATTAGGTTACTCAGTAAATGAAATGAAGAGTGAGAAAGTCTATTTAGAACTGTATTAGGTTAGTAAAAGTTGAACGAACATATTAAAAACTCGTGATAGACATTTATAAAATACATTAGATAAAGAAATTAATGTCTAATATCTAGAAACGTCTTCCCCATAAGAGATTTTTTTTTTTTTTTTTTTTTTTTTTTGAGGAAAAGAAGCAGCTATAGGGTCAATTGTGACTTAATTTACATTTGATTAGGAAGTCGAATGCGAGAAAATTAATTGATAAGGCTAGTTGATTAAAGTTATGAAGAGTACATTATTGTCTTGTTCTCTATGGTTGAGATAATTATATGAAAAATAAGTCTTTTGGTAAGAAATAAGACTATATATGGTTAATACGACATGAGATCATATGATTGCGAGGGATTAATTGAAAATTAACGTCAAAGGAGGAATGGACAAAAGCCCCAACTTTTGTTCACAGCAATCAAACCTCAACCCAATGCTCGAATCGTCGAGATCTTGAGTTCAAGGGCAAAAACAATATGTGAGTAGTTACAATGATTATATATATTGTCCTGAAGCAAGAATTGCTTGGGGCACGTAATAAGAAACAGCTTTTAATTGATTTTTATAATGTCTATGGAATAGTATATTATTAATAGGAAAATTCTGTTTGTACAGAAAAAATTTGAAAAGAACAATTATAGATACTCACCTGGGGTGGGCCCCATGTGAATTAAATATTGTCAAAAAAAAAAAAAAGGGAGCCCACCTATTGTGTGTATTCTGTAGGCTGTCTGTATGTTTTTTTCTATACACAAAGCCTGGTTCTTATTAATAAGTTCACATGTATGATATTAGAGATGACGAAGTCTCTAAAGTGGTTTGGCTAACTATTTATGAATTTATGAAAATACGGGATAAATAACACATTACCTATTCACGTATCATTTTATGTGAAACAAAAGGATATGAAGCATATGAAAAGTCTTCGGTTAGTCAAATAAGGTCGTTGGTTCAAAACTTGTCTATCAAGTCACCTTGGTGAACATTTATGTTAAAAATTGGTATTTTTAATTATTTTTATGTGATTTCAAATCTAAAAGGTACTCATCAATGGTTGTGAAGACTTCGAGGGTGTTTGAGAAATATATAAGGGAGAGGGAGAGGGAGAGGGATTCAACATCTTTAGTAATCCCTCCTTATCTTAAAAGAGGGAACCGTGATTCACTGTTTACTTTTGTCACACGAGTTATCACATTGTAACTGGTTTTTCTACAATATACTGACTTTATCCCTCCTTAACATCTTTCATTTGTAAAATCTCTTTTTTCTTCCATGCATATTTATCCCTATTTGGAGAAAAGGTAGCAACAGTTGAACTCTCCCCTTTATGGTTTTGCCCATATAGATGTGTTCTTGTAAACTGCTTCTGTAAGTGCCATAAGCTGTTCTTGGAGGTATGATTGAGGATTTGGGGCTAAATAAATTGAAAGAACCGAGCAATTACGATGAGATCAAGGACGAGCCAGGTACAAGTTTTTTGACTCAATCCTTTTATGGGAATTCTAAGAAATGATGAAAAGAAAGTTGGGAAATTTTGTTCTGCTGGTTTTCATATGTTTAATTTGGTTTTCGATGTAATTTTTATTTGTTTTGATTTTTATACGGCTTTGAACTGATGGGATCTGATTTTATTTAAAAAAAGATTAATTTAATCTTGGTAGGAAAATTGTCAATTAGTAACATTTTCTTTATATTTCAGGTTAGTTATTTGTTTGAATGGCAAAGTCATTCACATTCATTTTTGACTTACCAAAAGACTTTTCATATGCTTCATATCCTTTTGTTTCACATAAAACTTTACGTGAATAGGTAATGTATTATTTATCCCCGTCGGGAGCGTTACCTCCGAGCCCCCACTGCCCCCTCGACCCCGCGACCTAATTGGATAGATCGATCCCCATTTTGAAGCGGCAAATCATTTGCATAAAAACAATAAACAAATAAATAAATTATGAAAAAATACATTATTTCCAAACTAATGGTTTTCTGCTAAATTTGAAATTTGGTCAAGGTGGTATTCCGACGACCCCGATAAAACTTTCCAGAAGTTTTATTCCAGAGTTAGTGATTGTGCAGGCACTTGAATATTTCCTACTAAACTTTGTTAGGTGGATACTATAAGTATTTTGGTATTCCAGAGTTATTGATTATGCGTATGATATTTGGTTATGAATTAAACTGGTCATGATCCTTGCTTCAAAATATTTTTGTACTTCCACTGCGTTATACTGACCTGCTGCAAGGCATTTAGATGGTCTTTGGTCCTAAAAATCAATAACTATGTTATTTAACGGGCAAAAACTAGTATGTATGAAAAGGTTAAAAAATTTCACATTTAGAGCCTGTTTGAGCCGTATATTTTTCTTAAGAATGCATTTTGAAATAGTAGAGTGATGAAGAATGTATTGGTTGAAAAATAAGAAGAAGAAAAATTGATTTATGTGTAATATTATTGTATTGAAAAATAATGTATGATTGAAAAAAAGAAAGAGAAAAATATATTTTGGAAATCACATAAAATAATATTATACATAAATCCAAAACTTTTCCTTTATTTTTAACAATACATTCTCCAATAAATTACTATTCCTGGCACTAATAATGTATTCGGTACCATTATATCCTGAATGCATACTTACTTTCCCTTGTGCGTAACATGTATACATGCGTGGATTCGGACATTTTCTATTGTGGGGTTAGAAATTAAGGATGCTCGAGCCTCCAGTCATGGCATTCGAACATCTTCTTTTGGCCTTACCGACACTCCAATGACGTTTACAAATAGTGCAGTACATATTATATACTTAACATATTCTTAATACTAGGCAACACAAACCTCAATTATAACTCGGACAATTACAACACGAACCCCAATAATGAGGTAGGGGTGGGGTTACCCTTTTTATATTCAATAATCATGCTTGGTTTCCTTGCAATACCAATAATCATTTATTCTATCTCTGAGAGAGAGAGGGACTAATAATCACCACAATCATCTAAGTTGCTAAAATTATAAAAGAAAGATTATTCTATAATCTTGTTTTGTTTCTGTATATAATGAGCTTGGTTTGTGTATTTTTTTACTGCAAATGGTGGACATGCTCCAATTAACCAAGATGCTGCTGCTCTATTTTGTCATTTGCTTTATTATTATTTTTCTTCTAATCTCATCTTTTCAAGTATTATCTCTAAATTGCTTGCTTGTCTTAATGTTATACTAACATTTTATAATTTATATCCTCACAGCAGACACAGACAGAAGTACCCAGTATTGTAGATAACTCATAGCTCAAATGAGGTTTCATCACTCTCTTTGGAGCACTAAGTAAAAGGCAGCTACAAAAAAAATAAGAAAGAAAAAAGAATTCAAACTTTTTTATGGGGGTCACTTTACCCCACATGACCCCATGTGGGTCTGCCAGTGCGTAAGGTGGAGGGAAATAATGGCTTCAGAAAAACGACTATATAATGTGCCATAGAGCCAAAAATTCTTCATCTCTAAATTTCTCATAGTTTTATCCAACTCTGTCGTCTACTTTTAATGTAGAAATAAAAGTTCTCCTTAGGAGACGAACCTCAGTCTCCTTTTTTTTTTTTTTTTTTTTCGGGCTTTTTCAGCTAGAAGAAAAAACAATGGATTAGTATTCCAAGATAAATTGAACTGGCCTGGTCCATCAACAAAAATACTCGATTTCAGTCCACTAAATTAGTTGTAGGTCCAATCCAAGTAAAATCATGCAATTGTGCACTAACAGCTTAGGGCACGGTCCAACTCTCTATCCACAATTGAAAGCCCCAATAAAAAAGAAAATGGGCTACTCAAGCCCATCGAGTGCTCTACTTGAGTTATCCAAATTTTCTTGAAGCAGTTGACATGGAGATGTAACTCGTCGAGGCATTTTGAAAAGTATTAATGCAGATGTACAGAGGATCGATTTCATAGAAGTGTTACCGACCCTCACATAAGGTGGGTCCCGATCTGGCCCACCTGATTAAAAAATTATTCGAATTTTTCCCCGCCCCTCCCATGTGTGTATCTGTAGAGCTTGAATGTAGCACAGTTCTTTTGAAAATTAAGACGAATCTTAATTTTTCTTAAATTCCACGATACAAAATAAACCGCATTTTTTGAGTGCAAGATGGCAAATGTCACAAATTACTTACATATTATTGGAGTGACTTTGATAGATCGTAAGATACTTTATTTACTTTAATGTTCACACACTTGCGTATTAAAGTGATTACTTTTAGAATCCATTCGGTGACGTGCAAAAACTAAAGAGATTCTTGTTTCAAAAGAGAATACAAAAAAAGTGAAAGTGAGGTAGAAACTTCTTTCTCCACTTTATCCTTTTCTTGATCTAAAAGGATCCTCAAGGCGCAATCCCAATGTTTGCTTTATTATCCATTTATTCGCCTTTGTCTTCAAGTTTCTATTTCCCTTTATTGGGTTTCTGAATTTAAATTAATTAACCCAATAAATTTTAGAAGAAAAAATTAAACATGGGATCGCATCTTAAAATACCCAGTGATTTACATGCGTAAATGTTCGAGTGTTAGTATTTATATGTCCTTTTTGTTGCGATGATATTGACAAATGATTTATTATGATGTGACTTGGATGCAAGTGATTTACACACTTAAATTTTCGTGCGTTTATTACTTTTTGTTCTTTCTAATTGTGATGTGAATAGGTTCGACATAATTTACCCACAAAATTTTTTAGTTTATTATCTTTTGTTCGTTTCTATGATTTTGATCTTGATTAGGGTATTAGAGTATCCTAAACTGAATGTAAAACGAGCAAAATCTTAAGAGTTCAGTCGAACTATTTCATATCGAATGTTCGTCTACAACTATTTTCTATCAAACAAACTTGTGAATAATTTTTATAAATAGATGGTAACAAGATTTGAATTCAAGTCGCGTGCTTGCTTGTTAACATTTTGTTTAAAAGAACACATTTATTAATTGAAGTATTTTTCTCAATATGTTTCTCTTCTTTAGTTATGCCCCGGCAATATTGGATTCACCCTCCTCCAAGTACTATGAATGTTTTCATAGTAACAATGGTGAATTCATATGATAAATTCTAAATTTATTAAAAATAAAGTATTGCTTTATGTTTCCTAATGATGAGGTTTTGGATAAAGAGTTTGGGAAGATAAAGTAAAAGAGGAGTTCGTAATCACTAATTATTATGTTTGATTAAAGTGATAGACCCCACACGTGCTTGATGTGGGGTTTGTTTGCACACGTGCGTTTAGATTAATAGTTTCATTCTCACTTGTTGACTGGTAGACGTTCAAACACACTCCTTTGTTTGAACAATTATTGTGGTTCTCTATTTTATAATCGATCTCAAAAATTAAGAAATTATTTTTGAAAATTTTTAAATAATTTTATAAAAGTGTTTTATTCGAATAAAAAAAATTTAAAAGAAGCTAGCTAAATGCCCGTTTGATAGGATTTTTGTTTTTACTTTTTGTATTAGAAATTCCTGATAAAGCTATTTTTGAACAGTTTCTTCTAAAAGCTCCTATAAAAAAGAAAAAAAAAACCTAGAAAATTGTATTGACATGTTTAGAAGTAATTTCTTAATCTCGAAAATACTTTTTAACTTTTCAGAGACGCTGTCGAATGGGCCCTAATACTTGGAATAGATAAAAATAAATAAATAAATAAAATTTTATTGATGTCCAAAAATCGCGTCAAACAAATTTTCCCAGTAAGTGGAGACCGAAAGCAAGCAAGACCCACAATTGTTTTACACAATTATGGCGAAATTAAGATTTATTTATGTGAGCCCATTTCACTACATCATATGACTTGAAAAGCTACCACATCTTATGGATTGATAGTGCTATTGATTATTGGCTTGGTCGTGCCCAATTGTAGCGTGTTTAATAGGTATAATTGACCAATTTTATCCGACATTAATTTTTTTAGTTCTATTTAACTTTATCGTACGAAATGTGTCATTCACAATAAGTTGATTGCGGTTAACCCTGAATTTTTCTCCGTGTCGTATTTACGAGGGAAAAAAATATATCACATCGTCCCATAAAGATATATTTGATTTCATTTTTCTTCGTCTTAAATTATAGTGGTATGAATTAATTATACTTAAATATTTTTTTAATTTTTTAATATCTATTTAATGTATCTTGTTATTAATAAATAGTAGTATGGATTAATTATACTTGAATCATTATTTAGTGTATGGGTATATCAAGAAAAATGTAAGAAAAACTTATATTTTCAACAATATTAATTACATTTTCTTAATTTGTGTGAAAATAAAAACAAGCATATCTTCGTAGGATGGATGTAGCAATCCAATTCTAGTCATAATTAGTAACTTTTATTGCTGTAATTAATCTAAATGACATTGTGCCAAAATAATAATACTATCTAGTATCAGTTTAGATGATCATAATTGATATATTTAATTAAATGAATCGTGTGATATTATATTTAAGCTAATATATCACTCATTAGGGGTTGTTTGAGCCTCTTCTTTTTTTTTCAAAAAATTCATTTTGCAATAGTGTTGTGATGGGAATGCGTTGTTAAACAATAAGAATATTTTTTTTGAATTTGCATATAATATTATTTTATTAAAAAAATATAATTGAAATATGGTCAAATTATTGTTTAATAATGTGTTGTTGAAATGAAGTTAAATCACTATTTAAGAATGCATTTTGATGGGAAAAAATTGGGCTCAAACACTGGCTTATCCCCTGTTAAAATTATAATTAATTTTTCTCTCTTTTTATCAACTATACGTTTTTCAAGAAAACAATATCATTCTAATTAAGATGACAAATAATGGGGGCCAAACGGGGTGTTAATGCCATGCACTTGTGAGGTAGACGAATATTTAAGACAGATGATGCTGAACGATATTATTGGACAAGAAATGTACATTTTTTAATATTGGTCAATGTTTTTAGGAAATAAGCAGACAAGAATTTAATAGCTGACAATAGACAGGGATGAAATGTATGGTTTGAACAAGCAATAGAGATTGTGATTTATTAATGAATAATGCTATTTATAATCGCTCACTGTATCAGTCGTTCTATGTGGCACAAACATATCAAGTGTGTATTTAATGCATTAATATGGTAAAAAAAAATTACCACATTAATGCATCAAATAACTACTGCAGTGAGCGACTATAAATAGCATTACTCTTTAGTCTTTATTAATCGACTATTCGTTATTTTCTGGTATTTATTAGCTTTGACTCGAGAAATTTTCATATTTATTGTATTGATACTTTTTATTTTATGATAGAAATCGAGTATCTGTGATGAGAAGTTGGTCCACAATCTCTAAAATAAGAAAACTGTTCCCTAACATTTTATTATAATATTATAATTAATATGCAATTACAAAAAAAAAAAATGTCTAGATCTTTGTTAAAAACAACCATTACATGCAACTTTATGAATTAGATTTTGCTTCTCACTTAAACTAGTATTTGAAAATTCACAAGTTATGCATGTTTCCACGAGTTCCTTTGACAATTTAGTCCATGTTTGTCTACCATTATTTAAAAAATTATTTGCATTCTCCACCACACATTTACCTAATAAAATATTTTACACACAAACCAATAAAGTTACTTTAAATTTCAACCATACGTTCTCCAAAAGATATTATTCGCTACTCAATTTTTATAACCTCAATTAAGAATTCGATTTATAAAATATATAACTTATAATTAATGAATAATGAATAAGTTGATAATACTTGTGGATTCATTGAAATATGAGATCGAAAAATACAATTTGACCCTTTACAAATAATTAATAAATTTTGCCAAATGAAAATTTAGACAGACCTAGATGGGCGTATGTTAAGAATATTTAAATTGAAATTAAAAGAGAAAAAAAATATATAGCACAAATGACGAGTTGAAGTTTGATGTTCAAAATTGACTGTCCAACTTACTGTTCACCAAATATTTTATGACACATCATTTTAAATTAATATGTCAAAACGTTTTCTTTCACTGACATTTGTGCTTGAAAATAAGTGTAAAATAATGTGTCGATGAATCATTGATAAACAATAAATTAGAAAGCCAATTTTAGATAAATGTCTCTACTTACAAATAACAAGACCGTGAGAGAGAGAGAGATTAGCATGTCAAATACTCAACGCTGATATCTCGAAGAACCTAACGTCATGCCAGTGTCATGATAACGTCATGCTAGTTAGCTAGCTGGGCTAGCTCTGTTTATTTGAAATTTGCCACCTGCTTTTCCTTCTAGAAAGGAAGGATTTGGCTTTTCTATCAATTTCATTTGGCTTCTTTTTATTGAGCATATCGAAAGATTTCCGTGATCTCTGCCATTGTCGTGCTTTTTAGATTTCACAAATCTCATTTGTTTATTATTTTGTATAATTAATGTTGTTCTAATTACAGATAAAGTCTTCACCTAAGACCTTTTTTTTTTTTTTTCCGAAAGGGACGATGACGTTTCTTGTTCCCGACCAGCTCTAGTTTAACTTTGCTCAAATTGTAAACGAGATGGAGACGAAATGCTAGAAACGTGATTCCGACTCTCTGTTTTTCAATCTGTGGTGTGTTTGATCCACATTATTTTGAAAGAATATATTCTAGAATAGTAGATTGATGGAGAATTTGTGGTTGAAAAAGAAGGAAAAGTTATTGATGTGATGGAAAATATTATTTTATTGAAGAATGTGTGGTTGAAAATAAGTAAAAGAATGAGAATGAAAATTTTAATGTGTACCAAACAGGTGGGACCTAAATTTGAAGATACTTTAATCTCTGCGTTTCCTCGACGTCGTCCAAATTCCTGAAAATTTGATTTTGGGCTCTTTTTTTTATTTTTTTGAAAGATTGATTTTGTAATAGAGATTTTTTGAAAAAAAAATAAAAAATTGGGGGTTAAAAAGTAGATTGCTTTTTTATGTGTAAAATTACTTATTGGGAGAATGTATAGTTAAAATTAAATTTTAAAAAAATTAAAAAATGGAGTTGAAACTTGAGCATAAATGTACTAGACAATAGATTGGGGGTCCATTGCCATTTGCTTGGGCACATATAACATTATTCTTTTCATTTTTATAAATAATTTAACTCCTGTTTGTCGTTTGGACTCCATTAAAATAAGATTCTGGGAGAAAATATGTTTTGACGTCTAACATTATTTTATCAAAGAATATGTAATTAAAAATGAATTTTAAAAAATGCATTAGTGAAAAAAATGAAGTCTAGCCTCATAAGGTTGAAAAAATAAACTTTTTAGTAGTTATTTTTTAAAAAACGTGTGGTTAAAAGGTTAAAAAATAAAATAAAATAAGATTCACGTGTAAAAATAAAATTTAAAAGAATGGAGCTGTAGGACTTATTATGATTTTATAATTAGTAAATTGAGATTGCGCAAGGCGGCAAAAGCGCGCAAATAATAATAAACAATAATCACCGTTTAATTGAAAAGGATTCTTTGGACCCACGCGCAAAAATGATGGACGATAACCCAGCGAGACAACGGTCAATTCATTTGCCCCACCCTATAGCCATATAGGGATTATTATTTTAGAATAATGCTCATTGGACGGGTTCAAGGATAAAGATAAAAATGACAAGATAATGTGACGGATAATGATTGTGTATTTTTTTTTTTGTTTTTCAAACTCACCGATCATGTTTCGATACGTGTTCTCCCATTTTTAACCTGTCATTGAGCCGTTTATGTAACATGCTTATTATTTTTCCCTAATTTTTTTATATTTTAAGAAGTATTTATTTTTCCTAAAAGACGAAGTTATTACGAGTACACTTTGCTTTTGATAAAACATTTCTTTGCCTTCCTTGGACCATGCTATTTTCAGGCTGCTCAGTTTCTTCTCATTGTTCCGGTTTCAAAAGTTACAGTGAGACAATAGAATCTACTTGGGACTCGCACAACACAAGCTTATGTTCCTGTTTGATGGTCATTATTTAAAAAAAAAATTTATATATTTATTTTCAGTTATATATTCTTACAATAAAATATTTTGAACGTAAATTTAATTTTTTTTTATCATTTTTTAATCACACAATCTCATAAAAATCACTATTTAAAATATTATTTTTCTTTAATAATAAAAATCAAACGGAGGCTATATTACGGCTTCACTATCACTTAATTAAAACAATATAATTTACACAAATAAAGGTTTTTAAAGTAGATATTTATCTCATCATAAATGATCTAATGAGCACCGGTGTTCATCTTATCCTAAGCACCGATGAGTTGGCACTTTAATTCATTGGTGGATAAAGATTTTGTGAGTTTTAATTCACCAATGAATTAATGTACCAACTCATTGGTGCTTAAGATAAGATAAGCACCGGTGCTCATTAGATCATTTCTGCTTATCTCCTTATCACACAACAGTTAATAAAAGGCAAAGGTGCGTAAACAAACTATGGTTTAAAAATATTCGGACACTAACCCTGCCGCGTGTCCCGAGGAACGCGGTTTCTTCCACCCCTGCACCGCCTTATATATCCCCTCCTCATCCCCTCGTCATCTTCACTTTTCACTTCCATTTCCCATTCTCCATTACCTCCACACTACAAACTGTGTTTATCCCAGAAACATTTTAATATTCTACCCTTTTGTTATATTTTGGCTGCATGTGATGAGCTAGTTTGGATTGATTGTTATTCTTTTTGATTCATCTGATCAAATTTTTTCTGCGAATTTTGGATTTTTTTTTTCTCTACAAAGGATCTAAGAATGGCGTCGTCTGATAATCTGGTTAACATTGAACAGAACCCGTGGAAATTTGGTCCGGGAATGGGGGATGGTTGGATATCTGATTTCTTCACCAAAGAAACAGAGACGCTAACAAGAGCTTTAACGAAATCGTTTACAAATTCCTCACCAACCGACTGCACATCGACCGAAATGATGGACTCTTTACTGTTGAAACCGGAAACTACGTCGTCTCAAACACCTACACCTTCCGGCTGTTCAGAAAATGAAGTTCCGTTTTCCAAACGCCGGAACGTTGGGGTGACTGGGAAAATCACCAAACGTAAATCGCGTGCAAAGAAGCGCGCAACGACGACGTTTATTACTGCGGATCCGGCGAATTTCAGGCAAATGGTGCAGCAGGTGACCGGCGTAAGATTCCGCAGCGAATTGAATGAACTGATTCCGTTTTCGCCGGAGTTGAAGCCCGATCAGCAGAGGCCACTCAGCATGTTTCAAACCGGTTTTACCTTGCCCACACTTGACACTTCATCTTTCCTGCTGGACCAGCAAGTGTTTCAGCCGCCAGTAATTAATGAACCTCAGCCGCCCACGGTGGTTGCTGACGGTGGCGCAACTGGTTTTAGCTTTGACTCTTTTTGTAGCTTTCCCACCCTTGAGTCTTGGAAAGTTATGTGATTAATTAATTCGCTTCTCAATTTATTTATTTTCATGGTTTAGGAAAATGTTGGAGGGTAAAAGGGATAGATCTGTTAATATTCTGGGGGTGTAATACCATCTATGGATGGTTGTAGCTCTGTTTTTCAGCATCATTCTATGAAGAGAAGCTGTTAACTAATTTACTTCCAAGTTAATCATTTTATCAAATATTTGACAAATTACTTCTTTATTAGCAGTAAAAAGGTAATTTTTTAACCCTTTTTTTTTTTTTAACAGAAAATCGACTAATAAAGCACAGCTTAACCGCGGCTATACGTTGTTCGTGTGCAAAAAAAGAAAATGTCACTCCTAATGCGCTTGATGATACATTTTAATGATACACATATCCTAAAACGGTATATTTTGGGTGGTTCACTCTCAAAGCCACATCTGTACTATTAATCTGTTTAAAATTTGAAGTAGGAACTCATAGTCGCTACCCCAGCGGAGTTCCAATCACCCCGAAGAGGTAGAGACCTGGCCACTGTGAGTGCGCACTAGGTAAATCTCGCTCTTTATGCAGTAGCTCGCAAATCACACATGAGAGATTAATCGCACTAGGCAAGTCTGGTGCGATGAGCTCGATCGAGAAAGTGTTGACATGAGATTCGAACTCGTGACCTTTGGTCTTCGCGTTCATTTACTTCACCAACTCGACCATCTCGAAGGGATCATATATTCACACTCTTGTTGAAGTCAAAAGGGGTTATGAGAGAGAATATTATTGTAGCTTGTGGGTAACAGCAACAGGTTGACTTGGGTCCCCGTGCTGTCTCCTCGTGAAGGTTTGCATGTGAGATAGTAAGAATGGGTTACATAGTTCAAATTAATAATGACTTTATTTTTTTTTTTTCTCTGAGAAACGACCAGAATAGCTTGACGTTTGCATTGAAAGGATATGAGAATAATTCCAGTCAAATAGTGGAGAAGACCTTTCGAACAAGTGGTAACACAATTATAGTAAAAAAAACACACACAAAATTAGGGGTGAATTTGACTGTTTTATGTTGAAAGTTGAAACGTTCAATTTTAGAGACGTGAGATAAGTTCAAGGAATTCTTAATTTCTGGGCCTTCTACATGTAATAATTGAACTGGTTCTCAGTTTAATGTATCAACTGAATGTTCTGATCTCATGCTTATAACTTTGTGAAAAATTTCATAACCACATTAATATTACGTGTGATGTGACGCGATTAAAAATTGTTGCATCCTATAAAATGTGTGGTGAAATTTTTTAACGGCAAAAGTTTTATCAAACAAACGATAAAGTTAGGACGCGTCAATTTTACATTTGTTTATGGGTCCCGTTAGGCAATAAATTTGTTATAAAATTCAGTTAATCTACCACCCAACTGTCACAATGTGACATGTCTATTTTATTGAAAGTTTGAATTTTCGAACTTCTAAAAAAAACCTAATAATTCGACGTTTGATCAAGGCTAATAACCCTCGCCCTCTCGAGCAAGCTCCATTTTGAGAGGAGGAAATTACGAGAGACCTATTGAGCATGTTGTAAGAAAATCGATACGGCTTTTGGCTTTGGGGTGAAAAACAAAATCATCATAATTTGTAGTTGTTATGCAACTCTTCATAACTTTCATCAAACAAGTAGGTCATTTTCGTTAAATTATGAATCTACCACACAAACTACACCGAAACTTTTCTCGAAATTCTTCATCATCTGAGGAAAAAGACCACCAAAAAATACTTTCTTTGTCTTTAGTCACACTTCAATAGAAAAAAATCCCGAGGTCAACCCAAAATTTCAAAATTCATTAATGTTGGTCGGCTAGGGTAAGTGACCGACCAAAATTCAGGGGGTTAAGGCGTCATTACCTCAGCCCCTGATTTTTTAAAAAAAAGGGCCTCACATAGATTTAAATCAAGGGTCGAGGTGCGGCTCCTGGATTTGGGTCCCGATGTGCAGCATGAGTTTTGCTCCTTTGCCAGAAGACGGCTGCCCACTTGGATGACCGACCCTCACAAGAGGGTGGGACCGACGTGGGGCCCGGCCAAATAAAAAATGAAAAAAAAAGCCACCTCCCCCCCATGTGAGTGATCTGTCGGGGGGGTGTCACTCCCCCCCGGGCAATGTAGCTCGGTTCGTGCAGCATTGCTCTTCAAAATTTAGATATAAATATGGACGGAAAGGATGGGATCAAAACAAGAGTCAAATAAGTGACGCCTTACTGATTGTACTGTGCTCTTCTGTTGATGTGACGCACAACGCCTTTCTTATTATCCAAGAAGACGCGTGTCCACGCAACTATTGACGCCCAATTTTCCTATCTTACGGTCTTCTCTAATGTTGACTATTGATTATATCCAGCGTGTCCAGTCCACAAAATTGACTTCTGTGTCTACAATATCAATGCAAGTCTCATGGGCAGAAGGGATGTAAAACAACATAATATTTTAATTTAAATTGTTGTGCTTTTATTGTACTGTTACATGGCTATGGTATCTTGTTAGTCCTTATTTCATTTTTTAAAAATATATAGAATTTAATTTTGATAAAATGTGCGTTCAAAAATTAAATTTTTATTAACTTTTGAGTTAAACATCGGATAATTGCAGTAACGGTATCAAATATTTTATTTAATTACAGATTTTGTCCAAATTTTTAATTTGTACCACTCACGACATCAAACATTTCATTTGTGTCACCTACGGTACCAGACATTTTCAAAATGTCATGGCTGAAGTCCAAATGGATGATTTTTGTTAGTTTGACAATTAATTGACTGAATAATTGACTTTGATAATAATTTTGACTAATTTTAAAAGATTAAAAAAATTTTAAAATTTTAACCTTGATTTAACTCAAAAGTTAATAAAAAATTTAAAGTTATCATTTTAACCTTTTAAAATTAGACAAAATTATTGTCAACGTAAATTATTTGGTCAACTAACGGTCAAACTAATAGAAACCATCCATTGGACTTTAGCTGCGACAATTTGAAAATGTCTGGTACCGTGAGTGATACAAGTGAAAAGTTTGAGTAAAGTCTACAACTAAATGAAAGGTTTGGTACCGCTGCTGCAATTATTCCTTAAATCAAACATTAAGAGCATGTTTCTAGAATTAAAATCCAATTTTAATTGAAAATATGATCGTTATTGAGTCCCACTTGTCTAATAAAAGTAAAAAAATAACGGCTAATTTTTCAATTTTAATATCTCATGAACGTGCCCTAAAACTACGAGATTATGAGGTGAGGTGCGTAAGCAATGACGTGTGAGTTGAATTTGACTAAGTCATATGTTTGTTTCATTTGATACAATTCTGAACTTTTTGTCTGTTACTATCGTACAGATTTGTTGCCATGCAACCGACGTACTGCTTATCACATAATGATCTCATAATTGGTAATTAATTAAAAACCTAAAATTAGAACAGAAGATACTATGGTGTAGCAGAACCAATTTTGTATCAAATTATTTTTCGTATCTAATGATACTATGGTGTAGCAGAATTATTCAATTGTAACAATTTTTTCAATCGAAAGATTTTGTTTGCTGCACTAGTATAAAGATTTGTGCCTTTAAATTTAAGCAAGTTTTGAGGTTTTTTTTGGTCATTTTCAACTTCAGTTTGATCGTGATTGTTTTTAGCAATGATGTATGCTAGAGGTATAGGGTAGTCTAAGCAACAACCTTCCAACATTCAAATTGAAAGAGGTAGTGACTAGTGACAGGTGAAGGTCTAACACGGAAATGATTAAATAATAATCGAATCCAACTATGGACTGATAATAAAAATCAAAATAAAACCTCAACAAATTGATGCAATAAAGATTTTCACGTGCTCAAAGTATAGGTATTCTCGTATGAAAACACAAATTCATGTCAAAACTAGAGATGACACTGATTAAAAATAAATTAAGCAAATGACGATTTAAATTATTGACACTTGTTTCGAATAGAGCTACTATCTGTTCATAATATAAATGAATCTCAGTATGAATATATTAAAAAAGATACATATAGTTGCTTTAAATCTTTCATTAAAATATTATAACTCAGTGAACAGAATTACAAAAAGAATTCATTTTATTGATTTCAAATTTATTGAGGATGTGGTGGGTCAAATGCTACCACAGCTTTTCATCGCATATTTTAAAAACTTCTATCACAATCTACTAGAAATTTAATTTTAATTCACCAAACACCCACTATAATCAATCTGCAGCAATTTTGAACTTACACAAACATGAACTTGGGCTTAATAGGATAATCCACCACTTAATTGGTCTCATGCATATAATTGTGCTGTCACATCTCTTAAGTTTTAAAATCCAATATTGAATGACTAAATGAATTAGTTCTCACTTCAATAATGGAGCACAAAACTATTTTTCAAGTAATTTAAAGTCGACTACATGAAATTTCAAAACAACCAGATCCTTATCAAACATGACAAACAAAGTCTTCGGTGGACTGTTGGAATCTCTTAATGTACATACGTGCGTGTATTAGGTTCAGCAGTTTAGTTGATGACTGAAACACGACTATACAACAAACTATGTCTTATTTTCATTATTTTCAACTCAGCTACAGCCTACATGTATCCTTTTTGCCACTTCTTTGGGGATAAAACCTGACTATATAGACATCAGAATTAAGCTTCGGAATGTATTTGTAGGTAAACACCCGATAAGTGTGTTTTTACATACTTATTTTACTGTCAAAATATGAGCAATTGTTGATTAAAATGTTGGAATATAGCTTAATTCTATGCAATTTATGTTTTACGGGACAAAGTGATGAATGTAGCGAAATTGAGGTGAACCAAGCGAAAAAGGACCAAATTGGAAGAAAATGAAAGTTCAGGGACTAAAGTGCAAATATTCTAAACCTATTTCTAACCTTGTGATGAATATTCAAGAGTCTTAGAGGTAAATTGGATGAAGCAATGAGTCAAAGGGGTGAAAGATAGCCAAAACATTATCAAATATCAACTTTTAATGTGAAAAGTTTCGCACCAGTTTTCAGCCTCCTATTGAGACCGGTTGTTGACACAGTAGATGATCGAATTGGAAGTTAATATCTGAATAGAAGTTGTAGCCCTTTAAGTTAGCTTTTCAACGCAACTTGAATTACCTCAATCAGACATCGTATGAAAAAGTTATGGCCAAAATACTAAAAACTGTCCGGCGGAAAAAAAAGTTAAAACCATGCAATCGCATGGTTATAAATCCATGCGATCGCATGGAAGCCTTCAACAACTCAAATGCCTGAAATTGTTTGTTCCTTGCGATAGCATGGGTTTATTCCTTGCGATCGCAAGGAGTAAATCTGGAGCGACTTTTTAGGTTTTGCCCCTTCGATTTGGAAACCTAATTTTCTACCTTATTTAAACCCAAACACGCCCCAGAACGCCGCCATTCCGTTTTTTACACTTTTTCTTCACATTTTTGACATCAAGAACTCCATGGAAGCCTAAAAACATTGGTGAAGCAAAGAAGGAACTCAATTGGAATTGGGGATTTCAACATCTTTCATTCATGTAATATGTTTTTTGTTGTTTAAACAATTCTAGAGTTTATGTTTCCACTCTTTATTGATTATTTTGAGATTTACTTAACTTTTATTAAGTTTTTCATGGATTTAATCATGTTTCTTCCATTCAGCAATTAAAATACTTGTTTAAGTTTCAATTTCAAATACTTTATTGGCGTGATTTAATTATTACTATATGTTGGAAATATATAGTCATTCTTTGAATCTAATTTCAATAAATTAATGTGGGAATATGATTTAGAAAACTTAAATTCTAGAATTGCATTTATAAATTACATTGATTTAATGGTTTATTCTTCTTATCATGAATGTATTCTAAGATTGGCTTAGTTTTATTAAATTGGTCATAGGATTAGTCATGCTCTTTCTATGTATTGATTGAAGTAATTACTTAGATCTTAATCTTAATTATTTTAGTTTATTGGTGTGATTCTCTACTGCTTTATGCTTTAGTATACAGTCGATTTTGAATCTGATTTCGATAAACCACATGTGAACATTGCATATGAAAGATTAACCATTAGGATCATGTTAGAATTATATTGGTTTGTATTGTTAAATCCTCCGATTAGAAAGTTAGGACAAAAACTTCTAATTGAGTAGAAAATGCGTGAATAATTGATGTGATTGATCCAATCCAATTGAGGGAATTCCGACGCTTCACTACCCCAAACTATTAATTTTAACTTTACTACTTCAACATTGAATTTACTACAAATTTGAGAGGACACATTCATTCTTTTTGGAACCTTTAAATATTTTTCCATCTCCCTGTGGATACGACACCCCAAAGCTACACTACAACACCGCGTAACACTTTGAGCGTAATCAACACCCCATGTATGGTACTACATCCGAGAGAGTAAAAACCAACTGTCAAAAAAAAAATTCACTTTAATGGACAATTTCCACGTAAAATAAAGTCAAATAAACACTTAACTTTGATTAAAAAAATAATTTTTTAGGAATTTTTTTTTTTTACTTTTTGGCAATGGAAACAAATTTTATAACCAATCGTGGAAAAAATTATCATTTTAATGGACAATTTTCATGTAAAACAAAGTCAAACGAACACAAAATTTTTAAATTTTTTGGGTGGAAAATTATACCAATCAAACTCACTTAATTAACCATTCCCTGCAGAACAATTTCTAGGTAATTACTTTATCTGGAATTCATTTTCTTTCCATTTATTTTTCACCCTTGCAATCAAACGACCCTTAGTATATTTGAAAATAAAATTAATATTAGATTATGTTTGAGGCACATTATTGGGGAGAGTATGTATTTTAAATAGCGATTTGATAGAAAATGTGTCGTTAAAAAATAAGGAAAAGTTTTGAATGTGTGTAATATTATTTTATTGAAAAATGTGTGGAAATGAGTTTTGAAAAAAATGAATTTTTGTAAGAATGTGGATCAAACGGGTTCTTATTACAAGATTTCATATATGAAAGAGTTAGTCTTGTTAAATTAAAGATCTTCTTAAGAGTTTTTACTTTGTAACCAAGTAAAAATAAATAAATCATTTTTTTAGCATTACGATAAGAAAGTTTTTTGTTATACTTTACTTGTATCAGTCAATTACTTTCTAAAACGATTCAACTGATATTCAGCTTTGCTGTTCAATAATAATCAATTACATAAGAAATGTCACAAAAAAAAACCATAAAAGTTTTAGTAGCGACTAATCTATATGTTGATTAGATAACCCATAACGACTATTTGTGACAATAATTTTGATAAATTGAACTCTTATATAAATTATATTCTCCCCATTCTAGCTCTAATACACCAATTCATAATTAATGGAAGAAGCTTTGCACGTGACGCCTCATAAAAGATATTGTCCTCAATCAAAGACAAATCAACGTCTCATCTTGTCTTTCATTGAGATAATTCCATGGAGGGACGCAATTGTCAATTTTGGGATAATTTTGTATTTCACTTAGGCGTTGTTTGAAAGGTCAAATTTTCTTTGGAACTTGGAAAATAAATTCCTTGTCCTTGGTTTTGGCTTGTTTGATAAACAAGATTTTCCATGTCATTTGTTTTCTTGGTGGCTGCTCCACGCGCCAGATTTTCTTGTTTTTAGGGAAATCATTTTCTAACATATTTGGCGGGAAAATGATTTTCCAGGCTGCTGCAATTTTTTTTTTTTTTGACAATGAAAACAAATGGCATAACCAATTGTAAAAAAAAATTCACTTTAATAGACAATTTCCATGTAAAACAAAATCAAACAAATACTAAACTTTGATAAAAAAAAATTAATTTTTTAAGGAAACAATTTTTTTCCTTTTTTTTTTTTTTTGACTTTTTGGCAATGAAAACAAATTTTATAACTAATTGTGGAAAAAAAATATCACTTTAATGGACAATTTTCATGTAAAACAAAATCAAACGAAGACGAAATTTAAAAAATTTTCGGATGGAAAATTATATCAATCAAACACATTTAATTAACAATTCCCTATAAAATAATTTCTAAACAATTATTTTCCTTAAAATTCATATCTTTTTCACCTATTTTTCACAATTGTAATCAAATGGATCCTTGACCCATTTCCAACTAAGGTGTCTCTTGAAAAAATCGCTTTCAGAAAATCATAAAAAATTCTAGTGTGTTACATAAGAATTCCACATTGCCGTCAAACATTGACCACTAGTCCTACTTTTGACAAGGAAAGTGCCATCCACATTCCCATAATCCAATACTGCACAAAACATTTTCTACCTGACTCTCACTTCAGTCAGTGGCCCAGCACACTGAGGCCCCGTTCGGGAGGGATTAAAAGCCAATTAAAATTGAAAATATGGCCGTTATTGGACCCCACTCGTTTAATAAAAGTCAACAATAACGGCTATATTTTCAATTTTAATCTGATTTTAATCCCTCCCACACAAGCCCTGAGTACCGACGGTCTCGAGCGTTGGATCCGTCGGAACACACACACACATATATATATATATATATATATATTTTAGAATAGATAAAAGATTTAGTAGATATACGTCTTAAAAATCGAAATCAGTAGAAACAAATTTAACCAGCAAGCAATCAGCAGCAGAAACTAAAACATAGATGCAGAGGAAATGAAAGATAGAATTCAATATGAAATTCACATTGAAGGAACTTGATGATAGAACCATATGAAGGATATTTATTAATCATCAAAGCTCAATTGATAATGGAATTTCATTGCCCTATTTATAGATTAAATTCCTAACTACATAACAAACTAAAGAAGGATCTAGATGAAGCTGCATGTGCAGGCCGTGTGAACTCATGTGCTGGACGTGAGCTGGAGGAGGCTGATGCTCGTGTGATCTGTTTTGCTGAACTGATCTGTGCTGGACTGATTTATTGAGAGAAATATTTTAACAAATGATAATTTATTTTGTTTCCAAACATATCTTATATCTCTGTTGGTTAGAACCTCTACATTCAAATTGGAGATTTTTGGATTGAATCTCTTCGAAACTTGTTTAGTTTGCAATTTTTACCAAAACAAATGCAATAAGGAGGGGATTCAAACTTGTGACCCTCTTTAAAATTGTTGAATGCTTGGTTTTAGTGATTTTAATGCAATTGGAAAGATTTGAACATGTACTCTTCCTATGAATTATACAATACTTAGCTATTATGTCATTTGGTGAATATTTGCGCCCGATAGTCAACGGTCAGCCATGCTCGTTCAAAATTCTGGATCCACCACTAACTTCAATTGTTCAAAGGTTGTCAATGATGAAACAAGCGTTCAAAACATGCCTAAATCTAAACAAGTTACCGTTGTCCTTATAAAAGCACTACTACGGGAGTCTTTTGAAAATATTCTTTCAAGAGCTTGATGAGGTATTTCTTCAACAAACGAACACATCATGTTACCTTCAATAAAAGGGTGATGTAATATCCATGGAGGAAGGTTTCCTTGGGGTCTGGAGTATAAAGGGTGCACAGACCTTGGTCAAATTGAGCATATCCTGCGGTTAACTTCCACCCATCATTGAGGGGCCGGGGATGGGTGGTCCATGACGTAGTCAAAAAAACTCAACAGCGCATTTTCAGGGAGAGTCTCGTTAAATGCAACTGTTAATTCTTAACAATTTTGTATTCCATTGTACCATTTCTAGCCGTTGTAACTGTTGGAGAAATTGTACATGTACTTGCACTATCAACCATGAAAACACAAGACACTGATATATATTTATTACGCATATTTTTTCCTATATGGGTAATTAGCAGAAATGGTCCTCAACGTTTACACCCTTTGCTAAAATGGTCCCTATCGTTTTAAAATTGGCATTTGTACCCTTATTTCAAACGTTTCTTGCGGAATTGGTCCTTCCATCCAACAACCGTTAAACAACCGTTAGAACCTTTTGAAAATTTGCAGAAATGGTCCCTATGGAATATAATTTAATATTTCGTTTATATATTTTGGAACGGCTTGCTTCGACGAGTGATAACTTTCGCTACAGTTGGCCGTTTCGCACGTCGTTAGGGATGGGAGAAACTACGTCATGAGCACTTCGAAATGGTATTAAAAATGTAATATTTCGACTTCGTTTGACTTCCTGTAATAATCCCGTAAAATGGAGACAAAAAATAAGAAAAATCGTTTATATATTTTGGAACGGCCTGCTTCGACGAGTGGTAACTTTCGCTACGGTTGGCCGTTTCACACGCCGTTAGGGATGGGAGAAACTAGGTAATGAGCACTTCGAAGTGATATTAAAAATGTAATATTTTGACTTCGTTTGACTTCCCCGTAATAATCCCGTAAAATGGAGACAAAAAATAAGAAAAATCGTTTATATATTTTGGAACGGCCTGCTTCGACGAGTGGTAACTTTCGCTACGGTTGGCCGTTTCACACGCCGTTAGGGATGAGAGAAACTAGGTAATGAACACTTCGAAATGATATTAATAATGTAATATTTCGACTTCGTTTGATTTTCCGTAATAATCCCGTAAAATGGAGACAAAAAATAAGAAAAATCGTTTATATATTTTGAAACGGCTGCTTGACAGTGGTAACTTTCGCTACGGTTGGTCGTTTCACACGCCGTTAAGGATGCAAGAAACTAGGTCATGAGCACTTCGAAATAGTATTAAAAATGTAATGTTTCGACTTCGTTTGACTTCCCGTAATAATCTCGCAAACGATTTTTCTTATTACATTTTAATCCTAGAATTTTTTTAATACCAATTTTAATACCATTTCGAAGCGCCAATTTTAAACGAAGTCGAAATATTACAGTTTGCGGGATTATTACGGGAAGTCAAACGAAGTCGAAATATTACATTTTTAATACTATTTCGAAGTGCTCATGACCTAGTTTCTTGCATCCTTAACGGCGTGTGAAACGACCAACCGTAGCGAAAGTTACCACTCGTCGAAGCAGGCCGTTTCAAAATATATAAACGATTTTTCTTATTTTTTGTCTCCATTTTACGGGATTATTACGGAAAATCAAACGAAGTCGAAATATTACATTATTAATATCATTTCGAAGTGTTCATTACCTAGTTTCTCTCATCCCTAACGGCGTGTGAAACGGCCAACCGTAGCGAAAGTTACCACTCGTCGAAGCAGGCCGTTCCAAAATATATAAACGATTTTTCTTATTTTTTGTCTCCATTTTGCGGGATTATTACGGGAAGTCAAACGAAGTCGAAATATTACATTTTTAATACCATTTCGAAGTGCTCATGATGTAGTTTCTCCCATCCCTAACGGCGTGCGAAACGGCCAACCGTAGCGAAAGTTACCACTCGTCGAAGCAAGCCGTTCCAAAATATATAAACGAAATATTAAATTATATACCATAGGGACCATTTCTGTAAATTTTCAAAAGGTTCTAACGGTTGTTTAACGGTTGTTGGATGGAAGGACCAATTCCGCAAGAAACGTTTGAAATAAGGGTACAAATGCCAATTTTAAAACGATAGGGACCATTTTAGCAAAGGGTGTAAACGTTGGGGACCATTTCTGCTATTTACCCTTCCTATATCAGAGTTTTTGCTTGGAAAAATACAACCTTGCTATAAGTACAGGGATTCAAATCCCTGTACTTACAGCGCACACACAACACTTGGGGGGGAAATTTTTTTTTTTTCAATATTTTATACATGGGTCCCACACCATGTGAGTGGAAATTCAAAATTCTGGTAAATTTTTTCTGTACTTGAATCATTTTTCGGAAAAATAATAGAGAAGGTGATCTTCCAGTGAGAATACAAAAAGGCAGAAGTGATATTACAAGAGGTAAGATCTGCTGTCCAATTTACCGTTCAACCTTATACAAAACTATGTTGACACAAAACATGCACAGTGACAAACTTGTTTAGAACGCGAATTGAATGTGATATCATTTTCGTAAAATATGTCACTACGTGATTTTAAGTATTTTACAATATAAAAATTGATTATATTATTGAAAATTTATTTATATATGATTTGTTTGAACATCATTTTTTTGTATACAATTTAGTATGAAATGATAAATTGATAGAAAATGTGTATTAAAAAATAAGAAAAAATTTTGAGTTAGCGTGTAATATTATTTTATTGAAAAATGTACGATTGAAAAAAAAAAAATGTATTTTAGAAAAAATGAGAAATAAACAAGGGCACAAATTTTACAAGCCCAATGGATAAATAAAAGTGAATATTTTTATTAAATTTTAAGTAGCAATTATTTTAAAAAATAACTAAAAAAGTAACCATTCTTCTTGTCCATTTAAAAAATTTCCCCAAAATCACACAGTTAAGGTGTGTTTGAGTCACGTTATTTTGAAAGAATGTATTTTAGAATAATATATTGATGGAGAATATGTGATTAAAAAAAAGGAAAAATTTATTAATGTAATAAAAAATATTATTTTATTAAAGAATGTGTGATTAAAAATGAGTAAAAATGAGAATTTTAACGTGATTCGAGATGTTATTATGGCAGCAAGCGCCGGAACCCTTCTCTCTCTCTCTCTCTCTCTGATACGGACATTCAAGCCTCTGAGGTATTTTCTCCATTAAAGATCTCTTTCCTCGCTTTATCTAGCATGAATCTCTGATCTGTGCTACGGAATTTGTAGTACAAAACTTTTTATCCAATTCATTTTATGTATCCATAGGAGTGTAAGTTGTTTTTTAGTCGTCTTCTTTTTTTCAAGATTTTAGTACCCATCGAGATCTTACTGCGAAATTCTCATCTCTTATTTCATTCAAAATGGATTCTTTTATTGAATCCTTGCACGTTTTGCTCTTCATTTCTTGCTAATTTTTTAAAATTGGATTTTAGGGCCTAAACAAAAATTTAGGGCTTTACAGTTTTTCATCCAAAGTTTGATTGTACCTGTCAGAAAACTTTTTAATAATACGTTTTTGCACGCTACAGGTAGCAAATTTGTGTAAGGGTTTGTTGAAGGTTTGAACGTTAACCCTTCCGGCTATGGTTCGTATAACTGCATGACATGATTTTAGTTTTGTATATAAAGTAAATTATCGGAGAAAAGTGTGTTCTTTTATCTTTGTGGGACACAAAAAGAACGAAATCGAGTAGGGGGATCTGTAAACTTTTGTAATTTAATTGTGGTTTGGTGTTGATCAGAATCTGTAATAAGACTGTTGTGTAGTGGTTAAATGGATCGAGGTTTAGGTTCAGATTCGAATCCTTCATTGGGATCAATTGATAAATCTAGGGTTTTAGATGTGAGGCCATTGAGATGTCTTGTACCTGTTTTGCCAAACCCTCCTGGCATGTCTTCAGTTTCGACCCCTCAACCCTCTCCCTTCGTTTGTGTGCCACCTACTGGTCCTTTTCCACCTGGGATCCATCCATTTTACCCATTTTCCATTCCCAATGATTCTCAACATAATCGGATCCCACACCCATCTGGTGTTTCAAATCCGCTAGGGAATCGTGCTTTTGGTAATTCTATACCAGCTCCCGTTCCATTGAATTCATTTAGAACACCAACACCCCAATCAAATGGGGGCACTCGGCAATCTGAGAGGGGCTCAGAACCTGTAGTTTTAGACGATGATGGTTATAGTGACTCGCTGAATCAGAGTGGCCAGCATGTAAGTGGATTTAGTGTGCATGTTGATACAGAGGATGTCAGTAATACTAGGAAGCGAAGGGGGCGTCCAAGGAAGAGCAGAGGTGAGATTGGATATAACAACCCTGGTAAGAGCAGAGACGAGCATGGAGATATCTTTGATGTTGAATCGCTAGTTAATAGATTCTTAACATCCTTTAAGCTTAAGTACTTCGATGATGTTAGAAGAGCTAATGGTGACAAGGAGACAGTTGATACCATACTCTTGGTTTTTGATTTGCTTCGGAGAAGGCTTACCCAACTTGAAGAAGTGAAGGATATGTCTCCAGGGATTAGTAGACGTCCAGACCTGAAAGCCGCTTCACTCTTGATGACCAAAGGGGTTCGGACAAATAACACAAAGAGGATTGGTCATGTACCTGGGGTAGAAGTTGGTGATATTTTCTTCTTTAGGATGGAGCTTTGCATCGTCGGATTACATACTCCTAGTATGGCTGGGATAGATTATATGAACGTGAAAATTACTGTGGATGAAGAACCTGTGGCTGTAAGCATTGTTTCATCTGGAGGATATGATGATCAGGGAGATGATGGGGATGTCTTGATTTACAGTGGCCAGGGTGGAGTGCAGAGAAGAGATGGACAAATGTTTGATCAGAAACTTGAAAGGGGAAATCTTGCTCTAGAAAACAGCTTGCATCGTGCAAATGAGGTGAGAGTCATCCGAGGTATAAAGGATATTGCCGGTTCAAATGGGAAGATCTATGTTTACGATGGCCTGTACAAAATTCAGGAGTCATGGACAGAGAAAAACAATTCTGGATGCAATGTTTTTAAGTACAAGTTGGTTAGAGTACCTGGGCAACCTGAAGCTTTTACATTGTGGAAATCAATTCAGCAGTGGAAGGATGGAACTGCTCCGAGGACTGGGGTCATCCTTCCCGATTTTATTTCAGGAGCAGAGACTCAGCCTGTCACTCTTGTGAATGATATTGATGATGAAAAGGGACCTGCTTATTTCACATATATTCGTAATCTCAAGTACTCCAAACCTTTTTCCACACCTAAATCTTTTTCGGGCTGTCAATGCATTGGTGGATGTCAACCAGGTCATGCCAGCTGCCCTTGTACTCAAAGAAACGAGGGATATCTCCCCTATTCATCTCTCGGGGTTCTTCAGACTGACAAACCCTTGATATATGAGTGTGGAGCGACATGCGCATGTCCTCCAAACTGCCGGAACCGAATGTCTCAGGCTGGTCCGAAAGTCCGTTTGGAGATCTTTAAGACAAATGACAGAGGTTGGGGACTTAGATCTTGGGATTTCATTCGTGCTGGAGGTTTTATCTGTGAGTATGCAGGTGATGCTGTAGATGCATCTACGTTAGGTGATATTGGGAATGAAAAGGAAATTAATTACATTTTTGATGCTACTCGTTACTATGAGCAGCTGGAAGCTGTGCATGATGATTCTGATGGTTCTACAAAAGTCCCCTTTCCCCTTGTTATAAGTGCAAAAATTAATGGCAATGAAGCTCGATTCATGAATCATAGTTGCTCGCCAAACGTCTTCTGGAGGCCAGTTTTACGTGAAAGTACTAATGAGTCATACCTCCATATTGCTTTCTTTGCAATCCGACATATTCCTCCCATGCAAGAGCTGACGTTTGATTATGGGATTGTTCAACCTGAGCAAGGAGACCGTGGAAGAAAAAAGTGCTTATGTGGATCTGCGAAATGCAGAGGGTACTTCTATTGATGACACCCGGTGAAAGAATTGGGCTTTGTGCTTGAGGTCCGTGGGAAGGTTAGAAATTTATTATTTCTCATATCTTTGAATTATTTTAATTGATTGCATGCTCCCAATAAAGATGCTTTTGTTCTATATATTTTCCTTCTAGAAACGCTTGATTGTTGCCTACAGTCTGTTTATCTAGCAGAAATTTGAAAGAGAATTCAAGAATTATTATGCTCTGTTGCCTAGGACTTTTTAGTAATATTTTTTGAAATCATGTGAATTTTTAACTCAGCAGAGCAAAATAGTTGTTAAGAAAAGATAATATACACTTTTAGACTTTCTCAATAAAATAAAATTCAAAAATTAAAAAAACTTTCACATTTTGAAATTCTCGGGAGGTCAATTTCTTTTAAACCAACAAGCCCCGTGGAACTTGGACCCAAGTTTAGGTGTTATAGTTTTCCATCCGATGATTATAATACGGGTGCATATTTTTGTTTTCAGTATCTTTGAAGTGTAGAAGTTACACAATAAATCTGCTGACTGATCAAATGCTTCTGCAATCTCTTCAGGCATGATGTTCTCAGCAAGAAAATGTAGTTTCTGCCAGTTGATCGTTCTACTTAATTAGCTATTAAAATTTAGCCTTTGGTTACCAAGCTACATCCATTTTTACTCAGTTCACGAGATGTTGATGGTAGGAAAGAGCTCGTCTTAGTCTGTAATATTTAATGTTGTTGTTCGTGTGCAATTCGACCCAAATGTTTATTCTGCTGCAGCAGTGGACTCACCATTACTGCTGTATTTGTGTAATTCAACTGAAGTTCCTCTTCATTGGGAATGATGCTTTTTTTTTTTTATAGATCGTAATGAAGTTTAAGAATAGTAGCTTGGAACTCGTTGAGGTTAGATTCTTGTTTGTTATATTTTGTCTTATCGCATTGATTAGTAAGGTACAAGTTTGTTGCTGTATCGTAGGAGCTTTTTTTTATGAAATGAAGGGGTGTATATAATTGTTGAGCTATCATGTGGAATTGTGTTACGCTTCATTTTGCAGCTTCCTATGAAGTGTTCAAATAAAATTACACGTTTGAAATGTTGGATTGGACGAGATGGATGAGAGTATACGATATACTTTTTCCTCTTGATTACTGATTGACCTACTATGTTGACTGTATTTTCCCTCCATATAAAAGAAAGCTTGTGGCAAGTTGTGGAGAGAACAACATTGTAACCTTGATATTCTACAGTGGCAAGTTGATGCAACTTTCAACTAAGTTGTGTGTTCTTCACTAGCTTTTGCCTTTTGATATCGTGTAATTATACTTCTCAATTATATGGATTTAAATGTTCAGTTGGAAACACATTATTCACGTCGTATTATTTTTTAAATCTTTTATTAAATTACCGTCAAATTGTTAATCGCAAAATATATACTCAAGTACTTGTGTATGTTTGGTACATGGATTAGACCGGTGTGGACAAATATTTCTCGTGTTTTCTTTACATAATATTTTTCGTCGCTCAAACTTATATTTTAGTTTCAATTTGACTACTCTATTAGCGAAGAACCAACTAAAAATCGTGTGCTGTAGCATTTTTGCCCCCCTTCCGTTGAGCTACTATTGCCACTCCAAGTCAATAAATCACATTTTTAGCACAGAAAAAGAAAAGAAAGAAAAAATTCTAGTACAAGGAATTCTTATAACAAATTATTATTTGATTCAAATCTTATGCTAATTACATTCAGTTACTTTTTTGGTTAATTATAAAAAAAATAAAGAATAATATTATTTATCATTATAATGATAGAATATCTATGTGACGATTTATTTGAAATAACAAGATTGAACGGTTCAATTTTCAGAGGATTGAGAAATGTGACC
Source organism: Fraxinus americana (assembly GCA_035079005.1). Lineage (NCBI taxonomy): Eukaryota > Viridiplantae > Streptophyta > Magnoliopsida > Lamiales > Oleaceae > Fraxinus > Fraxinus americana. Next base: position 51,254,032 of record CM068706.1, on the reverse strand, counting down.
CATAATGAATTGTAAACAGAAGTCTCGTGTTTTCATTCTTGAAATTTACCTGCGAAAAATGCGCTTGAAATTTTTAAATCTCTTCAAGCCAACCATTGCAACTTCTAAGGATAGTTAGAGAGAGACAGAGAGGGGAGGGGACATTATTGGAGTAAATTGTGTTTCTTTCCTTCCTCTCGATGCTTAAACCAGGCCCCTCTAACAAAATCTTGGCGTCCTATCACCCATTGATGGATATTATTTTGCATTTGAAATGAAATAATATATAGGAAAAGAAGAATAAAAAACATTGTTTCTTGATGGGTGGGACCAAAATTCATGATTTTGCTCCTTCCTCCAAATTCATGGACTCTCCCAGATCCAAGAAAAGGGCCAAAAGGCTTTACCAAGTTTGGCAAGGTCGAAATGTAAGCCCCTCTTCTTAAGATTTGTTTATGTGATTTTTATTGTTTCTTGGATTGTCATTTCATATAGTTTTTTTCTGTTTTGATGCAAGAAAACTCATCTATAATGATTGTGATATCGCAATATACAGTAGAACCTGGAAGTTAATTGGTGGAACATGTTAAAAGAGGAAGAGGGGTAGCCAAAAATAACATGGCCAGAGGGACTTGCTGAAGATTTATTTTTTCCTTTAGATCCGTCCATTGATCTAGCAATGAACTGAATGGAGTGGTAGAAAGAATTCATGTAATTGATGCTAAATTTATTGGGAAAAATACTCAGTTTTTTGACGGTGTGAGCAAGACATTTGTCCATGCAAGGTGAATGCTAGGATGGATGGGCCTTGTGTAATGAACTGATAATCCCAACATAATTTTCTCGTTTAGTAATTCCTGTGGTGTGTATATATGGTATGTTCTTACGAGTAAATGATCAAAAACCTTGCTTTGGTTTTATAACAATTGACAAAATATCCACGATAAGAACCTTATAAGAATCTCGTTTAGTAAGAGAACTGTGGTAAGCTGGATATATGCAAGTCTGGGATTTAAAGAGATCATATCATACTTTTGTAGTGGTTGTATAGAATGTAGATATAATTATTAACATTAGTATTCGACAGTGAATTCTTCTCTAAATATGGAAAACTCTTGTTAAACTCATTCAAAATCATACATTTAGTGAAAACTCTTGTTAACCTGGCCATGCGAGGTCATTTAGTGAAAATCCGTTCAAATCTAAGTGAACCTAATTATAGCCAGTGCCCTCCCTCTTTAGAAGTGATACTAATCTTGGAATTTGGGAATTGTGCTGATCAGTCTGTCTTCAGCAAAACCTCACGTTTGGTTTTCTGGCATGGAGTATTTTCCAAGTAAGGATTGAAGCAAAGCTAGAAGGCAGACATGGGGGACCAATAAACAAACAATAATATCTTAAATAAGTTTTGTTCCTTCTTTTCGTTTTTTGGTTGGTGGGGGCGGGGAGGAGTTGACTTCGTGGATTAAAGAAATGAGAGGAGGTCCATCACAACCGCCCTTCAGTGCAAGAAAGAGTTTTTGGGAGCAAGTCTACAAGCCATTGAAGTGAGAGCACCAAGAAAGGCAGGAGAGTTTTTGTAATGAATAATTTGAGTTATTGAGAACTTTATCGGGGAAAGCATTTGTCATCAGATGACAACTACTGCTTTCAAATGGACGTATTTTGAATTCATGGTTTACGAAAATGAAATAGCAGGGTATTGACCCACCTGTTCTACAACTAAGCTTAGTTAGTATTATCTATTCAGAGACATTGCAGCTTTCAAATATGGAAGTCAGGACAGTAAATTTAATCTTCCACATCTTGCAAGGTCGTACTTTTCATTTAATTTTACTAGAGTTACTCATTGCTGCATAGTTGCTCACTTGAAGTATATTTGAATTGAAGCATTAATAGAAACTCTTTTTGATTTGAGACAACATTGATGAAATTTGCAAATGTCTGTTGGATGCACATAAAATGCTAAAAACTCTTTTGAGAATGATAATTTGATAATTTAAGGTTTTTATTCGTCAAATTTATGAATAGATCAGGAAGAGAACTTTCGCCTCTTTCTGTTTTCCTTTTCCAAATGCTCCTACTGTTTCCTTCAATGAGCACACTTGTCAAAAAATATTTAACTGGAGGAATGATTGTCAAACAAGACCATACATTACATTGTTTTCTTTACAAAATAGAATTCCTGTATAGAAAAAAGTACAGTTTCACCTTCTATAGCATTTTATTTCTGTTGTTTTTCTCTGACGTACAATTTGCTAGAGTGAATATTCGCAGATTTTAATTATCCCTTAAAACTGATTGGCGCTTTAGGACTTCAAACACTTCTAGTTGTCTGTAGGCATGCTGCAATTATTGTATGTTCAGGGAATACATCTCTTCATTTGTGGTGCTACTGGCAGAATTTCTCAAGATTTTCATCACAGGATAAGGGATGAAGTCTTTGTTGGAGGATTATAAATTTTCTATTCCTCTATTACTTAAATATGATGCTTTGAATGATATAAGCATTTTCATTGTATCTAAGCTCAATTGTTACTAATGTAACTCATAATACAACAATTATAAATTTCATTCCTCCAACGTTTCAGAAATTTACGTGCGGTGGGAGATTGATCTTTGGTCCCGATGCATCATCCCTTTTTTTGACAATCTTCCTGATAGGGGGCCCTGCATTAATATTCTGTATCAAGATGCTTGTGAGGATTAAAGAAGTTGACTTCTTGTACGGGAATATTGTGTTGACTATAGGATTTTTCCTCACAGTTTTGGTGGGTAAACTGATTATTTTCGAGAAAATATTTATGTGTTTAGAAACTTAAAACACTGACTTTTTACAGGATTTGATTTTTCTCTTCATGACATCTGCAAGAAATCCAGGAATAGTTCCTAGGAACTCATGGCTCGCTGAATGTGACGAATCGTCTTATTCCTCTTCATCTGTAGATTGGATCAACGGTGCAAGTCCTGATATAAAATTACCCAGAACAAAGGATGTATTTGTCAATGGGCACATAGTTAAAGTGAAGTACTGTGACACTTGTTTTTTATATCGTCCACCACGGGCATCTCATTGTTCAATCTGCAACAATTGTGTCCAGAGGTTTGATCACCACTGTCCATGGGTGGGGCAGTGTATTGGACTCGTAAGTATTTTGTGAAAACTTTATGCTAGATGTTCTCTTTCATTTTACTCGAGTAATGTTTTATTAGAACTAAGGTTTACCAATTTACATTTGTCTTCAATTCTGTCATTTTATCTACAAAGTAAAAAAATAAAATAAAATGGACTAATAACTTTTTCATTCATCAATTTGGTGCACATTTGAGTTCAGTCATTTATCGCTGGTATATTATATCTGTAGCCGACCCCAAATTTATTGGGAAGAAGGCTTAGTTTGAAGTGTTCGTATTTTTATCAACAAATTTACATATTATCCTTCAGTAGCATATTAAGGAGACTTTAATTTGCACTTCCAGTAGTCTTATAGCAATTTCAGTTCTGTCTGACTCCGTGTCACAACTAACAGTGGCTCAATTATTAAGTAGCACCATTTTCAATAAAAGATATCTTTAGCAACAAGTAAACATTAATTTGTTGATCTATATACCAGACTTTCTTAATTCTAATGCACATAAATCTGTAAATAATAATGTAATGAGCCTTGGAAGAGAACTCTTAACAGATCGATTTCAATTTCAACTGAGGTTTTCAAATACCTAAAATACTGTTATTTGTGTCATGCACATCTCACCATTCAAGTACCCTTCTTTCTCTTTGATTTTTTTTTTGTAGACTATATGGTAAATATGGGAGCTCATTTATTGCATGAAGACACGTTGAATAATGCAAGCTTACTACATTTGTCCTGTTTCTTTCGATTGGCTCTTCAAAATACCCCTTACACCGCTCAAGACGTTGGAAACTTCTCAAAATAGTTTTTAGTGGTGGAGTATTAAATAGAAAATGATCAGTACTTGCAATTTATAAATTTGATGTAGTAAGGAAAACAGACATAGAATTACTATTTGGTGATGTTTTGTTAGGCACAAACAACGCTAATGATGTTGTTATGGTTGCATTCACATTAGCAATCTCATGATGCTTCATCACTAAACTGTCATCAGAGTTTGCAAAATCCTCCACGGCATGTTTGGAGCTTGGTAAGGTGGATTGGACAATACTAGATATTATTAAAAGTTATAATGTTGTACTGCATAATAAACAAGCTTTTAGTGTACTTGACTGAAATCATGTACTATCGACTAAGAAATAAGTCAGATTTCCGTTTTCAAATATTTTCCTTGTCTACAGTGACTATTTAGTTCCTTCAGTTTCTTGAAAAAAAATTAACTCTTTAATTGTCTGTGTTGATTTTTGGTTGCAGCGGAACTATCGGACGTACATATTGTTTATATCGACATCAACAATCTTGTGTATATATGTTTTCACATTTACTTTAGTGAACATACTCAAGGAACCAGGCAGCATGTGGGGTATCTTGTCGAGGGATATAATGTCTGTCGTTCTATTAGTGTACTGCTTCATTGCTGTTTGGTTTGTAGGCGGCCTGAGTGTCTTCCATTTCTATCTTATCTGCACCAACCAGGTTAGCTTCTCTCTTAAAGGTCAAGTTCCATCTCATATTCTAACGTGTTATGTAATTCTGAGTTCTTGTCAACTATGCGTTAATGAATTTCCTGCTAAACTGTTACGAGCCCTATGTTTGCTTCAATTGCTTGCATAAATGCAGATTTTGTTCCTTAGCAAATTCTTCAAGATTGTAATCAATGTTAAAAATATATTTCAAGAACTGGATTGGTGAAAACTGGAATTAAGGATCTAACTTCACCTTTTGGGGACAAATGTTGAGAAGGACCCAAGAGTCTCTAATGAGTCCCATTAAAGACAGAGAATGCAAGATCACCCACTTGCTGTATGATAAATCAAATAACCACGTTAACAGTTGCAGAAAACAACCAATTTCAGGGGGTAAAATATACAGTAATGATAATGAACTATAGACAAAAATATAATGCATTGTTCCTGAAGTGATCCTGTGGATGAATCCAAACTTCAGTGATGTCGGGCGAGTCTTGCTTGAGAATCTGTTGTTTTTAGTTCACTTACTACCCTTATATATAGTAATCTAGTAGTTCTGGCTTTTATGGTTTAGCAGCATATGTATAGAAGTCCAACAGTATATTTCAAATTTTTTTTTGTTCACAGACGACATATGAAAACTTCCGGTATCGGTATGATAAAAAAGAAAATCCATATAACCGAGGGACGATAAAGAACCTCAAGGAAATATTTTTCTCTAAGACGGCTCCATCTCTGGTAAATTTCCGCAAATGGGTGATTGTGGAAGACGAATCAATTATAGGACCCATGACAAAAAGAATTGAAGGGGATATTTCGAACTCCATGGGGAAGAAAGACCTGGATCCTGGTATTATTGGCAAGGATGGTAAGCGGCATAATATGGATTATAATGGCACTGAGGACAGTTTGAAGAAGGGAAATGGAGGAAAAGTTACGCCTGACCCTTTCTTCCATCCGGGTCAAGAAGAAAAACTTGCTACTGGAGATGCTACTTTTGACAATGAAGGGACTGAGGCTAGCTCCCAGAGAAATTCATCTGCAGTGCTTCAGAGGTAAAAGGTAATTTATTTCTGTGCTGAAAACATTGTTAGCGAAGTTTCCTGTATGTTAGTTAACGGAGAGCTTTATTTTATTTAGTGTTGTTTGATCTTTGTTTTTGCCAATTTCTTGCCTTCTTTTGTACTTTCCTGCACTTTTTCCTTTGGCCAATTTGTAATCTCTCATTTTTCTTTTGTAGGGTGAAGGTTTGAAGATTATACAATATAAGTAACTCAAAAAGTTATAATCCCTCATTCTACAAAGGGAAAGGAAGAAAGGTTTGGAATTCATTTTGCAAGATTTCCATTGTGATTTTTCGAAGGAAAATACTATGCATGTTTAGAAGAAGGGATGTGGTAGAATAGGTTTGTTCGCTTTTTTTCGTTCCATTTTTTAGGTTCAAAATTTTCTTCCATTGGAACTTTTTTTCTTAATTCTGTCGCTCCCAGAAAATCTTGTCAAGGATAGTTGATATGTGATATTTTCATGTCAACAAGAAAAATATATTTGTTATGCTATCCTTGCGCTAATTTTGAAAAAAAGTCTTTTCATTTCAAACGACGAGAGATGTTTCTCAATGTTAGCTTCATCCCTTGTATATTGGATAATTAACTTTTTATTTATTTTAACCATAAGATAGTAAATGATTTTATTTTTTACTTTGACCAACAAAAAAATATTTATTTTACACTTTTTTACTTGGATTCACATGTTTACTTAAGCATGCAATATGTCATGAACATGAATATTTGGTTTGACATGAAAATTGTCATGTTGAAATATTATTATAAGCCACATGGACACAACAAGAGTCAAAAACAAAAACACATCATCACACCTCTTATTTCCAATAATTGAAATTTAATATAAGTAGATATTTTATCAAAATTTTTAAAATTAATTTTTTAGCTAAAATAAACAGGCTTGGCTTTTTGATCAAAGTGTGACAAAATAATGCAACTAATCAAACTTTTTTGTGAATATTGCCTTTTATTGAACATGATCTTGGAAGTTCGGTGGCATCCAAGAAATTGTTGAATTAAGTTACAAAAAAAAATAAATAATAAAATTACATGCATGGTAACAAAATTATGCTATGCCCTTGTTTGAGCTCCATTTTAATGAAAATTTGGGAAAAATGTATTTTGAAATAGTAATTTTGTGGAGAATGTGTGGTTAAAATGGAAGAATTTTATTTAATTTTTGTATAATGTTATTTTATTGAAAAATATAATTGAAAATGGAGAAAGATAAAAATGCATTAAATTAAAATGGAACCCAAATAGGGGCTAAGTACATTTAGTGTCATTAAAAATAAACTCTCTCAAATTTCACCATAAAAATATTGCATACTATGTAATTTGCCAGAAGTTTACATACTCGTCAAAAGATTGTAATTTGGGGGAAAAAAATCACATACTCATAAAATATAATTTTGTTACAAAAATCAATATTTTTCAATTCAACCCATATTTTTCCTATTTGTGTAAGTAAGAGGAAATTACATTAGAGCAGGTATTTAAAAATCATATTTCAAAAATCAGATATGAAGTATAAATTACAAATTAGGTGACAATTTAATATTTTAATATTAATAATTATATTATAAATTAATATATATAATCACATTCTCAACCCTATTAAAGTCTGAAACCCTAATTCATTTCTATATCCGCGCGCGCTCTCTATCTTCTCACTTTATCCCACTTTCAAACCCACTGGCCGAAACTGCCATCGTTCTCAATTTTTTCTCCCATGACTTGTGCCGCTGCTCGATGAAGCTATTATAACCTTATTACGGCTCGTGAGTTTTTTCTTATCCATAACCTTTGCCGCAAAGAAAGCTATCGGGGAGGGATTACGCAGCTCTTTCTAGGACGATGACTTAAGGTTGGCTAAGTAGATGGATCCGATATTGCTGGAGCTGAGGTAATGGAGAAAGCGAAGATCAGAGAGGGATAGGCAGTGGAAGCGACAGATAGAGTCCCAGCATAGGTCATCGAATTGAGTGATGGAGGAGTAAGGTTTGATGGTGGTAGAGAGAGGGAGGGTAGAAGTGGTGGGTGGAGGAGGAGGAGGTCCAAGTGATGGTTTTAGAGCAGAATTGGTGGAGCGGTGGATGTTTGCGACGGTGGTTGTGGTGGTGGAGTTGAAGCTCATGCTTTGTAAATCGTCGACTATTGTCCATCCATGGTGTTGAAATGATTTTGGGTGTGAAGATGGCGGCCACACCAGATTTGGTTGATTTTTGTTTGTTGTTGTGGTGGTTTCCATGGTGTGGTGATGTTTAAGTGGTTTTAGTGGTGGTGGTGGATCGGGCTACTGATGGTGGATCTAGAGTTGGTGGTGATGGATTTGGCTGTAGCAATGGTGTGCTATGCGTCCTAATTTGGTGGCTGTGCTATGGAGGTGAGGTGGTGGATTTGGCTGCTTGATGGTGGATCGAGATTTTGTGGCTGTGCTGTGGAGGTGAAGTGTGGTGGTGGTGGTGGTGGTGGATCTGGCGTGACGTAGTTGTGGTGGTGTTTTCTGCTATGTGTGATTTGTTTGCAATGGTAGTAGTTCTGGTGGCGAGTTGGCGCTAGTGTTGATTTGTTTAAGGTGGTAGCAGTGGTTCTAACGGTGACGGTGGCGGCGGTGCTGTTGGAGGTAGTGTTGAGGTGGTGGTTGCAAGTGTTGTGCAGTGGTGGTGTTTGACGTTGGTGCTGTGTGTGGTGGTGGTCGTGAGTGGGATAAGATGGGGTGGGTGTCTTTGACCAATTATTTGGTTGGTGTGACCAATAATTGGTTAATTTTTGACAAATAAATAATATGCAACCTAAAAATTGTGAATGTGACTCACAATTTATTAAGTTGTAACCAATAAAAATTTTGATTTTGTGATCAATGAGTAATTTATGACTTATAAAATTTTCGATTCATGATCAAGAAATAACTCGTGACCTAAAAATTCTTGATTTGTGACCAAAAAATAAGTCTTGACCAATAATTTGATAAGTTGTGATCGATTTGCAATGAATAAATGAGTTGTGAGCAATAAAATTTTCGATTATTGATCGATGAATAATATGTGACCTATGAGATTTTGATTCGTGTTCAAGAAGTAATCTACGACCTATAAAATTTTTGATTTGTGATCCAGAAAAAATTTGTGACCAATGATTTGATAAATTGTGACCGAAAATTAATTTTTCTTTAATTAATTAGATAATTACAACCAAATTGCATATAATTGTGTCCTTACTATATTTAATTGTTAAAATATATATTAAATAAATTAAGTTATTATATTTAAATAATAAATATTTTTAATTAAATAGCTAAATACCTGATTTTTTATATTTTTTTAAACTTAAAATCTAAATTTTGAAATGTTGAAACTAGATTTAAGAATTCTTCCCATAGTGTAAATTGCCCCTAAATTTATTGAAAATAAGAAACATACTACTGAGTTATATGGTGGGAAAAAATCATATTTAAGGTGTATTCTTTACCTCAATTCAAAAATAAGGTAAATAGTTTAAAAATTCAAAAATTAGGTATTTACTTAATTAATTAAAAATATTTATTAAATAAACATAATAAAGTCACATTTTGTGATTAATTGTCATATATTCATAATTTTAAGTTACAAATTTATTTACTGGTCACATATCGTCAAATTTTTTTATCGCAAATTATTTCGAGGTCACATAACAAAAAATTTGTACGACACACATTATTTCGAGGTCACAGATTTTTAAATTAGTTGGTCACATATTATTTTGAGGTCACAAATTATTAAATTTTTAGGTCACATTTGAGTAATTGGTCACAGATTAACAAAAATTTGGTCACAAATTGACAAACATTTGGTCACATACTACCACCGCTTGGTCACAGGTCACAGATCGACCAAATGCTTGGTCACAGATCGCAGCCACCACACCCGCAGCCACATAACACTTGCAACAGCAGATCTGCCACCACCATCAATAGATCCGCCACCAACGACCGCAAACATAAACAGCAACCACCAATCCGCCACCCCACAGATCTGCCAACAGCCATCTGCCACACCCAATACTCCGTCGCAAACCACCACCCAGCAACAAATTAGATCCAATCGAATCAGCAATCGAATTACCAAATCGGCCACCAATCCGCCGCCCAATACACCATTCGAATCAACACTCCACCGCAAACCACCACCCACGGCGTCGCGGCGACCTTTGCTATGGGGTCGCAAGACATCGGCATCTGCGATGCGGCGGCTAAACGCTTCGCGATGGGACGTCGCCACTGCGAAGCGCAGTAGAGGGGGTGGGGGTGGGTGGGTGGGGGGAGGTGAAGGGGAATGGGAAGGAGTGAAAAATTAGGGTTAAGAGTTTTTATATCACCTGATTTTTGAAAAATTAAATTTGGTCCCCAATTTTTGAATTTGAAACTTTAAACCGTGTTATTTCCTCTTATATGGTCTTTGCTAGAATTAGGCCCAAAGCATTTAAGAACTTTAGCCCAATTAATACCCCAAAAATGTGGTGGTTCGTTCGTTAAAATATATCGACTACGGTCTACATTTCACGCTAATCTCTCTCTCTCTCTCTCTCTCTCTCTCTCAGGTAACCTTTTTCTCACACACGCTACGAGCTTGTTCTTGCACAAGTTTAAATTGAAATTTATTAGCTTTTCTAGATTTCTTATGGCTTTGAGTTGATTTTAGATTTAGTTCGTACGGATTGGGGTTGGTGATTGAAAGATTGACCTCGAGTGGAAATCTAGGGTTGGGAATCTGGATTTTTATTTTCTATCTATCGGATTTTGCACGTCTTTTGAACAATTTCAAATAATAAATTTTCATTTTCTGATCTATGTTAAAAAGCATTTGATTTTAATGTTTTTATTATAGATTGTTAAACTATCGACTTTATGACTTGAACGTTTGGGTTAATTATTCCCTATTCGTGTTTGTTCAATTTTCTTTATGTAAGCAATACTAGATCTAATTTTTAGTTTATATAATATTTTTGTGGCCAATTTACACTGATTTTATCTCGAAGCTCACAGCAAAGCTCTTGATTTATCAAAATTAAGTATGTAATATATTGAATAGCATGGTTTTATGCCTATATGAATTCAGCACCTTTAATGGTTAAAGATTTCAAGCTGGAAGTTGTTTATGTAATTGTCTGTGTGGTGACTATGTCGGTTTGTACTGTGGAGAGGACATACCATTTTTCTGGATTCGTTGCACATGCATTGTGAAGTCATTATAGAAGTTCAGTACTGCTTCGTGTTTACTTTTTCCTTAATAAACATTCACCTTCCTCTCTCTGTTTTCTTTGCATCTGGCGGAAGAGAAATCTAAAGTTATTGTTTAGTGATCTTGATATGGTGTGTTTGCTTGATCTTGTGGTGTAAATTTACACCCTTTAGGATTGACATCTAATTGGGCCCCAATATTGGCAACTGTTGCAAAATACACTGAATTTTTTGTCAAATCAACATTTACATACAATATTTCAAGTTGCGATTACTGATTAGAAGTAAAATTTATATGTTGTTTAAAATTTTAGGGTCATATTAATTTACACTGGGAAAGGAATGATGAATATTTTAGGGTCATATTAATTTGTGTGTCTTTGTATTGTGATTCGATGAGTGGAATGAAGCTTGATTTAAAAACGAAATCCGAGGCGTGAATTTTAAGCAGGTTTATGAGGCTTGGGCCTCTACTGATTGATGCATAAGCGTCAGAGTGCACGCCTCAGTCTCATCTTTGTTATCTCTTCATTTACTTTTTCTGGTTGCTGGTCAACTGCTTCTCAGTCTCATCTTTTCACCTTTCTTCTTCTTCGACTTAACTTATGTTTCAGAAACAGACAAGCATGCTTTTATCCACGATGCATATATGCATGTACTCTCTTTTCAGCAATGGTATTAGTTGACTGAAGTTTGCTTTGTATTATCTGTTACTTTTTCCTCATGATTATGAAACTATGTGCTATCGTAACTGCAAAAAACAAGGTTTAAGATGAAATCTGAAACTTGTGTTTATTGTTTTCTTATAACTGCAATTGTCTTTTCTTCCACACTTTCACTGTTTAATTTTACTACTTTATTAATTTATTCTGTGTTTTTTTTTCAAGTTACAATTTAAATTGCTTTATTTTGTAGTATATTTTAAATTTGGTTTATTACTGGCTTATTTTGTAATTGTATTTTTTATTTTATTTTATTTTTTATGGTGAGGCTTACGCTCGTCTCACAGAATGCCCCTATACCCAATTCGCATTTTAAACACTAGATTGAAGAGTATGTTATTAAAACTGAGTAACTTCAGAACTGATAAGTGGAGAGTGGTTCCCAATTTTCTGAAAAGTATGTTATTAATTAATTTGA